>JAWNLW010000204.1:3110714-3732857 GCA_035042075.1 Drosophila macrospina
GCACTTTTTGTGTGCTGGCTCTTAAACAAAAGCACAACGGCCCCCGCACGCTGCGCACCCCTCCTAGCCTACGTCCTGGGCGAGCCCAAGGGTGCAAGCAAAACTTTTTGATTTGAGGGGCGAGGCAGAAAAAAAGAAACTTTGGGTGCACTTCAATTTCGGTTGCTTTTGCAATCAGCTAGGAAGACGGCAAACGCCGCAAGTCAAGCGGAAACGGAAGGAGGGGACGTTGCTGCAATGCACAATGCCGCCTAGACAATGCTACACGCACTTTGCCCGGGCAACTTTCACCATATTCATACCCTGCACCCAAGGCAGCCAAAGGGTTTGCTGATGACAACTAAATATTCATTGCGATGTTGATTTTGAATCTTAACTAAAATAAATCAAACTAAAGTCAACGATTTCTTGTTGCAGAGTTACAGGGCAACTTTTAGTCTGGCACGGCCTGTTAGTATTTGTTGTCGCCAATGGAAAACTAGCGAATTCAATGACAAGGCAACAGCAGCGCCAGATTTGAATGCAGCTCGTCGACAGTGAGAGTGAGAGTCGAGATTCCAGATTCGAGAGACTTGAGACTGGAGATTTAGAATGCAAGAGATTCTGAGATTGGGGCAGTAGCGCGTAGCGCGTAGCTAGAGGAAATTCAATTTGGCAGCAGCTTAAGTTCAACTCTGGCAAAGTACATGCTAAGTAAGCTCAAAAGTAACATGCCTCCCGACCGACAAAACCCCGACAATTCCCTACCAAAAAAACTTCCACACGCCGCTCGATAGACACTTTTGACGCAGAAACTACATAAAAGCCAATAAGTTCAATATTTTGCTTTTACAATTTTCCGCACAGTCTGTAGAGAGTGTGTCCTAGGAAAGACGTTTCGGGATGCTTGAAGGGAGTTTCGATTTGCGGGTAAAAGTTTTTCACTTTTTTTTTTTTTTGGCGTGCCGAAAAGTCGGTGTAAAGTTTCTGCTGTAAGGCTTTTGCCGCGTGTTGCTTAGTTTTTGAGTTGGTTTTGTCTCAAGTTTTTTGGCAAGCAGTTTTCTAAATAAATCATGGGTTCTGCCCCAAAGTCATCCGAAGAACGACCAGCCTGATATACAGGTATTGTCCAGTAAGTTTTTAGCTTAAGCAAAATGATATCACATAAATTGTGGTTTGGCTTTTGCAGTTGCAATTGTTATTATTGGGGTTTTTGGTGATCCTTTGTTGGATTGCGACCTCTGTTTGGTCCTTTGTTGGCTCCTCTTTTTGCCTGAGCGCATATTAATTTTGCAAATGTCTTTTGCAACAAAAGGCCAATTGCAATAAGCTCTGCAACTGCTGTTCAATTTGTTTTGTGTCTGTGTGAGCAAGGAGAAGAAGGAGCGGCAGCAACTTTTGTGCAACGCAGCGCACTTTTTCTATTAAATAACATTTTAGACAATTGCAACACACACACACACACACACAAACTCAGCTTGTGGCATGCTGCGGGCAACAAAGAATTCCAGTTGAGCGGGGCCTTTGTAAGACCCAGTCAAAAGCCAAAGCCAAATGAATTGGGGAATACACGAAATAAGATCTGGCTCAGTTGCTTTAGCTATCAAGAGTTTCGCATGAATTAAGAATTATAAGCTTAAATATTCTTGCAGTTACTTATAAATGTTAAGCAATAAGCTTGGGATAATTGATCTGTGCTATATGCATCTATTTCTTATGGTAATCCTATTTTGAAATTTGTATTTCACAAGTTTTATTTAATAGCAGAAGCGTTTCCAAAATTTCATTTCAGAAGCCTTTTCAAATTTCCCATAGATACAACAATAAAATTAAAATATTATAAATTCACTAACATGCGAATTACCAAGTTTTTGAGTGTTTAAAGTTGCGCATAAATTAAATGTAAATAATAAATATTAATATTTAATGCACAGGTGAAAAGTAGACTATTAAATTAAATGATGCGTAATATAATGCGTGCAATCGCTCTTTTATATCGTTAAAATTCATTTTTTGCACTAATTAATTAATTCACATTAAATTAAATGCGCTTCAATTTGATTTTAAAAACAATCTGCTTACTTTTTACTCTGCTCTGAGCTCTCAGTCTTTTACTTAGACCAAGCGTGTCTCTTTGTCCGGCTTCCCTCCCCCTGAGGCATTCAGCGATTGATTTCGTTTTGAAGCAGATTTTAATTAATCAGTCGCATAATAAGCGCATTTGGTATCAACAACAATTAAAACAACACGCATAAATACACAGAATATGCGTGATATGTGTATGTAGGCCATTAAATAATGATTATAAAGCGTGTTGAATTGAGCGTCACCAGCAAATACCCTGTAAAAAGCTGTTCAACTACTTTTTGATCTCTGGCCATCTTATGAATACACAGAATATGCGTGATATGTGTATGTAGGCCATTAAATAATGATTATAAAGCGTGTTGAATTGAGCGTCACCAGCAAATACCCTGTAAAAAGCTGTTCAACTACTTTTTGATCTCTGGCCATCTTATGAACTTTCTGAATTATTGTTTGACCTATACAGAAAAAGTAAATTCTATTTTATGTACACACATAAGCGAGAGAATCATTGGGACAGAATATAGAAATTTATCTTAACACCTTCGCTCTAGTCTATCAGAGCCCTCTTACTCGTTGCCAACGCGAACAGGGTATAATAAATCGTAATATTATTATGGCTATAATTAATGCCGTTGCAAACAAAATTCAAACAATGTAAAAGTGTGCGACAATTTTGATGAGAAAAAAATCTGTGAATAGCGAAGAAATTGTTTTGATTTCAAATGCTTTTTCATTGTTTTCACATATAAATTTATTTATTTAGCTAGATTAAATTAAAATTGAATTTAATTAAATGTCCATATATGCCAAAGCTATTGATGTTGAAGTTTCCAGTTACATTATCCAAATACACACACTCACACACGCACAAACACATACTCACGCACACTCACATGTAAATAAAACTTGTTTTTCGCATGCAATCCGAAGCAACACTATTTTTTTTTTGTATTAAATTAAATATACGAGCTAATTAATGTAGCCTGATATCGGGTATGAAATTTGTATAAGTGGAGTTCTCGAGAGTGCTTTGTTAAACGTTACCCTGTAGATAGATTTAAGTTCCCAACTGGATCAGCATAACATCAAACAATTACATACTTCTTTAATAAAGAGTTTTGGTTTTGAATATAGCGAATAAGTTATATTCTGGTAGCTATTAGTAGTAGTAGTAGTAGTATAGCCTTAATATTTAGTTTTAATTTTATTTTGGTATACGTATATGTAGTTCGACTACGAGTCATCCTGTAAATTTATACAATCATAAAGAAACACACAAAAAGAAAAACAAATAAATAAACAGCTCCATAGTAAGATACTCCTAATATCGTTGCTTTCTCTGTCTACAGGGTATATTAAGTTCATAACAGATTTAACAGATTTTCATGCAAAGTACTTAACAAATGATTAAATAATTTAATTTATAGTAAGAAGTCTATACCAGTTAATCGATTAGACATAGATGGATTCATGTATCATCTATCATATGGATTACTTATAAATTTCTATTGAGTGAGAGAGAGATAGAGAGAGAGAGTTTCCTTAGATATCCATGCTCAGTGTGTCCTTTGAGTGTTGATTGTGTGTATTGTTATGCATTATGTAATGACATGCTTATTGTTGTTCTTGTTGTTGTATGTTATTTACATGAATGTGTGGTGGGAGGGGGTGGGCGTGGTAGGCGGCAAAGTGGCGCACCGCCTTCCCGCTTACAATTCATGCAAATTTAACTCACTAATTGTAACGAGGGGCGCCAATTTGTTTAAATTATGTGCAAGATGCACACGGCTTACCGGTAGCGTCGTTGTGGCATCCACGGGGGCATCCGGCTGACCATTCTCCTGAACTGTTGCTGCCTCGGTTGATGCTGCTGTTGACGGTGACGTTGATGTTGGCGTTGGCTCTGTTTCCTCGGTGGCAGCAGCTGTAAAAGATGCCGTCAACTTACTGTCATATATTTTGCGTGGCTTTTAAGTAATTTACATGACGCATCATTTGTGGCAGCCGCATCCGTTGGCGTAGCATCCGCACTGAGGTTAAGCAGCTGCTTCGTTGGTTGCGCCACCAAAGATTCCTTTGCCTCCTGATGCTCGGGCTGCTGTCCCCCCTCCTCTTCGTCCTCTTCTTCGAGCTCCTCTTCAATGCGTGCTGCAATGTCGCCATTCTTTGTGGCAGCTGTGGGTGTGCTGGGCGCTGAGGCTGTCGGCGTTGCATTACCATTCTTCAGTATGCCAACCAAAGGTGCGCCATTGCCTGGCTTCTTGTCCTCCTGCGGCAGCTGCAGCACAATAAACCAACCCAGAAAGGGAGTGGGTAAAGGTGAATAAATCTCATTTCAGCAAGCAGACACAATTATTGGATTGTTAATTCAACATGTTGCAAGAGTACTCACCGCCTTGTAACTGTACGGTGGCAGGGCGCTGCCAGCTGCTGTGGCAGAAGGACCCTTTACACCTGGTGACTCGTGCATTTTGGTTGCCTGCTCCTTGGACCAAATAATATCCTCGTCCGTTTCGCGCTCAATGCGCTTCTTGTAGGCCAAATGACTGCGATATACCTCGAGCAGGCAGCAAATGACAATGATGACAAACACGCTGGTCAGCGTAATGAACAGCACCTGGGTGGAATCTTCTTTCTTGTCCACATCATAAACGAATTTCGATATGTAGGGCACACGCTGTGGCGGCTCCTCGACCCAAGGTTCTGGTATCTGCAAGCGAACCAAAGCGAGAAAACGGGAAAACGGAGCACACAAATCAACAAAGCCGTATTCATTAGCACAATTTGGCGGCTCGTTGCCTTTAATTTCCCCCCCTCGCTGCGCTTCACCCCTTACTTACCATGCTCACATTGACCATGGGCTCTTGCGTTGGCTGCTCACTGACATCGAATTTGGCATTGCACTGTGCACTGCGTACGCCCTGCGGATTTATGACCGTTATATTGTCCGCACCGGATTTAGTGAACAGCATGTACTCCTCCAGTGGCTTCATAATGTGACCATTCACCTGTATGTAGATGTCTGCGGTGGGTTCAAGCCAATTGGGAATATTGGTTGAAATTTTCATTAGTATTAGTCATTAATTCAAATTGAAATGCAAATGTGTTGTGGCAGTCAAGTCGACTGGCGCCTTAAGCCAACAAATGGTATTGGAAGTGGGTTCACAGCGGACTTTAATTACGCCGAGGGAGGGGCGATGCAGGAGAAGGAGAAGCAACGACTGTGCTTGGTCGTGCATATTTTATGCCTTGCCCAAATTAGCAATAAAATTTTTAATACCTTAAGTTAACGGCCCGCTGCTCTTGTGTGTGTGTGGGCGTGTGTGAGTGAGTGTGTGTGCTGACTTGTGATTTGTTAAAATGTGGGCGTGGCGGACAAATGCACACTGATTAAATGTTAGCCAGGATATCACAAAAGGAAGTGCACATCAAATTAGCTTAATTCCCTCTGCGCGGCAATAATTTATATTCTCAGACTTCGATTAAATTAAAGTTGTTTTGTGAACAAAACAAAATAGAACAAATAAATGTTTGAAATAATACAAGAAACTTAGTAAGTTTTACTCCGTAACAATGTAAAATATAAATTTACGTGGAAAATTTCAATTATTTCAATTGATATTATGAACACTTGAGGAAGCTCCCAAGGCAAACTTTTTCAATAGCCATTTAGGAACCAGTGTGCAGAGAGACAGAGAGACAGACAGAGAGAGAGAGAGAGAGAGAGTGAGGTCGGGGCGGCCGAAGAAGTAACAGTTTTTGGCGTTGGCCCTGTTTATGGCCATTGGCAAACTAACGCGCTTCGATGGTGGCTTTAATGGGCCACGTCTTAACAGCTCGCACACATGCGCATGTGGCGCATGTGGCGCGTGTGGGGGCGTTGCATGGCGTTGTAGGGCGTGGCTCTTAGCTGAACCTAACAGCTGGCTAGCTATTTGGGAGTTAAGTTTTAATCAAACTGTGTTGGCCGCAATACCAAACAAACAACAACAACTATAACAACAATTTAAATATGAGCCACAGTAAATCTTGAGCGCAAAAACTGACAAAATTTATGGCATCGACCACGGAAATGACTTTTTATGGCGTCGAATAAATTTAATTTTTGGTCAACAAAGTGGTTGCAGTTGCAGTACCCCAACTGCTCCAGTTCATAAACTTGCAGCAACACGACAGGGCGTGACAGCGACTTGATGAGGCAACAACAAAGGGGACGAGGCGAGGGGGAAGCATGCAGTTTTTTGAGTAGCAGAAGAAATTAATGGCTAGCCGAGCTCAAATTTATGACTTGGCTTGGTTAAGAACACATAGGATACCGCGATACACTCGATTCACTCACTTGACAGGCAGCCGCTGTAGCTCTTGAAGACAGCAAAGCGTGAATCCGTTGTGTTGATGCCACCGATCTGTGCACGATTTGCTCCCTCGTCCATTGTCGTGGTGAGTACACGTGCCGCAAAGTCCGTTAACGGCACCTGCTCGCGATCAATGTAGAGCTGTGCCTGAGTCCCATTCCTCTCATAATAAACGGAGTGCCTGGCACTGTTGAGGAAATTCCGATCGATGCGAGCACCCACCGTCTGTCCACGCTCGCGATCCTCCTCGAATTGCAGGTAGCCATCTGAGGTGATGGCCAGCAGAAGGTAATAACTGCGCTCCGCTGCCGTCTGCAGCAATAGCATAATGCGATTGGCACGACGCAGATCGAATGAGGAGAAGGCCAACTGCAGACGCACATAATCCACACGCCCGGAGCTGGGCAATTCGAATTTGCGCTGCAATGTCGATTCCCCGCTGAAATCGGCGCCCTTCTCCACCGAACAGAACTCGCCTAAGAAACTGGTGTGCTCGCAATCACAGGTGGACATCTGCTCGGCAAAGTGCTCCTTGCATATGCCACCATTCTTGCAAGGCTCCGCGTCGCATTTGATCTGGCAATTGGGCAGAACACCCTCCTGAGCTGTAATTAATATGGGAATTGAATTGAAAAGACAACAAGCGATCGATTCAATATAGCAATAATTCAGCTTTCAGCTTTCAGCTTTCAGCTTTAGCTGAGAGTCAGCAATATTCGATAGTTGATTTTCGAAAATTTGTGGCCATTTGCAGCAGGCATTCATGCCACACACGCGTAATCGCATCAATGTCAGTTCGCAATTTCCGTGGCGTGTGTGGTCGCATAAATCATACGCCGTGTAGTCAGTGCTCCTCGTTTATCGCATTGGCATTAATCTTGGTGCCACAAAGTGGCTCAAGTGCATGCCCAACAGGCGCTGCACTTAGCGGAAATTGCATGCATATTAAGTTGCAAGTGCGGCAGTCACAAAACATTGCTGCACTGGCCTCAAAAGGCATTAGACTCGACTTTGGCTTTCGCTTTGGCTTTGCCATTGGCTTTCGCTTTGGCTTTGGCTTTGGCTTCGACGCCGCAAATTGCGGCAAACGGCACTGAAAATTGATTTATACTCGGTACTTACTGGGCGCTATATTCCTTTCATTGATTTCCGCCAAGTCGATCAACTGGGCGCCGATTTTAAGGCCCCGTATACAGCCAATGTAACCCTCAAGTGCCGGTGCATCCACATTTGGGCGCAGCAAATTCGCCGGATCATAGCCGCCGACGTGGAACTGAAAGTACTCCGTAGGCGGTGCGGGGGGGCGATGTGGCGATAGAACCTCTGCAAAATAAACAAAATCAAATGAGGCACAGAAGCACAACTAGGCTATCTATTCTCTGTATCCCTGATTCCCGTCTCTTTCTCTGTCTCTATCTCTATCTCTGTCTCTATCTCTGTCTCTATCTCTGTCCTGCTCAACGAGTACTTTGTGAGCTTGTGCGGAAATGAGCCTTCATTTGCCGTGGCATTTCGGTTTTGTGGTCCCCGTTTTGGGCATTTCGAGCTTAAGTTTGTCTAATTGAAATGTTTACCGAACCCGAACCCGAACCCCCCTCTCGTATTCATGTTGTTCAACCCGTCGCTCAGCTCTCCTGTTATCTGTTAGCCTCTGGTTGCGGTCCTGCATTCTATCCAAAACTATCTATCAATCTATCAATCGATGTGCCTATGAGTCAATGTGTCCATCTGCCTGTTCCTCTGTCTGTCTATAATTCCAGTTAACGTATTTAATTACATAAGTGCTTATGTGTAATTCTGTGCAAAGTATTGACGATTTGCAATCGTATGTGCTTCTTCATATGCCCCTAAATGTGGCATTCATCGGCTGCACAAATTTCGCATTACATTCACGACTGGTAATTATGATTGATTTTGTATGCCAATGTGTGTGTATGTATGTCTGTGTGTGTGTGTATGTCCAGGTCAGACAAAATTGCGGCCAATTGCTGCTTTAGCGTTGAGTTGCGAGTTACTTCAATGATTTCCCCAATTCCGAAAATGTGAGATTTCAACCTGCAATTTTGTGGCACAAATGCCATTGGAAAATGCTGTTGTAGCAAGTTGCAGCAACAGAAGCACTCTACAACCATATATATCCTTATTAATTAAAGTGCTAATGTTAAACAAGTTAAACATAATTGATAATGTGGCCATGCACTGAGAGAATATACTGAATAATTTTAATATTAAGCATCAGGTTTTTCTGTTGATGATTTGCAAACCAATTTTGTTTAATTGTGTTTAATATACAATTTTTCAACTTTCTATAAGATACAAATGCAATAAGATGAAAGATATATTGGTGTGGATGTGTATATCTAGTATAGTACTTTACTCAATGTATCGAGATATTAATATTTAAATGGATTCAGATACCTAGACTTTATTTTCTTTTGATTAAATACAAATACAGTAAGATGGAAGATATATTGGTGTAGATAATAGATAGATAATTTAGATACCTAGACTTTATATTCAATATCATGCAATAAGATGTTTAATCTAAGATGGAAGTTATACTGGTATCTTCTTGGGTGTTTCGATTGGTGAAGTTCTCTAGTTTGTATTTTTATTTTATGTTTATGTTTTTTTAGAAACCCAATTAGTTTGTTGCAGTGCATACTTGTATACATGAAATTGTATCACTTAAAGTGTCTGTAAGTCTAAATACTCATATTAATGCAATTTAATTTATTAAGCAATTCGATTTGCTTTATTAGAGAATTGAATTGTTTGTTAAATAGCTTTTGCCAACATTATTTCGGCATGTTGCGATGTTAAATGTGAAATGAATTTTACACGACTATTGAGTATTTTTAATAGAAGCTAATTCGTTAGACAAACATGTGAGAGAATCGATTTAAAATGCGCTTTCCGCTTCAACAATTGAGTTCAGTTCGGTGCAGTTTTTTATTAACATATTCTCGCATCAAAAATTTCCAGCACACACACACACACACATACACAAACTATAAAGCAGTTCCATGTTTTTTATGCCATAGTATAAAAGTTTCAAACATTTGAATTGCTTTTATTTGTAATATACTTTTTTTGCTTGTTTTTTTTTACACACACACACACACAGATACATAAAGGGGGCTTCTGCTGGCATAAAAATAAGCGTTTCAAGTGCAAATAATTTTGGCGATCGGAGTGCACAGATTTTGGGGTGTGTGAATGTGTGTGAGTGTGCGCAAATTTTTGGCATTTTTGCAACTTTACTTGCTAAACTATTTTGAAAATTTTCATGTTGCGCTTGGCGGTGCATAAAAAATTCAGTCAGGACGTTGCAAGGAGCAAGTGCTGCCAACAGCAACAGCAACGGCAACAGCAACAGCAACGGCAACGGCAGTTTGATTGTTAAAGAGTTGCGACTTTTTCGGCACTATACAAGAAAAACAATAACAGGACTAAAGGACGACAGCCTTTGTTGGTTCAATAACTCGCAGTCAAAAATAAAACAAGCTCGACGCGACGCGACGCTAAGGCAACGTCAAGTCAATGTTCGGCCATGTCAGGGTTTACGGGGTCAGCGGCGGCAACGTTGGCAACGGTGCTGCAGGTGGCGGAGGCGGTGGCGGTGGCGACGCGACTTCCTTGCTCAACGACTGGACGCAGACGTGGCACATTGCCAGTCTGCAGCCGACAATCGTCCCGAGCGTTGCCACAATGTACGGCCGCCTGCCTGGAGCTGGGAATGTAAATAGTGGTACGGCTGGAGCAAACCTGGCGCATGATAGAATCAAAATTGGCTTCTGCACGGATTTGGACAAGTCGGTGTTGGTGAACAATTTCGAGAAACGTGGCTGGCATCAGGTGAACGGCGACGATGATTGGCATTTCTATTGGGCCGGCGTGCAGACCTGTCGCAACATCTTCAGCGTGGACAGTGGATATCGAATGCACGACAATCAGATGATCAATCATTTTCCAAATCATTACGAACTCTCACGCAAGGATCTACTGGTGAAGAACATCAAGCGGTACCGCAAGGATCTCGAGCGTGATGGCAATCCTCTAGCAGAGAAAACTGAATCGAATAACTCGAGTGGCACGCGTTATGTTTACCTGGACTTTGTGCCCACAACATTTGTGCTGCCGGCGGATTACAATATGTTTGTGGAGGAGTATCGCAAGTTTCCGCTGAGCACATGGATCATGAAGCCATGTGGCAAGTCCCAAGGCGCAGGCATTTTCCTCATCAATAAGTTATCCAAGTTGAAGAAGTGGTCAAGGGAGGCGAAGGGTCCGTTCCATCCACAAATAGCCAAGGAGTCCTATGTGATCTCTCGCTACATTGATAATCCTCTGCTGATTGGCGGCAAGAAGTTCGATTTGCGTCTCTATGTTCTCGTTGCCTCGTTTCGACCGTTGAAGGCATATCTCTTTAAGCAGGGATTCTGTCGGTTCTGCACGGTGAAGTATGATACGAGTGTCACGGAGCTGGACAACATGTATGTCCATCTGACCAATGTGAGTGTGCAGAAGCATGGAGGGGAATACAATACGTTGCATGGCGGCAAATGGTCGGTTCAAAACCTTGCTCTCTACTTGGAGGGCACACGGGGCAAGGAAGTCACGGATCGTCTCTTTGGCGCAATCTCCTGGCTGATTGTGCACTCTTTACGGGCCGTCGCACCTGTCATGGCTAGCGATAGACATTGTTTCGAATGTTACGGCTATGATATCATAATCGACAACGCCCTTAAGCCCTGGCTGGTGGAAGTGAACGCCTCGCCCTCTTTAACCTCCACCACGGTAAACGATCGCATCCTAAAATACAAGCTAATTGATAACATTTTATCGGTTGTGCTGCCACCGGACGGTGTGCCGGATGTGCGCTGGAATAAAATACCGAGCGCAGATGCTTTGGGCAACTTTGAGCTGCTCATTGACGAGGAGCTGGCGGCTCAGGATGAGGCACAAAACAGCAGCAATAACTCTCATGCTAAATCCTCAAAGCTCAGCAGCCGCTGGAAGTGACGAAGGTAACCCCAATGGTTGCCCAGCGATCATGTGTTTTCAATAAATATGACTTAGACTAGACTTGGTTTTACTCGTCCCCCCACCCACTTACCTTTCTCTGGATTACTCCAGGGTCGATTGGCATACTCATCCAAGAGAAGCGTCCCACGATCGATGCTCACGCTACGTTGATTGACATGCATGCGAGTTTCCTGCTCGCCTCGTATGATGGCCACCTGAATACTCTTCAGATTGGCCATCAGAGTTTCATCGAGCAGCGTAAGGTTGACAATCTCATCGCCATAGTTATAGAGAAAGACAATCTCACGTGCCTGGCTGATGTAGAGATGAATGAAATTGTTGTAGTGGTCGTTCGCATAGAGCACCAAGGAATTCGTATCGTAGGTGCGCAGATTGATAAGCAGATTCTGGCTGAGAATGCCCTTGAGCATCTCACGTTCGCCCTCGATACCGTTGAGAAGGATTGCTGGCGTGGCTGTCACACTGAAATAGTTGCGCATGAGGAAAGACTCGCGATTGATGAAAGTCAAGGCCTTCTCATTGATGTCTGCAGAGGAAAAGGAATTAGCTAGCTCTGGCCTTCACTTCACTTTCATTTCCGGTCTGTACTTACTTGTCTCGCAGAATTCCCCTATGTGTGCCCAGGGATTGTTGCACACGCATTTAAAGCTGCTCCACAGCTCCTTGCACTGAGCGCCATTGCGACAGGGCGATGGCACACAGGATGGCTTGCAGTCCTTGATAATCTCCGACAGATGCACCGACATATAGCTGTAGATGTCTAAAATCTCACCATTGACCACTAGTCCACGGAAGCAGCCAATAAGCCCGGCCTTAACAGACAGCTTCTTCAGCAGGTCGCTGCAAAATGAGAGCATTGAGGTTGGCAATTGATTAGGGATTACGCGATATTATGACCTTGTCATTCGATATTCAATAAGTTGGAGAGCCAGGGCTTATGCTGTGCAACGGGATTTGCGGCTGCAGTGCAAATAAAAAATATCATCACGACCTCAGAAACTCAACTTTATCTGACTTTATGCAAATAAATTGTGACCCCCGGTCGACGCTTTGCTCGCACAATCCCAATGTTGATGCGGCCGCGACGCCTTTCAGTTTTCAAGTTTGCCACCAGCTGTAAATCGAAGCAGACGATGAACGCAAACCAAAAGGACCAAACACCAAAGGACTGATATCAACAACGATTGCAAGTAGCTGCCATCACTGGCAATAGTGGCAAAGTTTTGCGCCCCTTTCTCTTTCTATCTCTTTCTGTATCCATTTTTTTCAAGCTATTTTAGTTATCTTGCTATTCACCCTACTTAAATCCTTTTTGATACTCTGGCTGAGCTTGGACAACTATGACTGGCTTCAGTATTCAATTAGTTAATAGTTAAGGCTGTATTTATTTTATATTCATAAAATATTATGTGATTTAATCTAGAGTCTACATACATATCACCTTCTATTAACAAAAGGGTAACCTTAATTCGGATATGCGAACTGTTTTGTCTAGCTTTCTTGAACTTATAACTGTACTTTCACTTTTTTTTCTACCAATTTGCAAGTTTCGTTCGCTTCCAACTTTTGTGCAGAGCATTCCGCGTGCCCTCGCAACTTAATATCAGAGCTACCCTTTTGGCACTGCCATCGTTTGGTCTCGCTGTGTTGGCCAACAATGAATTGGCCAATAAAATCTCAAGTGTAAGCTTTTGAAAATTAAAGTGGCGGAAATGTCTTGTTTATACGCGTTCAGCGCCAACGAAAGTTCCTCAAATGTCTTTCTAAATTATGTAAATTTCATTACAAGTTGCCGACGAGTGTTGTCGGAGAAAAGCTCTAAGCAAAATTAAAATTCTTGTTAAAAGAATACAAAAAAACAAATCTCAACTCACACAAATCGCATTGGGGTTTTTCTCTTTCGTTTTCTTTTTCTTCCTGCATTTTTCTGTTGTATTTCCCCCATTTTATTACCATTTCTTTTCAGTTTGTCGCCGTTTTGCTTGTAATTGTTTGCTAAGTTACGTAATTGCAATTGTTAATCGTCAAAGTTATTGAATAATGACAAACGAATTGGACAGCAATAGAAATAATCAACTGGCAAATGCAGCGTGTCCTTGAGTTGCGAGCGAGAGAGATGTAGAGAGAGAGACAGAGAGAGTCCTTTACGTAATTGCAATCTGCAGCTCGTACTCGTAAGCTCTTAAGTCATTAGTTTTTTGCAAACGTGTGTTACATTTTTTGTGTGCATGTGTCACATGTTAATTTGAAATACCCTGCAGAGGGCAGATGGGTTAAAAGGGTTTTCATTTAATTGCGAAAAGTTGGATGGCAAATATTTGTGAGTAAATGTTCACTTAACTTCAAATTACACACAGATAACTATGAATTATATAGATATAAAGTAGTTAACTAATTTTGAAAATATTCTTTAACTAAATGGTAAGTTGGTCAACTGATTACAGGGTAGTAGCTACTCGAGCACATCCTACTCGCTCATACTCGCTTGCTTTTTTGTTCACTCATACTCTCAACGACAACGTCAGCGACAGGCGGCATTGCGCATACGCCACGTATTGCAGTAAGTGGGCTAAAGGGGAGGGATGTGGTTGAAGGGGTTTCTGCGACGCGTGATGTGCGCGTTGTAAAATGAAATTTAGCGCTTTGCCTTGCAAATGATGTGCCGTCGACTGGCTGACACTTGGCTAAAAGGATTTGCACGCTTGCTGGCCGCCAAAATAAAAATATATATATATATAAAAAAAAAAATAATAAAAATTGCACAAAATTAACTGCAATAAAAAGAAAGAAACTTGACGGCCTATAGAAGACAGGCGGATGTGGGCGGGGTGACTGCACTTGAGAGCAGCACATGCTATCAGCGCTGTGGGGGAGCTGAGGGTTGTGGATAGGGGGGAAATCCTATTAACGTTGCAAACGCGCAAAGTGCGAAGCAATTAAGAATTTATTTAACACCGTCACAAGCAATTAAGCACTTTTCATTCATTCATGGCCGCTGCGCCATCCACGACACGCGACAACCGACAACCGGCAGTCGACAGTCGACAGCCGACAGTGACACAATTTCCCCAATGGCGACCACCGACCGTTGCAGCAACTGCTCCAGTTGCCATTATTGTTGTTGCTGCTGCTGTTGTTGTTATTGTCCTGTTTCCTGCAGCGTGTGCGGCAAATAATTCGCATATTTGGCACGCCACTTGTCTGTGTTTTTGGCAATGGCATGTGCTGTGCCCGGCGGGTAATCGATGACCATGCAAATGATCAACAGGACATGGGAAACAGGACACGAGGTAGCTGCTGCTGCTGTTGCTGCTGTTGCTCCTGCTGCTGCTATTTCTAAACAACATGACATGGCCAGAACCGCTGATAAAAACCCGATTACACCAATCATTAGCAGCTGCTCTTTTATTCACATGCACACTTTGACTTTGCTGCCGTTTGCGGTTGACTTTAAATTGTGGAATATTTTAACACGCATTTTAATACATTTTAAGACTATATTCTGAAAGAAATTGACCCTTCGGATCAATTAAAATCCCATTGATTCACTTGCTTGGCATTATTCTACTTTAATGTGTCCCGCTGCGTTAAGGTAAAGTCTCCCTCGTCTCGTCTCGCTTGTGTCTGCGTCAATATGTTGATTAACTCATTTATTTATGAGCTGGAACTGATTCCGCTTAATGGCTTACACTGTGTCCTTGTCTTCCTTGCAGCCTTACAGCCTTCCGAGAGCCAAGTGCATCAATATGCCTATACCCTTGGCAACAACAACAAATGGGGTGTATTGCAAATCATTTCAAACTATCTACATTTACATAACTATATACATATAGTATATATAGATACTAACACATATCAATAAAGTTTTATAAAAAGACATAAATAAATCAATAATCAGTTGAGTTCCATTCTTGTCAAAGGAAAATATCATCTGATTTAAAGTTTAAGTTAAAAACTCTTGAATGAAAACACTTTGAATTCAATTGCAGAAATGTTTAAAATCAACGAATAAATGATATATTTTATTGTTTTAATCAACAAATTTAATTGGCTAAGTTTGCTAATGGGTAGTAGCAAGTCAGTCATTCATTATTGTTCATTTATTGCATTACATGTTCTCAGGCTTGTATATTTACGCTATATTCCCGATGCCCTTTCACAGATGCTTCTTTTTATTTTGGATAAATAAATTGAACTCATTAATTGGCCGAGTGAAAGGGCCGGGATTTGGTCTGGGATATATAAAGCACAGCACTTTACCGTTAATTACTCTGCGTGTTTACCGCTCATCGAAATTTTATGAATGGGTCGCAATGCGGTGGTGCTGGCGGTGCGTACGCTTTTCCCCCTGGTTTGAGGTTAAGTGCAAATGTGCGCACATTTTCTTCATTTCTTTAAAATTTTTCAATTTGATTTTGCACATTTTTAATAATTAAACAGAGGAGCGTAGTATTCATGATATGCTCGTGGCTTGTTAAGAGCCCCAGAAAAAAAACAACTCCTCTCCACACACTGTAGCCTCATCAAGCTCCCCTTCTATCTATGAGTCTGCACAACTGTCTATGTGTCTCTCAATGTGTGCGTTGGATGGTGAGCGTCTGCATGTGTGTGTGTGTGTGTATGTGTATGTGTGTGTGTGTGTGTATGTGTGTGCAGAAAAAACAAAAAAAAACAACTTTATAAATTATGCCAATCAAGCATAAGCGCGTTTTAAGTGCGTCCCAACTGCCAGCTGACAAAGGGGCAACAACGCAATGGGGTAAAAAACTCGCGCAAGTTGCGCGCGAGTTTGGGGCGACTTTTGACGCCACCCCCCCTCGCAGCGCCAGCGCTTTATGCCATTATCAATAAAATGACTTTGAAATGAATTTCCAGCGGGAAGTTAATTTAATTATGGCAATTCTTTTGATACGAGTACTTTGCGGATAAAGTCAGCGTCTATGTGGTGCAAATGAGTTGGTGGTAAAGTGGATGTGGTGCTGCTTGGACGGGGAGGTTAATAACAGGATTAAAAGTACATTTTAATAAGCAGTTTGTTAATTACCCAACTGTTAGGTTTACTTTAGTTTGGTGGCAGTAAGTAACTTAGTTCCTTTGACTACATTTTTTCAACAATTTGCACACAGAATTGAGTCTTGCGAGTGTTAGAATCGTCTCAATCAAGCCTAAAGCTCTCGCTTTGACTGCATGCTCGTTAGAACCGCTAAATTCCATTTGCCACTTGATGCTAGCTGGCAGTTAGTCGCGCGTTTATAATTAAGACGTAATTGCCGCAATAAATTGCATAGACCGCAATGGCCAATGGCCAGAGAATGATCACAAATTGAGAGGTGGCCGCGAGTTTTTGCACAGTGGTTATTATTCCAGCTGCCCCACTTGCCCCAGTTGCCCCAATTGCATTGCAAGCAGCCATAAAAACCGTTTGCCACAAGCACCAACTACAGCACCCCACATTGACCCCAACATTAAAGTCGTGTCGCAAGAACTTACAATGTGGCGCCACCAATGTACATGCTGCCCTCGAATGGCCCAAACTCCTCCTCGGGCAGCAAATCGAGCATCTGGTAATCGGTGTTTATCATGAAGCGCACATGATATTGGTTATAGTCAATCCATATTTTATGCCATTCGCCGCCATTTAACCTGCAATGCGAAGGGCAACGAACGGCCAACAATTAACAATAATCGATTGGAATTGCTTCCGAATTGGCATTTAGAGCCACTGAATGATCATCATCATCACAGAATTGACATCAAATGGTTTGCTCCACTTACCTGCGATGCGAGTTAATCACCAGCTCCCTTGTGGTGCCAGTGCTGAGGGTGAAATTGAATGTGAGTTGATAGTCACCGGTTAAGGCGACCATGAACGATGGATAGTGCGCTCTTATGGGTGGTTGGAACAACAGAATCGCCTTCTCACCGGTGGTGCGGAACGAGAAGGCAATGTCGCCCTTGCGCCAGCCGGGCACCTCGATATACGACTGTGATGTTGTAAAGGTGACCACGTACTTCTGGGTATCTGTTTGAGCAGAAATTGTTCGAAATTGTAGTAATTCTTTTGTATTTAGTTGGCATGCCGCTCACTTGTCTCCACGCATTCCAGGGGGCCAAGGGTGATGCGACCCTGGGCCTCATCGTCGAGATCCTTTTGCTGCAGGAAGTACATGTTGGTGATGCCCAAACTGTGCGGTTCCTGGTAGTAGCCCTCGTCCGAATTCCATTTGTTCTCTTTTACATCACAGTTGCATGATTGATTTGGGTCCACGCACGTCTTGTTCACGGAGCACGGGCAAGCGCCTCTGTTTCCCAGATGGAGGGCAGACAGAAATTACAATAAAAAAAGGTGAAAGACATTAAAAAAAGCAAAAAAAAAACAAAGCCCGACGCATACATTTGCATGCATTTAAGGCGGTTCTGTCGGCAGAGCTGCCGGCAATTTGACGAGTCCACTTTGAACTGATGGGTTGCGACGGCTGTGGGGGGAAACCACTCGGTTTAAGGATTCCTTTCGGCGATTTATTGTCGGCATTTTTGTTTTGCAATTTATAAGTGCTACTGCTTGCTTGCGGAATTTTTCAAAATAGGGTGTAATGCATTGATGGATTGATTTGTAACACGCGTGGTGAACAGGTTGAATCTTAGTTGATATAAATATTATTCTATATATTACTGCAATTTCATCTGTCTGATTTAAGTAAAAAAATGAAGAACTTTTCTAAAATTCTGCATTATTTATCGCATAAGCTGATGCTATACTGAAGCTTTACATTAAAGTATATTGAATCTTTAAATTTATTTAACACTGCAGAGTATTGCAATATCTATTTAACCCGCTTTTGCTATGGCATTTGCTAGGACTTGTTTTTAGCTGCTGTACGTATGCGGTTTGCGAATGCATGTGCCACATCCGTTTCCGCTTTAGAGTTGCAAGCAGCACAAAACTAAGCGGCAAGCAAAACCCGAACCAGAGCTAGAGCTAGAGAGACCACAGCTAACCGAAACCAACAACATCAACATGAGCACGAGAAGGCAGGCAACGAGCAAACAAACAAACAAACGAACAAACAAACGATGCTGTCAAATTTTGAATGAGTAAAGACCAAAACTACGATCCAATGATGGATGGCTCAATGGGTTGCAGCCCACAAAAATGAAAAAAAGAGCTAACTCGCTTCGTTTCTCTACATAGATTTTTTTTCAGCTACTGTTGTTGTTGGGCTTATTCCTTGGTTAGACTTTGGCTCGACTGCATAAACACACTCACACCCAGACACACTGATTTTGGTTTTTGGAATTGTGCTAAACCTTAGTTTGATATTCCTCGTTCGTAGTCAAGCAGAACCCCAATCGTTCAAAGCTGATCCATAAAAAAGAGGAGACAGAGAGAGAGAGAGAGAGAGAGAGAGAGAGAGAGAGACAGAGAGAGAGAGAGAGAAACAGAAATGAACACTGTTTAGGCTATAGAATTGATTTAGTAAAAGCGGAAATTAGTGACGCACACCGAACCAGGGAAACGCTGGAGAAAAGCAACTTTAAATTGCTACCAGCAGCTGTTGCCTACTTTGCAGCGCATGATGTATTGACAAAGACCTTTGGGGCGGGGAAAAGAAATTAGGCGTAAAGACTAAATTTCTGCACAAAGCCATTCATTTTAAAAAGGCTGCCATAAGAGAAATTACCCAGCAGAAGTTGCAAAAAAGAGTTGTTCGACAATATGGCGGCAACACACACACACATACATACACACACACACACACATATGTGTACACACATACAGATTGCCAGATACACATGAGCGAGGACTCAGTCATAAACCTTATTAGCGCTGAGCCGGAAACATATTTGCCCGACATAAATACAACTCTGCCTTTTATGCCCATATAAGTATGCTACGCTCTTTTGTTTTGCACTTTTGCAATTTTGTATTTTGTTTCAGATGTTCTTAACTTTGGTATTTGCCATAAATTGTTGCCTGCCTTTTATAACCAACTTCGGTTGTGCTCTGGTGATGGGTATAAGGAGTATCTTTTAACGCTCGTGTTTCCTTTATTTTAAAATGGAAGTGAGTTTTAAAGACACCATTAGCTGTTGTCTTTGTGCCGTTGAAAAGGTGAACTCATAATTAATAAAGTTTGGTCTTAAATTCATAAGCTGCTTTTTGTTTTTATTAAACTATTTTATATAAATAGTTCTAAACTTCTTCTGTTTCAACCAATACTTGCTGCCGTTTCAATTGAGTTGCTTTGCAGTCTTTCACGATGATAGAAAACAATAAAAATACAAATTAAATAATACCAAAATAATACAATAATACAATTAATGAATATAACAAATTTGTGTATTCTATTTGTGCTAGAGCTGTAAGCGGTTTAATTTGTATATTTTTAATAATCAATTTGATTTTAAGTAGAGCACTTAAAATTCGATGTATACACGCTAAACTTATCAAACATATATTTTTTTTTGTTATGCAACATTCGCTTGGGTTTTCAGCGCCATAAAATGTTATGCTCCAATGAATAGAAACAAATGCCGCACATATAACTTAACTAAAGGAGCGGGACAAAGAGCGAGAAGTAGGGAAAAGTTCTATGCCTCACACATACGCACATATACATGCGTTTGAAAAATCACATTTGAAGAGCTAAGCCAACAGCAGGCGGCCACTTGATGTTGGCCAGTCAACCAGCAGCAATAGCAAGCAACCGATGTCCGAGCAGCATGACAAATTATGCAACTGTCAAACAAACATATACACACACAAACGCATCGTAGTAGCAAGACAGGGTGACAGTTGTAGACGTGGCACAAGAGTTGCCCCTTTTGCTTGCAGCTGACACAAATGTACGCAAATCGATGCGTTATGAAAGTGAGTTTCTGCCTGTGTGCGTGTGTGTGCGTGTGCGTGTGTAGAGCACACAGGTCTGTGAAAACACTCCTCCCGTGTGGATAAATATGTCAGTTAGCATTAAGTGTAGGCCCAGGCGTTTATATTATGCATGTTCGAGCAATTAATTTAAGTTTCATTTACAATTGAAATGGCAGAACGTGAAGTGAATGGCAAGGAGAGGGAGAGGGAGAGTGAGAGGGAGCGGGTCATTCGTAACTGCCCCCAACTGTTGGCCATTTTGAAATGAAGGATTTATGTTGTTGGATTACCGCACGTACGCAGTCACGGGACGGAGGCCGAGCGATCCACTGGTGCAGAACGTGCCACACAATGCCCAGTGCCAGACCAACAAGTTAAGCAAATAGACTGCAACATTAATTGTGTGGCCTGTGGTCGGCAGTTGCAGCAACAAAGGGCATGCGCCACAATCGGAGCCAGCGACCAAGTGAATAGGCCGTTGACTGGACATAGGCCATTGGACAGTGGACAACATTGAGGGAATCTGAGCAATAGACGCAACACTGCACAAGTAAGAAAGTGTTCGTCAACAGAATGTGGCTTCGAGATACCCTGCATTTAGTTCCACTCAATGATAGACAAGCATACACGGGCTGTTAATAAAGTAAACTTCGTGGATTCAACTCGACTGATCAAACATATATAATTCATAAGGGAATAAATACTTTTCTTTGGTTTATATTTGAATGCGCGTTTTATATGTCTTGCACCACAGTGCCTGCAACTTGGTGGCAAGTACTCTATACTTAAGGTTGAAGCTGGTTGCCAGGATGTGGCTCTAAATAAATGACAGTTGAGTGGCTAAGTTCACTTACCTTTTAACATTGCCGAGAAAGTCAACAGTGAGATTCTTGGCCGAGGATGTGAACCACGTGGCCGAGTGAAGCTCCAATTGGGCGCGATAGCAATCGTATTTGATGTATTGTGTGCAGTAAAGTGAGTGTGATATTAGCTCTTGCAACATGTGCGGCGAGAACTCTCTGTAGCGTATGTTGAAGCTAAAATCTGATTCTCGGGCTGACCGCACATCCACCTGGCTGGGCAGATTGTGTTCCACAATTGTTTTGGTGGCATTCTCGAGGCTCTGAAAGTCACACTTCACATGTGCAGGCGGAAATACACCGTTTCCATCAATGTCAATAAGATAGACATCCGATTTAGTAAATCCAAGTAAAGCCAACTCCTCGCAAGTTTTGCGATATTTCGTAAAGTGACAGTTCTTGCCAATGTAACCAGTGTGCTTGCAGTCGCAGGTGACGCGATCGTCCTTCACAAAACACTTGCCACCGTGCTCGCAGGTGTTGGGCCTCTTGCAGGGATCGATATAGTTGCAGTTGTCCAGGGCTACCTCGCCCACAACACGCTCCGTCTTCACCACATGCCGTGGCTCAATCAGATGTGCATTTATCTCAATATCCCTGATGCAGCCAACTAATCCCATTGCCGCCGATTTGAGACTGCTGCCAATGATCAGCTTATCGCCAATGTTAAATGTCAAGCCGAACATTTGACTCAGCGTGTGGCGATAGTCGACGGTGAACCGAATCTCACCTTGCTTGTAGTCCAGCTCGACACTGTGCCAGGATGTGGCCCGATTGATTTTAATGGTCGTCGAATGGGTTACATTGTTGTTGACGTCGGGCACTAGATCAAAGCTCAGCTTGTCCGAACTTAAGCGTATCTGTAGCGGGCACGTTGCAAGTTACCAAGTTACAAGTTGCAAGTTGCAAGTAGCAGGATGCCGTAGGCCATTTTGTAATTTCCGTTAGTTTCACATTTCCGGAGCACGTTATCGGCATTTGCGATTCAGAATTTTCACGTTTTTATCGCGTCGTCGTCGACATTGTTGTTGCCGGATGTTGCACGTCCAGCCAGGTGGTGGCAGGTGAGGGGCGCGACATTAGTGTGTTGCAAAATATTAGTTTTGTCATAGCAATCGCAAACGCAGCGCATGTAAAATATACAGAAAAATATGTAAACTCTGTTAGCATTAAAAACTCAAATTGCGTGTGCATGTGTGTGTGCGTGAGTGTGTGTGTGTGCTGAAAATAAATCAAAATTGCCAAATGCCCACAATATGCACAAGTCTCTAACTATCGCAATCGTTTTTCTCCCTCTCCCTCTCCCTCACGCTCTCGCTCACTCTCTCTCACTCTCTCTCATTCTTTCACACACCCGCACATTGCCTCAAACAAACACACACTCGACTGCTGATGCATATATTTCAATTTTGAAATGCCTTTGTGCATTAGGCCGGCTTAAATCATATTACGCATACGCCGCGTATTCGCATTTTCGATTTGCATTCGAACACACTACAATGCAACAACTTTTGGCCCTGTTAAATAGTTACCCATTTAATATACAACAACAACAACAAAGTGTACGCTATTTTCACTGACTAAGCAGATATGTGGGCGTATGTGCCATTTATGACACGTCCAATCCTCATGCGATCTCCCGCGCTTTCTGGCATCTATTTAAATTTATGGGAGAGAAAATTGAATCCAATTTATAAGTTCGCCCAATTGCTCTAATAAATAGTATTTGGAGCCTAGCAATCTTTATGTTTATTTCAATGAGAGAGATGTGCAAATGCACATTGATCTGTGAGTGTTTTGTCAGTTTGAATCAGGGCAGCTCAGTTCAATATATATTGATACATATATTTATTTGCTTTTTGCTCATTGCGAATTGCGAATTGTGCTTTTGCCTCGCGACGTTGCGCTTATGGAGAATGGCAAATACTAAAATTTTATTGCATATTTCATTAGACTTCTGGCAGCGTGTTATGTTTTAAAGCAAATAGTAAAAACACAAATAGATACACACAGATACACTAGCAAATACTGACAATATTTCAAATGCGTTTTTATCTGTTGTTGTTTGACAATTTCGACCATTTTCGCGCTGTCAATAAATTCGATTTTCCATTTGCGATTTGTGATTTGCAATTTATGCGAGCAACCCTCTTCCTTTTACAAGCACACTCCAAGAGCAAACAGACGTCCTCCCTCAAGTGTCATGCGAACGTGAATTGACATTTTATATTGCCTATTTTTTTGGGCCATTGGAAATTTATTAGTTTTGCTAAACGCCACGCAAAACTCAGGTGCTAATTTTGTGGCCAGACCGACAAACAGTTAATAAATAAATAAATTTCCCATCAATAAAGATGCTAAAAAAAATTCTACAGCAATTATATATGTATAAATAAACTCACTTGTAGTCCAAGTACCATTGCTTGCAGAATTATGTTATAAATCCAAATAAATATAAATATGTAGTTAAAATAATACATAAATCTAAAAGATTTTCCTTATATGTGTATTACAACATTTAGGCTATTTCAATTTGTGACGAAAAACATTATTAACGTTTTCCAGCATATGTGCAATCAATTTCGTATTAATTTTGCGGCCATCTACATGCATAAATCGTCAGGCAATTTCAATAAGCCAAAAAGCCAAATGGAAAATTAAACGGCTTTCGAGCATAAATATTCATTGCTATTACAACATTTTACGAGATGGCCAGCAATTTGTTTTATCAACTGCAACTCCATCCAGCCTCTCATCTAAAGTCTATTGACATTTGAGTTTATTTTGAATGAAAAACTGATGATGGGACGGAGCATGCAACAACGGATGGGGACTTGCCAAGGCAGCTTTGCAATCAAAAGCAAGAAAGTCAACAATAAAATGCAAATAAATATTGCAGCTTTGTACGTATAACATATAAACATATACACACACATGGCTCCATATATGTGTATAGGTGCATGTATGTGTTTATATTTATTCCCTTAGTGCATTTTCAAAATGTCAAGTAACCAAATAAACGTTCGAGTCCTGTACGTTTGTTTGTTTAAATATAGATAAATGCCACTGACATTTATTCAAACCCACACATTCAAATGCTGCATAATCAAGTGCCTGGATGCGTGTCGAGAAGAGAGGGAAGAGAGTGTGAGAGGGGGAGGGGAGGAGGGGAACGGCTCTGTTGAGTGGCGTTAAGCTGTTCAGGGCTATTTTTGTGGACAGTCACAACGCACTTTTGAATGCAACGCACTCATTGGCTGTTGCGCAATCTACATTGCGCAATCATTATAAATGAATCATATACTTTTTGAGCATTGCTCAAATTGTTGCACCAATGTTATAAATCTATGCAAATTTCCAACATGAAATAAAGATTTTCAACAGAAACGGAGACAGCTCAAAAGACTTCAAATTCTCTAGAGATAAAACCTGTTCTGGGAATCAGTCTCAAATATCTAAAAATGTTTCAAATATATTAAAAATCTCACTGAGATTTGAATTGCGTGGATGGAGATTTCAGCGTGTTTCATTGCTAAAGAGAGATATGTTTTTCAAATTATCTAGCTCTTCCTTAAAAAGTCAAGTGGAAAATTAAGAAAATACTTGTGACCCACATTTTATAGTCAAATATTTTTGTATTCATGATAAAATGACAAGAATTATTTTAGGTATCCAACTAAATTTACTAACGTTTCTTCTTCGAGAATGTTTTGCGGAACACGCTTTCAGTTGGTCCCCGCTGTATTGTTGCAGGCTTAGCTCGTTCACACGCTCATCTACATACAGAGACACACACACATACACACAGAGATGTGCACACACATATGTACATTTGATTTGCATTTCGCTTGCCCCCAAAACATCGTTTGCTTAGTCGTCTTAAACACACGTTGACGTTGACGACGACGTCTTTGGCCTGGTCTCTGCTCTAATACGTCCAGCAGTCGCAATGCACAATATACATATACACGTACACATATACATATAAACACACACAGACACACACACACGCATAGAGAGACGTCTCTGTGTGCAATTCATAAGCTGTAGAATATATGCTTGAATGCTTCAACGCACACACTTACCTCCCAGAAGCCATTTCCGGCGCTTGTCGTGACGTCACTGTAGGCCAACACCGCGCCGGGGCGACTGCTGCGGAAATCGAATTTAATATTAAATTCTTCGGCATGATTTATGGGCCACCAAATGTGTGATGTCGCAAAGGGATAGGTGATGGGTATGACATTCACTTCATTCTCAACGAATTCAGCTTCCAGAACTCCTGCAACGAAATTCAAATAGGAAATATTAAGTCGTAGACTTCAAATCGCGAACGAAACGAAACTTAATAACCTTTTGCCGTTGTACTCACCATGATAGTGCACCTTTGGATTGCCACGTTGCAGCTCGTACAATATGGAGATGTCATTATAGTAAACATACTTCAGACTTCCCACAAAATTGTTGTGCGAAATAAGACCCTTCTTCTTGTGCAGATCGGGGCCGCCGCCAAAGTAGATTTCCGGATCGAACAATAAATTGCCGCTTGCTGTTGCCGGCAATTCTAATATCTTCTGCTGCTGATCAAGTATAATACGAAGAGAGCGATGCTCGTGCAATATCGTCAGATTGTGCCAATATCCACGAGTCAGATCGTCCCTTAGTACTGTGGATATTACATTGTCACCAAAATCCATTTCCACATAGATCGATTGATTCCTAATAGCTGCTGCAATATACTGATGCTTCAGCGACTCTCCGCTGGCATAGAACAGTGCCGAATCATCAAAGTTGGTGCGGAACATTAGGCTAATGCGTATGGTTGAGGAGTGCACCCGATCCTTCCAGTCATAGATGCGATACGAGACGTAGCTGGCACCGCGCAGCGTGATAATAGTCGCAGCTAAATGGTAAATTTGAAACATTTCAATAATTTATATATTGTAAATTCGATAAAATTGTGAATAGATGTTCAAAATTGAACGCATAAATCGTTTAGTCGAAATTCTGAGCGCGTTGCACTCTTAATTAAATTCGGAAATGTTCGGAAAAGGTTTGAAAGTTTAGATTCAGTTTCATTTGCGTTATCTAACCAACTTAGAGAAATTATTGCTATTCTATGCGATTAAACCCAGAATGATCGAATAATATATATATTTATAAATACCTTTACCTTTTTGCATGCAAACCTTTAAACTTTTCCACTCTTCCACTTTCCACGTTCTCACTTAATTCAATTGTTAGCATATTTGCACTTGGCTTTCATTTGCCGCGTTCGCAGCTTACCACAAAAACCCCGAGCAAATTTAAACAACTTTTCTGCGTACTATTTTCGGTTGTTTTTTTTGTTTTTTTTTTTTCGTTTCATGCTGCTGTTTTATGCTATGTGGTGCGGTGGTGCAGCTTTGCGCTCTTGCATTATCTGCATGGCACACTAAAAAACGTCGAGAAGCGGCACAAAAATAGATTATATTGTTTGGACTATGACTGTGGACGCTAGCCTGTAGGCGCTTATGTGTGGCAACCCCTTGCCCCTTGCCCCCTGCTCCGTGCCACAGCTCCTGTCACTCTCTGTACCGTGTGGGAAAGTGCAAATCGTGTAAGAGTTTTATTTTTTCTTGCTTTTGCCGGTCGCTGGCTGCTGGCTGCAGTGACAGCGAAATGCTGCCCGCTTATCTGACACATATTCACTCTCATACAACCACACACACACACACACACACACACTCACACAGACAAATATACAAACACATACGTGTGAGAAGTGGGCGGCAGCCTCGCCTAGTCGATAACACAGTGCAGGCATACTTCATAATTTTTTTTATGTTGGGAATTTGGTGGAAATGTGAGTGCACGTTAGCACAGAAAAATATGCTACAGATTTTGGAATTCCCCAAGATACTCCCAGCTCCTCCACCTCCTCCTCCACCAGCTCTTTTTGCTCCATTCCCACCTCCATCTCGGGCTAAAGCAGCCCACATTTAACAACATCCACGCTCTTCTTGGGCTTGCCTCCCTTGGTGCCATACTCCCTACAGACTTCAAGCAGTCGCACACCACTCAGCACACGACCGAAGATAACCCTTTGCAGTGGAACCACCGCCAGCGTCTTGAAGCTAATCGTATAAAGCAACAATCCGTTGGGGAATTGCTTTCGGTGATTCCACGAGTAGGAGAGTATGCCCTTTAGCTGTCTGGCATCCAGCGGCGATGGGCTGCTGTGATGAATTTGCAGAGCATCTTGGGATTGCAGGGACAGTGCACCTCGCATCCATAGATCCGGAAAAATGTGCGTGAATTTGTGCGCCTGAATATCGTTGTCGGTGGCCAGGCGTACAAATTCTAGCACAACTTCCGGACTAACCTCTGTGTAGAGCTGAATGGAGATGCGACCCAGGAATTGATTTCTACGTACAGAGAGATCGAAGTAGATGATCGGTCGTAGTAGCTCTTTAGAGGTGCGCAGATGCCTTGCAGGCGAGGCTAGGGGCATGTAGGAGCTATATTTCTGCACCACATCTGCGGGGGCATCATGCGAATCAGTTCTCGGGTAGGACATCCGAGAATTGAATGAGTCCACCTTAGACTTAACCCGAAGCAGTCGACATCCTAAGCGATGATTTGCCTGCCTTAGCGCTTCGGCATGCTCAGTGATCTTGAGGCGATTCCGATCGGCGGGCTTAAGGGTGCGGTTGAAGCTGTCCACGACGCCTTTCATCCGCTGTATGCCATTGAGCTGACTTAAGAGCAGAAGATTGTTCCGATAAATATCCTGCTTGTGGCTCAGATCCTGAAGCTTATATCTCACATCCGCAGACGTCTTGAGATCTTGAGCCGACAATCGCGTATGAATTACCGACTTGACTTGATTTACATTATACCGAACCAGATTCACTTTGCGAAGATCTGTTAGGCTCTTAAAGACATTCATATTCTTGGTCTGGATCGCTATACTGCTGTTGCCATACGCCGCATGCACCAACCCCGCGAACTCCTTGTAACGTGGCAACCGATGTTCTGGCAGAAATTTTTTGGTTAATGAACTATGGCGCAACAATTTGGTAGCCAATTTATGGGCCTGCAGGCCAAGGCTTCTCGAAGTTTGCGGTCTGAGACTGAGCTCTGAAAAGGCGTTCTTCCCCATTTGAAATTGATTCATCTTTAATTTGCGATACAAATCCAAAGTCCTTTGAACAATTGAATTGAAAAGTGCAAAACAAATTTACAAAACTCATTTCACAAAAACGATGATACAAAACTGGCCAACTTTGACTTTGACTTTGACTTGAAGTGCAAGGCTTTTCATCTGTTGACATTTATGCACATTTCAGCATATTTCTCGGCATATTTTGCCTCTTCTCCAATAGGAGAAGAGATCAGACTTGTTAACTGTTGGAAAAGTACACTTATAGTTGACATTTTTGAATGCTCGTAAGTTCTCAAAGTTTAAGGGACCGAGTGCTTCAAGTGCTGAAGGGATCATAATTTAAGGACTTACTAATCAGGCATATTCCTTCTCGAACTCTATGCTTCAACTCATCATCCGTAGCATTCGAATCTTCGAATCAAAAATAGCTAAAACTAGCAGAAAACTGTATATTTGCTACTACATTTGCAACTTTATCAACTCTGTCTGTCATTTGGCTGACAGCTGAACCAGAGCTGAGCAGGACTCAACGTTCGGGGCCAGTCACGTTTGACAGCAGCATCAGAAGCAGCAGCATCAGCTCGTTGACTCGTTGGGTAAGGCCAAAAAATCTGGCAAGTCTCTTTCAGAGAATTTCATGGCTGGGCTAATGATTTTCACGCCGTTCGCATTCCATTGACACTAGAGAACAGAGAGTGTTGCCAAGAGAGTAAGGGGACAGAACAGACAGGACGAGACACGGAGTACTTGTCTGTTGAACAGACAGTCGGTTGTCATTTTAGTTATTGCATTACAGAGGCATCTGCGTTTGATTATGTCGCACATATTGCATGTCCTCTACCTATGGCGAGGCAATGCTGACTGTTACCTCGTCTCAACTCGACTCTACTCGACTCGACTCGACTCGTCGCGCTTCGCTTTTAATGGCCTGACACTGTTTCCGTTGCAACAACAGCAGCAACAACCGAATTGTCGACAACTGCAACATGCAACTAACGACAACCGGTCCTCAGGGCTAGCAGGGCCAACGGTGTGGCATGGCCCAAAGACAGGAGAGGGAAGGCTGTAGGGTCATGGAGTACATCTGTGCAATTTGCTTGCAACTTGCCCCCAACTTTCTGTGTAATTGTGATCACTGGCAGCAGCGACTGTAAAATTCTCGACAAACTCACACACTTGGCTCAGTTGCTCGCACATCACACGATGCGACGGCGCCATTTTTCCTTGACAGACGCCATTTAGAGAGCGCATTTTCCAAAATGGCCGCCACATGCTGTTACTCCAAGCATTTGTGCAATTTGCAGCTGTCCATTGCCTCACGTCGAGTTCGCGCTTTCATTAGTTTTTGCTTTTATTTCTCTATATATTTTCCAGTTGCTGTGTAATATTTGTCAACGAATTTAACCTACACATAGAGTGGAGTATACCCCATAATTGTATGCCCTTTGTCGGTGTTCCTTATTCAGATAGCGTTTAAATGCTCTTAATTTGAAGACCAATATCAGCTGGTAGGTAATTTTTAACGCTTTAGTTACTCGGTAGGGTGACAGAAAATACTCAATAGATTAGCTTTAAGTTTACAAACGAGATCATTTCATATCTAAAAGGTTGATTAAGTTGCAGGGCATCGAAATACTAATCTATTGCAGGGTATTTTTGGGGTATTGACTGTCGCTGCACACAGCTTCTTTATTTAATAACTGTTTTAAACATCCATCAGAGAAGTAACTATTATAACTATAATATCTATATCTATTCTCTTTTATTTTTGAATTAATGATACCATGTAGGGTACTCTCAAAGTTGCCTTTAATTCAACAATGTGAAAAACAACAAAAAATATCTAAGCGAGGCTGCTCAATATTTAATGGTTTTTGGCATTTTTAATGGTCTCGCGTGACTTAATTGGATTTATGCTAGCATGGAATTGGCTTTATGTCATTAACTAAATGCCTGACAAAACAGGCTGAACGAGCGAATGAAAATGGGAGGGGGCACAGGTTAAGAGGTGGGCAGGGGTGCTTGTTGAAATAGTGAAAGACCAGTTAGTATATATTTTGAGCTCAACAAACTAATTTTGCGCACATTTTGCCCGGCAGTCAAAAAGTCAAACACTATTTTGCATAATTTATGGTCAGGTCATTAGCGTGTTTAAAACTGCAGGCACTAAACGAAGGGAGGAAGAAGAGCAGAGTACAGAGAGAGAAGAGAGAGAGAGAGAGAGGATGAGAAATAGAAGGAGGCTGTTGGGGCCATTGGCTAACCGCAAGCAAACAAACATAGTTTATAATTAAAACAAAATGGCGCTGCCAGACCAAACAACAGCCCCTTGCAGACCAGCCCCCCACCAGCCCACTCGCAACATTGTCTGACCACACAGACACACACACACACACATATATATATATATATACTCACTGTAGATATCGCAGTGCTCGCCCTCGTAGTGTGTGCCAAAGCAATCGCATGAGATGCCCGAGTAATGGTTGATACAACGAGAACCGACAAAGCAGAGATTGTGTCGAGAATCACACATATCGGAGCAGCCTTCGTTGACATTCTCGTGCTTGGTTGCCACCAGCGGGGCTATCGGCAGCAGATCGGAGGCGGCCTTTCCGGAGCTGAGCACCACATTGCGAATGCAGCCGACAAACGATTCCGTGATGTATTTGACGCCATGCAGTTTCTCCTCAGATGAGAGGCCTGTGAATTGCCAATGTGAAATTGAAATTAGAAATTTGTTGGCTTTGGTTGATTTTGGGGATGAGTACGGGTTTGATGGGTTTGTTTAATAGTTGGTCAACATTTGGCAGAACACACACACACACACACACACACAAACAAGATTAATTAACACGAGAGAAATATTTGAAAGCGGATTTTAGCCCGATGGCAAGCGGGAGATGGGAAACGGAAGATGGCATCGCAAAATATAACATCATTTTGTTTACAGTTCAAAAGTTTGCATGGGTTGCGCTTTAAATATTGTTTAATTAAAAAAGTTACTGTTCGGAGGGGAATTTTGTTGTTCTTTTTCTGCGAGGGAGGGCAACGAAATTGTAAATTTAGATTTATGTAGATAAGGACTTTGGGGTCTTAAGCTGAGACTAGTGAAAACATTTAAATGATAATTTAATTAATTTGAATTTTCAAGTGGGCCAATGTAAATAGTTTCAGTAAAGTTAAGATATATATATACAACTGTAAGTGGGTTCAATTCGATGTCAAAGTTAGTAAGGAATCGCAGTTAAATTGTTGAATTACTTGATGACATTTAACTACCTCATAAGTTCTGTCAGTGATTCTCATTTTGAATATTAAATTTAAATATTAATTCAGAAACAGCTGCAAATTAATAGCACCGTTGCTTAGAACGCAACCACAACACTTTCACCTATTTTGTTGTTGCGTTGCTTGCATTGTATATTGTTGTTGTTGGGTTTCATGAGTAATGTATGTTCTGTTTAGCTAATTGGATGGAAAAGAGAGTAAGCGAGGCTGCAATTATTGAAATGTAATATAGTAATCTTCTTAATTGCGGATGAAAACTTTTAATAGAATTGTATTTATGCAGTTTTGTTATAATTCCAATTACAAGTGTTTCCTATCTGTTGGAAGGAGAAGTATTCTTGACTTTTGAATGCCTTCTGTTTATCTGCACCTCTTTCTTTTCATTTTTTTTAATCATTAAATGCTTACAAATGTATTTTATATCTATTTTTATAGTTAAATCAACGCCATCTCAAACGTAGCTCTTGTAAAATCATAAATTTTATTTGATTTCTTTCGTATTTTGTTTGACTATAAACTGCAATTGTTTCATTTAAATTCATTTAAAGACTTCTTGTTTAAGTTATTAAATGTTTTCCAATATTATTATTGTGTGTTCACCAATTGATGAGAATTGCCTCAGGTTCGATAAAATGCATCCAAATGCAGCCGAAGTTTATTGAAATATTTCTTCCAAAGACTTTTCACAGTAAAAGTCACCTCCCTCCCCACTGTTTCTATTTTCTCTCTGTGCAGTGCAATCAATGTATCATTCTCTGAACACAATGTGAGCTCTTCATATTTCGTCATCGAGTTTTGTGTGTGTGCGTTTTTCCCAGCGTCAAATAATTAAATTTTCAAATAGCATACAAAAGCTGCTTTCAAAGTCACCCACACTAAAATCCAATCGCAAATGAGCAAGTGCAGCTGGGTGTGTGTGAGTGTGTGTGTGTGTGATTGTGTGTGTCGTTAGTCGAGTGCCAAATTCGATTTCAATTTTCATTTTCAGATTTGCCGTATCAATAGATTTTTTTCTCTTTATTTGCATGTTGCACTTGCCACAAATGCAATGCATACTGACGAGCCTCAGCTTTAATTTAGCAGGTTAAGCGAGAGAGGGACAAATCATGAGGGAAAGTGGGCGGGAGATGGGAGTACAATCAGATAGATAGTTGGAATTTTGGAGTATACAATTGATTTTGGCACTCACCTCCGACCAGGACCACCGACGGCAGATTCGTGGAGACACCGTAGTTGTACTCGTGATTCAGACCTTTCAGATAGACCTCCTCCTGACTATTGTCGACGCGTGCAATTAATCTTGCGCCATGGACATCGATGCGCACCTGTGCAACAGACGCGACAGTAGAGAATGAGACCGGGAATGAGAACGAGAGTGGATGGTGGATGTGAAAGATATGGAGCATAAAACCAATAAACCAGCTAGCTGCGAGCTTGCAAGTGGGCGTGGCACACACAGACATACACGCACACACACACACACACACACACAGACAGACACACACGCATACACACAGACAAATGATAAAAATTTATAAATTTATGCGTTTTGGCCCAGAGTTGAAGTTGCAAGCGCTGGGCGATAAATTGTTATTGTTGTTGCTGCTATTGTTGTTGTTGTTGTTGTTGTTCTTGCTGCTGCTCTTGTTTTTGTTGCTGCTGCATGAAAAATCTACGAAAATGAATTGCAACTGGTGCGCTCACATTGCAGGGATCAGCTGAAATTCATTAGGAATTTGCGTGTTATTTATGAGTGCAACTGTATGTATAAGTGTATGTGTATGTGTGTGTGTGTGTGTGCATGAGCTCTGCATCTGTATGGGTGTGATTAGTAGTGGATATGTTTGTTTTAAATATGAAAACACGCAACGATCTGCCCGTTGTTATTGATGATGATGCTGCATGGTTTTGTCCCTTGCCACGCCTCCCTCTTCTACTTCCGCATCTTCTTCCGTCATCTTTCTCTACCTATCAGGCGGAGGTGAGTTAACAAAAGTTGAGCGTTCATAAATCAAACTGTACGCTTTGTTATAAAACTTTGATAAAGCGTTTTACACTAACTAACATGCACAAACATGCACATATGAACAGACATGCACGCACATGCACACGCATTGCAATCTTGCTAATTGCTTGGTGAGCGTATGTGCATGCTAATGTTGCCAATAACAACAACAACAACAACTACATGCTGGCCGGCCAGTCCTTATGCTCTAACAATTGAGATAAAAAGTAAACTCAGTATTCTGAACGTAGGCATACCCTGTACTTTTGTTAATGATAGAAGAAAGAATAGAGGGAACCAGTAATTTAATTATTTAATAATTCTGAAATACAGATACAGGTTAAGTTATTGAAATGAAAAGGGGAATTACTGGAGAATAAGCTGATATACCCTGTAAACATGTGTAAATCTAGATATAATCTCTATAAGTCGTTTATTACATTTTCAGTTGACCTCGCAGATGCACAAGCTTTAGATTAACTAATCGTTGACCTTCTCATTGAATAAAGTGTGTCCGTTTTCAGGCCCGACAAACCGCATGAGAAAGTTAAAGCGCCTCGTGCAATTGACAACAAGGACAACGACGATAACAGCAAAAACAGAAGGAACAACAACATTTACAACAATAGCAATTACAGCAACAAAAGTTGAGCACACGAAGCTTCAACTGCAGCCAGAAATGCGAGTGAAAAACTTGAAAAAGCTGAAAGTCAAAGGCAAAGCTGCCACTGGGATCGTAAGTAGAACCTAGTTAGGCTAGTTTTGAGTGAGAGTTGTGGAGTGGGTTAAGAGTTGGGGGAACTTGTGGTACTTACCATAACACTGTGCCATTCATCTCGATTTAAACTCTCACCCACAGTGACACTCGTTGAATGCTTGCCAAAGACATGTACAACCTTTAGCTGACCCTTCTCGACAATCACATAGAGTGCATAGGGGTCCAAATTAATGCGATCCGGATTCTTAACGTTGTGATAGACGAGCAGGCCGTGCGGCAGTCGTGTGCGAAATTGAAATGAAATCTCACGGCAGAGTCTGAAAAACCAGAGAGAGAGAAAGAGAGAGAGAGAATGTATGTGAAAGAGTGAGAGAGAAGCTCTGCGCCTGACAGAGTTTTAAATTTATTTGTTCTCAGCTCTTGACTGCCTGCCGGCGACAACATGAGTTACAATTAAAACTACAGTCCAAATTGCTAACAGCCTGGCCAAAATGTAACAGCAACAACAACAAAGATAGCATGAGCAACCAACAACAACGTTTATGCAGCAAAGTTATGTTTAATTTTATTTGACTCTCAACAAGACCAACTGTCTTCAGATCTGTCTACGTGTCTGTGTGTGTGTGTCTTGTATTTAAATAATATTTTTTTTTATCTTAATTTAATATGCAAATGGCAAATGTTTGTCTAAATTGAATTTTAAATTTTCTGTGCCCGGCAACAAAGTGCCAGATGCAAGTTTTGATGTCAACTTTTCGGCAAAGGTCCTGCTGCAATTGAGCAGAAAATCAACTTTCAAGGCAGAGCTGCCGCCCAGCTCGTTCTTGGGCAGTCTGTAAACAACTAGAAATAATTGCTTTAAGTGCCAACATATGTTAAGGCAACGTCATGTCTACTAATTGCACCTTGCAATACACGCAGCATACAGTTACGAGTACTTAACCCATTAAAACAACACATTTCGATTAGTTCTTTGCTTGCATGTGGCTCGGCCCACAAGAGGCTACTTCCCCACTCCCACAAGATCCTGATAAGTATTTGGGGTACGCTTGGAATTTATATTATATTTCTGAATTTAGTACAAATTAAACTTCAATAAGTAGTTTTATAGGATTAAGACAAACGAAACCAAGCGCGTAGCAGTATTTATTTATTTATTATCAAAATATTTATAAGCTATAGACACTGATGCAAGCGCTTGACCTTAGACTTGCCGACTCGTTCTAAATGCATATTCAACTTTTTGAGTAATTTAAATTTGATTTGAGCTAAAAACGAACTGTCTACTTTAAGCAAAATATTTCGCAAATTGAAGCTTGAATTATAACTGTGCATGAATATTTGTCAGTAGCTTTTGACTTTAAAGTGAATGTTTTCCTTTGATATTGCCAGCTGAATGAAATATTAATATATATTCACATATTCAGTCTAGACGCTGACATTTAAAGATCCTCTGTCATTTCAAAGCAGCATTGGCAGACAAATTGAATGATTTATTCCATATATTGATGGAAATTGTTGGCATTTTTGGGTTAAGTATTATCAAAACTTTTTAACTGAAGCGCAAACAATCCGAATCTCGCAAATAACGCGCGATTCATGGGGTTCGCGGGGCATGAAAAATGCAAAAGACTTCAAAAATGATGTACAATGAAATTGAGGTAAGTGTGCCAGGCATACGAATATACACTGGACAACAGGGCAACAGGACATCAGGGCATCAGGACATGAGGACAAGAGCATAACTGGGCTGATGGTCTGATGGTCTGATGGGCTGCTGGACGGATGGCCACCCACTCACCTTAATTGAAATGTCTGTATGATGTCGCCGTCCATTTGGATGAACGTGTTGTTTTTAGCGAACATGAAGGTCTTGCCCTGACCCGTTTCCGCAAACGTCAATTCGGGTCCACGCTGCTCGATGGGCACCGGGGTGGTGCCCCCACCGATATTCCCACTGAAGCCAACCGGCGGTTGTGCGGGACTTTGCGTGTAGATGGCCAGCGAGGATTCTGTGGTGCTTGGCTCGCGAGTGGTGGACTGTAAAAATGGTGGTAAAGTGTCTGCAGGGAACGCAGTTGATAGATTCTATTTTGAGTGACGTCGGAGGGTTAACAAGAATAATTCGCTTACGTGGTCCACCAATGCAATGGAAGAGGCACTCGGTCTCGGTGCTAAAGCGATTTTGAGGATTTCCATCGCAGCCACCCCAAATGAAAGTGGTGCATTCGGAAGTCGTCGGTTCGTAGCGCCACTTGTAGATGTATTGCTTACATGGCCCAGGATCTCCAGGACCTGTGCACTTCTCGTACTGTTTCTCCTTGGGCGCTTGCATCAGGGCTGAGTTGTTGCCACTGCCACCGCTGTTGCCGCCACTTCCAGCTGTGTTGATCGAGCTGCCGCCAATGCCGCCGCTTGGCTCGCTGTTTGATTGACTGCCGCCACCGCCACCAATTGGCAGATTGGCACCACCGCCAGCACTGCCGCTGCTGTTGTTATTGCCACCAGAACCAAGGACGATGCCAAGTGTGGGCTGATTGATATTGCCTGCAACGTTGGCATCGCCCAAACTTGCAACAACTGTGCCATTCGCCAAGCTCAGCCCCATTATGGGGCACACACACAATAGCAGTGGCAGTAACACTAGCGGCTGCACATTCTGCTTCATTCTGTCTTCCAACTGTTGCCACTGCCTTCAAAATGTAAGCGTTGCTGTCGACTGGAAAAAGTAAAGTTTTTAAATAAGAAATTAGTTGTAGATTAAAACAAAGTCGGTTTTGCGAATTAACTTAAGCTCTGCCAAATCAACAGTTGAAGGGATATTTAAGAGCAAAACTTTAACTCTGATTTGATTTTATTTAAATGGCTCAGTAATCTCAGCACAATTGTCATCGATATTATGGACAGACATAGGAAAGTTTTGCGTATCATATGGAGATAGTATTAATAGTCCCCAACCTTAACATATACAAAACCAGCGGATCATAATACTCTATAATAATACGATATAATACTCTGTAACGTTTTCCTAAATAAAATATTTGGATTATATTATGAGTAATTCTAATTAACTACTTTCTGAATGCGCCGTTCATTTAATTTCAGTATTAAAAAGGTTATGCGTTTGTAAATATACTTTAAAATTGTTTAATTGTTTCATTTGCGAGGGAAGGAGGAAATGTATTTAAAATTTGATATAATCCTGGTATATAGAAACCCTAATTACAAATTTGTCAGTGCAACCCTTGCAGTTACTGATTTTGAACTTAAAACTTTAAACCCAATAATACAAACATTGAAATGCATTATTTGAATATTGTTTTATGCTTTAAATGCTGTCAAGAACCCATGTGAAGCATGTGAGCCCAAAAAAGTATGCTACAAAAATCAGCACGTCTTGTGTAACTTAATGCTCGTTGCTTGGGCGTATGCCTTGAGTTCATTAGATTTGTGGTAATTGCACTATAAATTCACTGAGGCAATTTACTTGCTCGTCACAGCGGCAGCACAAAGAAGCTATCACAGCTTATGATTTGAGCAACTTGTTATGTGTCTGATTGTGTGTGTGCGGCGTGCGGCGTGTGGTGTGTGGTGTGCGAGTGGTGTGGGTGTGGGTGTCGGTGTGAGAGCAGTTTACTATTGTCATGGCGCACTAGTATAAATCCCATTTACATCATCATGCTCATCATCATCAGTCAATGTCTGGCTGAAAATGAAGCGATGCTGCATTTCTTGCTGGCATTTAACGAAAACGAACTTTTGTGCTTACACTTCCGGCGGAAATGTGATGACACACACACACATACACACACACAGATACACATAGTAGATGTATAAGGAGGAAAAGTTGCTCTAAAGATGCGTGTGCTATCTAGCTTGAGCTTGAGTTTCAGTTTGAGTTGATTTACAAGTAGCTTATCGTCGTGGAAAAAACTGTCAAAAATTCAAAAATAATGATGCCCACAGTTTACACTAAATGCCCCATAGAAATGTGGACGTCCCCGGTTGTCGGGGCGTGGCTGTGTCTGTTGATGCCAAAACGTCAAAGGGAAATGGCAAAAAAGAAAGTGGAAATTAAGTTTTTCAACCCAAAAACTTTGTCGAGCTTTGCATAACGTTCAAAGTGGGCGTGCCAGGGTTTGTTTTGCCTTTCAAGTTGCTACAGTTAGCACGTCGACCCCCCTCTGATTGCCATCCTAGTTCATGCCTCCTTTTTGTAGCCATTTCCGTTTCATAAGCAATTTTTAATTGCGGCTTTAGCTACCCGGGCAAAGTCCTGCCATGTCGAAGGACCAGCATGAAAAATGAGTATTGCCAAAGTTCATGCAAATTAATAAACCTCTAGGAGCAGAGACACAGAGAGGGAAGAGGGAAAGAGATAGCAAGTCATGTCATATCATGGTCATGGCAAGGATGCGTTGTTGGCCAAGTTATTGATGCATGCCTGCGCCAGAGAAAGTACGTGCGTGTGCTCTATCTGTAGCAAGTACTTTCAATATTCCATTGCATTGAGTGTTGCTTGCCACAAAAGTTTCGTCGCGCTGATGGCGTTGCCTGATTTCTGATTTTTTGGGTCAGCCAAGCGCGAAAGTTTACCTAACTTTTGGCTTCCTGCTACAGCTATTCTACCTTATCCTTCTACCTGTTTGCTCTGGGTCTTGCATATGCGCGGGATTTGCCTAAAGTGCATTAATGCCACAACACGTAACCAAAAAAAAAGGGGCATAGATAACAGTTACTACCTGTGAGGCTGTGATAACTTGCATTCCCTCCCTCTCTCTCTCGCTCAGATAGGTAACGACACCCAAAGGTATAGAGGATGTAAAAATTCACGGATCCCAAACGGTAGACTCAATCCTGCAACGTGTTTACCTAAGTGCAGGTCAAGGGTTGCAGCATATATAATTGAGTTGTCGCCAGGGAAACCTCACACATTCAGTCAGAGATCGTCATGGCAGCAACATCGACTACAGCATCAGCAGCAGCAGCTTCCGCTCCCAAAACAGCTTACGCCTTGTTCATGCATCGCGCCGAGTTGCAACGCCGCAAAGCGCAATATGCGCGAGTTTCGCAAACGAAGATACAGTTAACTGGGCAACTGATCAATAAGTTGAAGCAACGCATGTCCAGCTGCAGCTACGAGGATCTTCAGATACTTGTGAGGGAAACCAAGTTCAAGCAGTTACTCGAGCAAAACCTGCGACATCGCCGAAAGCAAATCAAGGCCATTGCGAAAAAATCACAGAAGCTGAAGCGACTACAATAACCAAGGGATTCGTACGGACACTCAGAGAATGGAATCTCACTCATTAATCCATTTTAGTTTAGCTCTGTCCTCATTGATTAATTCTAGTTTAGTTAAAATGTTGAGGGGATTTTATAGCTTAGCTCAACAAATGACATATTTATTGCCTTTTTGCATAAAGGCAAATGAAATTCAATTTCATATGCAAAGTATTACAGTTGATTCATATACTCTAACATGAATAACAGGGCACACTGACTTGCTGGTCCACTTTTTAGGGCAGCATAACTGAAGAAGCTTTTAAATGTAACTATTATTATAAATATCTTTAAGTGTATTTTCCAATAAATATTTATATGTTGAAAAAGTAACCTTTTTAATTTTCTCATTTCTATGTTAAGAGAAGTAAACATTTTTCAGATTTTAACTAAGAAGCAGCACATCGGCCACAGGTTAACAGAGATTCAGCAAAGTGCCTCGAAAGATCATCATGTGTTGTCTTAGTCACAATATATTGTAATATATATTATGCGCATAAGCTGGCACATAAACAATAACCTTATCAACAACATTAAAGAGCAATCTGCTTAATCACAAGTTAAAGTGCAGTTTAACTCCAAATGGTTCATCTTAAGCGTATGCAAACTTCGTTGCATCGTGAGTTTTCCATTTTCTTGGCTTTTACTGACGAGGGAAAAACGTTTTAAATTATGCGCGTGTGTGTCTCACAGCTCACAACGTCCACAACAGCAACAACATCAACGATGACAACAACAGCAACAACAACAACAGCAATGTCAGTAATAACAGCTATAACAACAGAAACAACGCAAGCGGCCCCGCCCCACACTAAATTGCACGTTTTGAGGCAGGCGTCGACGCCTTCGCGTGGAAAAAAGCGCACAAAAGTCGCTCACGAGGCAAGGAAAGTGAAGAAAGGCGAAAAGAAAAGCAGAGCAAAAGGCGAAAGGCGAAAGCGGAAGAGAAGGAGGGGAGGGGAAGGATACGAAGGCGAAGAGGAGCGCGAACAAATGAAAGCAAGTGAAGTCAAATTAAATTAAATGACAGATGTCTGACATTTTGATAGTCATGTGTGCATGTGTCAGTGTGAGTGTGTGTAGGTGTTGGTGTATGTAATATAAACACATGCAAATAACACACATACTCTTACACACATTCACACACACACACACACTCACACAGCACGCTGCGAATACGACAAACGCTGGTGTCAAGCATCGTAAGGCAAAATGCAGTTGCACTTGCCCCCAATGCTCCTAGGGAGGCTTAAGAGGGAAAGGCCTGGCCATTGTATTCTTGTTGTTGCTGAGCATGTCTCCAAAGTGTTGCCCGCGTAAGCGTAATGAATTAAAATAACTTGATTGCTTGAAATTGAACGAATTGTTGTTGAGGGTGGTGAGCCGTATGCACTGTGGTGTACTACAGATAGGTTGCTTGGGTAGTGTGGCCTGGTGAATGGGAGGGGTTGGGGCATTGGCTGCTGTGTCTGGTCTGGCACTAGGATGACAGCTATCTGGCAATGCTACGACACCAGCGGAAATTGCAGCCGACTCAGTGTGTGTGTGTTTGTGCGTGTAAGAGTGTGAGTGTGTGTGTATATGTATAAATATTTACTGAAATTTGTATATTAAGTGACGTTGACAATGGCGCCAATTGTTGGACTTGTTGTTGGCAGTTCTTGGCAATAGCATCACACAGCTAATGTGTATGTGTTACGCGTATCTCTGTGTGTATTGTGTGTGTGTGTGGTATAATAAAAGTCACGCTGCATGAATCAACACATAAAGAACTCTCGCTAACTGCGTGGGCAGCAACGCGAACTGCTTATGTCTTGGCATATAAAGCGCTGCAGGCAACAATAAGCAGCTGAGTACAGTGTGAATTGGATAACATAGAATTAGATAAGCCTAAGGGGAGTTTCATAACAGTGGACAAAAGCAAGTTTCAGTTAACTTATTTCAAATATATAGAAAGCATAGATATGTGATTGATGCACTTTGTAATAGTTCGCTGAGCAATTTGTAACTAATTCTGCTTGGAAAATGTCACTTGTAATGCGTGTATTGAAGTGAATCAGATGAGGAATCATGGCAAATGATTAACAAAACATTAACCTAGACGTGTAGTACCTAGAATACCTTTTACATTCTGCCAAAAATTCTCAGAATCGTAGGACATATAAGCTTAAACCTTTTAGTCAAGCCACACTTTATATACAAGCATTTCGCAACTTATAAATTAAATGACTTTTAAGTACTTTAAAAATGAATTAATGGCGGCAGTCGCTGCCTTAGCCGCTGTCGAAAACTATTCCATTAAATTAAACAATAAGTGCTTGAATTTAGCTAAAAGTTTATGCAACTTTGAGTCACAGTCAGACGCACACACATACACATGTGTACAAAGAGAGATGCTTAGAATTATTAAATGAAATTTACACGGTTGGCTGAATCAGACTGTTGAGTGTGTGCGTGTGTGTGTGTGTGCAAAGTTTCCGTCTCGCTTGCTCCATATGCATTATAATTGTCTGTTCTTTTGTTATTGTATACATAAATAATTATTGTTTAATTTGCCTGCTTCCAATGCTTTGCAATGTAGTTGTTTGCTTGCCCATTTGCCCAACTGACAGCTCGCCGACGTTTATTGCAACCCGACAGAGGCAGAGATAGTATTTCAGAGAGAGAGAAAGGGAGAGGGAGCTCGCTTTCTGCTAAGAATTATGCACATTTTGCTGAGCACTTTTTAATGTTGTTGGCGTGCTAGGCATTTTAATTGAGCTCCGTGTTGTGACCGACTTAATTATGGTATGTTGTAGTTGCCATATAGAAATATATATAATTGCACTTTCTTAGAAATATAATTAACTAAACTCTGCCTTACCCAGGCTGCCAGCGCGTTACGTGTCATAACTTGGCCATCCAACAAGGGCCAACTACTGCTGTTTTATATATATATATATATTTAAATATATATTTTACTAGATTTAAACACAAGTCTCTTAACAGTTTATACGCGTTCAACATGAACACACACCCTTGTAGTATTAAAAGCAATTTAGTAATTACTTCACTTTTCCCATGTAATTCGTTTCCTTTTCGCTTATAGTTTTTGTTTGATGTTTAATATTTAAACAGCATTTATGTACGTACTAGGAAAATACAAGCTGCAACTGGAATAGATTATTATTTTTTATTTGCAATTTATTTGCTTGTTTTCTTTGCTTAATTCGCTTACTGGTTTATCACTTTGCCATAATTTGCTTTGCGTTGAATATCTTTTGCTTATTTGCAAAACGCATTTAAATTTATATAATTTAGCAAATGTTTATGCATTTCTTTTTTATATGCGTTTATTATTCTCTTGAAAATGTAAAACTCATTTGGATAATGTAATAAGAATAGAATGCGAAGGTCTATTTTATTTCAACTGATTCTCATTATTGTCATATTGTAGCCTTTTCCAGCTGAGCTCATTGAATATGGCATATAAATAGGTAATTATATTATTGTTGAAGTAGCAATATAGATTTATTATTAGTTATTAAACTTTTGATATTTTCATTCTAAAAACAACACATTTAATATTTCTCAAATATAAATAATTTTATAGCTGGCATAATTTACATCTTTATGTTTATTTTGTATTATTTAATTTCATGTGAAATGTATTTTCTGATTTGCTTGTTTGCAATAATATAAGTATAATAAATGTGCACTCGTTTACTATTATTAGCTGAAAATTAGCATTTTAATAAATATGATATTTGCATAATTTGCCGCCTGTTTTCATTTCCACATCAAAAAATGCATTTCGTATTAATTTAATTCCACTTTTTATAAATTCACAGAAATATTTTATGGCTTTTTTAATAAGTGCACGTAGATAAGAGGAGTACATTTATAAGAATTAATACATATACATATATATATATATAATTCAATTGAAAATGTTATTTTTTTGTAATTTTATGAACTGACTGCGAAATGGCTTAATTACTTGCAATTTATACAAATTGAAGTGTCGAATTAAAAAATTGCAATTCGAGTGTATTGGATTGGATTCGATGGGATTGAATTGGATTGGCATTCAGTTTTGGTTATTTGACTCGTTAAAATGCGCATCCTTGATCCTGTTTAACTGATGATATGCCAACTTATTGATTTAAGTCACTTCCTGCGCCTGCCTGCCTGCCTGCCGTCTGTGTTTGTGTGTAACGCGCTTAAGTCATTATAACGCGCACACAAAAAGGAAACTTGTGCAAACACACGTAGATGTCGAACGATACACGGAACGTGGGCGGTTGGAGGCGTGCGAGCGGGAAGGGGCTGGCAGGCAGAACGGTTCTCCCAAAATGAGGTCAAAGTGTGCACGCTTCGCGTGTGTGTGCTTTACAAGCTTCAAGGATACGACGCGTCGTTGCAATAGTATTGCGTTTTATATTTTCACTATTTTATTTTTGCTGACGCATACGATAACAGGCGCATGTATCTGTGTGTGTGTGTGCTTGTGTGTGTTTGTGTGGGAGAGTATCCTGCGGCTGATGAATCAACTTTTGCCTTTTACTCAAGTCACGAAACACAAACGAAACGAAATCACAACGAAAAGCGGATGGCAGCAACAACAAAAGCACAGACAGCAGCAAAAGTCGAATCGAGTTGAGGATTACATTTGCGTGAAAATCAGACACAATTGAAGCACTGCCAATACATGCAGACCAAAACAGGACACGGGTCCTCATATACCGTTAAGCCGCACCAATGCTTGATTAAACGAAAGAGCTCGAGGCATAGTCGCTGGACCACGTGTCGTATGCGCAATGCCTAGAATTTGCCCGCACTAGATGCCTTTGAGATGGATGGCATTGACCCTTTTACGGTAATGTGCTAATTGCTGGTACACAGGATAACGAGAGCTTTCTATCGCCTATTTCGTTTGCATATAATCCACTTGCTTTGACCTACGCGGTGCGACTAAAGCCAGCGCAACTGTTTAACTTAAAGCGGCGTTAGCAGCGCAGGCAGCGCAGTCGGCGCAGTCAGCGCTAGCGTCAGCAACGGCAACAATGCTAGTTAGCGTGCTAAGCAGCAACAACATCATCAATAACAACAACAACAACAACATCAACAGCAACAACAACTACAAAGCGGCGTCACGCACGCACACTCAGGCACACAACATACCCATACCCATAACCTTATTCATACCCACAGTTGCACACACACCCGTGCCTTATGAGCACACACACACACACACACATGTCGTGTGGTCTTCTGTTGGTCTTGTTGTGCGGTGTATACGGATGGGTGTGGGTCCGTTGGGTGGATCTGGGATTGGCCCGAGGCGATTTGCTGCGGCTTAGCCATTAAACTGTGCACATTATTAGTTTAAGTTCGTCTGGACTTGGGTCATTGCTACGATTAACCGTAATAGGCGTCAATTGGAAAATTGCCACTGATATGCCACACGACGAAGGGGGCAGTCTGAGACAGAGACAAAAGACACAGCGAGAGAGAAAGAGAGAGGTGGATACATATGTGAGAGTGTAAATTTGTATATAGAGTAAGACAGGGACCCTGTGTGTTGTGCAAGGCTAAAGTAGACGACACACAAGGTGTATAAAGATAAACACAAGTGTACAACAGCAATGCGAGTCGCAGTTGGATCTATCTCGAAGTATGCGAGCAACTTGTATGTAGTATCAAAATATATGAGTATCACTTCGCCAAACAGCTTAGCACTGATGCTAGCGAGAGTATCTCGTAAGACAAATGCAACATAAACCTTTCTTCACATTCGTATATTTAGTTAGACTTAAGATATTATATGTAATACCTTTGCAAATATTAAATGCTTATCTTTTGCTACATTTTTCAATGAATTTAGTTGTTTATTCAAACATATTTATATAAAATGTTTATAAATTATCTCTAAATATACAAATGTAGTTCCCACAATTCTTTATATATTTTAATAACCATAAGCGTAAGAGTAGATAAATACAAATTCAATTTATGTATCTTTAAGATACTTTTAAATAGGCACATATTCACTTTTTCATAAGAGAGAGTATTTCTACTTCGTTTAGCCTTCAACTCTTCTAAGCTTTTCTGATTTTTTGAGGCTGGCTGCTGTCTTATGTAAATATTTGATGACACTTGTTAAGGCTGAAGAACTTTGAGCTACATATCGTTGTATTTGTGCAACCATTTGTTTCCTCCGTTCGCTGCCTCGCACTGTAGCTCATTTAAAATTCAATTTATTTTTGGCAAGCGTTAGAAAACAAAATAGACGAAAAGCAAGAAAGAAATTTGCATTACTTTTGGCATTGATTTGCAGCAAGCGAGGCGAGTTTTGAGATGCGGAGACGAAGACTAAGATGGATTCAGATACGGTTCACTTAGAGCTTTTGTAATTCAAGTCGCAATTGTCTTAATTCGAAAATTGCAGCTTCGCATCTGTAGACAAATTGTAGCTATGCACGAGCACGCATCTGGCAATGATAATCATGAGCTCTATCTCAAAGATGCGACGCGTCGCTGACGTCGACGTTGACGTTGACGTCTTTGCCTACGTCGAGGTTGACATTTTTGCTTATCGGGTTGTCCATCAGCTTTAGGCGGGGAAGAAAATATTATTTGTGCTCGTACATTTTTTGCTACTGACTGAATGAACGCTTGACCTTTAACCCTGTCGGCGTTGCGTGCCCCAGTCCAATAAACGTGGCTGCACAAAATTCATTAAGGCATCGCAATGCGATATGAAAATTCATCCAGAAGTCACAAACACTTTTAATTACCTATTGACCTTCAATAACATTAAATTTTCAGGTTTAATAATAATATTATTGTATTATTATTGAAGTTAGCTTATTGCGTTTGGTAAACAAAAATACCCTAAGTATGTACTTAATTATTTTGACTTTGTGTCATGTGACGAAACCGCAGATCGCTGAAACTGAGGCGACGCGGCAAATGATGTTGGCGTCTAATAAACCAGTTGAGGCTGCATTTGAATACAACCACAACAATAACAACCGCAGCGCCACCACCACCACCAACAACAACAACAACAACAATAACAATGCTAACAACGGCAGATAGACAGATTGTCAGCAGCAAAAGATGAGATCACGTGTGGTTTCGCGCTGATAGTGAAAACCCCATGCTACTTAACATACTCTGTAAATAAATCTAAGGCTTCAGCTTAACGATTCCATAGCGAACTAACTGTATTCTATATGCACAATGCGATATTACAGGGTATACAAAATCAGCAACAATGAGTGCATTCAATATTTACATAACAATTAGGTAACTATGTTTATTAAGTATACGGTATTTGGTAGTCGTGATTGTTTGCTTATTTGTAGGAACACGTGAGAACACAGCTACTATCGCACTTATGTTGTCACACTATTTATTATTATAATTTTTTGTTGTTGTTTTTTTTTTTTATTTAACCAGGTTGTTGACTTATATTTTGGTTTACCCGTCCAATTGGCGGCTTACTGATTGCTCTTAGCAAATAAAAACTTAATTATTGGGTGCTTAATTTACATATACAAATCGTGCGATTGTAATTTAATTGGATTTTTTCCCGTTTCAATTCAAATTATATTGAAATGATCAACAAATCCCACACTACCAGCAGGCGCGAGTCGAATATGTGATAAATATAGGGTATGGAGGTTATTAATGTTATGAAAAGTGATATGTAACGAACGAAGACATTTGCAAAATCAAAATATATTGTAAATATGTATCAATAGAGTTTGGATTACTTAGTTTGATGAACTATAACTTATTTTAATTCAGTTCGACTTGACTCTACTCTAATGAAGCGAGCTGTCGCTGTTTGATAAGGTGAGTGTATATCAGTAATATATTAATATTAAATAGTATATTGATATAAAGAAAAGCCTTTTCGGCAGTCACAATCAGTGAGAGTAACATAAATTCATTGTTTTTATAATTACTGCCAATTAATCAGGCAGTGTCATTGTTTATTTTTAATATTGCTGACAATTGAATGCATAGACAGCTCGGCTAATTAGGGTCTCTAGTCAATTGCGATGCAGAGCGGAAAGAGAGAGAGACGGAGAGCTTGTCAGTTGTGCTCGTATTTAAATATGAATCTTATGTCAAACTAGCAACTAGGCGGATGCAAATTGGTAAAATGCTAATGGAATATTTGGTGTCCATTGGGACTAAAGCAATTACAAAATGCGAATAATACAACTGGTATTTTAATTAAATTAAAATTGTATTTGCCAATTGGTGAATTAAATGTATTGCTACACACACACATACACACACATGCATACCCGCACACGCCATTACACACACACATTATGCAATTAAATTTATACACACACTGGAACACTCTCATACACACAGACACAAACTCAGACACGCTTTGCAAATGGTAATTTTCTCGCTAAGCTGCATGCAAACATTTAACATTTAAACATTTTTCTTTTTGGCTCGTAGCACTTTAATCAAGTCAGCTGATAGCAGCCGAAACAACAACCATATTGGCAACAATAAAGCAATAAAAACATTGCACAGATCTTAGCCCAATTTGGTTGCCAACTCTGGCGTTGTTTTCCATTGTAAATCATGTGTAAGCGACAAATTTTAATTTCTAGATCAAACAAGCTACAAAGTTATGTCGAAATGATTGACTTCAAAATACCCAGTAGAAAATAAATAAATAATGTAAAATGAAGTAATTATAGTTGATTGCGCAACTTGGCATCAGCGATTGAGTATAGAATCTATCAAGGGGAGTGGGCAGCGTTAGAACAGTGGAAATTGAACTGCCAAAGTGTTAAAACGTGTGCTCGTTAAGTGTGTGTGTGAGTACAATTTAAATATGAAGATACAAATGAAGAATTGTCAAAGCTATTTAGTTAAACTATTCAATAAACTATTACAGCTTTACTTATGAATGAAGAGAGTATTGTTTAAGTGTTGGGGAAGCGGTCTTTGGCCAAGTTTCCCTACATATACATAAATAAATACTTTCATCGGAGCTCAAACATTTTATTATGTAACTTTTAAGAGAGACTTTTGCGAATATGCTCTCAGTTATAAAAGTAATTTCTATGCTCCTCTTCCAGGGTATTTAGAGACTGAAGCAATGCAGTTTATTATCGTTAGGTTGTTCATTCATCTTATCTTGAGTATTATAAGTATAGGCAAATACGCCCTTGTGTTCTAGGCGTCATTAAGAGAGCTCTTCTCATTATCAGCTAGATTCAAATAATATGAACAAATAGATAATTGTTCTCATAATAGCACCGTTGCCCAACCATTTTACCTGTGCAATAACAATAGAAAACTACGAACACTTGCAGTTGCAGGTTGACTTAAGGGCTTGAACTTAAATCGACGTGTTGGGGCAACATTATGACAAATATTTAGCAGATGCAAGTGAAAAGAGAAGATTAAGGGGATTGCCAGCATTTGTAAGTTTGTTTTGAGCTTATTTATGATGTCAGTTGCGCTGTCTCAGGCAAATCACCAGCATGCAATTAGATAAACACATTCACTGTCAAGCTATTTTATTTTATTTGAATTTAAGTTTACGATGCAATAATTTCATTCAGTTTATCAGCTTGTGTTATTGCAAACAAAAGCCTCATCAATCAAACTGATCACACTTGGCAATTAATCGACGGCAGGCCAATTGCATGCCATATTTTAGCCATATTAGCTAACCAGTACAAAGTTTGAGATAAGAAAACTTTTTAACTTACCCTACCGTGAGTAAGGCCCGTCGCAGTGTTTGAGTATCCCAAAATAGTATGTAACAATTTATGACACTGTCTATAGAAACTTGATTCACACTTAATTATTGATTTATCAATTTATGAGCCGAGCCAAACCAAATCGCAACTCAAAGTGACCTCCAAAGAGATACACAGATACAAAAATACACACACAATACACTTTCGATAGACAATCTATCCAGATGTGCCTCCCCTCCAGGTTCAGTTCCAGTTCCAGTTCAAGTTCCCGTTGCCGTTGCCTTTGCCGTTCGTAAGTGCCGCAAATGAGGCTGATTTACACGGCGTATTTAGGGTTTTAATTAACACTTCCGCAATGTTTGATTCATGCGCTTCACTTTAAGCTCTGAGATTTGTTTCTTTTCTTTGCCTATACTACTTCTTCTAAAGTGGCTTCAATTAAGACCGGGAGGAGCCTTCGCCAGTTGGGCACAACACGCTCTGCCACAAACGCTACTCGCACAACGAACCGAACCGAACGATCCAACTGCACAAACCCAACTGACTGGAACCGAACCACCAGACTGATAAGCCCAGCGTTTCACACCCGATCTACACTCGCTCGCAGTTCAGTTCAGCGCTGTGAGAGCTCTCTCTCTCTGGGAGCGTTCATGTGCGTGGGAGAAATATGTGGTGAGAGATTTGTTGCAAGCGATATGCGAGACACTTCAGAGAAAACAGTTTTTAATGCAATAAGTATTGCTTAATATTATTTAATGTAAATTGATGTGTTTTTTGAGAAACTTATTCAGATGCTATGGAAATTATCTGTATTTTCTAAATATTTGTCCTTATATTAGTCCAATTATGGTATCTAAAAAGATGTGTAATTATTATAGTCATATCGCAGTCTTTTTAAATCAATGAGGTTTAATTGCAAGACAAACAAATGCTTTATAAATATTTTACGATTGATCTAATGATCTCAAACTCAATCGATATATCGCACTTTCAAATAAATATTTATCCTTATTTTATTCAATTGATCTGCCTAAAAACATATGCAATAATTAAAGTCATATCGCAGTCTTTTCAAAGCAATCAGGTTTATTTGTAAATATTCTATGTTTAGCAGTTTTCCTCCGTTTTGCTTGTGCATAAATATTTATTACAAAACTTCACTGAATTTGCGTTTCATTATTCGAAATGTAGTTTCTAGTTAGAATGCAACACAAATTATGGAAACGCCATCAACGAGTCGAATCTACCCCTGCTTAACTTGACCACATGTGGATTTCGATCGGCGTACGCAAAGCGCCTTTGATTATTACAATCCAGATCCTCTATTTTCCTCGCCCAGGATGTACTTGTAGTAAGCTTTGTTGAGCTGCTCTAGGAACACAAAGGCGAAGACAGTGTGTGGACCGATGCGAGCGAGGTAGGGCGTAAAGCCCTTCCAGAGAGCGAAAAAGCCTTCGTTTCTGATCACCTTGAATATGACATCAACGGCACCAGCATATTCGGGCTTGCCATCAATCACTTTCATTTGCTGGATGCGCGTCTTGGCCATGTCCAGTGGCATGGAAGCAAGTGTGGTTAACAGGCCGGAGCACATGCTTGCGCAGACGTGCAAGAGAAGGCCCTCCTTTATATACTGATGGAATACACCTTTGAACTGGGAGTAGGATGCCAACTGAGCCATATTCACAACCATCGCACGACCCACAGTCGGCAGACAGCCACGCCAGAGCGTGAAGAGGTTCTCCTCCTTAACTATCCTGACAAGGGCATCAGCGACATTGCTATAGTTGCGCCTCTGAGCTTCTGGCAAGCGATTGTCGGCCATCATGCGGATCAGGGCGACCTCAGAGGGATTGCCAACCAAAGCACCAAACGCTCCCGCAATGATGCCCATGACCATGCTGCCGAGTACCTTGGGTGCCTCATTGTACTTATTGCGATATGCCTCCACTTCCATCTGATAGACACCCATGCGAGCTGTTGTATAAGTCGCCTGACGCAGCAATCCAGCACTGAGGCCATTGTAGAAGGCTAATAAACCCTCCGTCTTGAGAACCTTTTTCACACAGTCGAAGGAACTGCTATACTCCTTGCCACCCGATGCGCCTGCTATCTGCATCCGGGTCTTGATCAAGTCCAACGGCTGCACGATTACAGTTCCCATCATGCCAGCGGTGCCTCCGAGCACATATTTCATGAAATTGGGAATGGTCTTCTTATCGATATCGTATGCGAACACCATTTCGATATGTAAATGCTATCGGATGTTTTCTATTTTGAAAAACTAAGAATTATAGAATATTTTAGTGTAGTTTTTTTTTTTTTGGGAGGTGTGGTGTCGTGTTGAATATGCACAGTAATGTTATTTACTTGTATTACTTTAAAGGACGCCGCTTACTTGGATTGATAGAGAACGATTTGAAAGGTTTCGATTTAACGAAATTGGGTCACATCAGCATTGACTTTAAATTGGACTAGTTAACAGTTCTAAGAGCAACAGTTCAATTAACGATCACATCAAATTTTCCGCACATCTCAGATAATTGTCGAACTTTGTCTTTAACTCGGCCCACAAATTAACAGGGCCCAGCCAAATGGCTCATTATCTGTTTTGGCCTGGCTGTCATCATTAGATGAGTACTCAAAATTGTTTGCCAGCGCGTTCGAACTGCAATTAGAAGATGATCCAATGTTGGTGCTACCCCACAATCCACCAATTTACCACTTAAAGAGGGCGTGGGTGTGGCACTATGCAATTAGACAGGCCAAAATTGTTATGTCAGAGCAGAGGAAAAACCAAAATATGTACTTACAAATACCATATCGGCAACTCATTGCGGGCTAATTAAGAACTCATGCGGCAGGCAACAAACACGCAACGCAACGACAACAACGACAACTTGCAACGTTGTTGATTTTCGCGATGCTCATACAAAAATCGCATGCATCAGTCGAAAGTATCGACTAATTAGTGATTATGGTTTGTGTCTCAGCTAACGAGGTTGCGTTAGCTTACAAATCAAAGCATACTTTCAGGCTGAGCCCTTAAAATGGAAAATTCCAATTAGGAAATTTTGTTGGTTTATAAAATGCATTTTGACGGTATTGTGAAAATGGAAAGGGGGAGTGGGAATGTAGTACACATACATAGCGGATAGAAGGATAATACGGCCTTTCCAAATCGAATGCAAAGTAAAAGTGGGCCAATTGCAGCAATACCAAAAGCAACAGCCATAACAACTATCAAATCAATTACAGATGCCAAATGCCAATTGTGAAAATTGTAAATTCATATTTCAACAAATGACAACAAGCCGGCAAACTATTTACGACAATAAATCAGATCATATCGCTGGTTGGCTGCGGTGGCCGTAACCGCTCCCGAGCAGCCCTACAAGCGTGGCATGGAAAAGCTTCACTAATACAACATAAACAACAACAACACTGACACAGAGATGGCTGTTGATAAGGCAAAAGGACAGGAGCGGGGAGAAAGGCAGACAGTGAGACAGTGAGACAGTGAGAAGAATGGCAGTGAAAACCGCAAAAATTTACTCTCAGGCAAACCGACTGAGGTAAAGCTGTAGCTAAAAGAAAAATGACAATAACAGCTGCAATTCAAAGTGCGGTATGTGTACGGGCAAGGGAAGGGCGGGTGGCAGAAAGACAGCAGAAAAAAGTACAAAAAATAAAACATAGTATTAAGTGGCGAACCGTTAAGAAGTCATTGGGTAGACTAAAAAACCTGAAACAGCAATGAACCGAACGTAGTCAGCGGCGACGTCAGCGACGCCAGCGACACCGCAACTGAGCAACAAAATGCCGCAATTTCTGGAGTAAACCGAGCAAACAACGAGAGCGCCAAAGAAGGCAGAGAATTGATCAGTGTGTATGTAATTGCGCCTAAGCTCGAGAGTAAAAGTTATAAGCGAGAGCGCAGCGAAAGCTGTACATAATGAAAATAATTTAAATATATAAATATGTATATTTAAATATTAGAAGACATTCAGTCTCTCTGAGCATAATTGTATAACTTGTCATGGAACATGGAACAAAAGCAGTTAAATGTGTGTCAACGCAACGCATTCCGGTTTTTGTTGTATATTTTGGATATTTTTCTTATGAACTGTTAAGGCTGCTGACTCTGCAACAAGTTCAACGGATAATGTAATAAACAGTTATAGTTAAACAATAAATCAATAGGTAAAAGAAACAACAACAACGATGACAGCGTCAACGACGAATTCTAAGCGCACACACAAAACGAAAGACTTAAGCACAAGACTTGCGATCGTTCATTTGCTCTCGCTCTCTTTCTCTTGCTCTCTCTGTCTTGTGCTCTTGCTGTTTCGAGCGACACAGCTTTCGAAGACTACGCTTATGCTTTTCGAACTCGAACGCCAAGCCGCAGCAGCAGCTTGCAGCATATCGTTGGGCATTTATTATTCGTCAGTGAACCGTCGTGTGAGTCGTATGCGGCGCTCTCTATGTGGTTGATCGTGTAATCTCAATCGTAGCGTCTTCTTCTTCGCTGAAGAACGAACGTTTTAACGTTTCAAGAAAATAATAATAACAACAAGAAAAATCAGTGCTGCTTGCATTTGATATCGTTTTTACTTGTAACTATCGTTGTGTGTGCGTGTTAACATTTGCATTTGAGCCTTTTGTTATTCGGCGTCGTTTTCGTTTCGTTTTCGCTGTGTGCTCCAAATTGACGTCGCGTCGCTTTGCACTGCTGCGTTCGTTCGCTTTTGCATCTTTCGTTCAGTTCATTTCGGTTCAGTTCGGAGTGGATCGCTTACAAATAATTACTGAGTTGTTTCTGTGTTTATTTTATATGAAATGTGCAGCAGCAGCAGCAGCAGATAAATTTCACTTCAAGTGCTCGAAAAGTGTTCCAAAAATAATAAGAAGCAAAGAAAAGAGAAGTAGTAAAAAGCGGCACAAGTTCTGTTTGCCATGTTATTAACATTGTGTTCATAATTCCCTTGTATGTACAAATACATATATAACAACAACAGCAGCAGCAACTATGCAAATAGAAAGCCACAAAAACACCAACAGCCAGCGGACTAACTCAAGCAACTAAACGCAGGCGGTAAGCAACTGCATTGACCATAATTATTACAAATAATTATTAATTAAACTGGGTAATAGAACAAATCAACTGCATCTACCCTGTAGTAGATAGACTGAGCGGGTATTAAGAGCTAGTATAGCTATATAATCAATCCTTCCATTACACTGTTGACTAGTCAAGTAATTTGTTCATTTGAATTTGTTCAAAGAACTGAACCTGAATGAACCTTAATGAGTCAAACTGTGAACGTTAGAGAGTTCACATCTCTCATTTATCTGTTTCCACTTAATATATTCATTAGTATACATTTCTCTTTGATGACGATTTGCATATCGCATTCAAGCAACTTCATAATTTACAGATTCTCTGCTGCTGCTCAGTCTGATTGTCGAGTTGAGTTGTTGACCGCAAAGGTATTGACGTTATAAAATATCTGTCTCGTGAATGGACTTGATACAACCCGAAAAAAAATAAACAACACTTGCTGCACGATTGAACTTTAAGCCGCATTCTTCGCTTCATCAGAGTCTTGGACGCATCTATCAGCCGAGTCGAGTTTAGTCCGAAGAAGCTGGCCAATTTTGTTTTTTTGTTAGTGCTTCGTGGGAACTATTGACTCTTGTCTAGTCTTTCGGTTGCTCTGTGGCTGTTTGCTGGTATTTTGCCTCGACGGCACACATTTTACAAGCCTAGACGAAACTGGCTTTCAGAACAGGAATTTCCACTCCTACAACGAAGCGCAGTAATTGACATTTTTAAATAATTGCAATGGTTTTTATTTTTGGCGGTATTTACTGGGTTTTACTTCAAATTCTTTGATTTTTAATCGTCAACAATTAAGGTCAAACTTTAAACTGGAACATCATTAATGATAAACTATAACTATAACCACAACTTCACTTAAAGAGATGTCAGACAAATATTTCGGGTCCAAAGATGGCCACCTTCGATTGGTTGACGGGACGCGGCTTTGGTGGCGTGCTGGGGTGTTTATTGGGCTCTGCATAAGAGGCGGATGGTGAACTGGAGTCCAAACTAGAGCTGCAACTGTAGTTCTTCCGGCGTCGCATACTCCGCAATTCGTCACGCAGTTGTTCCTTGTAGACCAGCTCTCGTTTGCAAGCCTGCAGCTCCTCCACACTGCAATGCTTCAGATGGCGAATGGTCCGTGATACGAGACCATCGATGATGTGGATCTTGGTGCGCGACAAACGTGTGGGCTCCGCATGGCGACGGGTCAGCTCGCTCTGATACTGGAACAGCAAGTATCCCACGCTGGGACGGGCGCCACGACGATGATTGGCATTATTGCTGCTGCTATTGTTGTTATTGCGTTGGCTTTCCATATCTGGTTATTATAGTTATTGGTAACACAATGCAAAGTTATTGGTCAGGCGAGCGGAGCGGATGTGACTGCTTTGCTGTTTCTGCTGTGAATGATGTCCTGTTGTACTTTACCAGGATTATTTATATCTGGGGCGTTTAGCAATGCGTCTGCTACCTGCAGGACAACTCCCTGACCTGATCTGACGAATGCGACAATGGTGGATGACCTGTCGAATGCGTAATTACCTGGCAACTGTGCGAATGCTACTGGTCGCTTTGTCCTGGGTAAAACCCTCGGATTCTCCGTTGTTCGCTGCAAGTCTAAAGTTGTTAAATGTTTGACAACCTTAGCAAAAGTTGCTAAGTGCACGAGTGTTCAAGTGTGTGGAGTTGCCTCCTGATTTGTGCGCACTTGAACCAACATCAAATATTTATAATTTGACCTTTACATAAAGATGTAAGACGTGGATTCAATTTCTTTAAAACGGGTGCAAAATTCTCAGCTTCTTCTTATTATTTATATTATTTTTTGCATAATTACTGAAAATTAAATAAGAGTGGGAGCTATGTACCCTTTTGTGTGCTAATAAATATACTTAATTTAAGCTGAAATATATCTTACTTTGGACACGTCGTTACCCTCGTCTAAGAAGTGCTTATTAAATATTTACTTTCAGACGAATCTCTGACCCACGCGGTGTCCGTAAGGGAACTTGTGCCATGAATGTGGATGTGAGCTCCCACAATTTTCGTAGGCGTAGTATATATAAATGAATTGTTTTTCCTATAATTGTTATTTTCACTTACTTTAATTGACATGGCAAGGTGCGCATTTGTAGTGAATTTTAACTTAATTATGGTATAAATGTATGTCGAAAGAAAAGTGAAAATTCCTTTCTATTATTTGCCTGCCACTCCACGCTAAACGACGCGACTTGTCAAAAATTCTTTTAAGCATGCAATCTGCCACAACAACATCACACAAAATAAAACAAAACAAAACATAAAATAACCATAACAATTATAACAACGCATAGCGACCCTGAGCATTGCCAGTGAAAGTTGACAGGGCGCAGTTGAAGTTCAGTTTTCAGCTTGAGATTTTTTTGTATACATTTTCTTCTTTATGTTAATACGTCTTAATGCTGCTCTTAAGAGACTTGCCCATATAAATATATATGTATGTACATAAAAGACATATACATAACTCGGTGCTAAATGGTGGTGCCCCACAGGGAAGCAAACAAAGACGTTGAATGACGACGACCCACAAAGTTCAGACTAACTCCGTTGGAAAAGAGCAGCGATGCGATGATGATACAATAATCATTTTGTTGACTTGATTATAATGATTGTCTGGCCAGCTGACCGACTAAATTCATATGCCTGGACACGCACAGTCCCCCTCCCCACTTGCTTGAGTCTTGAGCGAGCGTTGAACGCGTTGAAATGGAAGCTGTCTACAAGCTGTCAATCGCAGCCAAAACTCTGCCCGCATCAGCATCAGCAGCAACATCAGCAGCAGCGGCAGAAGCAGAAGTAACTGATATTACAGCGCCCCTGGCCCTGCTTTGCCTTTGACCTTTGCTACCTGCCCTCAGAAAGTGTGCACCTATGAGGCGAGTGTGGTGAGGCAACCGTTCATAAAACGCTGATGCGTCGCATTTGCTTAATCCGGCGCGTGGTCTTTCCCAAGTTCTTAATCCGACTGCGAAATCGTTTTGTTTTCCTACATTCCAGCTACTAGATGCAATTATAAAAGGATTATGCCATTTATGACCTGCCTGACACACACAGCTTGCTTGCCACTCACAAAGACAGTTCGCAGTTCGCAGTTTGCAGTTGCCACTTGCATATTTCATTATGACACACTTTAGTGAATTACCTGGAAGTTGTTAAGTGCGAAAGGCAACTGAAGTTCTTGAAAATGTCCATGCTAATGATGCCACATGTGCACGTTGACATATTTAAATATCCTCAAGTGTTTGCCACACAAATACGGGGGAAAAGGCAACAAATGGCTAAAATAAATATTGAAAACGAACTGAAAGTATCAATAATAACCATCTGAGAAGCACTCGTCGGATTTATTTGTTAGTATACATCGCCATATTGCAAGTCGATCTGTGACCTGTCTTGACTCCGAACCCGAGCAAGCTTGTTCATGCTTCGGTGGAAGTCACAGCTGCGCTTATTTGTGTTTATTGTGGATGGCTAACCAAACGGTTAGCATCCAAAGTGGATTAGGCCGGATTAAGCCGCGAAATATTTTGGCACAAATATTTATAGTTCCGTGACCTGCAGCTTGGAGCAGGTAGCCTCTCAGGTAGATCGACCTAATGCACTATTTTGCATTTAAGCCCTGTCCAACCTCAGTAACGTATCAGTTGTCCAACTGCAGTCATTGCAAGAATATCACTTTCACTCTGCAACTACAATAGCCAGAAGATTAACTAGAAATGGAGCACGAAAGACTGATTAAGCCAACTGTCTCGTATCATCTGTTTCTTTATCGTGAGGAGTTGGCGCGACGCAATGCGCGGCAACTGCGTCTGTCAAGAACTAAGATTGAGATCACGGACGAACTGATTTCAAGAACAGTGCGAAATATCAAGACCTGCAGCATGGATGATCTCAAGGCGGTCAATAGGGAGCTGATCTTCAAACGCAAACTACGTCGCAATGTCTCCAAGCTGCGCAAGGAAGCCAAGCTCGCTCGACAATGAGAGCCGAAGAGAATGAGGACAATAATTGTATATAATGTTTTGTAAATAAATATGTTGATAAGATTTTTGCATTAAAATACTGAGATTGCATATTATTATTTTGAAAACTTGTTAATTTTATGGTCAATAAAAAAAAGAAGCTTGTAGCCATAAAAACTGGTAGCTGAATCAGCAATCGCCGCACAAAGGCAAAATGTAAACTTCTCAGACTCGGACTAAGCGAGTTGAAAAAAAAAAAACAAAGAAAAAATCAAATAGATATATGTATAAAGAAAAAAGTCGTTTGCATTGAACAAAAGTAAATGGATAAAAAGCTGAGCAAAATGAATTTCATGTTAACGGCACAGCAAAGCGAAAAGAGACAAATAGACGAACACGACGAAACTGGAAACTGAATCTCAAGTTGCTGTCTCCCCGTTTCTGTGTCCTAACGAATCCAACAAGTTGCAAATTTTAATTTTGCTTTTTGGTCAGCAACTTAATTAGAAATTGCAAATGCAATTAAAAGGCAAATGTTTTATAAAGAATTAAAAATATATGCATGCTATATCTATATACTATATATTTCTTTATACAATATCTTTATTTGTATGCGACTGCTGTGAGAAACCGAAACAAGTTCGCTGCATAAATTAATCAAAGCAACAAAATCAAAGTGCCACAATCCAAGCCGTGGCAGCAGCTGAAGAGAGCAAAGATCAGAGTTTATTTAAAGCGACTTTAAAACGAGAAAGAGCAGTTAACTCTGGAATATCGTTAATTAAATACACTAACTAATATGCTAAATAACTAATAAGCCGTCAAATTAATGCATGAAAGAAATGCTAAAGATAGTTAATCAACTGTATTTGAAAGCAGCTTCTGACAAGTTCGTCTTATAATACTGTAATGCGGTTCTGATTAAATTGAATAACAGAAAATCAAAGCCCATTAAAGTATAACTAATTTCGTTAAAATTCAAACATTTAAGCTTAAATATAGTTGTCTAATTTACTGATCATTTCTATGGGAGCTATGATATCAGAGCCCAGACAAAGATAAGTGTGTCTACAGATAACTATATAAATTTCCAATAGAAACTTGCTGTTGATTTAAGACAACTCCACAATCTGTTCACTTAAAACTGACTTACATACACTTGTTAGTTACACACCCACAGTTAGGGTATATCGCAAAGTTAGCAACTAGCAACAAAGTCACGATATAAATAAAGAGCAGTCAGCGCTAAAAGCGAAACAATTTTTTTTCTGAATTGTTGTTGCTATTTTCTTGGAGCTGCAAAATTTATAACGTGACATTGTTAAATTTATGTGCCCAAAATGTTGTAATAAAACTTGGGCACAGTTGTTGTTGTTGTTGTTGTTGTTGTTGTTTTTCGCTTGGCCAAAGTCGCTTCGACTTCTTGTCTATCTGTCGCTTTGACTGAATGACGGTCCGACTGGCGCCAGTGTTGAAAATAATTGCAAATATCATTCTCAATTCAATAATTGACTTAATTATATATTTATAAATCCACTTGAAATTCTCTTCATAAATTCCTTGTATACATTTTGTGAACTTGTTGACCCGCGACAAAGAAACAAAAGTGAAGTATACAAGTCAACTTTTGGCTTTGCTTATTTATCTTAATTAATGTTTATAAATTAAGCACAATAACAACAAATACTTTTCTGTCTAAGTGATTCGGAAATTGGACTGGTCTTAAGGCATTAAATCCCGGCCATAATCTGTGTATTTATATATTATTAAATGCTGTGTTTTTTTTATTTCATGGCATTATATTGATATATGTAAGTCACATACCGGAGGCCCTCTTTAGATGGCCCATATTGAAGGACAGGTCAGCTTAGCTTGACAAATGGGAATTTTGTGGCTTGGGCCATAAAAACCAACAACAAAATCATCAAATCACGACTTGAGCGTCGTTTGATTGACATGCAGAAAGGCACACAAAAAACACGATAGCAACAACAGCAAATGATTGTTCATAATTAAAGCTAAACCCCTGAGGCAGTCGAACAACAATTTCGCAATGATTCTGTGGGTTGCCGACAAAACGAAGCACGAAAGCTAAGAACTAACCGACCAGCAAATTATCTCAGACCCATAACAGTACATAGTCGTACATAGAGACAATCAGCAACACTTATGTGCAACAGTTACACTTAGCGGGAGAGAGAGAGAGAGGGAAAGAGACGGATAGATAGATAGATAGATAGAGGTGATAGAGAGGCCGCATATCACGCCCCGCAGAGCGAAGCAGACTGCTTATTAACGCATAATTAGCATATTTAGTCTTGCTCTTAGATTGCGTACCCAAAGCTGTCACGCCGCGCTGCTCCCGCCCCATACCCCTTGCAACCTCAGCACCCTGGCCTCCCCTCCCCCTCTCCCTGACCATTGGGCAACCTTTGCTATGCCACAAACTTGTGTCGCCTCGTTTATATTGCCAACGATTTGTCGATTTGTCACACAATTTCAGTCGATGCGAGCTTAGTGACTGCTTTCCTTTCCCTCCACCTCGTCTGACCCTTCACCCTCTGCTCTCTTTGCTCTCTTGGCAACCGCTGCTTCAACTGTTTCTCTGTCTCTACTTCCATCTTCCAGCTGCCAGAGTGTTCGTGGTCATTGCGATTTGAGCCTCATTTAGTTGCAGCACTCTATTACTTGAATCAACCTGCCGCCCACCTCTCTCTCTCTCTGTCTCTCTCTATCTCTCTGTCTCTCTCTATCTCTCTCAGTTAAAGCTTGTTGTTGTTACGGTTGATACAGTTGTTGTTGTTGCTTATTCCATTCACTTTATGAACAAGCCGCAGCAACAAACAGTCGGCAATTGTCGCTTTGACATTTAACTACAATTACTTTTTAGTGGTCTTTCGTTGGTTTTGTCGTATTGGCTGCGATGTTGTTGTTGTCGCTATGACATTTTGGCCTGTTGTGCGAGAAGTGTGGTAGATAAGGAGGGAAGGTGTGTTGTCCATAATGAAACTTGTTCTAATTAAAATATAAGTATGCGTACTTTTTAAAGGTGTTGCTGGCTATGAAGCTAAAAATGATTTTAAGCCTTGGCAATACAGCTGACTGGGCAGGTTCTTGGCCAGGCCAATACCGTGGAGGAAAGTCAAAGTCGTTTTAGTAAATAAATCAAGGCCAATAATAAAAGCGACGTCTGGTGATGCGTATGACAGCCATGAAGGACCAACTTACTTGTCTTTAATTGCAATGGGGCTAGAATTAGTAGAAGCAAAACAAAAAGTTTTTGCAGCTTGAACTCCCGACTGTCTGTAGGCCAAAACGGCAGTAAAGGCTTTAAGGTGTGGCTGCAAACAGCTTTTTGTTAGCCAATTTTGGCGATGGGCGTGGGCAGCTGTCGAGTTGTCGTGATGCTGGTGTTGCATTACCGATTGCCTTTGGGCCACAAAGTGAAACTGGAACTTGAGCTATGGCAAGCTGGCTGACTTTTCAAGAAGGTTGGGGGTGTTGCTGGTGTTGGTGGACTGTTGATGGTGCTGTTGTTGTTGTTGTTAGTGGCTTACATTGGCCTGTAACTTTGGCATTTATAATATTTAATCATATTTGCACAAGCTGAGGGCAAAATGTCGCGATACAAAAGCAGCACAAGCGTATGAGCGGATACTTAATGGCAACGATGCGAGGCGGCATGCAGCATGTGGCATGTGGCATGCAGCAACAGCAACAGCAACAGCAGCAGCAGCGGCAGCATCCAGACTTCAATTTAACCGTTTTCATTTTTTATTCATGCATTGCATAGCATTTGTAGCTCATTTGCATTTGTGGTTGTTGTTGCTGGAAGGAAGGAGCAGGCGGTTCGTCGTCGTCGTCGTCGTCATCGTTGTCGTTGTCGTCTTCGTTGTTATTGTTGCGGCGTCTGTAATGCAATTTGCTGCAAAATGAAACCGAACAAACCAAGCGCTGAGCATTTGGTAGCATTAAATTTAATTTTATTAAAAAACTTTTGCACATGTTTGAGTGTGGCTTGTGTGTGCGTGTGTGTGTGTTGCTTGGGAATTGTACAATTGACAACATGAGCGAGCTGCTGCCGCTGTCGTTGCCGTTGTCGTTGTCGCTGCATGTTGTTGACGTGCATGTTGCCGCCGTTTTCTGTTGCTGATGCTGTTGTTGTTGTGGTTGTTGTTGTTGTTGTTCTTGCAGCTGATGTTGTTGCCTGCTTTTTGTTTTATTGCGGCCTGTGCGGGCGTGTCAAGCGTCGCCGCTTGCTTTCCTGACAGCAGCAGCAACAACAAATCCACAACAACAACAACAACAACTCGATGAAGTTTTCAGTTTCGTCGCGTGCTGGCTGTGAGTCTGAAATTGTTGCAATTACGAATACTTCTACTTTTTCTTGCCTTTCTTTCTACCGTTGTTGCTTGCACTTTTTATACGTTTGGTTGTTTTGATATGTCAGCCATAGACAACGCCTGTGGCAAACTGGATTAACGTTATCGTTATCGACTGTCATCGAGCTGTGCTGCTCAACCTCAGCCTCCACCCCTTCCTCTGCCTGATGGCGTCTGCCATCTGCCTGTTGTCATTTTGCATATTCATTTATTTGGCGCCGTAGAACATCATCGACGGCGTCATCAACGACATCAGCAAATTCAGCAACTGCAACAGCAAAAGCAACAGCAACAGCAACAACAACAACACCATCAGCTGTATCGCAACTGTTCTCATCATCATTTGCATATGTTACATTTTATTTATTGTGGTTGTTACCGTTTCAGTTTGCTGTTTGACTGTCGTTACAACACAACACAAATATAACTCATACGCAGCGTTAACCTCGACGCTTTCTTGCGCTTCTCCGTCTCGATCTATCGCTCGCATTGTTTTGCGCTGTATTTATAGCAGTTACGTGAGACTTTATTTATGTGACAATTGCTTTTTGTTCGTTATACATATTTTCTGAATCTTATTATTTCTCTTTTCTTTACCTTCTTCTTCTTCTTATTATTGTTGTTGTTGTTTCTTATAATTTTGATTGTTTGGGTTGTAATTTATGCCTTTAAATTGTGCAAGAAATTTGCAAATATTTATTACCACATTTCGCGGCCATGAAATGACTCAGACCTCGGACTGCACTGGCAAGTGTGACTTGGGGAAGCTGCGCAAGTGCAGAATGCACTTAATGCTTTCAATAAAATTATGAACCAGTTAGCGAGGTTGGCTTCAGAATAACAGACAGAGAACTGAAGTAGAAGCATGTATGTACATTCACCTCTCGATTCTGGTAACTTACTACGCGACTCTCTAGCATTAATTGTTTATTATCAAAGAAAATATATACATGGCAATGATGGTATTGACTTTTATTTTAAAATTGTTGTGCTACTTGTAAAATGCACTGAATGAACTGAAAGCTTTAAATTGAAGAACTGCTATTTACATCACTTCTCACAAAGTTTTAGATCAGCCCTTGCTTTTTAGTTTGCTTCTCGCTTTGGTTAAGGAATAATTCAATAGCTCTGCCTTCTGTTTTGCCAACTCTTTGTATTGTTGTTATTGGTCAACAAAGACAGAAAATATAATTTTCGCATTTGATGTCCGATTACAAGCAGAAAACAACAACAACAACAACACTAACAACCACAACTAGAGCAGCAAAGCATGGCAGCAACAAAGCAAAAGGTACAAAGGCAGCACTAGCAGCAGCAGCAGCAACTATTATGACAGCAAATAACTAAGGCAAGAGCAATTTGCTGCAAACACACATACACACCTACTCATACAGACAGAGAAAGATATATATAGAGCTAGAAAAGACACTACTTATATATATATATATATATACATATATATATATATATATATACATATAGCTGTAAGACAACTCAATGCTCGCTGCTTGGCGCAAAGTTGTCGGCTATGAAAAATGGATCTGCTCCAGAAGATTTCAGTAATCTCGTTCGTCACACTTGGCCGCTCAAGTACGAATTTATGAAGCCCCATCAGAGTCAGAAGCAAACCTGCTCCCTCCTCCCTCAGTCCCTTCAAATAGAGCAATGGACTGGACAGGGCTAGAGCTGAAATGTCCAAGATGCTTGCCCTGGCTCAAAAGTTTTATTAACTTGTAACGCTTGTTGCACGATCTCGATGAATGTACTCACTTTTTGAAAGAAATGCACTCAAGAATGTAACGCGCGACTGAATATATTGTCAGTTCAATCAAAGTATCTATATACCCTCTAGTATAACTATCTATATATCTGTATATCTGTTTATCTGTCTATCACGTATTTATGTGTTGCATGTGTTGCAAGTTCAATAGATTGCTGCAGCAGCCATTGTCTGAGTCTGAGATTGAAACAATGCGAATACCCGTACAGGTGAATTGGTCAATTAAAGATTGCCGCAACTCATTTGCATGGCAAGCGTCTCATTTGCGCCTTTTGCGAAATCACAAATCTCCTCCCTTCATTGGGGCGAAATGACGCTGGCGAAAAATGCCAGCCAAATGGGCGTTGACTCTGCCACAAAATGTTGTAAGCACATACAATTATTATGATGACGACGATGTCGCCGTCGTTGAGCGTGATGAACTGAACTTTTCTGAAAAATTTCCATACCATTTACCTTTGTTTTGGCCACATTTGCGAAAAGTCCGCTCCCTTATCAGACTGTGGCATACCTTTTGAGCATTTAAACTCATTTGGTCATTTCGGCTGACAATTGCACACATTTTCCCACACAAGCACACAATCACACAGGCGCACTCACAATTTTAATTAATTAAATGCAAAATGGTTTTTCTTGTTTCTTCCCGTTTTGTGCAATTTACAGTTTTACAATTGACGTAAAATATAATTAAAATCGTTCGGGTGCAAAAAATAAAACCCGTGTTCTCCCGGTTCGCTTACAATATCGATCCCCATCCCTTTTTTATGGCTCAAAGGGGCAGGACCCTCGTTGCGATGCGACGTATTCAATCAATGAATTGCAGACAAAATGCACTTTTATTGCATTTAACAACGAATTGAAAAGTCAGTAAAAGTACAACAAAATAAATCAATGTGCGCGTAATCTAACAGAGCTCACGAGTTGAAACAAACAATTTGATACTCTTTCAAGATGTAGAAGAAGGATACAAAAGTATTTATCATAATTTATTTATTGACTGAAGTGTGACAAAGGCGTTTAACTAACTTAATATTTCGCTGTCAATTTAATAATATTCTATAATTATGATATACTTGAAACAGTTTCTTTTCTAACATTCTATATTATTATACCTATTCCTGATACCTACTTTAAATTTTTATATCCATTCAGCAATCCGTCAGTATTTATCAGTCTTCACTTCTTCCTCTTAATTTAAGTCATAGAGTTAGCTTTGAATGACATTAACAGACAACGGTTGATGGACATTAGATCTGCAGTTATGCATATGCTAAGCGACTAATTTGCATAGAAATCCATTCAAGGGAGATGATACACAACTTCATTCTTCTTAACTAGAGAAAAATCATGAGCATCCTATTCAGTATTCGGCCTTTTGAAAGAGCATTTGAATGCAACAATGCAACACAATACAAACAAAAGAAATGTGCATTGCCATGTAGCCATGTAAATGTAATAATAAATATTTGTTGGCTTTTGTAGTGTAGTATTTTTTGATTCAATACCCTACAGATCGTTTACTGAATGCAGGAGGTGTTTTCCAGTTGTGAAGTTGAAAAGACGATCTTTTATAGGTAATCTGTATTAACTAAACTCAACTGCTATGTCTTACCCTGTCTCTGTCTGCGTTAAGTTTAATATGGGTAAAATCGATGATAGTCTTTAATATATTTGAAATTTTATTTTGATTCATGTATATGTTTTGACACTTTCAATTTACTTACGATTATTCGTACTCTTTACAGGGTAACACTCAGTTGAGCTCTTTCGGAAGCATTCTCGCCTTTTTTGTTGCACATTGTTGTTGCAAATTTGCTTGTTGCATTCTGCGGCTGTCGACATTTGTTGGCCGTTTGTCTCGCACCGTTGCCTCTGTCTGTCTCTTAGTTTATCTGTCTTTTTGCCTGTTTGCCAGTCCGTCCGTTGTCTCTCCCGCTTTCTGTCTCTTTGTTTGTTGATTGTTTTTTGCATTTAATTTTGCATTACTTTTGCTGCAATGTTGCAGTTTTGATTTCTGATGGCAGCAACACACAAAAAAGAAAAAAGAAAAACAGAAAAGAGAAACAGAAAAGGGCGTGTCGCCTATTTCGAATGGGTTTTGTCAGTGACTTGTTTATTCATGCAAAATGTTGTGTGTGCTTTGTTGGGTTTACTTTCACTGCTCGTTAAAAAGTGCAACCAATGTTTTAATGTTCCCAACCAAGTGACCACCCACAGGGCGAGTGTTGCCTGTCTGGGCAATCGCCAATTGGCCATAATTGAATTTCCTTGGCCAGCGGGTTGCATCTCTTTCACCTGTCAACTGTGAACGCTGGCAAATGCAGCGTTAGCCTCATTATAAGCAAATGATTATAATTATAATTATAATTATACTTAATCATGATGCTCTTTTGAAACGAAAGCGCAAAATGTTTCCTAATGAAGCCGGCGAATTCAACAACTGAAATGTGGCCATGGCCAACTGAGATGCAGTTGTTGCCGTTGACTTTTATGATTTCCATTGCTCAGTGTTATTATGGTTGTGTGTGGAAAATTAATAACTGCAAATAGAAAACACGACACGATGAGGTAAAAATCAATAGAAAATCCCCCACACACCTGAAAACCTGAATCTGAAAATGAAGTGAGCTGCAACGTTGAAGAGCTGTCAAAGTGAGCTGCGGTGGGTGAATTCACGGTACTCCGCAACGCTGATCTATGTGCGTATGTCATAAATCGTAACAATAACAACATTGCCACTTGGCCAGACAAGTGGCAGACAAAGCCAGCTTGCAGAGGCAGCATATGGTGGCAACTGAAGCTGTAGCTGAAGCTGTAGTTGCAGCTGGACACAGACATGCGATTTCACTTGACAGAGACATAAGCAAAGTGTTTGGCTTTACTTTTGTGCTCGGACTGAACACAACACACATTTCCCTCGACTGACTTTCTAAGCACTGGCCGTCCAGTCTGCCCATTTGGCTCTTACCAATTCCAATTGATGCAACATGAGAAATGCGGAGCTGTTCAATGTGTTATCACTGGGAGCCATTGCTCTGAAAGTCCCATTTATTTAATATTACAACACTCGCAAAAAAAGAGGAGACTACACAGCACTGGCTGCTTGTTTAGTGCTCACAAACATTGTCGCACACACAACTCATAAAAAGCCCATTTATAACTGTTAACTTGTACAAAAGTATTTACAGACGATTTAGCCGCTCACCGAATTACAACCAGCACACAATTGCAATTGTTTATTTGTATTTTTCCACGCCTCCGCCTCCGCCAACGCCTGTGCCTCTGCCTCTACCTCTGCCCCCTATTCTCTCGTCCTTCCCCTTCATCAGCTGGCACTTCACAGTAGCACTCCAATAAAAGTGTTGTGTTGTTGTTTACTTGTTTTTGTTTGTTAGCTGTTATTGTTGCTGTTATTACACTTGTTGTTGTTTAGTAGCCAACACAGCTGCTGTTTCCATTGCTGACACGCACAAAATTTTTCAATGCAACACAAAAACTCAAGTGCGAAAATAGAGTAAATGTTATATATCTTTATATTTATCATAGAACGAGCTAGAGCATCAGAGCGAATGTGAAAGAGCAAAAGAGACGCCAGAAACGATGAGGTGGAGGGCTGCCTTTGTTCTATGACTGTTCGAGTGGCACTTTAGGTGGTGTGAGGCGGCAGGCGGGCGGGTGGTGCGGTTTAACGACTGACATTTAGTCACCGTGACAGCAAAGTGTAAAAGACTAAGCACAGTACAGTGAATACACAGTTTACAGAGGGCTTGCATTGAATTAAGAGATTGATAAATATTTACTAGTTTATAATATTATTATTTAGTCTTAAAATTGTAATAAAATAAAAATATACATGTATTAAATTTGAAAGTTAAGAGCATGATAAGGTGTTAGCGCTCAGAAATAGTTGCTCATATGCACTATTACGAATTCAGCTTTTTATTACTTTATTTCTTCGAAAGTAACAAAAGTGTTTACAGTGCCTTTTAACATTTACAACATTTACAATTCACGACGCTCACTAAGGCCCATGTAAATTGCCTAGAAAGGTAGCACGGTTGCCAAGCTTTCACATCTCTTGGACTGCTTTTTCTGTAGAAAAGAAAAATACTCAGGTTTTTCTCAAAACAGAAAATTGCAATAGTGCAAGTCACTAGTCACTACACACTAGTCACTAGTCAGTAGTCACTAGTCACAGTCATGAGAATCGCATAGAAATGCAATTGGAATTGAGCGAATGCTCACCACAGTCAATGGTCGTCGTTATTGTCAGGCGTTGTGTTTGTTTTGGACTTGCAACGATTACAAAAAACAATAATATTTGCATTATATTTTATCTGCTGTCATGCACGTTGGACAGCATTTATATACCAGATATATGTCGAGATATATGTATATGAGAATGGGTATCGAAAAACCATTTTAAAAGCATTAAATTTATGTCGGCCATTGTTGACTTTTATGCGTTTCGTTTCGCTGTTGTCAGCGCCATATTCCATATTGATTTTGGTTTAAATAATAAACTAACGTTTTATTCTTTGTTCTCCGCTTACGTTTTTATTTCAGGCAGCTCATTTAAAGGCCAAACTGTGGATTGATAGCGCCAGGTGAGTGTTGTGGAAAACTGTGTTTTTTTTCTGTTTGTTATCATTCGTTTGGTGCTTATTAAAAAGCTGACAGGCTCTGGGAAAATGGAAAACCACACACAGACATATATGCTGGGCTGCAGCATTTTTTAAGAATTGGGACAGCAAGACGCATAAATAACCGAGATGCCAACTGAAAGAAAGACAGGAATAGCAAAAGAACGTAAAGGTGAGACGAGAGAGAAATAAAGAAAACCCCCAAACGAGGAAAAACTCTGAAAACTCAGACCAGCACTTAGAATAGCACACAAGCAAGCGACATAGACAAAGTCGTGAGACAGGATTAAAAGGGGGCATACTGGAGGTAGGCAGGGGGGTAGGGGTAGCTGCAACTAAATACAAGTGCGACTGTGTTAAGATGAGACGCAAAGCGTAGCGTCATTGAGCGCTCCCTCTCTCCCCTCCCAAGCCGCTTGTTGCAGTTGCCTTGTGGCATCGGGTAAAAAGAAAGCGCATTTTGCCTGGAATACAGATACCGGTTCTCAACGGTACTGAGAGACAGATGACAGACGGACAGGTTTACTTTTCCGTTGGGGAACTGCCAGTCTCTGTCTCTGTATGCGTCTGTGTGTGTGAGTGTGTGTGTGTGACAAATCAAGCGAGAAAAAAGCCCGCGCGAGAACCGCGTGAAACGTCAATGGCCCAGAGGAGCAGCAGCTGGAACTACAACGACGAAAGAATGGAACTGTGGGTACTCGTACTGCTCGTAGTTGAACTTCTCACACACTGCGTAATGGTTGCAGGAAATTGAAAAACTTGCCTGTTGTTGCTATTCTCTCTAAAATTGCGGTTGCTTTTAGTTTTTCGCTTTTTTCGGCCTGTCAGTTGCCACCTTCCCCCTGTCCGTTCATTCACTGGTGTCAGAAGGCAAACACTTTTGCGTTCACGCCATATGAAACGATTCGATTGCGAGTTGTTGGTTTGATGATTTATGCAGTTTTATTGCTTATCGCTAAACTTCAATATAATCTTAAACTAAAGCTTAAAGTCCCTAGCGTGCCTTGGACTGACTTAACAATCTATCTAGACTACATCTACTACATCGTCTCCTTCCTACTGTCTGTTCAGTGTTGCCTCTAGAAGCTGCCGCTGTTTGTGCTGCTGCTTCCGCAGCTGCTGTTGCATGTTGTGCTTTAATAGATCACGGTATTGGCGCTCACGATTTAGAGCACAGCGTTGCTGATAGCTGGGCGCCTCCAGTTCCCATTGGCGTTGCTGCAGCCAGATCAGCTCATTTGTCAGCTGCAGTTTGGTGCTTGCCACGCGCATCAGGCGACGGCAACGCTTTGGGCGCTTCAACTCCTGCCGATGCATATACAATGCATAAGTGACCGATTCGAAGCCTTTGCTCTGTTTTGTGCACGTACTACTGTCCGACATTGTGCTTCTCTAGTTGCCAATTGCTTTTGCCTAAAATTTGAATGCTTCCGCCTTGCTTGTCTGCGACAAAATGATGCAATCTGTGCGGCAGTGGCAGGATTTTAAATGCTTGCAGGTAGCAAGAGAGAGCAACTCGGTATATAACTAGGTAGACAGTCAGGATTTGAATATCAATGGCACACGTGCTAGAAACTCCGCCTCTTTGCATCCTTAGGTAGCTGGCAACAGGTCTGCAATTTCGACAAAACTGAAACAGGCAAAATGAGTTAAGCTTAAATAAATACATAGAAGATAGTAGAAGTAAGAAATGTGACATAATTCTTAATTTATTTATATATTTCTTCTTAATTCATCTAATTTACTTATTTCTTATTTACTTTTTGCTTTAATGTAAACTAACATACTTTACAGGCGGAGATAAATATGGAATTTAGAGAACGTTATGATTGCATTTCGATACAAACTCGTAAATTGCTTCAGGACTTATCATCGTATTGTTGAGTGTATTTAAATACAGTTGTAACTAGTAGTCACTTAAGCTTACATATCAGACATATTTAAACCCATTTAAAGTGGAAAAAGAAAGTTTAACTGTACTTAGAAGACTTACTAAAGATACAATTCTACTTTGTAGGCAGAGGTCTATTTAAATGTTCATATTCGTATGGAAATTCTAGCACTACTCTATTGCCGAAGAGCGTTTTAAGGGTATTCAAGGAAAAATAAATTTACAGACTCCTTATTTTATATATCTTTTTGTTGCCAGTTTTGTTCTTTTCTATCTAATTTTGGTTTAGGGTTTCGAAATGCTGAGTTAGACTCCAGAAAAGGCTGTAAACATGCCAATTCATAGTGTGGCCAATCAAGTTTATGCTTCTATTGCAGTAGAAGCTGAACTCTAAAGTTGAATCACAATCTACTATGGGTATCTCGGATGGCTCGCGAAAAGGCTGGTGCACTTGAAAATGTTGCTAGTATCGCTTTCGTGTTGCATGCCCCATGACAGCGTCGCGTTGCCATTTGCAAATGCGCTTTGCATGTTGCTGCTAATTGGCAGCAGATGTCGATGAAACAGTTTTTACTTAAAATACAACAACGTCTTCTGCTGATGTTGCTGTTGCTTATTGTTATTGTTGTTGTTGTCGTTGGTGTTGGTGTTTGTGCTGGTGTTGTTGTTGTTACTACAGCTACTTTGGTTCTAGCCTTGTTTTCAGTTCGGACGTGGATTGCATGATTAATGAACGCCGTTATGCTTTTACGAGCAGAGTGCGGAGCAGTGCGAAGCCAGCTACAGCTGCCATGTAATTTGAGCGCATGCGCCGCTGCCTGGGCCCATTGCATAAGTCGGCGTCGTCTTGTTGTTGTTATGGTTACCTCCATAAAACTGCGCACAAGAAACAATAAAACACCAGCAAATTAGAAATTACCTTTTATGTGCAATACGAGGGGGTAACACACACACACGCACACTCAGCACACACACAAAAAATGGTAACAAATTTACACACAATGAACACTTGGCAAGCGAGAGCCAGAGGCAGAGAGCTAGAGTCAGAGCCAGAGTCGAAGCCAGGCCCAGGGCTGTAGGCCTTCTGGCAGTGCGTGCATTACGTCAGCATTGGACGCCTCATTAAGGCAGCTTAACACTCAACGCTGAACTCGCTTCGTACGTAAATCGGAACTGTATTTTCCAGCCATATGCGGAAATTGAGATGAGATAGTGCTCCTAATGGCTTCGCATTCGGGGCGTACAGTTACGTATGCTAACATATAAGTGTGTCTGCAAGTATTCATTCCGCTTGCTACAAAAGCAGTGTTTCTCTCAGTATCTACAGACACAAGTGTACATAGTTATGTGCCCATTGCCAGATACAGTTTAAACCGTATCCTCACGCGTTCATCTCAATGGCATGACAAGATGAGCGAACTCAATTTATTGGCATTGCAGATCTGTTCCGAACGAACGTAAAGTGTAAAGTAAAAGATAAAAATATAATTCTGTATTTACAGTCAGCTGATGCTCTGGAAAGTTTGTCAGCTGAAGTTGCTTTACAATCTTTATCCGACAATAGGCAAAAATTTAACAATTCACCTCCCTACCCCTCCACAACGTACCCGCGGGCGCAACAACAACAAACTTTTGCATTGGCACGAAAAATGTATTTTTGGGAAACATAACAGAAAATTTTCAACTACAAAACTACACGACGCAACAAAAAAGTACACACAACAACGACAACAACACGTAACTGGACACATCAAAATGCACATAAATAATAAAAATAACCAAGCGAAGAGGATGAAAACCAACAGGAACCGGAGCACAACAGAACTGGAACAGTATTGTATAAAAAGACCAAACAGAAAACTGAAAGCTGAAAGCTGAAAACTGTAGAGAAGTGAGATGAGATGCGAGAAACGAAATGAAAAGTAGAGAAGCAAATGTGGAAAAGCTTTTGTTATGACAACTCGAAACTGTTAATAATAAAAGCGCTGCAAAATTATGAAATTAATTTCAAATTTTAATTATGCAACAGTGGCTGCAATATGTAAATTGACCAGAATGCCAGAAGTTACCACAGTAGTGGAGCAATTGTTCCAGTTGCTACTGTTGCACAGTTGGCCAGTTGGCCAGTTGCCTGTTGGTCTCTGTTTCTGGTCTCTGTTTGTGGTCTTTGGGGAGTCTGGGTTGGATTAGTGATAGTTCAAAACCAGACCGCATACTCGACTTCCAGTGACAACTACAAGTCCACACAACCTCGACACTGTTCCGTTGACTAACACAAATGCACACGCACACTGACACTCACATTCACACACACACACACACACACACACACACACACACACACATGGTAACCGTGAGAATCTATGCGCTGCTCAACTTTGATTACAGTTAAGCCCAATATTAGTTGCCGCTGCTGGCGACCTTTGGGCCCAAGTTGAAGTCGTAGCTTGAGGAGAGTTTAATAATGAAGTCATGATGTTTGCAACGCACAATCAGACAGTCACACCGACAAAACGTAAATTCTTAATTAGCATATGTGGCTTATATATGCCTTGATTTAGTTTTCAGCCACGAATTATGAATATCAATTAGCATGGCCATAAAACTTGATTAGACATCCATTCTATTCTATTCATCAATGTATCAGAGCTCAGGAAACTCTCATATTGATACTAATTTATATAATTAAGAGAGTTTAAATCTCCATAATTATTGGAAAGAGCATGTGGAGTTCGTTCTGGCCAGTTTTGGCATTAAGAGAGCGTTAACTGACCGAGGGGCGTTGTTAATGTTCCACACGCTCTTGTAACAATCCAAGTGTTAATCGCTTACATTCAGCCAGCTGACAGGCGAACAAGCCTGATAACGACAACAACAACAATTATAACATTTTTTTTTTTTTGGTAGCCAGAAAGTTAGGAGAAAAGGGAAAATGATTGCTTGACTAACAATACGAAAACTTGGCTCTTCAACTTATTAGCGCACAGTTTAATAGGCTCAATTAATGTCAACTGCGTTGGTGCCACTTCTGCCACTGCTACTGCCACTGGCACTGCTGCTGCCCTTTGGGCCAAGTGAAATTTTTGGCTAAAACGAAAGGAAAGGAAAGTTTTGTGGCCATTGATTGGCGCGCTTCGCTGCATGCGAAGCAAACTTTTTGAATTGAACATTTGTCGAAATGCATAAAAATTAATTAACAAGCAGCTGCTTTAGCCTGTCTTTGCAGCTGCTAACTGACTTCGTGTATTAAGAATTATTAGCAGAAGAGAAAAAAATGGAAAACGTAAACAAAAAGCAGAGCAAAAGAATTTTTAATTGGCTTTTGCGCGCAGATTCTCAACGTCGCGTCGTGTTGTCGTCGTCGTCGTCGTCGTCTTGCGCATTTAAGCCTAATTAACTTTCTACTTAGTGCTCAAATTTTCCTAGTTTTTCACAGCTTTTCAACGTTTTTTTTTGTATTTTTAACTTACAGTTTACTTGTGAATGAATCTTTAGCTTCGTCTTGTGTGCATTTTGCATTGTTTGTTTGTTTTTCCTGTTGTTTTTCGCTTTTAGTTGCTGTTGCTGCCTTTTACACTGCGTCAACTTCTAATTTCATTTGAAGCCTTCGCGTCCGCTTTGATGCCACGGCCAAGCGTTGAATTCTGCTTTCAAAAGTGGCAACAACAGCAGCAGCCAACAAGGTGAAAAGTAGGTGAATGTTAAGCAGCCAACAAGAACAACAACAACAACAATATTGTTGCTGCAACAAAAGAAAAACGACAACAACAACAATGACGAAGAGTAAGCAACATTTTAGCACAACAGCAGCAAAAAGAGTAACAAAGCAGCAACAGCAACAGTCGCCAAAAAAAAAAACAAAAGACAAACAAAACAAACATATCAACTCAAAATGCTATACCATTCCTTTGCTTTTCCCCTTCCAAGTATACCTCTCTTTAGATCTCTATGAATGTTGTTGTAGCTGCTGCTGCTGATGTTGCTGCTGCTGCTGCTACTGTTGATGGTGGCGCTGATAAGTTGGCTGACTTTAAAGTCGACCGTCAACAGACGCCGTCAACATTGCCATTGCTTTTGCTTTTGCCTTTTGCCTTATGCTTTTGTCGCCTTCTTCTTCTTGTTCGCCCACACCGGAAGTGCATATTAAGCGTTTTTAATTTCCAGTTTCGCACAACTTGAAAAGTGTTTGCAGAGCAGCAACAAGGCAAGGCAACAATAACAAGAGGAATATACAAGAAGACCGATCATTTTGTTAGCTAAGCTCTACGGCTCCACGGCCAGTGCTGAGATACCCTATTATAAAAATCTATGCATACAACATTTTCACTGCACCTTTGACTACTCTCCGATTGTTACACTTAATTGATTTCCCTGTAAAAAGTGGTTTTCATGATAGATTTAAATCGAATTGTGTGCTATAAATCTATAAATCTAACAATTGTTTAATATATTTCTTTGGCATCAAATTTAAGATTATCAATGTCCTTATGTCCTTAGAAAATGTTTCTCCCAACTCAGTCTAACCTCAAGATGAAATTTACATGAATTTTTTCACAATTTTAATTACTTTTAATTTCTATAATTTAATGGTTTTTTGTGTGGAATATTTGTAAATATATCAATAATTTCCTCATAGTTTCATGCCTGTATTCAAACTCAATTCAATTCATAGTCAGAGCCATGCAATCGTCTCAAGTCAGTTCAAGTTTGGCGGCAACAATGGCTGACAATGAACTCAAAGTTTTGGTGTTGGATACTTGCAGACAGCAACCAATCTCTCAGGGGAAACAACTACACTATCAACAACAAATACAACGTGTATTAGTTAACCTTTTTTGTGCCTTTGTGAGCAGCCTTTTCGTAATCTTTAATTTGACGACTTTGCTGCGTATTTTGTTTCCTGTGAATGTCGCGATTTTTGTTGCCATTGTTGTTGTAGTTTAGCAAGTTTCACAAATATTGCCATGTGAGAAATTTGATAAAAGATTTTGTGAGTTCAATGCAGGTCTTAATTTGATTTTACATAATGACCGGGGCCATAAAATTTAATTACAATTTTCATGTCGCGCTGGCTATTTGCACAAACTAACCTCTTTTCTCCTCTCCGTCGTTGGTAGTGCTGCATGCTGCATGCTGCATGTTGCAGCCGGCAATTTGGTGGAATTTGACATTAATCATCCGCTATTTGAGTTGGCCGTGAAGTGTTAATGATGAGCTGCCAGTTACCTGAACATTACCTGACGAGCTGTAAACAAATTTTCGCAGCATGCGACAAAAGTGCATTTTGTCGTTGCCGGTTGCCATCTAAATAAATATTCGGTAGGTGAATTTGCCGCACGGGCGATAAATTTTCCAATTTTAACGATTCGGTGAAAATGTCACACAGATTACGTGACTTTGATGCGATTGACATAGTTGCGAGATTTATGCGTGAGCTGCAGTAAAAACCAGGCCCAGACCGAGGCGCAAGCCCAGACCCAAACCTAGATCCTAAGCCCATGCCACGTACCTTGCAACCACCTCGTGAACGAACGTGCGTTGCGAGCAATTAGAAAAGCGACAACAACAACATCAGCAACAACGGCAACAAAAACTGCAGGTAGACAGACTGCGGCGCCCACAACGACAGCTAATTTAAATGCCAAGTGTTTGCCCAGGCCAGACAGTTGGTTGCGCTGGTCGCTTTTGCTCGCTACGAGTGAAAGATCACGACCAAAAAGTTGGCAACGTTGCTAGCAGCAACACCAACAGGAACAACAACAACAGCAACAACGCCCAACTTAACGACAATGTTGGAGGCGGCACATGAAAGTTTACGGCGTCGGCAAAAATTGTTTGGCGCATTATTACATATACTCTGTAATAAATAGAAAACCGGAAGAGTTTAATGTTCTGTTCATTTTATTAGTTTCATGTGTTTAATCATTTATTGAGATCGTTGGAAATAATTATGGTTTACTTAGTCGTACTACTGCGTGAAACTTCCTATTTTACAGGGTATCTCTTAGTCAGCTCATCTGGCACAAAATGACTATCTCGTTGTGCAATAGAAAAGGAAAGCGAACCCGAAGTCGAAAACGAAAACGACGCTGAAACCAAAAGCGATATGGAGTAGGCGCGTGGGTTGTTTATTAGAATTCTTGAGAAAGAAGAAAACAATAATATAATATACTATGCAAGAGTATAAAAATGTACATATTTGAGATGGTTAAAAGAATGGAAAAATGTTATTTGTCAACAGACGTGAATTTAATATTCTAGACAAAAGACAAATCGTTGTAACGTTAAACGCAAATAATGTATATGAGTTTTCCATATTGCTTAAATGTGGATATGCTGAGAACTCTCCGTGTCTGTCTTTCTTAGCTCTGGCAGCTTGCTGTGGTCGTCTGCGTTTTCGCAATGACTTTGACAGTCTAATGGAAGATGTGTACGGTTGCTGTATTTGTATTCCATTTCAGTTTTCAATTTGTCGACGGTCGTTTCTCTAATTTCCTTTAACGTAATGCAAAGAATTGCAAATGTCAAGCATACGCCCCGTTGTCTCATCTTGCACAAAGTTGTTTGCCATTGCGATTATTTTGTCAATTTGAGCTTCAGTTGCAGCTGATGCAGCACTTGCTGCTGCATTTGCATTACATTAGCTTTTGAGGGAAGGGCGCCTCTCTCTCTCTCTCTCCGCCCCTCACTACGTATTCACCCTTGCAGCCCCAGTTCCAAATGTTTTAATGTGCGGCGGCAGCGTCACCGTTTGTTGAGAGCCATTTGCAACATTCTTGCTGCGTGCCGCGTCGCGGTCTTTGAGGGCAGCATACTCACCCAGTCGCCCACTCATTCATTCATTCATTCATTCAGTCTTTTATGCAGACACTCATGCAACTTTCATTCATACAAATAGTCGTCGACGCAGCCATGAATGCATTGCCAGTGAAAATAAGTGGTATAGGGGAAGGCGATGGAGTTGGAAATATGTGCAAAATGAATGAAAAAATCGTAAATAAGAGCGCAAAGGCAGAAATAAAACATGACACACACATAAACACATACATATGCAGAGGAACGCCTTTGGCTGGCTCAGAAACGGATACGGGACCTGGAGCAGACCCAGACCCAGACGCAGACCCAGGCCCAGGCCCAGGCCTAGACTGAGACACACAGACACATTCTTCTCTCTGGAGAAGTGAGCGCATTTTTCTGCACAATTTATGTCTTTTAATGAAAATGAAAAACGAATGAGAATCAAGAAATAAAATAGGAAAAACTCAACTATATATGTGCTCAACACGCTAATAACTTTAAAAAGCAAATGTGCAACTGTCTGCCAGCCTTTCTATATAAATTGTAGATATACATTCATATATATATATATGTAGAGGTCCATAAGTTACACTAACTGTTACGCGACTGTGGGGCACCCCCCATTAAGTGTAGCCCTATTTTTCTTTTATTTTACAGTGGAACTTACAAAATTAGTTTGGGTTTGGGCATGCAATTTGTGTAGTGTGAATGTAAGCTAATGTGGAACTGCTTTCATACTCCGGAGGGTCATTTTTAAGCAACAAATGCTTGAAAATGATTAAACTTTGGACGGGCAATTTTGCCTGCTAATTGTATATCATTGGCTAACAGTTTGTTAAGAGAAATGTTGCAGTTTGGCGCTGCTTTCGTTTGGTCTTAATCATAAATTAACTTCAAGTTCAAAGCTGGCCTGCAAATTGCACATTAACTTCGAAATGGCCGTAGAATATTTCACATTTTATTCAATTGGCATTAAGTACAGAATAAAGTACTGACAGCATCATTATTATTTTTTATGACTTTATTTAATGCATTTAATTGCAAATGGGGCCAAAACCACAAAAGCAGCAGAGGCAGCTTTCGACTCCATTAACAAAATTAAAAATGAAGACTGTATAAAAGCCTGCTCAACAGCTCAAAGAATGTGGTCAACACACACTAAGTTGGCTAAGACGCCAACTGGTCGTGTACCTCGTATTTGTCTCATACTAAGTTGAGGCCTAGAACAATTGCCGGTTTATGTGGTTTAACTTAAATCAACTATGTACTTTACTCAATGTATTTGAATACATAAAGCCACAGTTGAGTTAAGAAAGCCGAATATATGATACCCCTTAAATTCCTCTTATCAAGACAAGTTAAGATATTTAAAAGATAGAAGAGAAAATGTATATAGGCTTTAATTGAGTCTTTTAATAACCTCATCTAATACACTCCGGCAACTGTACATTTTTGTATCAGCTTTTCAGTCACTGCGATGACTTGCATTTCCGCAAGAAGTTGCCAAAAAGAAAAAAGCAAACATGAGGAAGCATCTCTTTTCTTCTTTGGCATGATAAAGTCAATTCAATTTTGCCACAGTTTCAACTGTTAGTATATATGAGTGTATCGACAGCTATGCTGACGTTAATGCTGCTAACCGCAAAAGGCTAACAGCACCGAATGTTGGCCAAAAACTATAATGGCAAAATGATGCTGACCAGCTGACGAGTTGACCAGTTGACCAGCACTGGCAGCTGGAGCATTGAAGCGGAAGCCAAAGGCGAAAACAAAGCAAATAAATGGATCAGTTTTCAAACATTGGCCATTGTCTTGGCTCAAAGTGCAGCCTTAATTGAAGGGGCTCTAATTGTTCAATGTGCCCCAAAGCATCAAGTCTTTTTATAGAAACGAGTGGCTATAATCAATCGTATCGTATCATACAATATGGTTCGCCATTGTGCTCTCACACATAATTAAATACTGACATTGATATTTTTTTTATTTTTTTTTCCTTTAAATGTGATTTTCTATGCACTTTTGTTTGGCCATAATTGCGTATACGATCCGTAGATGCGAGTTTGTATCGACTTATACACAGTTATTATTTATTTTTAGTTCACGTTGGACATTGATGAATATAACTCAACTTAACTCAACGCAACTCGACTCGACTTAAGTCAAGTCAACTCAAGTTGGCTCAGACTCGGTTAGCCTTGACTCTTGCTTGTTAGCTGTTAGCTGTTTGCTGGTCGCATTGTTTTTTTCGTTTTTTCTTTAACATTGGCTTTGCTTGGACCAGCCTTTTGTTATGTTATTGATTTTGAAAATGCGCCACAATGAACCATAATTGATCACGTTCATGGTCCAATATGAGAGGAAGAGGGAGGGAGAAAGAGACATAGATAGGTATATTTTAGGGGCATTCACTGCTCAAACAATTCTGTTAAGACTTTCTGTCTTGTCAGAACTTATGAAGCAGCCTTCGTTGTAGCCATGGCAATTAAATGAGCATAGCTATCAACTTGAGCCAACAACTTGAGCCACCTCTTAGTTGTCGCAGTAGTGAAAACAACTGCAAAAGCAACAAAAGCAACAGCCTCATCAACGTCAGAAAACTTCATTATGGCCAATGGGGGTGCAACAGCTTCGCCTTCATCCTTGTCGTCGATGTCTTCGGTTTCATCCAGTTTTAGCTTCCGTATGCTTTATACACTTGCTGCCTTGCATTGGCCTATAAACTGAATGTAACACATTCATACACGCACACACCGTTCCAAACCATACTAAAACCAAACTGGGACCGGACCCGGGCCCAGCCCAACTCAGCTTTGCTCAGCCAGGCGTTGACGTTAACGTTGGTAGCAGAAAGAAGAAAAAAAATATATATATATATTTGACCTACATCAAGTTTTCAAGTTGCTTGTTTGTGTTTGTGTTTCTTTCTTTTTGAGCCAAAGATGTGGCTGAGGCTTCTTCACCAACTTCATCATCATCTTCATCATCAGCAGCATCAACGGCCTCTACTATGCTTTGCTTCTTGTGACTGCTCTTGTCTCTTCTCTCACCTCTTCTCTCGTCTCATTTGTAGCCGGCTTTGGGCCCGTTTTTTTCTACTGATACCAAAAAACAAAACCACAACATTTGCGCATATTTGGTCAACTGCATTTTTCAGCATCTTTCAGTATTTTATAGTATTTTTTCTCTGCCTTTATTTCGGTCCGTTATTGTTTTCAATTTGGTTCAGCATTTTCATTAATTTTTCAGCATCTTGTGTATGTCAGTGTGTCGTGGTCGTCATCATCTCCGCCTCTTCCTCCGCCTCCGTCTGGAGCATCTTTGTTGTCGTCTTTTCTCTTCGAACCGCCCACGCATAAATTATTAAAAGCCGTTTGTAGTCTTAGACGCTGACCAACAGCAACAACAGCGGCAATAACGTGGGCAACAGACATCGGGCAACAACTACGTCATATTTTGAATGTCTCTTGGTCAGTCTGTGTCTCTCCTTTGATAGCATCTCTTAAAGCTGATTCATAAAAAGTTTGAATTTATTTTGGTTTACATTTTGCATGTAAAAAAATTTGCATATTGGCAAAGCTGTTGCGGCCTTTGGACCAGGCCAATACCAAAAAAATATAAAGCGGTTGATGGAAGGGGACGAGTAAAAAGAGATTGTATCTCGCAATCGTTCTTTAGACTCGAGTCTAGCTTTAAACTCAGCTAAAATCAGCCAGAGTTTAACAAGTATCTCGTATTATTCTCAAAAAATGCTTTCAAAGTATCTTTTGCGGTTTACACAACATAAAACGTGCAACAGTTTACGCTTCGTGCACCTTTCTACTGACTCTGTATCTATCTATCCGTAGCCGTATCTGTATCTACGTCTGCCTTTGTGGCTGTATCTGTTTCTGCATCTGGTCTTGGGCATGGGCATGGGCGTGGGTGTATCGTTGAATGGTTGCTAATGCTCAAAGCTTCGGTGCACACAGCTCCAAACAGCGTGCTGCACGTTTTGATGCAAATCGTTATGGGGTGTAGGAGGGGGCAGCCCCAAAACCATACAACAAATGGGTGCAACATTAAATAATTAAAGCAACGCCCAGACAGATGGACGGACAGGCTGACGGACTTTAAAATTTAGACAGGCGGTCAGACAGTCAGCTAAGTATGACTCGCACGAGTACCCGAACAAATACTCAAACACTCATACGGTGGCTGCAACCGTTTCTGTTGCACAAAACTGGCACAGCAACTTTTTCTTCAGAGCAAGTCCGAATCGGAGTCGGAGCCTGAGTCTGAGTCTGAGTCTGAGCTGGATTTTATTTTTATACCACGTTTGTCAGTGTCGTCGTCTCTCTCTCACTCTCTCTCTCTCTCCCTCTCTCTCTGTCTCTCTTCATATGTGGAGCGCTAATGAATTGCCGTAAGCTGCTGCTGGCAGTCAGCTAAGCATCGGGGTGCCGAACCGGATGAGAATGCTTTACTTGCTTTTTGAAATGCTTTGCAATTAAAAGCAGCAACAACTGTAGCAGCAGCAATTGTCGCCAGATTGGCCAGTGTCCCAAGCCAGTTACGGGTTGCAGATGTGGCAAATGTGTGGCAAAGTGTTGCAAGCCATTGCAAATCATTAATATATTAGCATTTGATGCCGATACGTTGTCCCACTTGAATGTCATTGAACCTCTCGCCCCACACACGAGCATATCACTCGTACACCTAGTGAACTGTTACATATTTGCCAATCACCTGACTCACTTCAGGCTAAACTAATAGCTATCCACTTTCCAGCACAATGAGGTGTTGTCATCAATTCGCATGCTTATGCTAAAAAGTTAACTTTCCGTCAGTCAACAAATATTGTCTATAAAATACGTTGTCTATGTCTATATGCCAATTTCCCTGTGAACTTTTCAGGTCAGTGGGTTAAGAAAAAATGTTGTTAGGATTGGTCATGCGGGCGACACATTTGGCCCACTAACTTTGACTTGAGACCAAGTTCAGTACAAATAATTGTTTGTAATTGGAATTCTACAACGATTTACTGTGAAATTCAGTTCAGGCAAATTACGACAACAACAAATAGCGACAATGGTGTTCCAGTTTTATTGCCCGAGTCGTAAAGAAAAAGTTGCGGAAATAATTGTCTTAAGTCGTTTGAACTTTCAGTTCATAGAGCGAAAATAAAACGAGTCGCACATTAAATATAACACTAGCTACACATGTACTTTGACTACAACTAAAACTCCCTACACAAACACGCCAACGGGGCGAGGGTATACACGAAAGTGTGCCCCGAGGTGTATGTTGGCCATGCGCCCAAGTTAAAGATCACTTAATGAATATCATAATAATTAGAAATGAAAGTAAAAACTGTGCGTAGGATTTGGCTATGACAAGGCATAAACTTTTGGCCATGATTGAGCAAATTTGTGCCATAAATAAACAAATCAAACATTAAGAGTTTCAATTTTTTCTATGTTCCGAGTGCGTTCTTGAAATTCAATTGACTGAAAAATTTTCCGTCGATTTCGCACAGTAGCCAGTCCAATGTTAAAGCCATTATCGATGAGTCCCCACAGCATTCGGCTTTAAAACTTCAACTTTGGCTCACTTTCTAAAATGAGTTCGGGCAACAACAGAAACAACCATTTTTTTGACACTCGAAAATAATTTTTTGATAAATGATTCGACATCGGGCGCGTAGTTTATGTATAAAATAAAAATTGGTAACAATTTTTGATATATTTTACACTACAGACAGCGCAGCGTACACTCAAAATTGATTGCCAACAATTAAAAGTTAAACATTGAAAATTAAATGGCGACTGTTATAGTTTGAATACCCTTTAACAATTAGTCAAATGGGGCAAAGAGGGTATAATAGGGTGGCAGTTGAGGCAAATGCTAAAATAAAATGTATGTTAACTTTGATGTTAATAAAAAATGCGGTTTGGTTGGTTCTTTTTACATTTATACTTGTATTTACAGGATATGCCTCGTGTTCAGCTTGTGCAACGCCATTATTTTTTGTATCGGAAAAATGTTTTTTACTGCAAATTTTTTTTAATAACTTGTTAATTTATTTGCAGCAATTATTAATGCAAACAAAATATATTTCATTATGTGAATATACATATTTTTATATAAATTCATATACATATATATATATATATATATATATACTGAGAGAGTGCGACATTTTGTTTATTGTCGTCGTATCTTTGGGCTTATTTCATGCATAAATCATTTCCGTTTTGTTGTTGCTGCTGCTACTGCACTTTAACGCAATTTTATAATTACATTTTAATTTATGCAAATAAAAATTAGCCACTCATTTTTTACGGCCACACTTATTTGCTTAAACTAATGACAGAGTGCACTGCGTTAAAAATAAACAAATCCCCTAACAAAAGGCAACAAATCTTAAAAAACAGCAACAAATAACAATATAAAACGTTGCTTAACCATTTAACGAAACCGGGGCAAAGTTGGTTAGTTTAATGTTAAAAAACTTCTATAAAATAAATGAAAAATTATTAAAATGAAACAATTGAATTGCATTTTATCATAATACTAAATGTTTTGCAAGATTTACATACACTAATCGGTCTACATATAAATTATGATGCTTAAATGCAAAGCTTCTATTAATAGTCTTTCCCTTCAAATGTTTTTTGTTATATAAAAATCAAGTCAAATATTAAAATTAATATATTTGCTTTAAAAAAACAAAAGTGCATTTTAATTATTATGTAGTGTACTAACTGTTTAGCCATTATCGTTACTATCCATACTTAAAATCTAGAAAAAATTTAAACTAATTTGCATTACATCACTCAATTAAAGGCGTTGAATAGCCTTGCCCCACAACAACACACACACATAGAGAGAGGCAGGCCAAATACTCGTAAATCTAGCATAGACAATCGTTAGACAAATGCAAAATTCAAATTCACATCGAAATGAAAATGAAAACGAAATCGAGCTCGGCTCGGCTCAACTCAGCTCAGCTCATTGATCAAATTTTGATTGACATGTCGAGTGGTTTTGCTTGCTCTTTTGGGTTTTTTGCTCTATTAAGCAAATTTGTTTGGCCATAAAATGGGCTCTGATTGTGTGTGTGGTATATATATATGTGTGTGTGTGTGTAAAGTTGTGTGGTGTTGTGTCCAATAATTTGATCATTAACGACAATTAGTGCAAAGAGAGAAAAATCTGAAATTCATTTTGACAGCTCAACGAATATTCACATTGTGGTTGCCTGTTCAAAATTGAGCTTAATTGCGCGCAAAATTTGTGAACTATTTGAAAAGTAAACATTTTCGAGATACAGACAAAAATACATCTAAGCGACAGATACAGACATTTATCACACTATTATGAAATATGATATCGCAACTGTAATGGGAGCTGCCTTGTCAAGTGTTGGGTGTCATTTGATAGCTTTGCTTGTCTGCTGTCTGCTCGCATACGCATTGATATTTTGCAAGTTGTCAGGTCGTGGATAGCTTGAACTTTAGCACTCGAATACCTTTAGCTAAAGATACACTCGACAACAACAACAAAGCAACGGAAGTCTTACCTTTTTCTTATGGCCACAAAAGCTTTTGATGCTCCCACTCACTAAGTGGATGATATACGAGTACGAGTATTCACACTCTTATTCACACACACGCCCGAGTATATGTATTGTAACTTTATGCAAACGATAGCAGCAGCTGCCAAGGTCACCGGACAATGGAAATTATGGTCAAATGATATCGAAAAGTTTCACTCACAACATTTGACATGTAAGAGGAAGTCTGAAATTTGACAATTGCTCGACCAAGCACAATCAATTCTTGGAAAGTTCTCAAGCTTTTCAATACCGGGGTTAAGTTATAAATATATATATATCACCAAGTCTGAGTCAGCTGAGAGTTGATAGCCGACTTGTCCGGTTTTTTGTTGTTTTTGTTTTTTGTTTTATGACTAGGCTACACGCGTTGCCAATTTAATTGCCGTTGACTAAAAAATTGCAAAAATGTAAATGTATTTTTCGAAAAAATTCGCTCGTTTCGTGTTGTGCGTGAGTCTCTCATTCTCTGCGTGTGTGTTGGTGTTGCTGCTGTTGTTGTTGTTGTTGTTGTTGTTGTTCTCGCTTTCAGTTTCGACGCGCTGTTAATGTGATTTTGTGGCCAGCGAGTATGAGATTTATTTAAATGCATTAAACTTTAGAGGTCAACTTCCTTTCACTGGCGACGTGTTGGCGTCGCAGTCGGCGTGATAACGGCGCAGTCTCCATTTGTATCTCAGTCTCGAAATGCTCCTTCCTTCCATGCCTTATCTCATTCCTCATCTCCCGTCCCGTAACCCAGCCAAGACAACTGTTTTTTGGTTTTGCGAGAATTTCTCAAAACAAAATCAGCCACAAAATGTGACAAGTGACAAGTGGCGCGTTGTATTTCAATGTCATATTGTTGTTGTGCGTGTTTCAACCTTTTATTTGCATACATTGTTGTTGTTTGTCGCCTTGTAACCGTAATTTTCCATACGAGCTGCTAAAATACACACAAAACAGACAGAAGGTTGCCAAAAATTATTGAATGTGTATGAAAATAAAACGCTCGCCGGCAAGTTCATTTAAATTGAAATCCTGACACACACACTCAGGACGCAGGACATAGCCTAAGTAAGGACTTTCCTTGGTTCTTTTTGGTGTGGCATATTTACATAGTCGTTGTCAATTTTATGGCTCAGCGGAGGCAGGAGAATGAACAAATGAATGAATGAAAGAAGACGACCATGTCAAAAAGTAACTGCATAAAAGTTTCTTGTAAATTTAATAAACTTTTATAGATGCATATGTGTGTGGCGTGTGTGCGGGTGTGTTTGGATGTACGGATGTGTTTGCTGGTTTGACAACGACAGCGAGTACAAAGGAGACGAATCCTGAGCAACAACAGCTGCCATTAATGCGTGGCCTGTCCTCATCTTGCCAGAGAGAGAGACAGTGAGAGGGAGAGAGAGAGAGAGAGAGAAGAAGAGACAGAGAGAGAGAGAGAGAAGAGAGAGAGAGAGGGACAGAGTACTTCCACTCTCCCTTCCTCATTCAATATTGTTGATGGGCTCCTGCTCTTTCCCCTGCTGCTCCTCGTTGTTGTTATTGTTGCTGTTGCCTGGCATCGAGTGATTGCTCCATGGGGTGCACTTTGAGAGTGCGCGGCGAAGACAAAAAGCAAAAGGAAAAAATAAATAAATATATATAAACTTTTATTGTATCCGCATTTGAGTGTCACACGACACCGTGACGTTCGCTTTCCTTTTGGCCAAGTCAAAGAACGGAGAACGGTAGAACGGGACAACGAGAGTATTTGAAGTCAGAGATTGATACTTGTGGCGAAAGTGATTTATTTACTGGCGAATCTCGCACGTGGAGTGTAGCCAGATGACCCAAATAGCATCAAATGGCCAACTCATGACAATTTGATAATAAAGCAGCAGCTACAAGCTACAGTTGCCTCAAATAGCTGCGACTTGGGAAAAGGTTTTCCTTCTTCCTTCTTGCTTTCCTTTCATGCAGTTCAAAGTTTGCATTGATTTGTATTGAATTGCATTTACAGCAGTTTGTTGGCCTTTTTCTGCTGACAGTAAAATGTAAAGTTTTGTCCAGTCGCATATGCGACCTATAACGCTGCTCAAAATGGCAACCCACTACACTGAGCGAAATGTAGTATGCATAAAAATAAATGTATTGATTTTGTCTTTTTGAGCAAATAATAAATAAAAATGGCCAAAACGTTGCGCGGCAATGGCAACTGTTCGCAATTGTTGCAATTGTTGCAATTGTTGGTCAGGCTAAAAGGAGCGAGCGAGCGCACCCCGAAAACCAGTTTGTTGCTTTGTCTGCAGAACTATGTCTTTCCCATACACAAATGCACACATGCACAAATGTACACACACACACACACACATACATTCTCGCAACTACAAATATACTAATGTAATGCGAAGTTATCGTAGCCATTGTGCGGCAAACGAGTGCAGTGCAACAACGAAATTGACCCAAACAACAACAGAAACAAAACGAATAATCGAATAAATGCTAGACAAGCAGCTACCCTGTAAGCAGTTAAGCGAGAATTTAATTAATTTGAACAAAGAGCTAAGTAAGAGTGAAGCGTTATATCTGACTGTGCAACTTTCTCTACTTCAAAGAAAGTTCTGCGAGTACAGGGTATATAAATATCTACTATGGCTGCTCAGTAGAGTTAGCCAGCTTAGTTAGTTAGTTGGTTGGTTGCCGCTGCCAAGTCCAATGCGCTTCCACGACCAATTGAAAGCTAAAATTGCATTTTGAGACTGCGACTGGGGAGCGCTTGCAGTCGCGTCTCACACAGGCTCCAGTTCCAGCTCCAGCTCCAGCTTCAGCTCAGTACCAGACTGAATCGGAGTCCCTGTTGCAGTCCCAGGCATGTATCGGTATGTTGAGTGCAGTCTGAGTGTATGTACTGCGTGTTGGGTTACCTGCTCTTACCTCAGTTGGTATTATAACTAAGGCTTGCAATTTGTAGTCGCAACGCGAAGCGAAGAATTTGGCATAAAAACCCCCAACTAAGCGCTATTGTGGGAGCTGCTCAATTACTGGACAAACGAGTTCAGCAAATAATTGATAAACCATTTTATATTATTGCAATTTCTTTCACTATTACTTATTAAGCTTTTATTGTATACGAAAATAAAAAAAATATACAGAGAGAGAGAGAGAGTTTAACTTGCACCAAGGGCATTCAGTTGTCAGCTGCTTAACGCATGGCTGTCTATTTTTATATGCATTCAATTTTCCGTGCTGCCGCCGATTCATGTGGCATGAATCATGAGTCATGGTAGTGGGTTGTCCCTACAAGCGAACGCAGTCATATTCAATCCGCTGCAGCTGCAGCTGCTCTTTGCATTGAGCTGCGAGTTGCGAGCTTTTGTCGCCTTTTTCTGCCTCCAATTGCTGCCAATTTGTTTGTGGTCTCTTTTTGTTATTGTTATTGTTGCTATTGTCCATCTAGGGTAACCTTACTTATACATACACATATACATTTTTTTAACTTTGCTTTTCATTTTTGTTGTTGCTGGATCCTGTCGCTGCCGTTGTCATTTGAGGTCAGTTTAAATGGTTTCCTGTCAGTTGCGGTCTCTTCGGTCTACCCGAAACAGCCTCAGCGGACGATGGCAGAGTGGCCCATCCCAGCCTTTGGGAGCCCATCGTTGCCCATCATTTTGCATACATTGCACAATATTCAATAAAGTATCCATACATATTTCTACGAATGGCAGCAGCAACAGCAGCAGCACCCGGAGCAGCATCAGCAGCAATAACTTTACTTGCCTTGTTATTTTATTTTTAATTTTTTTCACTCTTCGTTTTGTTGTGAAAATAACTCTCACTGTTGGCTGGGTTTTAGGTTGCATAAACCTTGCTGCTTCGCTTTGTTATTAATGCAACAATAAAGGCAACATTTGAGACATTTTCAAGCGACGGCCTCGCCGCATGCTCCAGTTGCACACAGAGCAACCGAAGACATCTTGTAAATGGCCTCCAAAATGCATAAGAAAGAGAACCGAATGAAAAACGACATTTACATCAGCACTGGTGATGCCAACAGTACTTGCGGTGCAAACGGAATGGTAATGGTGGCAATGGTGGCAATGCTGGCTGCCTGCAACGTAGCGCATAATTACGCGCATTTTCTTTTGGCATGAAAATGAACACCTCAAGGTGGCTGCTGTGCATAATGCATAGAATTCAATACGAATTCGCAGAGTCCAAAATGAGAATAAGAATAGAGGAATGAGCTTGATGTGAGGTGGCAAAGTGGTGGCAGCGTCGTGTTGCTCATTTCATTTTATTTGCAAATTTTATGCCACAAATACCACAAGAATTGCGACAGCAACAGCGGAATGGAGTTGACTGCTGAAGCTGACTGCTGAAGCTGACTGTTGACTGTTGACTGTGAGTGACGATGACGACGAGTGCGACACCCTCGGTTAGCTCAAGTGGAAATGGTGAAGCAGTTGCCAGTGGCAAGACGCAAGTTGCAACTTGCAAGTTTCCAGTTGCCAGTGCTGAAGCCCTACACAAATGCCATTGGTTTCGTGTGTTGCGCGCTGCTGTTCTTTTTGGGCCAAGTACTTGAACATGATAGCAGCTTAGTGAGCACCAAGCCAACCAAGCGAAGTTGTTGCAAAATAAGTGGCACATGCGCTACGTAAAATTGCAATCGCCGACAGCAGCAACAACTGCAACAGCCCCTTGGCAAATGCAACTGCTGCTGCTGCTGCTGCTGCTGCTGCTGCCGCTGCTGTTGCGTGTGCTGCTGCTACGTTAATGATACGCCTGTCTAGTCAGTCAGCCAGCTACCTAGCTTGACATTCGCAAATGTGCTTGACTTCTAACTTCCATGTACGGCTTATGTGGCGTATGCGTAATGCGTGAACTATACTCGCATTGTGTGCAGCGAGCAAAAGCCTCAGCGTGCATCAGCAAGTACTCTTCTTGCAGCTCTTAAACTTCACGGCCATCAGCTGTGGGCCCTAATAAGAACTTTTCGGCGTTGGGTCGGAACCGATTAAAATGCAGTTAACAAATTAAACTCAATATACTATTTAAATTGATCAACCGTTTGCGACTCGAATTCAAATGAATTGTGGGGAAATCCAAAATAAGAGCACATCAAAGTGTTCCCAAGTTAATTATTTAGTAAACAACAAACATAAAAATGCCTTTTACACGCAATTAAGTATATTACTCTATTATATGTTTCTATCTCTTCAGAAAAACAAACATTGCAAATGTTATTGACCATTGACCAGAACTCAATTGTAATTTTGTAATTTCTGTAATTTAAAAATATAATTTTAAAAGTATTCTTAATAATCTCTGATTATTTTCTATGGCTCTTGTTTATTTTGTAATTTATGGAGTAAAAAATTCAGTTTTTTAATGAACCCTACGACAGTTAAAACTCGTACTGTGCCCCATAATGGCTCTCTCATTTCATTTACGTTTTTTTAAACATTTTATTACTTGTGTGGAGCGGGAGGGTGGCGGCAGAGAGCGCTAACGATGACATTGCCAGTTGGGTTCTATTTCTAATTTCGCAACCGAATTGTCTGGCGTTGACAGGCAGCGCCGAAGTACATTGCATAAACAAAATGACATGGCAGCCAATTAATGTCGCACCATGTCAGGGAGCCATCCTGCTGCATGACTACAGCTCCGGCACCGCCTTCTATTCGTGCTCCTCCTGCTCTTGTTGTTGTCCACTGGCAACGTTCTTGCCTGGCCTTAACTGTCTCATCATCTTCTATGCCAAATGGGCAATTTGTTGTCGTTATAAGGCGCATTCTGTGCATTTTCATTGTTATTATTGCGCCGCTTTCATGGCTGTTCCCTCTGCTATCTTTGCTGGCATTTCCTCTTCCTACTCCTCCGTACTCAGTACTCAGTGCTTAGTGCTCAGTACTCAGTTGTATGCATATTAATTTTGATGCTGGCCAAACCCATAGCCAGAAAGAGAAGAGAGCTAGCTGCAAATTTATATGCAACGCGGCCCTCGGCAATCGGCGGACGCGTCTCTAATTTGTGGACTCTTAGCAAAGTATCTCTCTTTCTCCGACTGTCTCGGCCTAATGTGTTTGCCCTACCCTCATGTGTACACACGCCCACTGACTGCAGAGCGAGGGGAGTTAATTGAGTTCATGTCATGTGCATTTTGACCGTCCTCTTCTCTCTGAATCTCGGCTTCATTATCAAAACAAAAGATTGCGACTGCCGGTGGCCTCTAACTGTATACACATTCAAAATAATGCAGAGCTGAGCACTTAATATATTGCTGTTCTATTTTTATTTGCACCCCCTATTAAAGAAGAGAAGCAATGCCTGTAGATAAAAGCTTAGCTGGGCGCAGTGCAGTGTAAAGCTAAAATTTCTATAAATCCGCACTTATTCCCAAAACAATAAAACGCGCAACAAATGCGCACATTCGCGCTTAAATATGCAACAGCAGCAGGAGCAGCAACAGAGGCAATCCTGCACATTAGAATCGCCATAATTTAGACGACGGCAGCCGAAAGGCGCTTCAAGAGTTTTCAGCTACAGCTACAGCTCTAGCTCGAGTCGAGTCGAGTTGGCGAGACTGCGCTTTGCCCACTTTGTAGTCATTTGCCTGGCAGCAGCAATAACAACAGCAACAACAGCAACAGCAGCAACGTCAGCAACTGCAACTGCAACAACATGTGGCACAGTGGGCAGCACAGAGCAAATGTATGCCAGCAATTTAGACGACGTCGTTGGCGCGCTTGCTAAATTACCAAAACAAAGGAAGCGATAACTTGCAACAGGACGAAGAGGGCGGTGGACGGTGGATGGAGGCGCCGCTACAAAGAGTGGCAACACTGACGATGTCGTTGTTGCGCGGATGAAGAAGGGGGGCAGTATCGTGGGCGTGTGGCGTGTGGCGTGGGCACACAACACAATAAAACTTATTTACGAGTCACGGCGGGGTGGCCGGATGGCTCCTACGTAGTTCATTGTAATGCACTTAACTGGGAACGGGCACTGGAGCAGCGGCTTGGCAAGATGCGCGCAAATGATATTCAAAAGAGAGGGTGGGAGCCGGGCAGCTGAAGCAGTTGAACGTTTGGTTAAAGGGTAAATGAGTGCGCAGCATGAGGCGCATGAATGAAAACGGAACGAAACCAAATGATGGAAAGAAAGGGAGAGAAGGAGGAGTGTTGCCAGTCAGAAGCAACGCTTGACGGGGACAGACAAGTCAGGCAACAGGGACAATGCCAACAGCAACAACAACAGCAACAACAACACTAGATACACAAGGGCAGTACACATAGTTTGGGAAAAGTTAAGAGCTGTTAAATGGGGTCATTAAAGCATTATGGCCATGAAACGCCAGCGTTAACAATATACTTACAAATGCTATAAAAATATTAAACATAATGTCTAATTATTAAAAATAAAGCAAGCAATTAATTAATTAATAAAATATTTAATGTTTTCTTTATCTCTTTCCAGGTAAGCCGTAGATGATCCATTTGTCTATATACGACTCGGAAGGCTGCATTTTGAGAGAAACTTTGCGAATTACGAATTCGCCACATACGCTCTATTAGTACACGCAATTCAAATTGAAGTTCAGATTGCATTTTCGTGCAATGCAGTTACAGTTGAAGTTTGCCCAGAGTTGGGCCTCTGTTGTCCCATCCTTCTCATTGTTATGCTCGTCCTTGTCTCTGACACTCTCTGTCTCTCCCTCTCCTGCTCTCTATAGCTCACTTCACAGTACGTAAAGTTCTCAGTAGTCAGTGAAATTGCGCGTCTTGTTTATTGTTGCAGTTGCTGCTCTTGCTGTTGATGCTACATTGCTGCTCTTGCCTATATTATATTACGTTTCATTGTTGGTTGCCGGGCTGCATGAAATTTGTGCGAACTCAGCGAATGCTTCTGCCGAGGCACAAACAGAGCCGTATGCTCCACACAACTTGGACACCTTATAAGGCAAAGGCAGGCAGCATCAGGACAAACATCAGAGGCAGCAACCGGGCTTAAATATTTATGGCTTGCCATACTTTGCACGATTATTTATGCCTCCCGTTTGTTTGTAAGCCCCCGTCGTCGACGACGCCAATATGACTGTATATAAATATGTGCTGTATGCACATGCAAATTACGCCGCAGGACGACGTTAAGTGAAAAATAGTCGCCGGCTCATTGAAATGTTTTATAAAGGTGATGGGACACGACGTAAGCGTTCAGATCGAGTATGTAATGAGTTGTAAGTAATCAGGTAACTGTTGTTTCTCTTTCCTTTTCATTCCACTTACTTCTATAAAATTGCTAATCATCAGCGTTAACTGGAAAATTTAATGATTAGATAAGTTAGTTAATAATTAGTTCTTTTAGAATTCAACTTACATTTCATATCAAAGTGATATAATATTAATTGACATAACAAGATGATAAACATATTTCAAGTTTGCACAAATAAATAGTTAAACTTGGGATGACAAATTATTTTGTTATTCAGAAACCTAGCTTATCAGAAGCAAATTATTGGACTTTGTTCAAGAATGAAGTGGAGTGGTAGTCCGTAGTCTGTAGTCTGTAGTCCCAACCAAACTTTAAAATTTTAATCGGTGTTTTCCAAACTACAGAATATTGGTATTGCTTCTATATCTAAATACTTTTAAACTAAAAAATAAATGTAATGAAGTATTTTGAATGTGACAGAGCATAAAAAATACAAAGTAACAAATACACATTTTTGGCTGGCAGCTTTGGTGTGGTGGGAATAACGGTTTTCGGCACGCCAAATTATAGTTAGGCATCTGGAGCAGACTTTTGTTGGTAACTGTAAACGCCAAGCGGATCGACTAAAGAAGTTTTTTGCCCGCTACTAATTAGCAGCCGCAAAATTGCGACGCATCATGCTCATCATTCGCCACAACTATACATATAGAGATATATATGTATCGGCTGTTATTATAGCGCCTCGTTGGCCTCCCGTCTTCCTGCCCCTCCATTGTTTGCATGTGGCAGTTTTTTGGCAAGTTCGCTGTGGTTAATTAGCAAGCCATATTGAGCGTTAATGCGAAATAAATCGCAGCAGCAGCCAAATCAGCTGAAGAAAAACCTCGACAAAAACTGTGGAAAGTAGAAAATCAGAAGCGGAGAGAAAAGAAGAAGAGCAGAAGTTGAAGAAGAAGTCGCTCACTTAATTATGTTGACGTTTATGGCATAAGGCGACCCACAGCTAGAGCAGAGACGGCGACACCCACACACACACACACACATTCAAACAGAACCCAAAAGCAGACCGAGAACCCAACGGTAATCATTATTAATGATGACTTTTAGTTTACAAGCTAATTATTTGTTACTGTTACTGTTGGCGAGGCTAAAACGCCTCGCGGCCAATTTGAAGATACACTCAGTTCTGTTGCCAGACTGAGACGATGACGACGGCATTGGCGACTTTTGCCTTTGATATAATTTTAATTAATTTATTATAGCCATATCAATGTCATCTTTTGATGTCTAACTAATAGCACATTCTGTCTACATTTTGCATATTAATTTTCGAGCTTATGCAGCCAGCAAACATCGAGAAGTGAAGAGAGCAAACTGTATGCTTATGCCACAGACTGCACGAGTGTATTGTATAAGCTTGATTGTGTGCATTGATTGATCTTTTGCCGGGTTAACTGACGATATGGTTTAAAATAGCCAAAATATACAAAATTCCGTTATAATTGCCATATTGCCAAATGACCATATGTAAATTTCATAAGCCGCTTAGACCGAGACAACAAGAAGCTAAGCAAACAAATAAAACTAAATGAATGAGTCTATTGAACCATTTTCATATGAATATGCAATAACAACAACAACAGCATCACTCCCACATAACAAATAAAGTTGACCATAAATAGGGCACGACCCCAAGCAAACAAAAAATAAAACACCAAGTACAAATTTCAAATCAATTTCAAATTAGGTCAGAAGCATTGCGCAGACGCAACGTCAACGGGAATACGAAACGAACTGCGAAAAAGTGAATCAACACAATAACCTTTAACTGTTTTATTTAAATATTTAAATGATGAAATTTATGAATATATTCTTCTGCCTATTGTATATGTTCTTCTTGTAAAGTATCTCTCTTATAAACAGATTAGTCTGGAATGGCAATAAAAAGCAACAAAGCTGAAACTACTTACCAGCTGACGGTCAGGCCACGGTCAATATACGAAAGTTTTATACCTTTTTTAGTTTATATTTTATTTACTTTGCTTTTGCTTTTAACAATTATGCAAACAAATACACGATGACGCTAAAAATAACAACAAGCAAGCAACAACAACGACTTTTGAAGACGGACAACGCAGAATGCGTGGGAGAAATATAATAAGACAATAAGTGAGCCAAAGTAAAAAACAAAAGCTATAGCACAGTAGCAAAAATATAGTAACAATAACAAAAACAACAAAAAATATTACAAAATTACAATAACGATGACGACAAATTAGATGCAGCACACACAGAAATTAAATAAAAGTGCAATTAAAATGCACAGCAACGTGTGCAGAGGATGGAGAGGGAGGCGGTTTGTCAGGTTGATGATGAAAGAGGGTGAAGGAAGGGAACGATAAGGCTGACAGGGGGAGAGCGGCAACGCTCACATTGGGAATAATTAAAACCATTTTTTTGTGTGACACAAAACAAAAGCGAAAGTGTTGAAATATTTATGCAGAAAATGCAAAAAAATCAAATAAAAAGCGAACAACAACAGCGACACAACAGTAAAGGTAGCAAACGGCAAGTGTCACCAGCACAACAGCAACAACAACAAACACAGCAATATACAAGAGCAACAAATACAGCAAAGACAATGACGACGACTGCGATTGTGACTGCGACAACAGTATTCAATCCCAATGCATAGCAAGCAATCCGTAGTGTGTTTAGTATGCGCGAGGGTTGCCACAAATGTTAGGTATTATATATAATATTTAAAAACAGTTCCAAACTCAAACTCAATAATAAACCAAAAACTCTTTTAATTTCGCATTAAAATGATTTCAAATATTATATCTTCTGCCTACTGACTAATCGTACTCTCTAAAGTGCGTGTATATGTGCGTTATTAAGTGTGTAAGAGTCTGTTTTTATGTGTCCGCTTGTATTTAAAACGTTGCATGAATTGTGCGACTAATTTTTGCCTTTATTTAGGCGTTGTTATTGTTGCTGTTGCTGTTGTTGTTGTTGGCGCATGCAGCACCGCCAGCAATTGCTTTGTTGTTGCTGTTGCTTGTCTGCTAAATGTCTGGCTAGTGCGCGGCCTGTGTCGTGTTGTTCTTCGTGTTGTTTTTGTTGTCATTTGGAAGTAATTAAAATGGAAATTGCATTCGCAGTTGGCCAGACAAAACAATGCGATGAACGAGTGTATTCAATGCTGTTGCTGTTGCTGCTGCTGCTGTTGTTGTGCATTCACATAACGAATGCTGAGGATGCTGGCAGTTCACAGCCGATGGCTCAGTTAAATGCGCTAATAACTTTATTCACTTGGCTGTTGTTGCTGGCGTTGCTGGTGCTGTTGATGTTGTCGTTGTTGCTGCAGGCATTGCAACATTTTGCCTCAGATTTCTATCAGCAACAGACAGCAGAAGTGGCAGCAGCAACCAACTTGAGACAATCGCGCGGAAATTGCAAATGAAGTTGTTGTTTCATGTGGATGTTGGATGTTGTTGTTGCTGTTGTTGTTGTTGTTTTCGCTTATTATCAAACATTACTTTTATTGTCAGAGTAACAACAACTGAACAACTGAGCAGCTGAACAACTGAACTTTTATGTGGCAACTAAATAAGTTTCGTCTACGTCACTTGCCTCGCAGAGTTCATGCGTGTGAAGGGCAAACAAAGCTCTTATCTAATACCTTAATGTTAATGTTAGCTACGCCGTGCTTCCATTTGCTGTGAATTTTACAGAATGTGACGACAACAACAACAGCAGCAATAACAATAATGTGGACGTTGTCCGACAGAAAACACAAAATTACCGCATTTTCATGGCGGTTTAATTTAATTTTGAGCAGCAACAACAACAAGTACAATAAAAAGGGACGGTAAAGGGCAAAGTCGGAAAGGGAGAGTTGAATTAGGCATGAAGTTGGTTAAAGAGGTGGTACGCATTTTATTGTAGACTTGCCGTAAACAGCAATGTGTTAACTAATAGTATTATCCATTGGTCCCACAATTGGGAGCAACTTGGGAAAATCATGAAGTTTTATGAGACGAACTAGAATTGCTAACTTTTAAAATTACGAGCAAATGAAATGAAATCTTAGACAGAATAAACTTAATGTTAATATGAACACAGTCAGTCCGCATCAGCTTTGTTCATGATGATGCCTAAAAGAAATCAAAGTTCTTGAATCGTTTTAATTAAATTCCTCTACTCGTGTTGCCTGGCAATCAACAAGCCATCAATGTTAACGGTTCTACCATTTTTGGCTGAACAAAACATACGTATTTGACCATAAAAGACTCAATGAATGGCCGCAAATTGCCCGGCCAGCAAACCAAGCACAGGCATTATTTATTAATTCACATATAGCAACAACAATGCTCATACTATAATAAATACTGCGCGCTCAACCCCCCTCCCCTTCCCATTCGTTCCTTCATCATACAACGCTCCCTTTTCTTCTACGTTCCCTCAGACTAACTGACGGCACGCCAATTAAAATTCAAGTCGCATCGCCGCTTAATGTCATAATTATGAGCCAACTAAAGAGATTTACGTATTTTGTTTCATAACTTAGGCCCGGAACCTGAACGAGGCCCATAGATTGGCCGATGCGTGTGAGCGAGTCTTTTGCCAAAAAGTTGTTGTCTGACATCGATTATATTATGCACAGAATGTGAACAGGAAGATGGACAGTGACAGTTGGCACGTCAACTTCTTGGCGGAAAAGAGCAGCAGAATACAAGAAGACTACGTATAAATATATTAATTAAATATTACTAATTAAGGCATCATGCAAGTCGACGCACGTAACAGAAATAACAAATTTAATTAAGCAAATTAGTTGCACAAATTAATAAAGAATATAATGAAGGAAGAAAAATTGTGAAACAAATGCAATCGCACAAAATGAATAATTAATCATTTTTAAATTGTTATTAATAATAATTTAAAAGGCAAATTGCTCAAATAATATCACTTTTTATATACTTCAGCAAGATTTAATTTTATTTAATTAGTCAGTATCAATCCTCATTAGGAAATTAGGGAATTATCTTAGACCTTAGCTTTGCAACAAATGTTATACCCCATTCAACTTCACCAGTAAATGTTAAAACAGCTTTATAAGTACCTTCTGGCAGGATTTCTGGCAAACCTTTGCCGGTGAGTACACAACGCTCCAATACATAACGATTTTTGGGCCAGGGAGTGTTCTCTATTTCCTCAAAAGTGGGAAAATTTGAGCAGTGCCCTATGTTGTCATATAAGAACTCCTTATAATATTGTTGCTTAGCCTGAATTAGGGATACCTTGGGAATCGAATAGGGCAGAGGCCTATAATCATCCTCTTGACCACTTTGGCTCCGAAACACACTCATCTCGCACTGTCAACAAGAATGGCTTTGTCAAAGAAACGAGCAGGCCTTGTAATGGAGCAATAATTACCATATCAGTATCTTTCAAATCGTACAGCCAGTCGATGATAAGTGTGCAACTCAAATCATTCTGCTTTGATCGTTCAATTTTCGACTGAATCGCCAATTTGCTATCATCTTTGCTATAAGTGGTGATCGATATGAGTTCGTAGACCCACCTGGGCTGTGAGTGAGAGTTTGACCAATAGGTTAAAAAGTTTATTAAAAATATATATAAATGAAAAGGTTTACCTTACTCTCACAGCTGTGAATGAATATCAGTAGAGTTCCGACAGTGAGTGCGACCGACAATGGCGAGTGGAAAACCATTTTAAAGTTGTTCTGATAAATTAGTAAAATAGAGCCTTTATATAGCCATTAGCCCCAAAGGGTCTTATCGCTGGGCAATAACACTAATAATACACTTGCAGTCACACGCCATTATCGTGTTAAATAATTACCAATAATAACATGTTTAGACAAGCTTACACTGTTAAGTGTATCGCTGCATTATGTTGTTCTATAATTTGCAATTAAGCTGTACAAATAATCTAAAATATTTCAACATTTCAATATTGCAATATTTCAATATTAAAGAGAATTGTGGCTTCAGCTGAAGCATGAAGAAACATGAGAGTTGTAAATTTTGCATTGCATACTTTTGAATGCCCACAAAATTGCAATGGACAGCGGGTCGCATTAAATTTAAATATGTTTGAACATATTGCAGCTGCATTTAAAAGGCAAAAAGCCAATTGACCTGATGATTATGTCACACACACTCTGGCAATCGTACACATACATGCGTGAACATGGCTCGGAAATTTAATCAAATGAAAGCTAGAGGCAATTATGCTTTAAATACAATTAATTAATCATACACATATACATACAAATATAAATATACATATTCATATACATATGCATACCCATATACATATACTATTTTACACCCACAGGCACAGGCACTTATACAGCTGCATGCACACAGTTATTTATCCATAGCAACTATGCTGTTATTTCAACCGTGCAGAGATGCCTTTTTTGCAGTTGTTGTTCCTGTTGTTGTTGTTGTTATTGCTGCTGGTGCGGCCGCTGGGCTCTGCCGCAATATTAACATATCCTGCGTGTTTAAGTAACGCATAATATTATATCCTGATTGAATTGACCAGCATCGAGTCGACATTGCCATTGCCAGCGCCGGTGCACGTAAAATATGCGAATACCAATAAAGTTGCCAACGCGTCGTTGCTGTCGTTGCTGTCGTTCTGTTGGCTGTTGTTGTTGCTGTCGGCAGAGCACAGTGGTGTGGCTTTAGCAGCAAATACAGCGGATTTTGCTGATGCCTCTTGCACCTTAGTTGTTGTTGCTTTTGCTATTGTTGTTGTTGTTGTGTCGCTGCCGCGTTAAAATGCGCGCCCACGCACATAAATCACGTGCGTGAATCTCTGCAGCTGCGTGTATGTGTGCGCCTCTCCGAGTTCTTGTGTGTGTGCGCGTGTGTGTGGATGTGCGAGTGTGCCGGCAACTGTTGGTAAACGGAAAATCAGCAGACGCAATCTCTGGCTTCAGCTGGGTATGTGTCTGTTTGTGTGTGTGTGTGTGCGTGTGTATGGTGTGTATTAACGGCCTATCGGCTGCTGCATATCCGGCTGGACACCGGCTTCAGTTATTTTTTTTAATATTGTTGTTGTGCCTGCTGATTTTATTTTTGCTTTTGTTGCTGTTATTATTGTTGTTGCGGATGCCAGTGCGCACACGTGTCAATGACAGCAGTGGACACATTTTCAGTGTCGTGTTTAATTAGACTGGCCCGAAGGTGCACAGCAAGCGCACAAGCTACACAGATCCACTGAGCTCCGTTATTCATGGCACTCAACCTGGTCACTAACGAGACTATACGCACAGGCTGATACCCTGGAAGTAGAGGGGTATTTTCCATTGATCTGAATAAGACAATGTTTATCATTAAGCATTGAGCTTAAATTATCAAATATGAGTGTGGATTAAGTGTAATATTTTTACGAAAAGGAATTATCAAACTATCAGTGACAAAACATTGATGAAATTTATTTACATATCTTTCAAAATTACATTATTTTGACCAAGTGAACCTGAATATTATCTAACATACGAAAGTCTAAGGTATTGTCAATGTATATAAAGGGTATCTGCCAGTTGAGCATAGCACTCGCCAAATCACATTTTTTCTTCTTTCATGTATTTACAGAGTGAAAGCATATAATCACTGCAAGGTCTCCGCTCTGCTTCATTGTTGCAAAGGGCATTTTTGCAGCAACCTTATGTGTGTGTTTGGTGCCATGTGGCAAGCACAAGTGCTCCTATGCGATATTATATGAGCTGACACGTGATTTTACAGCAATTAAGTGCTGTTTGTACTTGCCTCGGGTGCATTCGCTGCAACTCAATCGTTTCTGTTGGTGTTGATTTACCGTTGCGTGTACTATAATTAAGCTAAGCAAAACTAACAAAATGTGAAACTACAAATGGGCGTGCATACGAATATATATATAAGTATTTATTAATAAATTGCTTGGTAAGTGGCAAGATTTGTTTCGGCCAACGCCTGCGGGCATCGCGCATACGTCGCGTGTGACAAGCCCGGTGTGTGCTATATATTTCTTAATTTTTTTTTGTTGTTTTTGTTTCCAAATGGGCAAGTTGAGCTTGCACATTTCTTATCATTTAAAACGCATAAGTGGCTGACAGGTCTAGCTGGCATTTATGGGCGCTTAAAGCCTACAGTCGAGAGGGCAAATAGTCGCACAAGCGCCAGACAGGCGGCCAAACAAATCAAGCAGAGCAGTGCGAAGAGGGTGGTAGGGAGACTAGGAGGAATGTAGAGACTCAATGGGAAGCAGACGCACAACGCAATCCCAGGCAAGTCAAGAGAGCTGCCAATAAGCGAACGCAATGCACAGCGACTACGTTGACAACACAGTCTCCCATCTCCAACTGCAGACTTAGTCTCAATCCCAGTTCAACTTCAGACCCGGCCTAAAGCAACCCAACTGCCATATGCCATATGCCGTATGCCATATCCCAGAACGACGACTGGCATGCCGCTCTGTCATATGCGCAAATTAGTCGTTAGTCGACGTTTGGTACTCACTATGCTGCACGAGAGTTTAATGACTTTGGCGTTAGATGTTCCTCCACGTTGTTGTTGTTGTTGCTGATGCTGTTGTTGCTGTTGTTGAGGTTGCTGATGAGGCGCATGATAATGGCCCATGATGGCCGCGTTCTTGTCAAAGTCAACGCAAAATGGCAACACATCAAGGGGGGGTGAAGGTTGTAGAAGGAGGATGGAGGGGAGCCATACACAGGTTTAAGCTTCGCCTGCAGCAGCAGCAGCAGCAGCAGCGCAGCGTCATGCACTCCAATGCACATCCATAGTTCCGGCATGTTCATAAATATACCATAATTAGCATGTCGCTGCCTCTTCTACTCTCCCACTCTCTCTCTCTCTCTCTCTCCCTTTCTCTCTCTGTCTCTCTGTTTCTCATTCTCTTTGTCTTTCTCCAAGTCTCATCATAATGTCAACGCTTAGGCTTATGGGTTCCTTGACTTGTCTCGACTACAGAGAGTTACCTGAGAGTTCATTTAATTTCACTTTGCAGCCAGGTGAATCTTCATTTTCATTTCCAACTTGTATCTCGTATCTCAATTTGAGCTGAATCTCTTTCACATATTATGCAATCATCGTATGACATCCTCTTGCCTCATTTTCTGTTGAATTAAACCAAGTTTTTTGCGACTTTTATGCATCTAATGAGCTTGTAATGTGTGTGTGAGTGTGTAGCTAATGAATTTTCTTAGCCAAAGACTCGACATGTCGTATTCATGTTTATCCATGCAACATAATCTTATTTGACATCATTTCGATGTTGCAGTGGCAGCTTGCAGGTTGCGGGCTTATCTCCTTCCCTCGCCCAGCAATGCCAGCTAATTGACAACACTTGTGAGGCTGCAACATGTGTTGACTTCACTTTCTTTGGCCAAAAACTAAACCAAATCTGAGCTCATGTAACTTGTGTCTTGTTGCAAGTATCTGTAACTGTATCTGTAACAACTTTGCTGCAGTTTTCACTTTCTATGTTGCAAGTTGCCATAGCGACACTTGCTATGAAAGTGCATTTCTTTTCTTTCTTTTATTTTTGAGCCAAGTTGAAGTGTCGTTAACCCAATTTGAAAGCATTTGGGCAAGCGCCATGCAAATCCAACTTTGGAGTCTCGTGCCTGTGATTTCTGTGTTTTTCGCATTGTGGCATGGAGACAGGTTGCAACTTTTGCTTTCGCTGGCCAAAGCCAAACAACAAAGCCAAACCAGTTCAGTTCGCAAAAAGTTTGTTAACAGTTAACAGCCAACAGTTAACAGGCTCGGCTAACAGCAGTTGTTGTTTCATCTAATTTGGTTCGATTGCAGCATAGAAAAGAAAAAAAAAAACAAAATATAACAAGAGACGCTGACTCAACAGCAGTTTGTTATAGAAGAGTGTAGTGTAGTATAGTATAGTGTAGTGCAGTGCAGTGCAGTGCAGTGCAGCTACTGTCTAATGACGTTGCTCAGGATCGCATTGCACCAATTAGCTGAGTACTGCAGCTCAAGTTGGGCTAGGCCCACTTTGGCTTTGACTTATGGCCCCACCTCGGCAATTAAGTTGGTAATTTTATCATGAACTTTGCCTCTCTCTCTGCATTTGGTCAAGTGCAGGCAGCCGCACACAGAAAGAGAAAGAAAGGTAGAGGCTTAGAGCGAGAAAGAGAAAGCCAAGATTTAGTTTAGCCTTAAAAATTTGCAACTTATGAGCTATAATTGCTGTTCTGTGTGCCTGGGGCTGCAAACTCCATCTTCCTCCTACGTGTTGGTCTCTGCGTCTTGCTCAGAGCCGCACAAAATTGTTGCAAATTGTTTACTGCAATTTATCTTGGCCAAATATTTACGTTAAATGACGTACATACACAAACAATTATTGCTGGCAAATTTATGTATAACAAAAAAAAAAGAGGGAAAACAATTTCCATCGCAACATCAACAGAATATTATTCTGTCTCTCTTCACTCCCGACTATGTCTCTGTCCTAATGCAATTAAGACATATGCGTAGCTATCATATATGTCACTTTGGTCTAGACATGATCGTAAATAATAGAAGCTCAGCAACAGCTTGCCGCATGCCGCTTGCCGCTTGACCAGACAATTGCCCCACTGTGCAGAGCATGCGACAGCGCAGGAGATGGTCAGGGGCAGGACTGTGGCGCCTGCTGTTAGGCAACAATTTTTGCAGCTATTTTCAATGCACTCGGACCACTTGAATGTTGAATCAGTTGCAAATTGCAATGCGTCGGTCAAGCGCATGGCCTGAAAAGAGTTTTTCTTACCCCACACAATCCACCCAAAGCCATTGGGGAAAATCTGTGAAGCACACTCCATGCACTTGGCCCAGTTGAACGAAAAAACGCAAATGCTTTAAGCGTGCGTTTTGCCAATGCATTTATTGGCCCTATCACAACGATGGCAAAATGATAAAGAGAAATATATACATTAAATGCAATGAATATGCAGAGCATGAGGACAGTTTGTCAGATACATTTGTGGAATCTATAGAATTTTTAGTATTTGCTACAAATATTTGCAAAGGTATTTCCTTTTTGTCTGGCTATGCAACTTTAATACAAATCAATGCATTATACTCATGTCTTTCGAAAGTGTATCTACGCTTCGTTGTAGGCCTTCGTTCGCTAAGCTGAACTTGCTTGTTTTATTTAAATGTTTGCGGCAGGTGCATTTTGTGGATGGCGCACTTAAAGCGTATGGCAATTTCAGCAAAAGTGTAAAATAAATTGGCAAATATATGCGAATATGAAAAGTAAAATGAAATTGATATGCAGCTATTGCTGTGGGGTGGATGGTTTTCGGGTGGCTTGAGTGGTTGCCTTGAGGACATTGCCTTTTGTGTGAGAGTGCAATTTTTGAGTTGATTTTTGCCAATTTGCGCCAGCTGAGCATGTTGCAACAAAATATTTAAATATGCCAAGAGTGCGCACAGCTAACGAAAACATATATATACCCACACACACACACGCACACATACATGTGTCTACATGTGTATAAATAGAGCTTAAAGCGCCAGAGCACATTTCATATTCAGAATCAAGAGCCATTTTTAGTGGCTGGCAAATGTCAAAAAGTCACAACGATGTTTGCTTAAAACGTTAAGCACTGCCAATAAATTCTGTCTCAATCAATAAGGCAAAAGGTAGGGCGGGGAGGCAGAAGCATTCGCACAGGACGTATCCACGCCAGATACAGATACAGATGCACACACACTGACACTGGCATTAGATAAATTCTCTGCTCAGCGCTGCAAACAGAGAGAAGAAGAGACATTGGGGGCTGGAACGAAGAAGAGAGACACGGGGAATGCGTTCCAAACTGACAGCCAACTTTATTGGTATAAAAATACGAAATTTACACAAATATGCGCTGCGTCGTCTAGAACTAGCCAATTCCTTGAGTTCTCCACCTGCTCCCACCACACCACGCTTGTAGCCTCTACTCTTAGCCATGGCTATGTCGGGCCTGTCAAACGCGTATCTTATCTTCATTTGCCAACAAGCCAACCAGACAGACGGACAGACAGACGGAACGACGGAACGACAGCTAGTCGCATTGAACTCAAACCTACTCGTAAATATGGTGGAGCCGAGACACTCAGCACAAGTGTCTATATCTCTGTTAGCTGTATATGTATTTAGCTAAAGTCTTAGCAGCAGCCTCTTCTATTAGCTGTCGGCCTTTTGTAACTTGTCCGAAATCATTTGGGCTATTTAACTTTTAAGACTAATTAATTACGAAACGCCGAAATGAGCAATGTCTGTGTAGAGGCAGCTCGCAGAGAAGAATCTGCCTCTGCAGCAGTCGAGATAGAAGTAGATGCAGATGCAGAGGTTGAGTAAGAGTTAGAGTGTTGAGTAAGTGGCAGAGTTAGAGAAAGGGAAAGGGAAAGGAAAAGGTAGGATAGAGGTATGTGGTGAAAAATTCAACGCCATGGCTAGTCCAAGAAATTTTATATTTTCTGGAAGCTCTTTTCTCAGCGTTGCTGGTTTTCATTCTTGTTGTTGCTTTTGCTTTTTAATTACTTTGCTGGCAGGCAGTCAGGCCAGGTTGCCTGTTCGTCTCTCGCTGTACGACCAAAGTCAAGTCAAGTGGCCAAAACCATGACGTCCATGTCGATGTCGACATCTACGGTCGACGGCGACGGTCGAGGGTCGAGGGTCGACGTCTTGCTGTGCGGTTAAAAATTAAGCCTGTCGGGTTGTCGGCCAGTTGTAAGTATCCATGGCCAGGCAGACCATTTCTAAATCTGTCACCTCCTCCTGCCTACCCTCCCACATACTAGCTTGCCGCACCACTCACCCCGCACCACTCACCCCGCACCACTCACCCCGCACCACTCACCCCGCACCACTTCAGCCACTCCATTAGCAACACCATCAGCATGACTATCGCTAGCGCCTCGCATGTAATTGACGCCGTCGCGTTCTCTGTGAGAAATTTCTTTCCCTTCCATTCGCTGGGTTCATGAACCTTGTCTTGGCCAGTTCTCTGGCTAACTCTGCAGCTTAAATGTGGCTCGTAGCTCGTTAAAGTTTTTAGGATGGGCATCTTTGTGAGTGATTTTAAGTGGCAGCCACTGGAAATCGGAAGCCAGAAAACATTTATGTTAACTTAAGTAGTCATAAACATTTTGTATCCGTATCCTATGTATATGGTTGCTTTATGCGTTTTCTTGGAGCCAAGCTGACAATTAAAAATAATTCAAGCGATTCTTTTTTCTGTTGTGTGGAAATATTCTTTTATTCTCTGTTTTTTTTTTTTTTTGTAATTTTATATATAATAAATTATGTGTAGTTAAATGTAAGACAAAAGACTTAATATATCTTATGCATATGGATTATTTAAATCAATTAAAAGAGCTTGAAAATAAACATATCATCTTTCCATAAGTATTGCTAAAAATATCTGAAGTAACAATTAAACAAATTGAAAGATTTATTTAAGAAGATATATTCATATATTTGTCTCCGTATTTATGTTTGTACCTTTTTTATGCACACATTTATTAGAAAGTATTGTGATTAATTTATTTGGCGGTTTTGTTAATTAACAACGTTAAAGTAAATGCAAACACGTCAATTGCCTGATTGAGAAATTGAGCCATTCAACTTGAACTCGGCTATTAGGTAAACGAGATTTCTTCGTTAACTTGTTGTTGTTACTGTTGCTGGTCAGTCAGCTGCTATAAGCTGTTGCTGTTGCTGCAGTCTTGGCCATCACTCAATTAACAGTTGCAGACACCGCGCCCCGCCAAATGAAAGCGGAGGCAACGGCGACGACTGCGACGGCACGAGGCAATGAACGACGCCACCGCCAACGTAATTGCTTTGGCGACAGCAACGAAATCTTGCCCAAAACCAAAGCCAACTGACCGCTCCACTCCTCTGTCAATCACCCCTCTGATCTTCATCTTCACTAGCTCCTCCTCCTCCTCCTCCGCACTCTGCTCACTCACATAATTGCACAAAATGGCAGCGATTAGCGTTTAATCAATTTGCCAGCGGTTGTTGCTGTTGCAGATGCTGTTGCTGTTGCTGTGGCTGTGGCTGTTGTTTTATATTCTTGCGCACAATCGTAAACTGGCACAAGGTCTGCTTTCTGTTGCCGTTTGCCATTGCGTGCGTGCTCGTATGTATCTGACAGATACAGATACAAGAAGATGTATGGCGCATATAAATACGAATACACGTTATATGTCTGTAACGGCCAAGTTGCAAAGCGGATCAGTTGCTTTAATAAAAAATGCGTTGGCCGACGGCAGGCTGAGTTCATCAACTGCAAGAGTCAACCTTGTCGCCCGCCAAACGTGTTCCCAAACACTCCCCAACTCTCGATCTCCGCCTGCGTCGCCAGTTTCAATGGCAATCACATGAAAGTTGTTATCGCTGTCACATTTCGACAGGTTGTCCACGGACCTTGGCTACTGTTAGTCACACTGTCTAACTAACGAAGTATCTATGGCTTTAGACTAGGACTGAAGCTCAGAAGCTGCTCTCCCTCTCTCTCTTTCTCTTTATCTCTCTAACGGTCAGTAGCCCGCCTCCTGTACTCCTCCCATCTCTCCTGTCGTCTGCTCTGCTCTGTCTGGCTTGGGACATTAAAAAATTGCGACATTTTTATATGTATGTGAAAAAGTATAAAGTGTGCTATATACGTATGTGCGTGTTTGTGTGCATGCTTGTGTATTTTTATGGCATTCATTACTTCCAACGTTTCATCTTGTTTTCTCTTTCCTCTGATGTTTGCTTTTAATTATCAAATCATCACATGATCATTACCAAACTGACAAAAGTGATAATGTTGATTTGGATGATGACGTTTACTGCTGACGAGGCAAATACAAAAGCTGTGAGCATTTCCCTTTTGGCCATTTATTGTTGAACGTAATTAATTTTTACAATTAATATTTTTCCATACCCGCAAAATTGTCTTTACACATAATTTTATATACCCTTTGCCCTTAGCTAGGTAAAATGGGTATATTAAAATTGCTACAAATATATAAAACATAAACATAAAACATAAAACGTAAACATAAATATAAATATCAGGACAACATAAATATTCTGAACCTCAAATCTCAAACGAAGTTGTTGGAAATTTATTGTAGAGAATGCAGAAAACGAGTGTATCTTCTAGTCGAGTTGCTGCTCTGTTATCTGTTTTATACTCATAGTCACATTGAGTTAAGTTAATGTCAAATGCAAATCCAATTAAATTAAAAGGAATGTGTGGATTAAAATTTAAAGCCGTCGAATTTAAACACATTTATCTATGTGGTTTATGCTCTCTATTGTGATGATCTTTAATTGCCTGTCTAACTTTCAGTTAATCATAGTACATATACATAGTACTTCAGTTATCACTTTGAGTTTCCTCCGATGACTTTTCCATGCCATTTGCCACAGTTTCAATAGCAAGCCGTCTTTGTGCCGAGGTTAATACCCGCAGACACAATCTCAGTTTCCGACTCTGGCTACAATTACGCGATGCTATGAGCTAATCAAATTGCATCCCTTTACCCATCTATCGATGGTTCAGAGTCCGGAGAATGGAGTCAGAGTCGTAGTCGTAGTCGGAGCTCTATAAATCAGACAAGCAAATGCTTCATTGTTATCGCCAAAACGAAATTCAGTGTTAGTCTAAGACGCGGAGCCTTTCACCTTTCAAATTCAATTAACTGCAAAGCAAATGGCAAAGCCAATCACCCAAATTCGTAAAACGAATTGAAAAGCGTGGGATGCTGGGGTTGTTGTTGTCGCTGTTGTTGTTGCTGCCGCTACGCAAATATTTGCCATCAACATTTTTGTACGCTAATTTCCTTGGTAAATTTCGGGCTGACATCACGCGCGCAATGCATAAAGAGTGCGGGACGGTATGAAACGAGGAGAAGTGGCTTGGATAGACATTTCAAAATAAAAAACGAAATTGTTGCAGTTGAGCACACACACACACAAACACGCACCAGCACACACAAACAGTCACTGAGAAATTTCGTCACATATTTTTGCGTAAATTGCCGGAAAATCGCAAATCATTGAAGATAAACATCGAAGTCAAGAAATGAACAGAAGCCGCCAGGCTGAGATGGATGCTGAACCAAATATCGAACAATGTTAAGCAAACATCCACACACACACAGACACTCAAATTTGGCAAGTTGTGTTTCCGCTTGCGCAAGAAATGGAGGAAAAAAAGTAGAAGAATATTGGCAAAGGGCGCAGGAAAAAAACACAAGCTGGCAGATCAAACAGACAGACAGACAGCCAGACAGACAAAAGCGTCTGGCGGTTGGCGGCGGCTCAGTTCTGCGGTGTTGCCGCCTGTTGTCGAAATCAATGATGCCAATAAGCGTTGAAGCTGTCAGGGGAGGGGACGGACTCCATCCAGGGCATGAGGGGAAGAGTAGAGAGGTCGCTGAGGCGCCCCGAAAAACTGCATGAATCGAATGCAGTGCAAAACGTTTTCGTTACGCTTGAATTGAAACTGCCGTGGGGGAGCATGGGGCATGCAACAGTAAGTGGTACATACATATCCACACAGCAGATCCACAGGCAGACAGCAACAATCGTCGTCGTCGTCGTCGTCGTAGTCATCCACATTTCCGCAATCTCAGCGTCACAATTCGCTGGCTTCTCACTGCATCTTTCGCCTGTCCAAAATCGGTTTTTTCTTCTTATTTTTCGTGGCTTTTTGATGCCTGTCAGTGTTGACAGCATGTGGCGGCAGTAGTCCTCTTCTATATGTAGGTAGGTATACGTTTACTGTTATCTTTTCTTGCCAATAGACTGTTAAGTTTGCATACTTAAAAAGGCTAAATCAGCAACGCTTGCTGCGTGGTTTTTCTTCTGATTTTCCACAGTGATTTCCAGATTTTACTCTTAGATTTTCCCTTCTTTCAATTTGATTTGACGCCCTTCGTTTACTCCTCTCATCCCTCTCTCTTTCGCTGTTTTCTTTACTTTGCTATTATATCTAATCAAATTTGCAAATTATTTGGCAAGCACCCGCTTTAGTTGCAGCCTCAGTTTCAGTCTCGGCTTTTGGTCTCGGTCTGCGACGCAGTGGTATTTTAAGTTTGTATTTAGACACAGCTGCTAAGCTAAATTTCAGCTGCCTCTTATTTTAGTCATCGTTGTTATTGCTGCTATTGTTGTTGTTGTTGTTGTTGTTGTTGTTGCTAGTTTCCAGCTGACTTCACTTGAGTTGAACTTCTAAGCATCTGAAGCGGCGGCTTCTCTTCAGTTGTTGGCCATAAAATTGAATTTAGTTTGATTGCATTTGATTGCGGCTTATCAGATAGCGAGACATAACAACGATTTATGCTTCGTTAACTTTTTAGCGCATTTGCCCACACAAATAAACACACACACATACACATATGCACACGCCAACACTCAAAGACAGCTGACAGTTGCTCACAGTTGAAATGCTGAGCATTTTCATAATGCGGCTCAGTTGAATTTAATTTTGTTTTAATTAAGTTTTTGCATAAACTTGCCGCAAATCTTGTGTGGCTCGTTGCAAGAAGGGAGGATATGGGAAATTGCTGCTTAGAGTTGTAAATAGTGGCTGCTGGCTGCTGGCAATCTCATGAGAAGGTCTTGCTTGGCGTAGTCGGCTTTTGGCCATTAGGGAGGCTGCGGCTGCAAAACTCTCACTTTGGTCTATTAATGATAATTCACACGTCAGCCTGAAGTGCTATGTAGTGAAATTATGCCGCGTTAATTGCACATGTTTCAAGGTAAAGCTTGCAGTTCCAGTTCCTTTGCCAGCTGAGGCGTAAGTCTGGCGACCACTTTGCCACCTCAATTTGTATCTAAGTCTTTGTATCTGGCCCTGACATGATGCGTTTTGTAATTGCATAGATATAATCGTCTTGTTGCTGTTGCTGTTGTTGCTGCCGTTGTTCAAGTAAATAAACGAAGTCTTGCACAGCTCGCTGCACAATTAAAAGCTGTCAAAATTTTACTTTACCCGAGAGACTGAGAGCGGGAAGGAGCTTCCCATTGTGTTTCCCCCATCATTTGATATATCAAATGCCTTTTGATTGTCGTCGCTCTTTGCACAATTCAGCACCAATTTTAAAATCATTTTCACACTCGAATGCATTTCACAATTCGCATTTCAACATTTTGCTGCCCGGAAATGTTTTTGGCCCAAAAGAAATTGCAACCCGTATCTATGCCCCTCCGCACCGCAACCCAACCACCCACAATAGCCAGCCAAGCGATAATGAAGCCGCCGTTGGGCGTGAAATCAAGCATCATTTGTTTATCTGTTTATACCCAACAAAAAAATATGAATGAATATATATTTATTTATATTTCAAAATAATCGTTTGCGTTTGCGTGCGCAGCCGAATTTCATGTAAAGATTAAAACTCACAACATTACCGTGTGCACAATGGAACCATTTCCCTCTGCAATATAAATTAAAAACCTATCATAATATACGCAACGCAACAACGAAACTATCGCATGCCAACGCAGCAATAATGATATATCATTTTATTTTATATTTATTACAGCTAAACACCTACAGTTACAACAAAAGCAGCAAATTACAACAACTGAACCTCAACTGAACACCCGCTAGCCGAAAATATCTTGGGGTAAGCCAAATCGCCATAAGCGCACGTAATGCCGAGTTTCGACTAGCCAGCATTTAAACACATTAACAGCTAATTATAGATATGATTGTAGTAGCAACAACTACTAACAACTGCCCACTACTGCTCATCATCAGCATAAGTTTAACACTTCATTAGCAGGTGTGTAGAGGTCTAACGATGTTATAAGTTGCATAAGCTATCACGATTTAAGAGACTCAACTTGGGATTAGAACTGAACGTTCAAGTTAATGAATAGACAACATTATATTAAATTGGAGACTAGAACGGAGATGTGAAGTTGTGTATATTTTATATTTGAGAGGTAACAAAACGTTATTTGAATCAATTACGCACATTGCACTACTATCCAAATCGATATAATATATATCTTCAGTTGATTTGCCTGAGAAAGTCTTGCTAACGAATTATCATTTTGCAAAGCGCAGATATGTTTTTATAAACATAAATTAATTAATGCACATCATAAACAATACGTAGTTCCTACCAAATGTGTCAAGTGCCGAAGAAGCAGAGCGAAGTTAGTCATTTGGTTGTGCAAAGAGCATCATAGTATATGATAATTAACGCTTAAAACTAAGTTTATTGCGGAGTGTGGGATGTGGCACAGCGAATGGAGAACGTTGGGCGCAAACCTCAAGGCCAATCAAAGCGTCATTGAAACGGAAACGGAAACTGCAAGTCAAATGGAAGTCGGCCGCAGGAAATGAAGCGCGCAAGTGGCCAACGCGCTGGCAAAGAGGCCGCAATGTGACCGCAAATTAACGTCAAAGGCCGTCTCACTCAAAGATTTCATTGCGTGACCCGAAAATCTGATGAATTATTAAAAATGACCAATGATAAAAAAAAGAAACATGAAGAAGAGAAATCGCTTGATGAAGCGACCAAGCTGTCTGATGTTGCTGTTGCTGTTGCAGTTGCAACTTGTGGGTTGCCTGAATGAGCGCTCAAATGAACACCGCAATGAATGTGCGCCGCATGACAAATACGTAAAGTTTCTTTTGAAATTAAGCAGCATTTGCTGCCAATTCTTAACTACATCAGCGACAAACTTTGTCCTCGTTCTCGTTCTTAACGCTGTCGTTGGCGTTGTCGTTGTCGCTGTGTGTCTCCTTCTCAACGAGTTTTCCTACGTCCCCATCTTCTTTTTTTGTGGCTTCGTTTTGCAGCGCTTGCTGCAGTTTTTCTCTAGCACTTGCAACAGAGCAGTTCTCCATCTCTCAGGTCTGAGCCCAGGGCCAAGCCAGGCGCTTGCTCATTTCAAACTTTTGACACAGAAACTAATTTTGGCAAGCGGGTGCTACCAACCGAGCAGCCAACCAGCCAGCAGCTAACAGCTCCAGGAGGCAACAGTTGTTGTTGCCTCTGCCTCTCCGGTAATGGGGGAGCAAGGGGGTTTTTCCGGCTTCTCTGTGCATTTAGTGGCTTTTCATTCTTTTGCTGATTGCAATATTTCATTGCCTTTGCGGTTCGTGTGTTGCATACTTTCAAGCGTCGCTGAGGTTTGCCTTAATTAATTGCCTCCCCAATACCCTAGCCCCAAACCTCTGTCGTCTTTGCGAACTTCCATTACCGTTTCCATTACAATTACGTTTCTCAGTCTCGAACCTTTTGCCAATGCACAATTGTCGCCTGGCAGCTGGATTTTTCGCATGCCGCTTGCATTTTAAAGTGCTTCGGCATCGAATGGCACTTTAATTGCCATTTGATTTGATTTACGCCGATCTTCCCTTCTTCCGCCCCATTTCCATGAATCGGTACCCCTTTGCGTGCTTGTGTTGTGCAATTAACGCTCAGCTGGGAAAGCTCGGGAAATCGCTCTCGGGCCAACAACAGCAACAATGTACAAGAATCTCAGCCCAAAGCTGTCAAATCAACTTGTCGGACTCTGTGCATATCAAATATCATGATTTACGGCATTTTGATTATGCGATAAGTGTGTGTGTTTTGTTGTGCTGTGTTGCGGTTAGCAGATGAGCTGACATACGATGAACGAGAAAGCTAATTGATATTGACTGCTGAGCAAGGGGTCGGTCCACTTTTCACAAGAGTAACAAGTATCAAATATGAAATGTGATCGGATCATATTGCAGCAGAATAGCAAAAGATTATCTATTCAAATCACTGAGCCTTAAGCTCAGCAATAACTAAAAAAGCTTAAAGATTTTTCCATTGAAAGTTAAAGTTCTTAAAAATCGAAGCTCAAAGTATGCAATCTAACAATTTAAGCTTATTATATGTATATATATTAGTTTATATTTCCGAAATAGAAACATTAAGATAAACTTTTAAAACTGCAAAATACACCTACAAATTCAATTCAAATATTCGAGTCGGAAAGCTTTAATTACCTTCTACACTCAACAAACTGGCAATCTTCAAAGCACACATACATTCATATAAACTGGGTGAAAATCATCTTCTTTGAAATGAAGCCATTAAACGAGGCCAAAAGGCAAAGGCAAGCATATAAGATTACCAGCTAAGAGATCGAGTGCGAGTACGAGAACGAGTACGAATATGTTGAATGTTTGCATTCATATTTTGCCATTGCCCAAGCTGCCAAGCTGTCTGGCCATGGGCGCAGCTTGGGTGGCATGCAGCCAGTTGTGTGCAGTTAACTGCCACATTGCCCCCTCTTCCCCACTCTCACGCTCAATCTCACTCTCACTCTCACTGTTCTTCTTTCGTCCTATCACACATACAGTCTCATTCACAAACTGCATATGGCGTGCGAGTGTGTTGAAAGCAATTAATGAAAATTTTATTGCGCTGTCGATGAGTTTTGTAAGTGAAAATTATTGGGAAATGCTCATGCTGTCGCCTCTGCCACGGCTGGCGTCTGCGTCGACGTCAACGCATCGAACATTGACGAAATGAGCAAACTGCGAAAAACTGAAAATTTTCACAGATTGCAACAATAAAAACTAGCAATTGAGTTGTGAATCTATTGAAGTCAATTACAGGCGCATTTTACTATATTGAACACTTATAAAAATTTTATAAAAAATAATTAATAAATGCAATATTTAGATAAACCACATTATTGAATAGTCCAAAATTGAAACAGCTGCTTAGCTTGATGTGGAGAATATTAAGATTGTTAATTTATTAAGCACAAACCTATGATCTCTTTAACATTGTTTCACTGTAGAATTGCTGTGTGGCGTTGGCCAACTAGGAAAAGGAAATTAAATGCGACTTCACATGGCTAAATTTCACTCATGCTGTTAGTAATGCAAATGGAAAATTGCAATGGAAATGTGAGTGCGCATAAAGATAGCAACAGAGAGCGTGAGAGATGGAAATGGTTATGGAAACGGGGTAGATGACGGGATGGGTAAATGAGCAGATGGACAAGCAAATGAAGCAATGGGCTAAAGAGATGATTTCATTTCATTTTCAATTTAACTTACTTTTATTTGAATGCCGACTCCGAACGAAGCGTTCGCGTTCGCGTTTTCATTGCCTTTACATCTTCTCTTTTGCCTTTCGCGCTAAAATTTCTGCAATTACCGTCGCGTCCAAGGCGTCAGACACAGCAGAGAACAGCCGTACAGGAGGAATTGCATTTTCAATAATTTCACACACCTCCGCCTCCCGCTTCCGCTCCCGGCAGCAGAAGCATCATCATATTTTACTGTTGCCCGCGCCGTTTTGTCCGGATTCTTATGCTCTACATCTATAAATTTTTAACTACAAGCTCTCTTGAATGCAATTACTTTTCAATCTTTTTTATTCATACCCTTTCCAGACTCCTTTTCTGCCCAGACTCAGTTCAACTGTATGTGTGTGCCTGTGTCTGTCTGTGTGTGTAACGTTGAACGCGAAAATAGCTTATTTCAACATTGAAGTTTAAAAAGTTCGCCTCGTTTCGTTTCGTTAGATTTAAAAAGCAAAAGTTTGCCATAATTTTGCCAGAGGTCTATCACTTTCTTCTGCAGCCGCTTCTTCTTCTACTTTTAACGCTTACTTTTTGCCACTTTTCGCTCGTATTTATTTTGTGTGAAAAAAGTAGCTTGAATTTTGTTTTATTTGATCAAGAAATTGACATGATTGTTTATGCAAAAGAAAGAGAACACAGGAAAAAAAAAAGAAAATATGGAAACGAAAAACTTCACGACACTCTTCATTCATCTCTTATTCTCTGACAAGTCAGTTATAAAAGTTTATCTTGTGATTTAAAACTGAAAACTAGCTGTGTCATAACCCACGCAAAAAAAAAAGAACGAAGAGCACATAAATCACTCACGGATTACAGAGCTCAGCTTAAGTCAAGCTCTCCGGCATAAAAGAGTAATTTTTTCTTTTTGATTATAATCAGAATTAAATTTACTGTCAATTTCATGGCCGAAAATAACACGAAATTTGCAGAGCACTCAACGAAGTCTGCTCATAGATCATTAATGAAAATATCGCGGAAAGTGTGCAGCTGCTCGGAGAGCTCGTTAATCCTAGCCGTTGTTACCCTTTAGCTGGCAGGACATGCAGTTGCTTGTCAGGAGGTGCTGCTGTTGTAGCTACAGCTGCTTGGGAAAATACTTGCATGATGATATTTAATCTTTTTATAGGCCAAAGTGATTTTTTAAATTGCCGATGAAGCGCCTCGAACTAGAGCTGGCCGGATTAGTGATCGGATTTAGAATGAAGATGTTTGCAAAATATGAAAACTTTATGGCCAACAAGCAGATTAAGAATGAATCGTTTTTTATTACGGCCAAGCACAAGTCAAAATGCTGTGCGAACAGGTAGAGCCTTTCTCAGGAGACCTGTGAGCAGTTGCAGTGACCTAAAAAGCGGGTCAACTAGGTAGAGGGACTGAAAGGCTGTTGGGTTTAAAAAGCACTGCAAATGCCAGTAGGAGCATCAATCGCAAAGCAAACGCAGCAGTGGCAACAGCTACAGGAGGAACAATCCGCAAGAAGATTACAAACTACTACTATCGGAATTGCCAGAAATCCAGTAAACTTTTGCTATCTTCACCTTGCAACTGCAACATGTCACGCTACCAGCAACTTGTTAACGAGTCCAGCAGCAGCAGTAGCGATCAAAAGCAGAAGCAGCAGCAACAGCAGCAGAGGGAACAACAACCACCCAGCGTTGGCTATCATCTGTATTTGTATCGAGAGCAACTCGCCCGTCGCAATGTCGAGTATGTGCGACTGTCCAAAGCCAAGTACTTCATTACCGAAACGCTTCTGGCGAAGACTGTTCGCAATCTAAAAGGCTGCACTGTCGACGAGCTGAAGACAGTCAACAATCAGATTGTGTTTAAGCACAAGCTCAGGCATCAGATTCATCGTCTCCGCAAGCTGCAATCCTTCGGCATTAGGAATCCCAATCCGAACATGGAGAGCACCGAACTGTAAGCAGAATCATTTGGGCACAAACAATTGGCCCTTCGTCATGGCTATGACCTGAGCATAGCCCAAAGAGGTTTGGGGCCTTATTTTTTAGTTTTCAGTGGCGGGAACTGCGGTAAAAGCAACACACATAATGCATATTTAAGTTAAATTCATAATTTGTAATACTGTTTAATATTTTTCTGATCTAATCAAAGTAAATTGTATATTAAAGAAATATATATTTTAAAGTATATAGAAACGTCTCGTATTTTGCTTAAATTAACTTGACAAAGCTGGCCGCCAAACGCTCTGTGTTCTATTTGTGGAACTGAAACCACAGCAATGGGCAATCTCAAACTAGTCAACCTCAACCACTAAGGACATTTGTGGCGGCGACTAATTGAGTTCTCTAACATTTTGACATGTGTCAAATGAAAGTCGCAAAACTGTCAAGAAATGTCAAGCGAACTTCGCATTCCCTCTCTTACCACCTCTCTATCACTCTTTCTACTCTCTCTCTCTCTCTCTCTCTCTCTATCTTCTCACATAATTTATATGCATTGGGTGAGGGCGGTTGCATAAGTTGCATATGCACTTTTATTGCAACCACCGTGCTGCCTTGTCAATTTGCTGGATGGCTTTTGCAAAAGAAAATATCACCTTGTTGTAAAATGTAATAAAAAATGTGCTACTAAAAGTATGAAAAATTGCTTGCCACAAGCCGCATAGTGGGCGTGTCGCATATGCTCGCTGTCGCATTTAATTGCACATCATTTTCACAAAGTGTTTTACGCTTAACTTAACAACCAACATAATTATTTGCACTCCAACAATATTAATAATTGCCTGACCCAGTCCATATTTAAGATCGGAGCAAACTCATGACTCTTAGATACCCTGTAATGTACTCTAGTCACTGTAAGCTTGTAATTTATATTGTCTTTTTTTAATCGGATAACATTATCATACAGCTATCCGGGGCTTGCACATTTGCTTGCACAACGGGTGCGTGGTATGAAAATTATAAATAAATGCGATATAATAAATAAATGGGTTGCACACAAACACATACACACACACACACACACATTATGCGGGGCAGTAAGTCAATTTTATTATTGAAATTGCCAACGACACAAAGTTCAAACAATAACTGTTTGATAGATGTGCGTGTGTGTGTGCAGTACATAATAGTTGTTCGATTACACATACACAGAGACAAAGTGCGCCCAGTTGCTGTTGCATACATATGTTGGTAATTTGCAAAGCACTCAAAACTATGCTATGAAATATGTTGTGCACGCATAAAATTTTCCACACAATCAATTTTCTTGCCTCGCTCTCACATCTGTCAGTCTATCCGTCACATACTCATATGTTAATTTCAAATAAAATTTATTTATTTATGCAGCTGCAGTTTGCCATCGGCTTAATCGTCCAAACTTCCTGCAAGTCCATTATGATGCAACAAGGGGCTGTGAGCCCTGCGCTTTTTTCAAGTCATCGCAAATGCACAGAGAGACAGAGACAGAGAGAGAATGAGAGAGAGAGAGAGAGAGAGTTATGGCTTATATGGTTGCTAAAACTAACTGTAAAATAGTTTGCAACTTGCAAGTTAAAGAGACATCTGCGTCTCGACTAAAGAGTCGATTAGTGCGCTTCATTATAAACATCATTTTCATTATGTTTATTATGAGGCTGCTTCCCCCTCTGCCTCCTTAGTCATCTTGGACAACTCCCCCAGTCCACCGCACTCCACTGCACTCCACCCACTTGCTTGCTTACTCGCTTGCCGAGCGGTTTCAAGTTAATGCAATAAATAAAATTTCAACTGCACCACCGGGCATGTTTAGCCGCATGAAAAGCGACAGTAAGCCGCTCTCGCTCTCAGCCTGCATAAGAAGTTGCCTGTTTATCTTAGCCGGATCTACTGCCGCTTCTGTTCTGTTCTGTTCTGTTCTTGCTGCCACTGCCGCCTTTTGTTTGTCCTGCCTGTTTTGTCCTGGCTTGTCCTTCATTTCCTGCCCCACTGGTTCGCTGTCCCTTCCTGGCTGTTTTCTTTCAAAAAACTTGTGACCCAACGCCGCCCTCTGCAGCAATCCCCGTTTGCCTGTTTGGTTAACGTAGTTGCTTAGTTGGTTGCCTGGTTGCCTGGTTGCTTGGTCGACTGCTCTAATGAGTTTACAAAAAGTTTTGCTTAACAAATGCGCCGGGCGGGCGAAGGGTCCAAGTTGTTGGCCAACTGCTGGCTGCTGCCCAGCATGTTATACAAATTGCAGCTCCCCTATCCTAAATGCATGCCCCAACCCCCCTCCCTCTCCATCCGGATTTAGTGCAAAGCAAAACTGTCATCAACGTGTCTGGAGTCGCTGTCTTGTGCTGTCTGGCTCAACGTGTGCCTTGTTGTGGACGCTGACTGTCATTTATTTGTTTAACCATCCTTATTTCCCAGGTAAACTCGCATTCTACTAGATACCTGTCTCTACATCTCTACTTATTGTTATTGTTGCTGTTGTTGTTGTTACTGCATGGCGAAAGTTTTCACATTTATGTGCAGTCAGAATATGCATTTTAATTAGTTTAGAGCAAGTTGCTGCCTTACCTCAGACATGGCCTAATAAGGAGGTTGAAGTCTGTCTCTGACTCTGGTTAATTGCACAAATTTAATGGCTTATGCTGTAACTTGTTGATGTTGTTGCTGTTGTTGTTTCTGCTGCTGCATTTGTCACTGCACTTTAATGTGTGTTGCTGCCAAAGTTTTGCATGCCTACGAGCAGCACCCGCAAAACTTGTTAACATTTCACAAAGCAGCAAATTCAATTAGTTAGCATATAAACTCCCCTTCCTCTTCCTTTTTCTCTCCTTTTCTGTCCCTTTCCGTACATTTTAGTAAATTACTTAAAGTTGCTGCTGCTGATGGTTGATGGTGCTCCAGTTCGTGCTCCAGTTTCGACCTCCTGTGATAAATCTTTGTCGCCTGCTTGCAATTTACTTAACTATTTTAGGCTTAGCGCATAAATTAATATGTCTAAGCATAAATCTGTTGACTGTTGTTTTGTTTTGCTACCTTGGCTTACACAATTGATGGCAGTTTAACGATGCAGCATGCAACATGCTGTAAGTCTGCCAAAAAACTCATTAGAAAATTCAATAAATTAATTTCAATACACTTATGTATGTATATAAAGTGTAAGCCAGCAACTAGTTCGCTTTTCTTGCTCTCAACCCTGTCGTCTGTCAGTCGCTTTGCCACTTCATCTTCATCTTTCGCTGTTGCCTCTGCTACGCCATGTCCTTTGGCAACCAACAGCAACAGCAAGCAGCAGCAGCAGCAATAGCTCCAATGTTGCACACGTCAGTTGTGGCACTTTAAGCAGCTGCTGCACATTTCACTTACCGTGTACACATGGAATTATAGACGCTCTGCTCCACACCGTTGCCATACCTCTCTCTCTCTCTTCCCATCTCTTTCCATGCCAACTACTTAGTTACTTACTTAGCCTCAGCCGCGCTTAGCTGCTTGCGAATTGGGCGCTCCAAAGCGGTGATTATGTCGTCTCTGCTTCTGCTTCTGCTTCTGCTTCTGCTTCTCGCTGATGCCTCATTCACTCACTCACTCACTTAGTCTCTTCATTGCTTAAGCAATTTTTCTTGCTTGGCGCCAGCTGAATAAATTAAGATGCTCACAAGCAGCTAAATGAAATTGTTAATTTACAGAGATGCAACGCGACGTCGACGACCGCGACGATGCGTATACTTGATGTGTCTTTAGTTACCTCAGCGTCAGCTACTGCCATTGCTTGGCCTTGATCTCGCCAGAGTATCTCCTACACTTCCTGTCTCTCTCTCTCTCTCTCTCCCTCTCTCTTGTCAGTCGTTGTGGTCTCTTGCTTGTTAGCTCATTAGGTTGGCGCTGGTTCTTAAGCCGCTTATTGCATGAGCCACAAGGCATGAGGCACCAATTGTAACCGCATCCACTTAGTCTTGGCAACTGCATATGCTGCGTCGTCTTTTTGTGCCAGTGAGCCACAACTCTAATTGCATTTTAAATGTTTCAACTTGTGATATATTGGCAAGGGGACGACTGTTAATTGACAAATGATTCGCTGCATTTATATTAAACTTTAACCTGCAGCCCACTTAATTAGCTTCTGCAGCAGCGACAGCTCAGATCCGACATTTGTTTTAGCCACGTTAACTTCTTTTTTATATGACCATCAATCTGTAGCCCACAACAGCAACAACTGCTGAAACTTTTGCAGCTCTCAGAACTTTTGTTCAAAGAATCACGTGGAAAATATATTGAAAATTTCAGTAGTAGTTTTTCCAGCTTGGCGAAAACTTACTTCTATTTTTTGCGACTCGACTCAAGTCGCTTTGCCTTTGCCTTTGCCTTTGCCTAAACTGACGTAAATTTATAATGACAAATTGCATTTGGCGCAAATGCAGCGCAAAAAAATTGCTGGCCAAAAGGAAATGGACAAGTCTCACATAGCAAGGAGTTGCAAGAGTGCGGAGAGAGGAGAGTGGTGAGAGGGAAAGCTAGAGGGAGTTGCAGCCAATTGAGCGTGAAAAATTATGATGCGCCACTGCGGTATGGTCGACTGAACTGAAAGCTAAAGAAAAACGGCTTAAACTTAGACCAGAAGACAATCGCAGTGCTTAATTATAGGCTGAGTGTCGTTGGGTGAGAAGTTATAGGGAGCTTGAGTTGACAGTGGGAAGGGGACAACGACGGGTAAAAGTGTGTGAAATCCGCTTAAATGAAAATTTATACGTTATGCAAATACGATTCGCCGTTGCAAGCGATTACATTTATAGGCATCCAATTTAACAAGATTAAATACAATAAGTGCGCAACAAAAGCTAAATCCGAATACTTGACTGCAATTAGTCTAATTACACTCAGTACATAAGTATTCAAATTACATATCATATTACGAAGATGTGGGCAGCAGACATAGAGATGCGACGTGAATTAGCACGACTTCTCTAAATTAAGGAGTAACAAAATATATTTATATGCCAAATTCAGTATATATTATATTATATATTAATTCAGTATCCGAATTTTTGTAGATACTTTATTAGTAATTTTAACTGTAAGCACAGAAAAAACGTATTAATATTTAGAAACTACTAAAAACTAGGCAGATATAATTAAAGGTATTTGAGCAGGAAATTTATTTATTTTCCACTTTAATTTATTGACATTAGTTGTCCCTTTGTAATTGAATTTGTTCGATTTGACTTTAGCTCGTGACACGACACAAAAGATTCCGTCACGCAGTCAACCCTTTGGCCAGACACTTACCTGTGAATTATTCAGTTAGCTTAACTGCCACACAACCTCACTCCATCCCCTTCCTCCCTACAACTCCATCATCTACATCCTGCTCTTTCTTCTGAACATTTTTGACTTATATTTAGAGCAGAGCCCTTGGGAGACTGAACCACAATCCCTGACCAGAAAGCTACATGCAACCACAATATCAGCACTGGCTACATCATCAGACAAAGTGGCTCAAATTTCACTCAAGCATTTTGTGTGTCTGTTGTCTCAAATGTTATTGGTGTTGTAGTTGCTGCTATTGCTGCTTGGCTGGGTCATGGAAGCATTTTTCGCAAATGGGGCGCCACGCGATAAAGCAAAAAATGACACGTTTTTAATTTTACTTCACACCTACACAACGGCACTGGCAACAACTTATGGCAACAACAAAGAGCAGCAGCCATGTAATCAAAACTGCAAGAGCAACAGTCACAACAGACAGAACAACAACAGCAACTGGCAACTGGCAACTGGCAACCAATGCCGTGGGTGCCAACTAGTACAAGAACGGCAACAGCAACAATAACCACAATAACAACATGGAGAGCAACGACGCAATGAAAGGCGAGCAAAAGAAAAATTAGATTTATCACGAGTGGTTGCCGGAAAAATTGTCAACATTTATCAACATTTTTCAACGCGCAGCGACGTGTTTGCCCAGCATTGGAGGCACCTCAAGAAAAAGAACAAGAACAACATTGCACAGTAACAGCAACAACAATGGTGTTAGCAATAACTAAGCAAAAGTATGCCAACGCCTGGACAGGACCAAATGCCCGACATTCAAGTGGTTGCCGGAGATGGAGTTGCAGTTGAGAGCCGGAGATGGAGGCAGAGACAAAGACGGGGTCCAAGTGGAAGTCGAAGGCGAAGAGCGAAGGCGGTTGCGTTCAGCGCACTTTGATTAATATCCGCAAGCTTCAACAGTAACAATAACAACAACAGCAACTTGTAGTGGGTGCAACAGTAATGCAACAACTCAATTGTAAGCCGGTTGCGCAGATTTCGTTGTGACCAGAGAGTCAGTTGATTGTGAAAAGTGGTCACGATGACAACAGAAATTCAGTCGCGAAAATGAAAACAAAGTTGAGTGGCGGTCAAAAGGAACGCGTGTAGATGCCACACCATCAGTTGGACAACTGCAATCAGCTTGCCCTTCTCCCTCTCCCATTGCCATTCCCCCTGCCCCTCTTATTCACTCTCTCAATGTCTATCCCTCTATATCACTATCTTGCTCTCACTCACTGGTTGCCACAGCAGCCCAAAAATAACTTTTACAGTGGGGCAGCTGAATGCGGTTTATATTCTTTTGACTGGTTTATTTGATTTTGTACTTTGAGTGCAGGGGAGGACGCTACAGGGGGTTGTAGGAGGAGGGGCTAGCTGGATAACGAAAATTGTGAAAAATTGCTTAGGATTTGTGTGGCGCTTCTTGTCTATTAAGGGCCCTAAATTGAGTTTTAACGTTGATTGGATTCAAGCCAGGCACGAGGTAACAAGCACAAGGCTGCAATTAATTTGCCGGAATCTGTTCCAATAAGCGAAAATGCCAGTCGCGAACAATAGAAGAAAGTTGAAAGTTAACAGAACTCTGTGAAAATAAGTAAAATAAAAATTCTCAAGCAATTCACTTAATCAAATGGTTCAAAAATTGTATGCAATACGGATAAAGTTATTACCAAAATGTTTTTAATAATTCTTTATAAAAGATAGCGCATGTCAACGAAAGTCTAATTGAAAACATTTGCGAAATGTAGCCGAAATTTCTATGCGGAAGATCCAGTTTTAGAATTGATAAGTGAAACCATTGTGTTGGCCATGCTAATCTGAGCTATTCATCAACTAAGCAGCTAAGGGTCGTCTCATTAAATCACTCAGAATATAATGGCATCTGCTCCCGACCATACCGGAGCCACCTCACCTCTCCCTTGTTCATTCTCTCGCACTCTATCTATGGCACACTTTCCACATATAATCGCATTTTAAACTTTTTCAATAATAAACTTTTCTAAACGGATTTCCCTCTGGACGTGGCGTTTTAATAATTTTCTGTCACTTATTTTTTGCAGGCGAGCAGCAACAGTTGATGAACAGGCGGCAACCAGGCAACAGACCACGAGACCCGGACCAGGATCAGCTCAAAGCAAATGAGAGAAACTACATCAAAGACTTTAATTCAAATTTGGGGATTATGAGCGCAACAGCAACAAGAGCAACACCAGCAGCAATCACTACTGAAAGGTAATCCTGTCACATGTCCTGTAATATGAACTCTACTTTATTTTGAACGACTATCTAAACATCCTTCTCCCACTCGCACTTCTTCTAGTAGCACAGGCCAATGTATGATAAATCAAAGAAGACTTGGAGTCAGCGGCTCAAAATTAGCAGTGAAAACAGCAACAATAAGAACGCTTCTCTAGCCACAGCTGGTGGCATGCAGACCCTGCAAATGCAGCAGCTGCAGCAGGCGTTGCACATGCAGCAGCAGCATCAGCAGCAACAACAGCAACTGCACCATCACCACCAGCAGCAGCAGCAGCATCATGCTCATCACCTTCAGCATTTGGCGTATCAATTGCCACCTCCGCCCGCAGCTCCTCCGCCTGGATATGAGTTCCTGCCAAGCGCCTTGTCACGCTCCATGAAGTATGCGGAGCCCTGGATCTATGGCACAGTGAGGGGCATTCCCGCCCGCCCCTCTTATGGCTATGGGCATCCACATGCGGCAGCCATCTTTGCCGCAGATGGAGGAGAGCCGACTGCCACAGCGCTGGCAGTTGTGATCTGTTCGTGTGCTGAGTATCTGAATGGGACGAAACGTGATGTGAAGAAGGCGAGCGTGTGCAAGAAATGCAAGGGCTCGCGACTCCCGCTGGCGACCATCAGTGGCGGCGGCACAGTCCGTCTTCCGACAGCAGCTGCCAATGCCCGGCGACCAATGGCAGCGACAATGCGTGTGGTGAGCACATCGAAGAAGTCACGTCCTTCAATTTTGGATCCACAAAAGGATCCCTATGACCTGATGCGACGCACGCGTCTGCTATCGCCGGAACCCAGCGAGTCTTCGCTGCCTGCCACTTCCAAGGAGAGCAAGTCACGTAGTCGCGACACAACTGCCACAGCCACTGCTACAGCCACAACCACAGCGTCTGCCATGCAACGTGGACGCACAAGGACGCGAGCACCGCTGCCAACAGCCAGAGCTCTACCACTAAGCAAGTCGACGACAGCGTCACCAGTGTCGCCGCCAGAGCCCGCTGACTGTTGGTTAGTAGAGGACAACGAATCGCTGTTGCAGAGCAGCGGACTTGCCACATCGGTTGCAACAGGCAATAGCAATCATGCAGCGCATCGCCGCTCCATACTACGCTGCAACGTGAATCCATATGATCTGATCTCAGTCGAAAGCGGCAAGCAAACGACAGTCAAGCCTAAATCCTTGCCACACGATGACTTCGATGTGGCCGACGCGCAGTTGCATGAGGATGAGCAAGAGCAACGGCAGCAGAGGGAGAGAGAGCGAGAAAGGGAACGGGAAAGGGAAAGGGAAAGGGAAAGAGAGCAACGTAATTTCTATAACAACAATGTGGCAGCAATTGCCGGGCAACGCATAAGTCTGGGCGATAAGCAAAATGATGCAACTGATTCCAGCGATAGTTACGAGCGCATCCTCATTGCCAGCGAGAAGACGACACCTCCTCAGTCGCCGGCACCAGCAACAACTCCAGTTGCTCCAGCAACTCCAATCAGCAATCCCAAGCGTCCGCCACGCAACAAGAAACCAGATGAGCCACTGAGCTTGGAAACACAAACAGTTCCAAGCAATGTTTCTGCTGCTGTTGCTGTGGCAACTGCAACCACAGTGGCTGCTGCTACTGATGAACCCGAGCCCAACTCTCTCGTTGACTCCTTCACAGTGCTCACCGTGTCTCCTACACTGCCCGGCATTAAGTCCATACTAAAACGTCCCTCCACGCTGGAGTTGCCTGCCGCGCCGTTATTGTTGATGGCTGCCAGTTCGCCTGCAACGCCAGCAACGGCGCCGCTACTGACGCCCTCGGGCAAGTCACAGTTCTACATACCGACGCCAACAACGCCAACGCCAACGACAACGTCGAGTGCGCGTAAAAAAGTGCAATTTATGGTTGCGGATAAAATCATAGCCATGACCACGGATGCAGCATCCACGGCGACAACTGATGACAGCGAGATGAACGTGGTTATTGTTGGTGTTGGTGTTGGTGATGGTTTCGGTGTTGCTGCTGATGAGACAACGATGCCAGCAACAACAGCAGCAAACTATGAGTACTACAATCGCAAACGCAATGCCGCAGTCGCACAGCAGGAGACAGCACAACAACAGCAACAACATCAGCAGCAAAAACAGCAGCAGCAGCAGCAGCAACAACAACCGACATTGTCAGCATTTGGATCTGACGTTGATGATGAGCATAACTTTACAGCTTCCGCTGAACCAACAGCAACTACAACAACAACAACAACAGCGCTGGCCACGCATAATACACCAGATAGTTTGCATTATGAAGATGTGCTGCCGCCTGTGCATCAAATATTTGACAACAACAGCAGTTGCAACAGCAGCAGCAACAATTCGCCTGATGCTGGCCAAGTTACTGAAATTTTGCCAAACTCAACGGTGGCTACTGCCTCCAAATTATTATTGTCGACGTCTACTATGAGTCATGCTGGGTCAACAGCAACAGCTACACCAGCAACTGTCGGAGCAGCAACCATAGCAGCACCAGCAACAGCAACAGCGACAGCTGCATCTGCAGAAACAGCAACAGCAACAGCAGCAACATTACCGCATGTCAGTGCAAATGTTGTTAGCGCTTTAACAGCGGGTAAGTACAAAACCAACAACAGCTCCCAATTTCGCAGCCGGACCCCCTCTTCTATGTTCCCTTCTCTTACCCACCCTCCCATTTAGCTTTGCCCATGCCACTAGATACACAATTTGCTCTCTCTTTGTGCGACGCGGCAACTTTGCCTTTTGTTAGCTTTTAATTATGAGCAAAAATTCGCGCGCTTTGCCGCTAAAAAGAAATGCAATATATGCAGTTTATTGACTACCCTACTATTAGGCATATGAGCTATAAGATTGGTTTTGAAATTATGTGAATTAATTATTAATGAAGTTATATTTGATTGAAGAACATGTTTTAAAATAAGGATTTTTTATGATAATACATTATGCTCTTTCTTCTAAAGGCATCATTTAGCTAATAAACTTTAGCTTTCACTTTCTTTGTATTATTCTTTTGTCATATTCTGGACTCTTCTTTTTCCCTTCACACACATACACTGTTGATTTTTGGTTAAAAACGTTGCAATTGTTTGCTAATTGCTCATCAGCAGCAGCAGCGTCTACAGTGCCACAATTTGCTACTTTACGAATACGCAAAGTTGCCGCCACTTCATGCATTATACAAATATTCTAACAACTATGGAATAGTTAGGCAAACAATTGAAGCACACACACACACACACACACACAGCCATACATACACATAAATACACTTACTCATACTCTCAAACATCGGGAGTGGGGCAATTGAACTGGCCACATTTGAATATAGAGCTGTCGTTGACGCTGACGCTGACATTGGCGTACCTGCTGCAAGTTCAGAGGGGCTAACACTGTAATCAAGCGCAGGGCCAGACCATGCTCCCACTCACATACATAGATATGCACACAATCTCATACATATGCATACTTATATACATGCCACGTAGTTGCGCGACAAACAGAAGCAGGCAGGAGCACAGTCAACTTGACATTTGCACCCGCAAATGGCAAACCAACTGATATAACTTCAAACTATGCATGTCTGCAAGTCTGTAAATGTTTGTGCGAGAAGGTGGGAGTGTGTTTGTGTGTCAGAGAGGCGTGGCATTAAGAGGGCATTTGAGGGCAGCCTGCGCTCATGTTCGACTTCATTCAAAGCAAATTAACAGTCGACACAAAAAGTTTTTATTCAATTAAATTTTGACATTGCATACAAAAAGGTTGAGAGAGCGCACGTCTCTCGCCTATTACACTACGCAACACAATTAACTTTTATCTTTCGTAAGTGAATAAACACCTTTAGTTTTCTTCATTTATTTAACTAAATATTTCCATAATGACTCAGAAAGCATGGAAAACGGCAGTCAGGCAAGAACTGGTAATTGCCTATGTCATGTTGCATAGTGTTATGAGCATGCCTGTGTGGCATATCTAATGCGTTGCTATTTCAGCCATACGGCATGCAGGCAGGCATTCAGGAGCCAGGCTGAGAAGACAATGCCAACGCACTTCTTAGTGGCAGCCACAATGGATATAATGATGATTATGGTTGCCTATTACCTGCAACATGCCACCAGTTCACACACACTGCACTAGACATTCTATGCCCTCTCAATCTGCTTTTCTGCTCTTGGCGCCCACGTGTCTATGCCAGACAATTACAAAAGTTGCTCCTTTGGTCTTTGAGTTGGCGTTGGTGTTGCCGCTGCCGCTGCCGCTGACTGCAATTTGTTGCACTGTTTGTCGCTTCGCATCATTCTGCGCCTTGGCCAAGAGTTAAGCACTTGCAACTTTTTGAAAACTATTTCTGATTTGATTTTTGAAATGGCTGCGAGCGCCTTCAAGCACTTTAAGCAACTTTTGCGTGCCCGCACGCACGCCCCCAACAAGAGTGCACCACCAAACTGAACCACCTACCCACCGAGCGAACAGCTGTCTAACCTAACCACTCTCCTAACGTCAGCCTCCTCTCGTGGGTCGCGACTTCAAATCAGAGTGAAAGGCATTAAAGTGATAGAGTCAGTCCGTTCGCCAGAGAAATTTGCATTTTTGTGCGCCTCGAATTTGCCAACAACAAAAAAGTCCACGACAACGACAACGACATCGCCAGTGCCAACGCTATCATATTAATAGTCCTCCCCCTGGTTACCATTCCAATCCAATCCTGTACGGGCTTCTCATTCGGCTCGCTTTAAGTGCACCGAGCATTATTAATATTTCATATTTGTCTTTGATAAGCAGAAATGTTGCGGCAAGGGTACCCTCGAGAGGGGTGAGAGGGAGTTCCGGCATCAGCTCATTTGAATAAGCCTGCAAATTGAAATTGCAGAAATGGTCAACAAAAAATGTTTTTCTCTGTCCAGCCATCTGGTTACAGTTTTCTGTTCGTTTTTGGTTTTCAGTTTATATACGTTTGTTCAGTTTATATAATTGTGTAAGTTTAAAATTTAATATTTAACAATTTATCTCAACAATTTTTCGCAATTTGTAATTATGTAATTATTATATGTACAAAAAATGCTTTTAACTGCAAACATTTTTAATAAATATTATTGATAATACCACACAAATGAAAAGTTGCATAGCGAAATGAATAACTATTTGTACATATTATGCATACATTTATACGGCTGGGCAAATTATTGAAGAGTTCAGAGATCACACAAAAGGACTCGAATGAATGAAGCAAGTTTGCTATTAAGAACATGTATTGAAAGAAATAAAAGCCTTTGCTCAATCTAAATTGAGCAATCTATGAATTTAAAGCTTCAAAACAGCTTAAAACAGCCATATCAACTGAGAGATTTAACCAATCGATGTTTCATCGATTGAAAGTACTATTATAGCATGTTATCTAATTAACTATTGATTGGTCTTATCTTAAAAATTAAGTTATTTATTAACTTTAATTCACTTCAATCCAGATTTTCCTTAAATTCGTACAAAGTAAAATAGTTGACTAATAATAATTATAAATAGTTATCAACAACATTTATTAAATTCCAAATCTTTGCTCTTGGGTCACTCTGTGACCTGAATTTGTAGAAGAGAATTCGTTTTTCTGATTGAAAATTGCAACTTAAAGCTCAGATACCCAATTTACAATTGAAATGCTGACTTACTTCACTTATTTAATTATCGAAAATTTGCTTTTTGCTATTTGGCATCTATCGATCGAATTTGTAAATGATGCTGCTAATATTTCTTTTCTGTTCTCAAATGGTTTTTATTCCCTCATCGTCGTTATATTCGTTTAATGGCATTCGCTTTAAGATTTAGCTTCAGCTCAGCCAAATGAAGTGTAAATGAAAAATAAAGAAACGCGCACACGAAATAAAATGAAAAGATTTTAAATATGACCCACAAATGTAATTTAAAATGCCAAAAGCAGCAGCAGCAGCAGCAGCAGCAATTCCCATTCCCATGCCCTCTCCTGCTGGCCAACGCCAGTGCAAGTCTACTGCTTCGTCCCACTTTCTTCCTCTCTTCCCACCCCCTCTCTCTTTCACTCTCACTATGTCTCTCTCTTTCTGTCTCACGACACAAACACAACAAAGTTACACTCTGCATTTTACATTCAGAATTCAAAATTTTTATGGTTATTTCTCGCTTACGCTCATAACGGAAGTGGAGCCTCATGTCTTCATATACTTTGCATATTTACACTAATAGAAAATGTGGTTGCCAATTGAAAAAAAGACGAAAACGAAGAAAAACAAAATAGAAGGGAAAACAGGCGCATTGAAAACTTTGTCATGTCGTTGTTGTTGCCATTGTTGCTGCTGCTCCTCCTCCATGTGCTCCTTCTGCTCCTTCTGCTCCTTCTGCTGCTGCTGCTTCTCCTGTTTTATGCGCTGCAATAAAAACTGTCGCAGGCGACAGGCCAAGGGCCAGTTTTTACGACTGCGCTGTCGGGGTTGCTGCCGCTGCAGTAGCTGCAGTAGCTGCAGTCGCTCCTGTTGTTGCTGTTGGCTTTCGGGCTAGTTGTCCAATTGCTGCGACAACATTTGCATATGTATGTGTTTGTGTGCCCAGCGCCCATTCCTCAAACTTAATATATCCTGTTTCCTGATTTTCATGACGTACTTTGGATTGCTCCGTAAGCGCTCAGAGCGTTGAGCTGTAGCTCCTCCAGCTCCAACTGCTTCCCTCTTTCACTCTGCACTCAAGCTGGCCACAATTTCTAGGTTTTCTCGAGCTTTTCTTCCTCATCCCCGCTCGCTCGTCGTTTTTCTCTTTCTCGCTGTGTTTCTGTCTCTCTCTCTCTCTCTCTCTTTCAGTTGCTCAGCTTATCCTTTGCCTCAGTTCTCTTGCAGCTGCGTGCAGCACTTTTATGTTTGTGCCATTTTCTGCATTTAAGTGCAATTCTATGCAAGAATTTGCCTGTGCCGACATGCATATTTGTGTTAAAGCCATTGCCTCTTACCAAAACGCCCACTAACCAGGAGGAGCTCTGGCTCTCCTGCTGATGCCTCTTCCTCTGCTGCTGCAGCTGCAACTTAATGCCATAAAATGTTCGTTTTGCCAGACTAATGCATACAAATGCCTGATGCGCATTTTGCATTACATCGTGTCGTGACATGTCGCTTCGTATTGCTTATAAAACATTCATTCATTTTACTCTCACTTCATATTCAAATATTCAGAATTGGCATTCAAAAATGTCATCAACCCAATCAAAATATTTCATAAACAATCCAAAAACTCTTGCACTAAACAAAAACAAAAGCAAAACGCATTTAAATAACAACAATAAGCACATCTGTTGTTATTACTTTTATAATTACTATTTTTTTATGCTGCAACCAGACAGCGTAGCCAACTTAAGAGTCATATGCTAAAATTGCTTGCAATTAGACGCATGAGGTGGGGACGCATGTGACAAGGGGCAGCTATTTTGTGCCACACTCGAGACATGCAAATGAAAACTAATTTTGCAGGTGGCTGCAACATTCTTCAACTTTCACTCCGGCCTGCCATGCGTCCATAATAGCTTGTGGCTGAAATATATTCTAAGCCAATGTTTGTCACAGAACGAAACGTTCGGTTGGGCCAAGTGCTGTCGATTTCCATGCCCCTTTTGTTGTTCGCCCGTCTGCCTTTGCCATCGATTTAGTTGCAAAATAAATTAAATTTCTACACATATGCGATACAAGAGAGCAGCAGCCACAAAGTTAACCATAGTTGTACTGTTGCAAGTAAATGGAACAAGACAAATGCACTGACATTAAGGACGATGGCAACGTCGGCAACTGGGACTGTGTTTGCCTCAGCTGAGTTGCTGCGTTAAAATATCGAATGTCACTGTCAATTTCTCACAGTGCACGTCAAGTGCAAATGCTGCTGCTCCACAAGTAAAAATCTATCAGCTTCCTTCCATTCTCTCAGCCAAGGGATCTGATCTCAAACTAGGCGAAGCTTTTGCTGCCAAAATATTTGGCATAATAATAAAAGCAACACAAAGTCCGGCCCCCAAAAAACCTTGGGTCAATGGGCCAGTTGCAATTTCCTGATTGCCATAAAATATTTTATACACTTCTTTATTGATGTTGTTGTTGTTGCTGTTGTTGTTGTTGGCTTTTGTTTTGTCATTTTATTTGAGCCATGAGGCAAAATGAAATTTACTGTTGCACCTCTTGAGCATTTTACGACAGATCCCATCCATGGCCGGCAGTGCCAGTAGATGCAATTGAATGACAGCAAATCAGAAACCACAACTTTCTGTGCAACTTGTGCTTTGTGTTTGCATTAAAAGACATGATAGAATGTAGCATACCTTGTGAATAGCTGAGATGCAGTATCTCTACATCTCTTACTTGGGCCTCTTTTTGAAGTATACTTGTAATTTCTTGCTATTTCACATTTATTTATGCATTGATTGAAAAGCACTCAATCAGTCAGTCAGTCGCTCAATCTAGCAATCCGTCAAGCAGTCAGTCAGTCATTTATTTAGTCTGCATTGAGGGAGACATGTTTTGCGTTGTCCAAGCCACAGCAACAAATACATTTGCGTCTAATGCTATATGCAATATATGAAAAGCAAAGTACAGAATAAAAGACAAGGAGTATGGGGAAACAAGAGAGGGACAGAGAGAGAGAGAGAGAGAGGGGAGATGGATGGACTAAGTAGTAGGTATTGTAGGAGACAAGGACAGGGGAAGCATGGCCAGCACGATTGTTGTAATGAAACGTAACGAAACGTAAAGAAATCAAAGCATGCATCACGTGAGTGGAGGAACATGTTCATCTTGATGTTGGCCTGGCCCAGCTCAGGGGCTACTGACCGGACAGTGGCTGCAACGGCCACTGCAACTTGAGTGGAAATTATAAAATCCACTGCCAGACATAGAGGACGAAGTGTATATAAAATGCTTGCATATTTTGCTCTTTTCTTTTTGTTTTATATTTCTTGCTTCTTTCATTTTTTTGTGGTTTTTGTCATTGATTGGCCAACTGAGTCTGTAGCATCTGTGGACGTGTTGGGGTTTTGGTTTTTGTTTTTGTTTCTGTCTATGTCTGTATCTGAGGTCACAGGAAGCGACCTGGCAGACCGTATGGGAAAGTTTCACATCGATTGGCAACTTCTTCAATGCGAATTTACCTAGTGAGACAGGCAAAGTTTTAAATATAATTTAAACAATTTTATGAACTGTAAAGCAATCCAATTTATGTTTTTTGGTTGATCAAAAGTAAATAACAGCCAACTAGGAGTGTCATTGTTAAGTTGTCAGTCTATCATCAATCAATCAACTGCATACAACAACTAACTTATGCAGCCATGACAATTCCTTCTGGGAAAATTGTCCACCAAAAAAGGAGTTTTCAGCGAAATCTGCAGTTTTGTTTGCCCTTTGCATATGCAAGCTGTGATTGTCACACACTCAGTCAGTAAGTCAATCAAAGCAGCTGCTGACTGACAACTGTAGTGTGCGTACCATCAGTCAGTCAGTCAGTCAGTCAGTCAGTAGTCAGACAGTCAGTTTCAGCCTAAACTTCACAAATGTCATTAACACGTTTGTTGTCCCTGTCGCTGAGGCTGCAGATGGTGACTCTTGCAACAGGAAAAATCATGTTGGCAACATTTCGCCAAGTGTGCAACATAGCAAATTGTCAAGCATTTATTCGGCAACAACAATCAGATATTTGTAGAGTTCCTCTCAGCGTCTCTCCGATTATTAGCTCTACTCTACAACCAGGACATTTGCCACTGCACTCTTACAACACCAGATGCGAGACTGCAGTTCTTGACAGCCAATTAACCTGTTTTTTCAAGTAATACAATTATAAGTATATTAAGTATGTTGTTGTTGACAGAGTATAAAATGTGTGAAACTGATTTAGATTGATAAACCGCACTAAAAAGTACTGTACATCACCAAGTAGTAAACGCAATCAAGAATCATATTATGAAAATGTGCTTTAACTTTATAGGAGTTCATAGAAAATGCAACTCAACGCAAGTGTATTTTTATTCAAATTTATATCAATTTTTCAACCTTTATCGATGCCACAGCAAACCTTTTGACAATGCAACATTTCTAGGGTATTATTAAAACTGACAACAAGACGAAAATCATGCAATTTATGGCGTTTAACAGTACGAAAATCCCAAAAAAGTAAAGACGAGTCTTAAATTTATTTTATTTGTATTTGTTGCATACAAAATCGGGACGCCTGACGGGCCTGTCAAATTCGCCGCAACGTCACGTCAAATTCTGTTGCGGGAGTTGGCAAAAATGTTCCGCGTTGACGGCAATTGCTGGTGTATTGTGCTGAAAAATCAATTAACTGCACTTTGAAATGTTACGTGAGAGCAGTCGATGCCACGCCCATGCCTTTAGCCCCCAACGAACAACCATTATATATATATATATATATATATATATATATATACAATTTTAAATAAAACTGTTGCTCGCAATCTTGTGCAACTAATATTGAAATTCTGCAGGAGCCGCAGCAAATAAATGAAAATCAGCGACGTGGGGCAGACGTGGCAGTCATGGTGGCAGCTTCGGCGGCAACGTAAATATTTAGTAAATCGGCTCAGTCAACGGCGGTCACATGCCTCAACGCCCAACTAGCCCCACAATATAGGGGGGACGGGGGAGGCAATGCCAAACAAAAAATCAGTTTTGACATGATTTCGTTTTTTGGTTTTTGTGCTGCGCAAAATAGCCATGACGTCGACAAGTGCACTTGACAGCGCTCCGGCGGGAGCTGCGGCTGGCTCGCTGAGAGGGGGAGCATTATGTGAGGGGAGAGGAGTGGAGAGGAGAGCAGGGGAGAGGTTTGCAGTGCCGTCAGTAAATATTACAACAGCAGACACGCAGTATGCCAGCAAACCAGCGAAGTGGGTGAAGGGTTGGGTGGTTTTGAGTGGTGTGCTGCTCGGTGGGTTATTGTGGTTGCTCTTCTACAAAATAAAAAGTGCGGAAAAATATTGCCGCTGCGTTTATAAAAATGCAACTAGTTCCACGAATCCTTTATGGAGACCTGTATATGCTACGGATGGCTCACTGACTTTTACAACAACAACAACAGCGACAACAACAACAGCAACAGCTAGTACTACTGCCACACTTCACTGTAAGCCCCGTTACACACATACGTACGCTGTTGGCAAGACCAGTGGGCGTGTCTGACAACGGCGGCTTCGAGTGTCCCCCTGCCCCCAACAGCATAGGCAAACATTGAAGAAAATGCATTTTATATATATGCAGAAGCTCCTCACACACACACAGACACACAAACACACATGTCATATAGTTTGTGGCAGGATTTGCTGCAGAGACAGCGTTATTCCCAAGCAGCGCTCATTGGTCACATTCCCTGTATAATAATATGCAAATTTATGATATATTTAAAAGTAATTAAGTGAATTTGTATACATTTGCCATGATATGTGAGAGATTGGCAGGAATATAGGATATCAAGCTGCGGACATTAAATTAATATAAAAAATATATTGTTTTTATAATTCTCAAAATGTCCTTTCATTGTTTCATAAAAAGTCTCATTGTATTTTATTATTATAATCGGCTTTTGCTCTACAAATTAAATATAATGCACTGCCATATACTCTACTCTTGTTTCAAAGGGCATTTCGAGTTCGTTTGTATGGTTTTCTTTATGGGTGTTTGTGAAATTATTTTAATTTATTTCTTCTCATTTTTCCACGACTTGTCGAGTATTTTTCTATTTTTTGTTGTTGCGACGCTTGTCTCATATTTGCTTGTTCAGATATTTTTTTCGACTCTTTATGTGTGTGCGAGTGTTTGCTAGTATGTGTGTCTCCAACAAACAACAACAGCAGCAGCAAAGGCCACGATGAGAGCAGAAAGCAACAAAAAATGCCAACGTTACAAGAGAAAACAAAAATTATTTGCATTTCACCTGCATGTTGGCACGTGATTGCGGCCATGTTTCCATCACCCTCTATTCCCTGCTTCCTAATGTTTTAAGCAGCATTGTTCCCTACCAACTCTGCCCTTGCAATTCTCCCTCGCAATTCTCATGTGCTGGCATTTCATTTAGTAGCCCATCCTGGCGCCCTTCTATATCCTCCTTCTTCCCCTTTTTCACAGGGCTCGAAAATATTTGTCAAGCTACTGCTGCTTCCCTCTGCTAGGTGAGCTATATGTGGAGATGGTAAAGAGTTGGGGGGAAGGCATCGCCATTTGTGTAGGTGTTTAACAAACACACGGCGAGCGAGCGACGACTACATTGCTGTTTAGAGGCGAGTGCACTTCAGTCAACTGGCAGCGGCAACAGCAGCACGTGCATGTCCTGCAACAGCGACAACAGCAACAACAGCAACAACAACAGCAGCAACAACAACAACGACAATTGTGTAACGCAATGGGCACACCCCTCCACTTTGAGGCCACTCCCCCTATGCCACTGTAGTGTAGTGTCATACAGCCGAGGCTGAAATGTCAACAGTTTACATTGCGCCCATTTAGCGTGGGATTAAATGGGTTTTTGTAACTGCTTTTGACCCGCAAATGCCTACGCCCCGGCCCTGCGTTGCCCACTCCCTTGCCACGTCTACATACGTCCGACTCATGTTGATATGATGATGAAAATTGGAAAGCAACATGTCGGCAACTTCAAGCAAAGTCCGATTTTTGTGACACAAAGAGCTGAAGAAGAAATACTCATAATCCCGTCGCCTCTTATCTGATTTGTGGGCGCGGCGTCTTTTAACTTTTTTGTAGTTGCAACAAATAGTTGCAGTTGACGAAGTGCCTGAAAGCTTCCGCTCTGCCGTCACTTGACACTAACTTCCACGTTTAATTCAATGCGCCGAGCTCGGTGTGTGAGTTGAGGAGATTTTTGTATTAAGTATACGTAGCGTGAACCGCGCACAAAAACTCAAGCTCAACGGAGGACATAAATAAGGCAACAAATACGCAGAAAGTATTTTTTATATGCGAGTGTGTATGTGTATGTGTTTATGACATATACAGAACGTGTCGCGGAAGTGGCAACGAACTAGAAATACGAGTAAAAACAAAATGCTGTCCACTTGAGGCGAAATGGGAAAAGGAAAAGGGTCAGGGAGAAGGGAGAAGGGGAGGAGAAGAGGAAGGGAAATGAAATAGGTAAAAGGCTAAAGGAAGTCGCAGGCCGAAAAGGACTTGTTTGCCATTACGCACGTGATTCATATGCAGAGTCGTTTATAAACGCGGCTCAGCACAACACACTCAACCTCTCTGTTTCTCACTTACTACACCTCGGCCCCTCTCTGCGCCGTTCTCTGTTAGGTGTGGTGCGGCTTGTCACAATAAATTTACTAAAAGTGACAAATATTTTATGCTTAAGAATAATTGATGAAGTGGCTACAATGCCAGCCATCCAGACAAGCAGATCCTATTTGGCCTGGCCCAAACGAGGACAATGAAAACGGTCACGTCAAGCCATCGAGTGTGCCAGCTCAGTACCCTACCTGGCTCCTGCTTTGCTCCTTTGCCCAGGGATATAATAAAGCGTTAAATCATAGCCACGTTTAGTACTTTTCACTGGGTCTTCGTTTTGGCCCAAGTGCGTTCTGTCATAAGGCTCATATGTCGGGCCTTTCTAACTGTATCTCTGTGTGTGCGCGAGTGTGGGTATGTGTGTGTGTGTGTTTGCAGGCCATAGAACTGTATGCGGCGCAAATAAAAACAGGCAGCGGATATTACGACATATTGCTCCACAACGTTTGTTCACAAAAATTGCGCCAAGGATTATGGCACTACATTACAGGACCTGCAACTGCTCTCCCACTCCCACTCCCACTCTCACTCAATCCTCCTGCTATAGCCATCTCCCTCTATCTCACATTCGCTGTGTTGCTGGCATATGAATGATGAGCGTCATTTAATCTTTGTCTATGACTCCAACACCTCCAACATATAAACGTTTGTCGAGTCCTGCTGCTCCTGCTGCCAACTTGTCTGGGTGTTGGTATGTGTGTGTTTGTGTGTGGGTTTCCTGTTTTTGTTTGTATACGCGTGCTGCGCTTGACATGTCCTTAGGTTTGTTTGCACTGAAATTTAGCGCACCACGTTGACGATAAGGGAGTTGGGGGGCTGCCCCAATTGCCATAGTTATGCGAGTTCACGAACATATCCAGAGACACAGAGTCCTTGAGCACTTGGCTTTAAGTTATGTACTTGCTAATGGAAATCAACTCTACTCACTAAATGACCTCGGGCCAAGCTTTGGACACCAAATAACTATGATAAGCAGCACCAGTAGCTGAAACAGATGCACAGTTTCCCATCTTCCTCCCTCATTTCCACACCCAAATTATGCAAACTGCGTGAAGTTGCGTGCAAACATTGAAGATTAATTGAGAAATTGTATAGGTCCTGGCCGAAATTCATCATCGGGGGCTTTCAGTAATAGCATAAGCATTACGGCCATGCTTAAAGTTTGTCTTAAAGTTCAAATTCAAATTCAAATCCAAATCCAAAAGCGAACGCCATCTCGTCGCCTTTTAACAAACAATTATGAGCAATGAATAAATTAGCAGGAGGCGGTTCCTCTGATGTAAGCACTGATCAATTTGCAACAGAGTAATAACATTTAAAATTCAAATGCCAAAAGAAATTTGCACCAATATAAAAATTGGCGAAGGGAACCTAAACACATCCTTGGGAGAGTCAAAAAGCTTGCATGTATCTACTTATGCCTGAGTTGGGGTGTCAAGACATGGCAATCCAAGAGACTGTATACGCTGTCCTACCTCGACACTTAGTCGCCCATTGTGCTGCCTAAAGGCAGTATAGGGAGGGAGCGATCGGGGAATACCAGATGGAGTGGATGGTTGGAGGTTCGGGCAGACAGTACAAAACAAGAAACGACTTTAGCGCGTCCTTTGCTATATGCGAAATTAATTGTCTGTTTGTTGCTAACAAATTTGAATTTAAACCGCATGTACGATGGGGAAAATGTGTGAAAATTTGGAAATGGCAACTAACGAAGGCACAAGACGTTGCTCCGCTTTTCCATTGCCCCTTCGCCCTTCCCCCTGATACTTAGCATGCTGTTGCTGCCGTGTGGGTGCGTTTTGTTTGGCCTAGGAAACAACTTGAAGTTGTTGAGCTTAAGTTGCTTGTAGCTGTTGTGGCTGTCGCTTGGCTGTTGCTTCTCGTTGCTGATGCTTTCTTAGTTGTTGTTGTTGTTGTTGTTGCTGTGTTTGTTGGTGCTGTTGGCGTTTTACAGTTAGCCGTGCAGTTTGCTAACTGCTCGATTCTCGCATTGGTGGCTAAGAGTTGCTGCGGTGGCTGTCCAAAGCTTTCAACTTTCCACGCACCCAGCACCAACAATTGTCTCCACTAAAATACCCGACAAGTTTTTGTTGCCGTTGTTGTTGTGCTCAAAGTTCTGCAAGCAAGCACATACAGCACCCACAAACACACACACACACACACACACACGCACATACACACACACACAAGCGGCGCAAATTAATTGCTGCTGTTTTCGGCGCTTATTTGTCTTTGAAATTTGTTTCTTGAACGTTTCAGCTGCTTTGTCCTTGGTCCTTGGTCCTTGGTTCTTAGGCGAGGGACCTGGCCCACCACTTGGGCATTTAATTTGCTGCAGCTTTTGCTGTTACTTGTGTTTTTGCTGTTGCTGTAGCTATTGCTGTTACCGTTGTTTTGTTTGCTTCTTGCCTATTTGCTATTTAAATTTAATTTGCATTACTTAAGGAATTTAAAAAGCAAAAATTTCTCATGCGCAAAGCGACAAGCGAAACCCAAAGCATAGGGTCCTGTGCGTGCCTCGCCACGCACCACGCACCACGCACCACTATAACGACACACCATTCTGGCACTGCCTTTGAGCAGCTTTTCTGCTTCAACATTTTTATTTACTTGCGGCCTGGTAATTTCTGTTTATTTTTGGCAAGTTTTTATGGTCCCGTCCCCCGAAAATGTCTTCTGTAGTTGAAATTATTTCTTGTATTTTTTACTCTCCCTTTTGCCTTGCCTCAAGTTGTTTAAATTTGCTACCCAATGTCCTGTCCCAGGCTGTCAAATGGACATCGCTATCTTAAAGTTTGCGCATTAAAATGCTGACCCAACATTACGCATACGTACCATTGGCCAGCAGACTGTACCAGCATAGTTGGTGTCCGGGCCACAAATTGCATATTACCACAAAATCAATTTACATTCCTAAACTGATTTTCCGTCCTGCATATGTAATACTAGGACTGCTTCTAGTCCGACACCCGACGCGGAATGCACACGGGAAATTATTAAATTAAAATTATGTTGCTGCATGCAACGCTTCCTTCACACTGTCCAATTAAAATCCAGCGCGACACTCTGCCCCATGCAGCTAAATCGTACACATAGACTAACATTCCTGGTCACCTTAACCCACTACTACCGATTTGCTCATGAATTCTAGGAAATTATTCAAGTAAATTGTATAACATTGCAGTAAAAACACTTTATGAATAAACTTTTAACAGGTGATACTTCTACTTTTCTTTAAAGCCCTACTTTTGCTACTCTTCTTAAAGTTAACCCATGCACTCAGTGGGTTAAACAAAGGTTTGGCCAATGCCCAGTCCAAGTTTCCATCGCAGCTCTTTTGCCAGTTAGACCCATGAAGCCATGGCCATGTCGAGCACGTACATCAAAGTGGGCATGCCAGGTGCCTTGGCCTCTCTTGCCACATATGCGGGTGCCACATGCCACATGCCACACGCCACATGCCTCATATCGCTGACTGCGTATGGCGCGACGCTTTCACTTTTAGTACGCGTCGTCGCCGTCGCCGTCGCCGTCGCCGTCGCCGTCGTGGTTGTGGCTGGTGCTCACGTCGCCGGCCATTTAAGCCTTAAGCAGGCCACTTAGAGCCACAGACATAAATCTGTGCGCCCAAATCCGAGCAATTAAATGCATCGTAATTTAGCCTCGTCCTCTTGGCCGTCCTCGCGTCCTCTTTCACCGGCCTTTGGTCTTTAGTGCACAATTAAGGCGAACTACGCAACATTCTCATGCTACAAAACCTGTTCCTCCGCATGTTTGTGTCCTTGTCAGGATGCTCACACACACCGACACACACACAGTCGCACACCCGAGTAATAATCGCTTGGTACAATTTTGTTTCTGCTTACCACACGCTTCGCTTGCAACAATTCCTTATTAATTGACGTGAATTTATGCTTTTTCGACGCGTTATTGTTGCCTCCAGAAATTAAAAAATATAAACAGACAGTGCGCGTAGCGACTTTTGTGAGTGCCACAAGAGCCAGTCAAAGAGACATAAAGCAGTAAATTGGACGGGGGAAGTGGGATGCGGGAGGGGGTCACATTTTTATGGCACTTGGCAATTAGAGAGGGGCAACAAACAACAACAGAGAGGCATAGCCCATGGGCGGTTTGTAATAATTTGTGTGCTTTTATTTGTACTTGGATATCAAGCATGTTCTTTAGAACCCCCTCTATTCTCTTCTCCCCTCCCCGCAACTGTCCAGTTGCTTTTCTTATTACCAGGTTAATGTCTGCTGCCGTTGTTATGGCCCCACTCGGATGTTAGCTATTAGAGGCCCATTAAATAATTGCTGGCAATTCAAGAAGAAAGCACACACAAAAAGAGGCAGTTCTTGCTGTGTGTGTGGTCTTTTTTCTATATTGAAGCACATCTAATTGCCGACAATTTGTGGCGGGGTTCGAGTGGCTACTTTAAAGGCAGCATCAACTGTTATTTAATAAACATTGAAGCAACTGTAGGAAAAAAAAACAAAGTATTGTACAATTGGCAGCAGTAAAAGGGCAGCAGTAATCGTATTACCAAAAACCAAACAACAATGCCAAAAACCGCACACACTCGCAAACATGCAAAGAGAGAGATGGAAAGAGAGAGCGAGAAGTTGGGAAATACGTAAACCGAAAAACCGTAAAGGACCCAAAGGGGCTACAGACACAGAGAATAAAAACTAAAAACTGGATAAAGCTGAAAGCATTTGAAAGTTGCAACCCAGTTGTAACTAGCTATAAAATTAATTAAATAATATTTACTCGTTGCAAGAATTTATATAACAGCATCAGCCTGGTGCTAGTCAGGTGAGAGTAAGGCATCGTCATCATCGTATCAGACAGAACACAGAGTCAACAATTAATACAAACAATTGTTAATTTAATTGTTAAGAGCACTGTATAGCTGACCATATACACTAGACACTAATATATATACTAGCAGCCAAAGATAGATAGAAAATAATGGTGAGTCAGTGAAAGAGAAGGAGAAAGATAGGTTGGGAGATAGTGAGAAAAAATGTGAGATAGTGGGAAGTGCAGGTCGACAACAACATGTGTAGCGTTTAGGGCACTTTAATTGTTTCGCCATGCACAAATTGCAAATGAACACGAAACTCAAAAAGTTGCCCTCGTTCTGCTGCCGTCGCTGTGGCTGCTGCTGCTTGTTGACGTTGCTGGCAGCTTACGTTACGTATACGTAACGTTGACTCGGTGTTGCAACTAAACAACATTTTATACTAGTATGCATAAATTGTGCTTAAAATGTAATCATGTAAATCGCAAATAATTGAGCCAAGCTTGCAACAACATCGGAAGCAATAACAATAATAACAACAACAGCAACAATAGCGCTTGAAAATAACCTAAACTTTTAGTTAAATTAGTATGTACGGGAGGGTCGAGTGGACTCTCAATCAAATTAAGTGTGCTATCAAGCTGGTAATAACAAAAGTGTTGATAGTACTAGGAATACATCCATTAATTAGCCACTGGAATGGTTCAGAGAGTATGCAATTTTGTGTAATCCATTGAGGAATAAACCCATTTTGACTTTTTTAAAATCAAATTGCTTGATTTAATTAAAAGCTGTAACTGGATTATATATATGTTGGCCATCAAATATCAAAAAAGTTGAATCCGGAAACACTTATTTATTCATATGATATCAATGTCATCTGAGTTCGATATCGTTCTCTTTAACACATCCCAATTTCAGCTAATTTCTCGAGTTTTATACTGATTATCTTAGCCTGACTCTTACTGCAAGCTTCTTCTTCTTCTGCTTTGGCATCTTTAGAACTCTAAAAGATGCTTTTTACGTGGCAACTTCACATACTGTAGTTGAAATGCTCTTTTCCTCTCTTGTTGTTGTTGTTTTTCACAAAAAATTATCGTAAAAGAATTTTACCTGAGCTACGTGACTGCTGAACTTAATATCCGTTTGTCATAAGCGTTTCTAATGCACACACACAACACACACACACATACTCACAGCGAGAGGAGACACACAGTCATGACTGCACTTAGCCCACACACAAACACAAACACACACCCATACACAGACACACACACATACGCACACATATATACAGCTGTGGGGCTTGCACGTACAACAGCTGAAAAAGGCAGGCACGAAAAGCGCTTCTTGATAGCGTGCATGGCGTGTGTGTAGGAAGAGCGAGAGAGACAGCAAGAGAAAGAGAGAGAGAATGTAGATGGCAGAAATAGACAGATACGGGGTGTAGTTGCACCTCGGGAACTGTAAGGTTGCTACACGCGCTGAAAAACAAAAGCCAGCGACATTTTGCAGCTAAATTAAGTATTTTTAGTATTTTAGAAGTTGTCTGAAACTTGTGCCCTTACTCCGGCTCCAGCTTCAGCTTTAGCTCTTCCCCTTTCTTTTGTTGTTGTTGCTGTTGTTGTTGTTGATGTTGTTGTTTTTGTCTGCCAATGCATGCGCAAATTTTACGAGTAGATTTCTGAAAGGTTCCGTCGTTTCAGCGGCGCTTTAATTGCATTTTGCGCGTTGCCTCTGCCACTGCCACTGCTACTGCCACAGTTGCTGGCACCACTCTGCCGCTGCGTGTACTGCTGCTACCGCTGTTGGGCTTCATCTTTAAATAATGCAGCAAAGCATTGTCTGCCTCAGTCAGGTGAGACAGCAGTCGGAACAGCAACAGCAACAGCAACAACAGCAGCATAGTCCACGCCCCCAAAAAAAATACTGGCCATAAAAGCAGCAGCACTGCCAGAGCAACTCAGCCTTTTTACGGTTGCCCCCTCTGCTCCGCTTTTCTCATTTTCCTCATTTTAATGCCCTTATATAAGGTATAGAGATTTTGGCAAGAAGTCTAGAAAAGCGCTCATGTAACTAATCTTACTTTTGTGTTATTAATATTATGATCAAATTGAACATAATTTACATTATTACGATCATCATTATTATTATCTTTAGCATTGGCATTAGCATGAGCATGAGTATTAGAATTAGAATTAGCAACTAATTACTTTAGTATTTCTATTATCTTGATTATTAATATTGTTATGTTAAGTAAGCAATAATCATAAGACCAATTATTTCATAATTTTACATAAGAGTATTCAGACTTTGATCAACTTTCACCGAATTGAATTCGACTGGGTTTTTCTCTCAATTCTTTTTGACATAAAAGCGACTCGACTGCCATTAAAGAAAAGTGTAGCATACTTCTTCGAACTGGCGCAGATTTCTGCACGCCGGCAAGGAAAAACGTTTTTCGCAACGTTGTTATAACCGTGCAGTAAGAAATTTTCCAACACATTTGGCCTGCAACTTGGGGCCAGCCTTGTTTTGGCCAGTTTCTTTTGTGTGCCACTCCCACAATTCCACTCTCCGTTCTCTGCGCTCTCTCTCTCGCTTGCTAAAGCCTTTACTGTCTCTTTCTTTCACTTTCCGCAGTTATTTTGCTTTCTTTTAGATGCTTTCTTTTTGCCATTTGGGCGCATTCATTCTTCTTGTCGTTGTCCCTGGGCAAATAATTTCACTGATAAAAGATTTTCAACGCATCTTATGCTCGCTGTTTGCGCTTTTACAATATGTTTGCCAGCAGAGTTTTCGTTGATTTTGTTTTTGTTCAGAAAATGGAAAATATAATATAGGCAGCAGCATCATCGTCGCCCTCGTCGTTGTTGTCGGATGCTACTGTAAGTAGTTTACGCGCATTTAAAAGATGCACCAGCTCCGAGCTCCAAGCTCCAAGCTCGAAGACAAAGAACGAGCCAGCTTGCAGGACTGCAGCTCAAGGAGCAGGAAATGAATGTTGCTCAGGCCGGCAAAACGTGCCACGACAACAGCAGTAAAGTGTTGCACTGCCAGCAATTGTTATGTCCCTCTTTTGATGCTACCTTATGCTGCAACTTTGAGAGAAATACTCGTAGAAATGGCTGGCTGTTGTTTCAGTTTCAGTTGTTGCAATTGTTGGGCATTGTTTGCTTATTTCACTACCAAAATGAAACTCGAAATCAACTCGTGCATTTCTAATGCGACTTTATATGCTTTATCCCAGGCATTCTCATCTGCAACAACACTAACAGCAATAACAACAGCCATGACATGTTCTGACTTTTACGGCTAGTAAATTTTTTCCTCGCCTTGCGATTTTCTTATTGAAATGAGCCGAAATGTACACAAACAAACAAATGTTTGTAGTCCTGCCTGTCTTTTGTTGGCAATATTATTACATTGCGATAGCACTCCCAATCCCAATCCCAATCGCAATCCCAATTCCAAATCCCAATCTTAATCGCCATCGCATTTTGAAATCCTGCTCGGCAGCTTGCCAGGCTCTCAGAGAGACTTGAGTTAGTTTGTCAGCTTGTTTGTCAGCAACTCGAGAATGAAACAGAGTTGGAGAGTAGAAGGAAGCGTTAAGAGAGGATGAGGCAATGAGAAAGGGACTGAGGCTGCCCGTTGCCCGCTTGCTTTTCCTATTGCTTTTGTTACTCATTTATTTTGATTTGTTTACCATTGCGATTTATATTTCTTCGTTTTCTGCTTTTCGCCTTGCTCTCTTTCACTCGCTGGAAAATAGTGAAAAGCGCGCGCAGAGCAATAAAATTAAGCTCGGATTTATTGACCCATTTCAGTGTGACTCACTGATGCGGCGCGCTCCCTTTCACTCTGCTCCATCTGTCGGTTTGCTTTTGTGCAACAGCTAAATTAAAATGTTTTACTAATCCCGACAAGTAATGCTTTTAATTACTTTTTCTTCGCAACTGCACACAACCACGCCCATCTACTAAGACGCCCCCGCAGCTATCGTTAGGCTTTTACATGTGTCTATGTGTGTGTAATGATATTGAAAACACGAACAGCAATATTTATATCTAGATGAAACGAACAGCGATTTCTTCTATAAGCTATTATGAAATTAATACATTGATATAATTTAATTTAAAAATTATTTAAAAATCAAATGATATGAGATTTACCGCAAGGAATTTGCTGACATTTTCGACTGAAATTTAATTATTTTTATTTCGCGTTGAATTTGCGTAGCAACAATAATAATGAGAAGTACAACAAGAACCACTTGAAAGTCAACTTGTCAGCTTGCTGAATATCAGATTTACTTGAGGTCCTTTGTAAGCCGAACGAATGCTTACCTAAGTTCCTAATCCTGAGCACTGACAATGCGAGTACAAAAGGTGTTAATTAAATATTTCAACTCAAAGACAACCGATTACATTAACAACAAAAACAAAAACAATACAAACGTAATTTTCAGCAAAATCTCATTAAGTAGCTGTGCTGGAAACTGCGCTAAGCAGGTGGCATTTAGTAGTAGCAACAGCAAAAGCAACATCAGTATCAGAAAAAGGAGTAGAAAAAGAAGTATAAAATTGAAATAGAAAAACGATGTTGATTTCGCTTTAGTCTACATTGTTTCGGTTTGGTTTTGATACCCTGTTGCTTAATATAAAGCAATTGAAACAAGCAGATAATTCGAATTAATCCCCTGACTTGTTCATGGAGGATAATGTGGTTCTAGTAAATCGAATTTTAACTTAATGTTATTCAATTTTAGATATGAACAACTTTTTCCAATCATAAATGTTGATTTACAAGTACATTTCTGTAAGTAAAGCCATCACTTTAGCTGAACTTCTAATTCCCCAAATTTAATCACAATTGATGGAAGAACACAGTAATAAATTTTACATCTCATTCAGACATCTCCCCCAGCCATTTGTATTGTAATTGTAGCTTCGTTTGTCGCAATCGAGCATTGTTGTTATTGTTGTAATTTGTCGCTATTTTGCATAGCAAACTAACTTCCGAAATGAGATTAGAGCACAGAAGAGGTCCGAAAAAAGGATGACGATGCCAAGGATGCAAAAGATTTGATTCAGTATTCGATTGAAATTCAAGTGGTTGCCACAATTAATTAATTTAACTGTAGTCGAAAGCTGCTCAGGCAAATCGGACAGATGTACATGGTTAATGCTCGCTTATGGCCAACCATTTGAGCTATTTGAGCCACATTTGGGTTCAAAGTGCACAGCACAGAAAGGCTCAAATCTCCAGCGTTGATGACTCTCATTAACATAAAATGTAAAGGTGACTGTGGACGTGGACGTGGACGAGTTGCCTGGCAGTGTGTACCCACAAAACCAGCTCACTTTTCACACTCATTAAAATGTATGCAAAGAGACGACAGCCAGATAAGGATGGTGTTGTTGTTCAAGGACATCGTGTGAGTAAATGTGTGTGTGTGTGTGTGTGTGTGAGTTTGTGTGTGGTTGTGTGGGTGAGTGGGTGTTAATGGGTGGCTAACTTGACTGACTAGCAATGTCCTGCATTTGCCTGCTTATCATCAACATTTTGGGTTTGTGGTTGACGTCAGCAGCGCAACTCAAACTTGGAAAGCGTCGCGAACCCTTTTTGTATTCTTAACAAAAAACATTTAAATGTAATCTATTATCTTAATTCCGACACAAATTGTTTGGTGCCGGGAATATCGCTGTCGTCTTTGTCCTTGTCGTCCGTCTCGCGTCCGTCTCGCGTTCGGCCCGCGGTGACAGACGCATAAAGCAGCCTGTCGTCCTGGCATTTCGCTCTTAACCCGACTAACAAAAATAAAAGCCAACGCTGTCCCAAAAATAATGCCATCGCCATTTAGCAGAGTTGACTTGTGGCACCCAGCGAAACAGTCAAGGACTTGAGCTGACTGGCAATTCAAATGCCAACCGGGCCAGAAGAGGACAAGCTGAAACCAAGCCGAAGCCAAGGACAAGGCAGCAAAGCGTCAGCCGCTGAAAGGCAACGCTTATCGGCCGCAACGTAAATCACCCAATTTACCATAAATAAAGATATGTACATATTGTCAGCGAGCAGAGTGGGGGGAGAGCAGAGAGTGCTACTCAACTGGCCTTAGCTGAAGGATGGAAGCAGGCAAGGGAGTGCCTAACGGGGGCAAGCCAAGCCGCAGCCACTGCCACTGCCACTGCCACAGCCGCAGCCACTGCCACTGCCACAACCACAGCCGAAAGCCGAAAACCAAAACAAAACACCTTATCGCTGGCAAGCACATCTTTAAGTGGCTGTCAACGTGGCCGGGCAGTGGGGGGAACTGGCAGTGGAGGGAGAAGAAGAGGCATGGCAATATAGTGGCTGTAACTACTGTCTACTATTTGCTTGCCACAAACGCATTCATGACGTTGCATGCCACGTTAGCAACTGACGCTAACAAGCTTAGCCAGAAAACGGCTAAAGAGATCATAGCATCACTTTAGTTTGGAAATTTGTATAACAGCACTCTAACCATAAATTAAACAAATTATTTTTCATTTAATAAAAACTCTAAAACTCTAGTTTAATCTGCTTAAGCTAACTCAATAATATTACAGTTTTTAAATGAAAAATCAGTACAGAAATAAGGCTTTCAGTCGTTTTATAACCTACAGTAATCCAATCTGAAAATCAGAAAATAGCTAAATATATATTCAATATTTGCCGTTAAACTAGCTAGAAAAGTCAACACTGCAGCTAAACTCGCACCCGTTTTTCCCGCCACATGTACTTATCTCCTTCCGCAGTTGGTAGCCCCTTTTGGAGGCTCCATTTGGTAGTCTTAGGTGTCTTGGGCTTTCATTACAAAAGCAACATTTTGCTTGCTGCGGCACGCGATTCAACACTTGCCACTCACTACAACCATCTACCATCTCTTCTCTTTGCAGGCACTACAACAACAACACCAACAACAACAACGGCAACAGGAGCATCAGGAGGACCTGGAGGAGCTGGAGCAGCCGAAAAGACGACAGCAGCAAATCGCGATTATGACGATGATGACGAGCACAACGACAGCAGCAGCAGCAACAATAACAACGACAACAAGGAGCAGACTGATGTTGCAGAGACCAACAGCGACAACAACGACAACAACGACGACAACGACAACAACGACGACAAAGAGAAGAAGCTGGAGATGCCCGAGAATGAGAGTGTTGAGGAGAGGGAGTCGCTGCCGCGGGCAAGTCAAAAGCGTGCAGCACAAACGACACAATCGCGAAATCCCATCAGACGCGCTCACAGCGAAAGGCATTTGTCTGGCGCACCCAACGTCTCCGTATCCTCCTCGTCAACCTCCTCGAAGTCGAGGCCACAGCATGGCCGGCAGGGCAGCAGCGAGGCCCAGACCAAGGACCAGGCCCAAGAGCAACGGGCCAGTACGCCGCAAAATGTCATTTTAAATTTTAAGGACACAATGGCGCTGCGCATAAAAAGCAACCGCAACGACTCGAGAGATTTATTTCAAAGGCGGCCCACGGAGCCACCGCCACCACCGCCGCCCCCAAAGTCGTCCCCCTCGTCACCCTCGTCACCCTCGTCACCAACCGCAAACGGATTAGAGCAGCAGCCACACCAAATCAATAAGTCAACAGTGACTTCAGCGACTCCTCGAAAGCAGCATCCACAGAGGACCGTGGTGCGAGTGGCGCCCTTTAACAAGAGCAGCGATGGCGCCCATGAGGTGCATCGCTTGAAAATCTCGCACAGCGAACAGGATGAGCATCTGTTGATGGAGCATAATGTTATACTACGTAACCCAAGCTCGTCAAGGCTATCTGACTTAACGGAACCGGATGTAGCGCCCAAGAAGACATCGATACTGATTAATGGGGATGATTGTTATTCGACAATGAACCTCAGTGCCGATGCAGCGCAACCGCTTTACCAATCCTCGGTGGTGGTCAACAGCCAGACAGCGAACAGTATATGCATCAATGTGAGCAGCGCTGAGGAGTTGATACAACAACACAATCTCCTGAATACCCTGCGCAGCCAGCAACATAATCTGGGCGCCATTATACCAATTAGAAGCAGCATTGGGAATGAAGTGAATCTACATCGTTCCGCCTCCTGCATTTCATCCACCTCGAGCAGCTCCACGTCGAGTAGCAGCAGCTCAAGTGGACGGGGTCGCACTTTAATCAGGCTTGATTACGATAAGGAGACACCAACGAAGGTTCAAGCCACAACAACCACACCCATTAATACACCGCCGGCAATTAGCTCCACTCCTGCTACGCCACCACCGCCAGCCAAACCATCTCCCTCTCCTTCGCCTGTACCTTCTCCATCATCGAATCTCGTGCCACACGAAACGGAGCTGCTGAAGATTTTGCGTAATCCTGTCGAGGCCGTCAAGCGTAATTTGGTACCACACGTTTGTGGCTTGCGAGTTCCCAATGAGGATAGCCCAAGGCGATGCAACAAGAAGCTGCAGGAATCAACTCCCAGCAAGGTCTCTCAGACGAGCAGCTTCATAGCCAAGCTCTTGCAGGATCCAATGCTGGGACAGGTGGCCGATGGCCTGGAATCGGATACGGTGGCGGAACTGATAGAGAACTCACTCCAGCGACTGCAGCAGACACGTCAAGGAGTTGACATGAGTGGCACCAAAGATCACGACGATATGAACCGGCTGATCAGTGTCTCGTTGCAGCGTGTGCGTCTCGAGCGGAAGCCTGTCGTGGTGGAAACCAAAGAGGAGGATCGTCTGTCCAATCGTGGCAGTATTAGCTCCGCCAATAGCTTTGCCTCCGCTCACAACTATGAGCTATTTGACTTTGAGGCGGCAGCCAATGAATCTGATTGCTATCAGAGCTGTTCCAGCGAATTAACAGCCGCCGGAATCATCGAAGAGGAGGAGGAGCAAGTACCGGAGCTGGCGCGGGAGCCAGAGGAGCACCAGGATGTGGACGCCGCAACGCGTGCCAAATTTTATCAGCTGCTGGTGGACGCCACGCTGGCCGAGATCGAGCACGCCACACACTCGGAAGCGGAACATCACTATGAATCCATAAGGCTCAATGGAGATCCCATTTATGAGGAGATCAATGAGGTACCGCCACCATTGCCACTGACGGCTCCTCCTCTCAACGATGCGGAGCTGGAAAAGAAGGCAGCACGTTCGATATTTGAAGGAGCTTCCAAGTACGACATACTTTCCTATCTGGTGGATGCGAAGGAGCGTGGATTGGCGCGTGAGGAGAGCTTTGACTACAGCAACAATCCCAAGATCATCGAGGAGGAGGCAACTGACACATTGAGTGAGCTGGAGAAGCGTGTCAGCAACGATGATAGCCACAGCAACATGAGCTCCTTGTCGCCACCGCCGCACACATTCATATGTGGCAAGAGCGGCAGCGATGTGGAGCGACAGGATTCTGGAGTCGGCTCAGAGACGAGCAAGTCCTCGAGAAGCAAGTATCAGCCAACGGTGAGTCCTCTGCATCTGTGCGAGGACTGTGATGGTGCCGTGGAGACGCAGCTGAGCGAGACGGGTGTGTTGTATGCCCCGCTGGTGTGCCGCAAGTGTGGAAAGAAGCGTGTGGAACGCAAAGAGATCATCACCGAGATTGTGGAGACGGAGGAGAAATATGGCCGCGATTTGCAAATCATACTGGAAGAGTTCTGTCATCCGATGCTGGTGGCCGGTCTGCTCACACAGGAGCAACTCTCCGCAATCTTCCTCAACACGGAAGACTTGCTCGAGAACAATCAGACGCTGGCCGAGCGTATGCGCGATGCCCTGGACATTGCCCTCGAGCAGGGCGATGATGATCTGCTCACGGTTAACATTGGACGCATCTTTCTCGACTTCACCCAAATGCTGCACGCCTTCGAGAGCTATTGCGTTCGACAGGCTGGCGCCAGTCTGCTCCTTGCCAATCTCGAAAAGGAAAAGGAACTGCTGCGCATCTTCCTCAAGGTATCGCAAATGGAGAACGCCGTGCTGCGACGCATGAATCTCAACTCGTTTCTGATGGTAAGCAATTGGAGGACTTGCTTTATATTCATGATTCGCCACTAAACGTCTGTTCCTTTCTATTATCCTCAATCCCCTCCAGGTGCCCGTGCAGCGCGTCACGAAGTATCCATTGCTTCTAGCGCGACTGTACAAGGTGACGCCGGCACATCTAGATGGACGTGAGCTGCTGAAACAGGCCCAGGAGAAAATTGAATTGCATTTGAATCACATCAACCAGGAGGCGAAGGATGTACCCACCAAACTCTGGCGACGCATCAGCTCTTCCAGCCCCAATCGACGCGCCTCTTGCGAAATTGATATGATAAACATCAAGCTGCGCAAAATGGCCATCGACATACTCGAATGGAATCACGATGAGGTCCGTTTCGCCATGGAGGGCAAGCTCCTATACACGCAGCCCACCGACAGCAACTGGAAGAAGGCGCGCACTATAAAACTGACCCCAGTCAATGCGCTGCTGGTGACCAATGGCAAGGTATGTATAAAAGAGGCCAAAAGAGTAGGAGGCAGGGAGATGAAAGGAGTATGAAACTGTGGTCAGAGGGTGAAGCAAGTGACGAGTGAATAACGAGAGCGCTGATTAGAAGAGTTGGCGTGAATCTCGTGAGTAAGAAGGTAACTAGGTCATACACAATTAGTTTCCTGATTAGTTAAAGGTCACGAGAGAGTGAAACAGAAGAAATATCGTTAATTGGGATTCAGGAGAGCCCTTGTAAGAAGAGTTAATGTGAAATTCGTGAATTGGATGTGCTGATCTTTAAAGAGGACTCTGCATATCCTATTGATTAGTGTGAAGACTCACTAGGTCCTTTCGATTCTTTCTCATTGATAATCAGGTCACGCGAGTCGCTCCAGTGCCGAGTCTCCTCTCTCTTAAAGTCATATACATCTTCAATTGCTCTCAAGAGTTTAATTCAACTGTCTGTGATCTATGAATTGACTGCAAATCACGAGTCCATCTCCAGCTTACAGCAAAGGGAATGTCTGTCCTGCTTCGCCGCCTGGTCACGTTTGACAAGCGACAAGCGGCAAACGATGGTCAGGCGTTTGACGTGAGGTGAGGGCAATTAGCGAGTGGCGCTTACACCTAATAGCCTTACCTCTCGATGGGATCTAGCTAAAAGGCATGGGATGCCTATGCCGATGTCAATGTGAATGGGATGGAAATAGGGATGGGGAAGGGGGCATAGGAGGCATGGTATTGCGGTTCTCTTATGCTGATTCGGTGCGATGTCATGGCAACAGTTTGCCGTGCGATAAAAGATTTCAACAAATCAGAGCCAAAGCCAAAGCCAGAGCCAGAGTCAGGGCAAGAGCCGAACACTCTGTCAGATCTAGAGCCACAGCCAGGATCCGTGGGTAGGCCATAGAGGCAACGAGTAAAACGGAAACGTTTCCGAAGCTTGTCCGTAATGAAAAGTGCTTATCCAAGCAACTATCTGCTTTTGATGCCTATAAACAAAACGAGTTTTACATTCGATGTCGAACCAAAAAAAAGTCGAGAGGGAAAACCCGGAAAAAAAGATGAAGAAAAACCGATGGCGTCAAGTGGCCCACCAGAGGCCAATGGATATTGAAAGAGGAGCGTGTGAGGTGGAGAGGGACAAGGACAGGCACAGGGACAGGGACAGAACGTGGGGGTGTCACATCAATGGCGACGCAGTGCGTATGTTCGGTTTTTGTGCCATGCTCTAAATTTTTGCAAAATGCCTCAGACCGACAATTGCTCAATTCAAGAATGTTTTGTTCTTGTTTCGTTTGCATTGTTTCTTCTTGGACTGTAGTTTTGGTTATGTTACTCCTGCTCCTGCTTCTGCTCCTGCTGCTGCTGCTGCTTCTGTTCCTATTCCAGATGCTTCCTGCGGCAGTTGCCAGCCAGGCTGCCTGACATGCTTTGTGCTCTCTCTCGCGTTATCTGCAGGCTCAGTTCGTTCCACAGTTTTACCATTTTCTAGTTGTAATTTTGTTTAGTTTTCGTTTTTACACAATTTTCTATTTACATTTCTTTTTTCTTCTTTTTTTGTCTCTCTCCTACAACAACAACAACAATGACAACGACATCGACAGCCAAGTGCCAATTATAGAGCAGAGAAGGCCATGTCGGATAAACTGAATTTCCCGAAGCACACTGGCATTCGAGAGGCCTCCCTACTGCTGGTGAAGGAAAAATGCGGACGTTATACATTGATACGGGAGCCGTTGTATCTGGACAGATGTGTTGTGTGCAGCGAAGCGGATTGGGATGATTATTTCGAAGTGCAGGAAATTTCATCGAAGGACACATTCATATTCAAAGTGAGTAGTCGCCATTCGCCAAGCCATATCTAACAGCAACTACATACCGCTGCCCGCCCCCTGCTGCCCGCTCCCTAATGTCCGCTCCCTCCCGCCCAGTCCTTGCTTCTGCTTTGTTTTTGCCCCTTTGCAGGCATCCGGTTCGTTTCGTTGATTCGGTTTGTCTGGGTTTGCCTGGGATTGCCTCTGTATGTGTGTGTGAGTGTGTGTGTGTGTGTGAGTGTCTGTGCCAGTTCACTTGGCTTTTGAATTAGAGAAGCGTTTGCCTTTTGACTGCACACCGGCAATGTTTGGGCTTCGTTAGTTTTGCGCTGCCGTTTGGCGTTCTACAAGTTACAACTTTTTACTGCATACATTCTGCGAGAGTTGGGAGGAGGATGGGCCGCGGCATGTTTCAAACAGATGATTCGTATGAAGTTAATAGAGCAGCAAAAAGACAATTAACACTATGCAATAGGTAACCAAACAGATGGTCACTTGCTGACTGTGAGCTTGGCCCAAGTTGAGAGATGGCTTTAAGACTTAAGAAGCGGATAAAGTGAGCATAAACACAAGAGATTTATGAGAATTAACTAACTACTACGTATCAAGTTAACAGAAGGAAATGCTAGCAGAGTAGCGAGAGCAATGCATATATTTAGAATTGAGAATGCTTTGAAGCAAGTATAACTTACACACACAAAGAATCTTTCTCTGTTGCTGTGCACACATTTTATCGCATACTTTTGAGCGTCTCACAATACACAGCAGTTAATATGTTAGAAGTTTCTTTTTTAATAACAGACAAGACACAAAAGCGTATACAGAAATCCATTTCAAATCCTGTCTAATGTGAAACGAGCTTCCTCCTCAGCTCCTCAGCTCCTCTTCCTCCACTCGCACTCCCGATTCATTCATGCAAATTTTAACCAAGGATCGTAGGCAGCTAAGCCGCCTCCTGCCGCCGCCTGCCCGTCGACCTGGTTGGAAGGGCGAGAGGCTCCTTTTGAAGTGCGTTGAGGCAACGCACGTCGAGTGCCTGCCAAAATGAATGACATTTATTGAAATTTAACACAAAAAAGGGGGCAAAAATAAAGCAAAACGCTGCAAAAAAGGAAGCGAAGCAGAGATGCGCAACAAAATGGTTGAAATACGGACGTAAAGTTGGCGCTGAATAAATTGAAACGTTTAGTTATGGGCAACTGAGCAGGGATAGGAACACACACACACTCACACACCTTTATCCTCACACACCACACACACACACACACACGCTCATACTCACACATTGCTTAATATATAAGGACAGGTCACCTGTCAAAATGGCGAGTCAATCATAATTTTCTAACGCATTTTTCCACACGTTCTTTCATGCATTCGTTTTACTTATTGTTAATTCACAGGCCGAGGATGGAGTACGGACCAAGCAGTGGTACACACAGCTGCAGTATCATGCCCAGGGGATGGGGGCGTGGCGCAAGCGACGCAATGCGCTGGCCAACATCATGATCAATGGCATGCTGACCCGCAGTTAGTGTTGATTAACCAATCGATACGAGCAATCGATAATGGGGCAGGAAAAGAATTAAATGAATAAAATTACAATTAATATTGAAATGAAAATGGAAATGGAAATGGCAATGGAAATTGATACAGCAAATGTGCATTTAAGGAAATTAGCCCGAAATTAATCTGTATTGATACGTTATTAATTAACCAAGCAATTTTATATAATTATAATTTAAGTGATATACAATTTAACCGAACGCTAGTTAGTGTTTACATACATATACATATACGTATGCATATACATAATATGCAACTCTATAACGACAAATTAAATATGAATTATGAAATATACAAATATATTAATTATAATTTGAATTGTATTTTAATTGAGTTACGAAGCGATTCACGTTTAACTGAAGTTGAAAGGCATCTCTGTCATGAAATGCCAGCACATTGATTTAATTCCCACAACCAATTCTATTGTTTGCCATCTATAAAAGTGCTTTTAAATCGTCCACACCCCCTCGTAAAAAAGTAAATATAATAATTTGTATATTCCTTTCCTTTTATTTTAATTTTTTTATTCGTGTGCACATTGAAACTTATGTGGCAAGCCGAAGAAAATTACTGCTGTTCTTGTTGTCGGAGTTCGAGTTGCCCGGGGCACGCACGATTACGATTATATTGAGCAAAAGGAAAATGTTGATTACATTTTCACAGCGCTGCCACAAAATTGCGCACAATTTTGCCCACAACTTTTCAACTAAACCATAAACACTTTGCACACCATTGTAAATATTTGTACAATTTGCCACACACTCCTATATACTTTGAATTATGGCTTGCTATTTGGTTTAGCCCGGCGTTGCCCGTGTTGATAAATATACCACAAATCAAACATTGTCAAGTGTGAAAATCTATTGCCGATTATTAGCTCGAGATAAATATTTTTCCATTAGGAATCTTTTCGAAAAAAGATAAACGTTTTAAATTGAAGTATTTTGATTTAGTGCTTCTGCAGTTTAACTGTTGTATTTTAGATTGCAACTGTATCAGTCAAACAGTCACTCAATCAATAAGTCAGTCTTTCAGTCAGACAGTTCAATATCCACTGAGTCAGTCAATCGGTCAGTCATTCCATCATTCTCTTAGTCAGTCCTTAACTCAGTCAGCACATACTCCACACATTTTAGTTTAGTTTAGTTTGTTAATTAAATTCTTTTAAATCTTATGCAATCTTTGAATACAAAAATAACAACAACAACAACAACAATGTCAACACATCAGCAGTAATAGCAATAATAACATTTAACAAACAACAAATAAGAGCACTCAAGTGGTTTCGACTTTGGGGTTTTGTCAAAAGGGGAAAATCGGAGGGAGAGCGACGGTATTCAGCTTTGGCCTTCCACAGGCCTTCCACTGGCTTTCCACTGGGGTTTCCACTGGGGTTTATTGTTTGTTTAATTACACAAATAACTGAGCAGATTATTATGGTTAAACACGAAAGTGTAATTGTAATTGTCATGGCCAGTTCCAGCAATTGCTGTGACAATTGTGTGCCAAAAACCGCTTTAGCCAACAAATGATCGAGGATGGATACCACGTAAAAGAAACAAAAAATGTGTGAGCTTAGAGAAATAATAATCGTTTTATTGATAGGAAAATAACACATTTGCATAATTTCTAAAATAATTAATTGGCTCAAGTTTCCAATCAGAACTAATCTTAAAGCGTATATAAGGAGCTAAAGCGATATATATAGAATATAATAAAATAATCCATACCTACAACAAAAGCCCTAGTAGATCAACATGTCAATATACGATTTGTTGTTGTTGTTGGTGTGACAGAGTGTGTGGTGCGTTCTGGTTTGGTCTGCTTGTTGTTTAGGGCTAACCACAACACTTGAATTGAGAGACAACAACAATTTGTGGGCGGCTGTTGAAAATTAGTTAGGAATATAATTGGAAATGGCGCCTGCAGCGCGTCAAATCCTTTGATGGCTTCCGTTTTAACTTAAACTAATACGGCACGTAAACAACTTCGAAATCCCTTTAAAGCACAGCCACAGCAAATAATGCAAAAACACAGGACGACGGGGGGAAAATTGAAAAAGTGACTGCGTTGAAACTAGCAAGTTTTTCCCAGTCAGCCAGGGCGCAGGACTAAAGGCTAGAGGTCCAGGGGAAAACTGCATGCTGAGCGCAATTATGCTGGACAAACATTTACCAGGGCTGCCAAAGCCCAGTTGCTCTCCTCTCATCTCCTCACTGGCACTTAGCATGCACCTTGGCATACGCATAAGCACACACACACACACACACACATGAAAAGAGAAAAAAAGAGAGAGAGAGAGAGGCATACTTACATACACTTAGCTGGAAGGCAAGGCAGCTCAACTAAGGCGCCTCTACTTTTAGTGTACTCCAGTGCCAGCTTGCCAAACACAGACTTCAGTTGCAAGCCTCCGTGTCAGTCTCCAACTCAAACTAAGGCCGCTGCTCGGCTTGGTCGTGGAACGTGTTATAACAATAGGGTGTCATGGCACCTCCCTACCCCTGCCCACCCCTGACTAGCAAGCAACTAACACTAACGAGCAGTAAAACAAGTTTAAGATTTGCCGGCACACAAATAAAAACACAGCCAGAACCGTCGCCATTGCCAGCTCGTGCTCTTCTCCTATTTCTCCCCATTTCGTGCATCCGAACGAATGCCGGAGCGGATGTTGGGATCAGCGCGCAATAACATAACCAAGGCACGTAGCACAAACACGGTACATTATATTGTATAAGCAGACTTCATTACGGTATTTAAACAGAATATCCACAAATTCTGACATGTCGAATGCGCTCAATGCCAATGCGAACCGCACAATGGCTGCAAACGGCATAAAAAGTATTGTTTACTTTCTTCTTCTTCAATTGAATTGGCTTATACTTCTTAGCAATTCTCCAAAAAAACACTATATTTGCAGTTCCAATAAATTTAGGAAATAGTTCTAAAAACTATAAAAACCATAGCATACTTATTGGTGAATGTCTTTAACTTGAAGAGGAAGCCTAAAAGTATGCAGTAAAAGAGTTGCAATAGAATTGAGTGGAAGTAGCAGATGGACAAAGCATAAAGTAGACAAACTTTATACGACCTATGTGAGCATCGTATATGAATTGTATTATATTGAATGACTCGATAAATAGAGGGCAAAGTTAATTTTTAAAGTAGTTCAAAGTTGGTCGTTGTAGGTAAAAGTTACTAATTCAATCGTACCTCGAAGTTCATTTGAAATGCAAGCCTATTTATTTCAATGAAATTATGCGAATTTGGTGCTAAAATGGCCTTCGAAACAACCTCAATAATTGCTGCTTATAAGTTGAAAACTTTATTTACAGCCGCAGATTGCCAAAGAGCCCATTGTGCCAGCGAGTCGTGCCAAAACACACACCAGCTCCCTCACACGCAATCACACACACACACACACACACATGCACAGATAGATAGAGTCACACAGTCGCACACTTACATACCCACATCAGAAGTCAAATTGTGAGCAGTGAAGCAAGTCGAACTATACATCAGAGTCCCGTGTCTGACTGTGCGGAAAGTCTGGTAAAAATGCATCACGTAACCCGAGGGTTGGTCTCCTTCGTTTGGCAATATGATTAGACCCGCAGACGGGAAAACTTTGTCGCCCTAAAAATCAGGATCGGATGGGGAAGGGCAATAGAGACGGCGGATGTGAAGTCGGAGCAAAAGGTGACAAGAAATCACAGCCATATGCAGCCGCAAAGCAAAGCTAAAACTGGGCAATAAAAATTTGTCACCGGGCCAATAAATGTAGCTCGCGGACAAGGACAAAAAAACCTATGCAGACACAGGGAACGAAAGCCTGAAGCCATCACGAGGCTCAGAGCAAAAAAGAATGCGGCGAAGGGATTGGAAGGGATGGAAAGGGAAGGGAAGGGATGGGAAGGAAAGTCAAAAACATTTTCATTGCAGCATTTAAAGCGCCGAATAACAGAAAAAAAAACTTGCCGCAAAAAGGTGGCTCAGGTTGTTCGGCAAACAGATTTCAAGTAATAAAAAATTGAAATTAAAAGTTCCACTTGTAGCAGACACAAACCGCCCCTCAACCCCCCCTGTCCACAGTTAAGCCCATGCCCAGCCCAGTGAACCCAGCGAATGATGGTGAATGCGACACAGTTTTCACACGAAATAGGTCGTAAAAATTATGAGCGGGCAGCATGAAAGCCACAAACGTTGGCAGCTTCAAGAGAAGCTCCTTCCTCTGGAATACCCCCGCCATCTGTCGAACAATGGGTCTCCATATAAAGTGCTAGGGTTACCGAGCTGGAAAGTGCGCTTCAGTTTTTTGTGCCATAAATCGATTTCAATCGACTAATTTAAAGTAGATTGAGTGAACATCGCAATAAGAAGAGGAAAATAAAATAAAACAAATAACCACGACATATATAAATATTATATTTAAATAATTTTGGAGCGTCGGCAACCCTGGCTCGAGCATCTAAAAGATTTACGCTGTCCGATTTGTTTCTTTAGCAATTGTGAAACCGCCGTCGTCTCAGTGCTCAATAAGGTCAATGGGCAGACTATTCATTTTTGTTTTTATTTTCATTTAGATTTAGGTTTAGAGTTTGCCGTTTAATTTTCGCTTTCATTCTCATTTGGATTTTCATTTACATTTCGGCCGTCATTTGCATTTTCATTTCGCTGAAGAGCAAATCAAACAAATTGCACACAAAATTTTAATTGTTTCGCATCCTGAGTGTGTCAACTGTGTGTACAAGTGTGCACCAGTGTGTGTGTGTGTGTGTGTATGTGCGTGTGTGTGTCTAATCAGGATTACTGTGCACACACATTCAACATATTTCACACATCGTAGCGGCAGCGTCGACAGCGTTGCCTCATAAGAATAATGTGCGACACGTTCAAGCATAAACCGAATTAAGTATACGCCACGTTTGCCAGCCAAGTCAGCCAGCTAGCAGACACGCTCTAACTCTGGCTAAGCCCAAAGCTAGAGAGTTGGAGTTGGCCAATGGGCACATTGCCACAGCATAACCAAACTGCAGAGGGACTAGCAAACACTCGCATTTTTATGCGTTATAGAAGCTCCGAAAGTGCCAGCCAAACACACACACACACACACACACACACACAAACTCACCCACAATCTCTTTGGCAGAATGTGCTATATATATATACATATATATATATAGATGTATATATATATATATACACATATATTGTGTGTGTGTGTCTACGTGCAGCGTGTGGCAAAAAGTTTTGTGCGAACGCCCGTGGAAAAGGCCAACGCCAAGTGACGACGACATCTAAGTGAATTTGCCTTAGTCAAATTTTGTGTGGCTGTCGTGGTCCGGGTCCGGATCAGGGCCAGGGCCGAGTCCGGGTCCGGGGCTGGGGTCGCGTCTGGCCTGTCCCTGGTTATGGTTCTGGCTCTGGTTCTGGTCTGGCATTGCCGTAGGTCAGGCACAGGAGGCATTAAAGGAGACGGAGCTAGCTTCAGCCGGCGCAACTGACAACTGTTCCTTTCACAACTGCATGAAATTTGCATTAATTTGTAGCTGCTGCTGCTGAGGCTGCTACTGTGGCACATTCAAGCCGTTTAACGTGCACACAATAAAAACCAAATTATTTCCAATTTTCAAATAAATCACAAATTTTGACCAACATTCGACAGCAACAACAACAAATCGCTAGTAAATCAAACTCAACCAAAAAACGAAGCACAGCGCAGCTGGCAGCGACGCCAATGTCGACAACAACGCTTCGGGTGCCTTTTGCCGAGTTCAGTGTGTCAATAGCTTCGGCAGCCGAGCGACAGCCGAGCGGCGACTGCAAGAGTAAGTTTGCTGACTAAAGCGCGCGCTTGAGCACTGATTTGAGTGTGCACAGAAAAGAGCTCAAGAGTGTTTGAGTGCAAAAGCATTTCAAATTGAGCGCAACTCAAACGGTGCTAGCAACTAGCGCCATTTTGCCAAGCAGCGGCCTGACTTGTGCAGCTGGGTTGTAACTTGACTAAAGCTCAGAGCAGCTTTTCAACACAGGAGCAGGCAGCGCAGAGAGCTTTAATTATGCTTTTCTTACTGTAGGCTTTTTGCAACTTACTTTAAATGCCTCTAAAATGTTTGTTTAGCTGCTAAGCAAAAGGATTGGCAACTTTAGAGAATTTACATACATTAGAATGAATGGCGAAGGGGCGGGACTAGGGGGATGTTTTGTTAGCCTCGAGGATTGTGGAGAATGCCGGCACAGCAGGATAGGCAGGCAATTCAAATCCTTTTACTTCCGCTTTAAGCAAAAGCAGCAGCAGTAAGACGAAGATGGAGACAGATGTGGCTGATAGCAAGGATTCACACCACGCACCCCCTCCTGGCCCCCTCCCGCACTACTATAACGCGTGCGTGGCGTATAAAAAAATATGATTACATATTGTATATTTTGCATATGGGGAACGGTTTAAGTCGGCTAAAGGAAAAGGGTTGACAGTTTTACACCACACACGCACACACACCGTCACACACACACCGTCACACACACACCCACCACCTCATCATCGACGCCGCTATTTCCGTTTTTTGAAGTAACGCATGGGGGAGATACTTTAAGGCAATCAGCACGCCTGCCCTACGACCCCCTGACCCATACCCTGACTCCTCCCCAGACAGCGCACAAACAACTACAACAACAGCAAAGGCGGCATTCAATTTTTAATATTTGCCTTGCAAATTTTGTATAAAATGCATTTGTTGTCTGCATGCGAGACAACCATTCCCGCTCCACCGCCCCACACCCACTATAACCGAGCCCCCCCTGTTCCGTTGCGCACAGGAAGGGATAGGCGATAGACGGCGATGGCGATGACGGTGGCGATGACGGTGGCGACAGGCGAAAAGAGGCAACAGGAAAAGCAGCAGCCGGCACCGACCGAAAGTGAAGTGAAATAGGGGAGGAGCACGGGCAATGTCAACACATGAAAATTGCAAGGACAACGGCAAAAAACTAGCAGCAATAGCTGGTAGGATATAACACAATGGGAACAGGGGGGCGGGTGGTGGGAGGTGTTAGGCGATAGGCAGAATGTAGGAGTAGGCGAGAGGACGTTCCGACGGAAGCAATAAATTGGTTAGGTAAAAAGCTTGTCCTAGACGTAGACACATAGGTAACAAGCGGATCAATCGAGCACACGCGACTGTGTAATACCCTGCCCAACTCTCTGCATTGCATGTACTTTGATTATTATTATTATTATTAAATTGCATAAATATGTACACAAATGCATGGAAACTGGATCTATTATTAAGACATTTTCACGTTTCTTTTAAAAGAATATTCCTCAAGTATCTTTCAGAAATACTATGATTGGCTTGCAATTAGTTTTGTTGGTTTGCGTGGGAAAATGTAGGGGAGAGAGGGGATGGAATTCAAAAAATTTAAAATAAACTTGATAGGCGTATGGTATACAGGAACAGGAGCATTCAGACAGACGGACAAAGCGCAACCTGCTCGGTTGTTACAGCCCTGTACAGGGTATAAAAGCCGAAGCGAAATGGCACGCGAGACACGGACGTAATTTGTGTACATTGCCCCAAGCAGGGGAAGGTTAGGGATGGGAAAGAGAAATAAAAGGGAAAGGGAAGGGGAAGAGGAGGAGTAGAAGGAGTATAAGGAAGCCAAGACAGGAAAGACTGCAGTTTGCTTTGAAGCGTATTTGTGCATGTGGCGACAGAATTAATACAAAATGGCAACAATTATGGTTTGGAAATTTAAATAGAAGCCTGGGCAATAATATTTATGACTTCGACCCAGGCTAGAGTCCAACACGGGACAATGGCGAATGAAATGTTAATCGATGTGAACCTTCTTAATAGCCACACTGGTGATTTCCGCCTCCTTGAGCTCCTCGTCCGTGGTGGCGTTATAGATATGCTTCAAGTATAAATTGAAATAGTCGGTATAGTTCATCGGTGTGGATATGCGATGTTTGCGCACCGGAAGACGCGGCGACAAGGATAGCATGCTCGCCCATTGGCCGTCGCAGAGATCATCGTAGCGCAGCAGGCCAACTTCATGGCCACCAAGGTCACCGGGACCGCGACACATCGGCTGCTGGCCATCCCATAGCTTCACCACGAACTCCCGTATCCAGCGAGCCAAATAAAGAGCACGACAGTCACAATGCCAGGGATTCTTGTCCAGCTTCACAGCCACCAGTTTGTCCAAGCCATGCAAAGCGCCTTGTGGCAAAAACATGAGTTTGTTCGAGTCTATGCGGCTGTAGACGCAGAGGAATGAGACGGATGAGGCGGATGAGCCGGATGAGCAACTGCCCCGGTTAATTGACAACTCAGTGAACTCACAGTTTCTCCAGTTGGGTGAGCGGCGCAAAAGCCCGAGCATCGAAGTGCTTTAATATGTTGTTATTGAGCATCAGAATTTTGAGGCTGGTGAGACCCTTAAAGTCGTTGGCCTCCAGGGTTGTCAGGTTGTTCGAGAAGAAGGTCAGGCGAGTGAGAGCACTGACGTGCAGGAAAAGATCAGCGGGAATGCTCGACATGGAGTTCTGTCCCAAAAGCAGTTCGTTGAGGTTCTTCAACTCCGCAAAGGAATGTCCATCGATCTGTAAGGAAGGAGAACTGTTTAACTGGTTCCTAGAGCAGATCCCTTACAGCTCACATGACTTATGCGGTTCATAGTGAGATCTAGCGTGACCAGGTTTGCCAGATTATTAAAGATGGTGCCAGATATAGAAGTGATGCGATTGTTGTGCAGCATCAAGATGCGCAGACTCTTGAGACCCTCAAAGAAATCCTCCTCAATCTTGGCTAAGGAGGGGAGGAATCCAATTAAGAGCTACTCAGAGTGGTTAACTGGTTAGTTGACTTACCAATTTGATTCCAGCCAAAGTCGAGTGTCTTGAGCTTCGTCTGGAAGCGCATGCTGCCTGAGACGAGCTCCTCAATCTTATTGCGGGACATGTCCAGTTCCTCGAGCATCAACTGATCCCGCAACAGGTTCGGAGGAAAGTTCTTGATCTGATTATCACATAGATTAATGACAGTGAGGCGCTGAGCGTGATAGAATACAGATTCAGGCAGGAAGGCAATGGCATTCTTGCTAAGATCCAGGAGATTTAAATTGCGCAACTTCCAAAAGGTGCGGGCATCAATGTCCTCCAATTGATTGTTCTGAATGCGACTAAGGAAAGAAGTGATCTGAGAATATCCAGAGAATCCCTGAAGGTTAGCTCACTTACAGCTGCAGCAGACTATCGAGATCCTGGAACAGGTCAAAGGGCAGAAAGTCGAGCACATTGTTGGAAATATCCAACTCCTTAAGCAGTGTCAGACCACGAAACGTGTCTTTGTGCAGTGTGGAGAGCGCATTCCGGGATAGATCGATGGCCACCATATTCATGGGTATGACCTGAGTAACTGGCACCGTCTTCAGATTGGTATTCCAGCAGGTGAAACTCTTGGTATCCGGATTACAGCGACAAACCCCGGAAGTGCAATGATTCCACTCAAGCTGACTTCCGCTGGCCAAGTGCCAAATGGGCTGCTCCACAGATCGCAGACGACTCTCAATCTGCCGCACTCGCTTATCGAAATCGGCCAGATTGAACATGGAACTGACATCGCCCACTTTCGACTCGTTATTGGCTCCCATCTTTCGCCTCGGCGTTTCCATCTTCACTCCCTCCACAAGGAAGCCAAGGGTGCCATTGGGCATGGCCTTGATGAGCAGCAACAGCTGCGAGATAATCCTCAACGACTCACAGGCCGTCAGCGTGCAGTTCCTTGTGCCCGAGGAGAGTAAGGGCATCAAATATCTCTGACGGAACTCATCCAGACTCTGCTGTGTATCCTTTCCAAGCTGCCCCTCTGCCAGCAGGGAGAAACTCAGCAGCAGCAAAAAGATGCAGGAAAAGCGAACAACCGACGACGACAACATGACAATTACTAAATGAAGAACCTCTCAATCTGCTCAGCTGTATTTATAGGCACATCCACAAGCGCCGTCTAATTCGCATAATTCAGCAAAATTTGCATCTTTAGTTTTTTCAGCAATTACCTTAACTAGTTCACAACACCGCATGGGAGCTGAGATGTCGCGGGAAAAGCTGTTTCCATTCGATGTACTTGCATATAAACATACGTACAACAATATGTATAAATCAACAAACATATTTCCTTGGAAGATCAGATTAATATTGTACTCTAAATCGAACATTTAACTTAGCGTTAAATTTCCAACTTTCGAAAGACTTCTTACAACCAATTTTGTAACATAATCAGTTCGATAGAGTATATCAAATTCGTTTAAATCAATTTTAGCCATAGTTACGATATGAATTATATTTTAAAAGTTATAAAAACTAAAATGCGGGAGGTCTCTATTAGAATGTCCACCTTATAAGATATATATATAAGTATATCTAAGAGTTTCGCAAGACTGTCATAGAAGCCTGTATTATTATTTCACTGGCATATTCTTAGATTCTATTGTAAACGGAATACTGCGACGTGAGTGATAAAGATAAAGAAAGTATTTCCAAAAGGAGTCAATAAACGTTCATGATTTTACCTGACAATGATTTCCCCACATAACTTTTTTCCTGCGACAACATTATGGGACATTAAAATAAACTACAGTTTGTAATTAAAATACCGATTTTTCAAATTCCAAGGCATACAGGGAATATCCTTTGTATTCGCCACTGCATAGCGCTCTCTATTGCCAATTTTCAGCTTGCTACTCCCAGTATATCACCCTTCCCACTTTTAAACATCCCTTTATAAACTGTACCCGCTAAAAACCATACCCACTAAATACGGGAAACACAACAGATGTCGCTAAAAGGATACAATTTAATGTGCGGCAAATTCATGTGAGCGCCATCTGCAGATTAAACAAGGACGCCATCTATCGCACAACTTCGCTAACTATAAATAACAATAGATGACGAACTCCAATCAATGACAGAAGTTGTGGCGGTTGCAGGAGACGAAGGCCAACTGCATGGGCTTCACACAGAGCATATCCGCAATATGCTTGCATTTTGCCAGCAAAAGATTCGGATACGGCATCGCACCCAGATTATCCACGTAGTCCATGTGGTTCTTCTCCACATCGCCAGCTATCTTAACAGGATTATTCTCGTCAGCCGGGCAACTACTCCGGATGCGCTTGTTGAAATCATCGAGACGCTCTTGAAAGTCTGGCACAAATACACACGGATCAATGGCAACCATAACAAGACCCAGATTGGAAGTGCGACTGTCGCACGGTGCATTCCAACGTGGAATACGTGTGGCATAGTTGGCGCCGGACATGACGCCACACAGCACATCTATCATCGTCGCCAGACAGAAACCCTTTTGACCACCAGCCGGATAGAGTTGCTGGGCGGACAGCGCCAAACTGGGAAAGCTTGTAGGGAGTCCACACTCATCGGACCCCCAAGTCTTTGGAATATTCTTATTCATCATGAATGCCCACTCGATGTCCCCAATATCTTTCATTGTGGATGCCATGTCCAGCATAAAGTGCGAGTGGTTTGCACTGGCACCAAAGGCCAAACAATTGGCGCCAATGCTGGCAGACTGTGCACCCGGTGGCATCATCATGGGTGCCGCATTGGACATCACGAGTCCAATAAATCCCTTGGCCATGGCACGGAATGCGTACCAGGCGGCCATGCCAATGTGGTGTGATCTTTTGGCCACCACAAAGCCAATGCCCGTTTTGCGAGCCTTCTCCACGGCCAGATCCATGCAATAGTTGGCCACAAAGACGCCCATGGCACAATTTCCATCCACATGCGCCGCTGTCAATGTTTCACTTATGATCCTCGGCTCCGCCTTGATGTCCACATGTTTATTCTGCAAATCACTCAAGTACATGTCCAATCGATTGATGCCCGATCCATGAACACCTCGATAATCAGCGGCTAGCAAAAAGTCACTGATGCACCGCTGCTTGTCCAGGGGCACGCCCACCCGTTGCAGACACTCGTGAATGAAGCGTCGCACCTCAGCGACCAGCACCAGCGATGTGTGCGCCATTTCAGTGGAAAACTCGTGAGGAATGCGATACGTGATCCGGCGTAATTGCTCCCAATGAAAGGTGGGATAAACTACACGCTGTAATCCCAACCTGCTGAACATGCTGCAAGTTTCTTGATAAGATTAGCTCTGATCTCGTTTCTGGGGTTGGTTAATTGTGTATATATTTATATGGATTAAAAGAGAAAAGGGAAGTTTTCAAAACTATTTTGGAGTTTACAATATTTCAATTATATGATTATTTTAAAGTTCGAACTTAGTTCAAAGCTGTGGACGTCAAAACGGCCACGCCACGTTCATAGAAACTATGCGAATCCTGGCCAGCAGCGACAGCCAAATCCACTGTGAAGAGTAGCTCCGTGCGTGTGGAGTTCAAGTAAACAGGCAAAGTTAACTTGCTTACCCGCGGCTCCGAGGAGATTCTGCAATGAATTAAAATGGTTTAATCTCTGGAGCAGGCACACTCTATGGTTATACTCACTTCACCCACTTCAGGATAGTCAACGGTAGATCCATCATTATGGTGGATGCCAGCAACAGTTCGTTGTTCTTGCATTGAGCACCCTGCAACTTAAGGCCGGTGACCCCGAAACTGCTGTCCTTCTGGTCGGTCTTGAGTCCTGCATCCGTGATGGTCACATCCAAGGCGAGCTCCTCCAGTGACCAGCTGTTAGCTTGGGCCACGCACTGCCTGGTGGCTGTGATGTACGCCTCGGGATTGAGTAGTCCACCCAGCCAGACAGGGAATCCTTGCAGTTCCTTGGCGCCAGCCTGCGATACAAGCTGCGACACCTTCTGCAACTGCTGGACGCGTGTGCTGAAGTCCGTGATCCACTGGATAACAGTGCAGCCGGCTGGAACAGTATAACGCTTCCAACCTTTCGGTATGATACCGCGCACCAGCTCGGACAACATGGAACGATGATGATTCGTTTGCTTCTTCTCGCCCTGGCAAATCAACACTACATCCTGTAGATCGGATATGACCGTCTGGAGCAGGCGAGCACCGCTGGTCACCTCCCGCTCGAAGTAGCGATACAACGGATCCTTTATGTTCTCCACAGTACGCTTGAGCACGTGTAGGCTCTTGGGCAGCAGCTCCAACCAGGCAGTAGCCGAATTGTGCAGTGTCTTCATCCACGACGGACGACCATCCTCGCTGCGTGCAACAGCCAGTGCCGACTGCTCAGATTGCTCTTCAACACTGTAGGCCAGCTCGTCATCATCCTCCAACTGCTGCATCTTGAGCAGTTTGCTTACTAGATCTGTTCCACGCGTTGTGAGCAACACCTTCTCGGCATTGTTGGGCAATCCCAGCCAGGACGGTGTCTGGCGATCGGTTAAATTCTCAATCCACTTCAGGAAGTGATCTCGACGAGTGCCATCCGGCATGGTAATGTGGCGCAATCCCCCAGAGGCACCATCCACGTTCGCGACCAGAGCAAAGTCCGCCTCAAAGCTGCGTGCCGTGAAGAGTTTCTTCAGGAACGATTGCAGTAGACGCTGATCAAAGTCATTGTCGATCTTGCCGCCGTAAATGGACTGGGAAAGCAAGGTAACCAAAGCATCCCATGGCACTTTCTCTGGCGGCAAATTGGTGCGTCCCATGGCTGTTGTATCAATCCAAGTATCCAAAGTATCGCACGCGACACGCAGATCCGACTCATTGAACTCGTATTTCTTTGCCCATCCCAGAGGCACATAGCGCAATCTTTCCTGGACAATGGCATGGAACCAGGCCAACAGGAAGTACAGACGAGCCCGTTCACTGGGCGTTTTCATCATGCGTGCTGCCGGCACCGTCGAGAAGGTGCGCAACAAGTTTGCTCTGATGCCTGGTGGTGGCTCAAAGACAAAGATGCGGCCAGCGCGAAGAAGATTGACGGGAACCTTCGGATTAATTTCCATGGTGAGGAAGAGACGGAAGCCTGAATGAGGCTGCAGTGAATGCATCTTCTTCTCAAGTTGGACAAGCCACTGCGGCGCCAGATGAACGTTCTTTAACAGCACCCAACGACCACTCTTGCAGGCCATGTTAATAGCACGTTCCGCCTGATTGAATCCTTCAGCTGATCCAATGGCAATACTGGAGATTTGCTTATTCTGCTCAGCAGCCAAATCATCCACACGTCCGGAAGCATCGAAACCGGGAACGGAACAAAGCAATGCAGGCGTATTGCAGTTCAACTGCTTGTCCACAACCGCGCTAAAGTCCAATTCCTGCTCGGCATTGGGCATGAAGTCCACGCCCAACACAGTGTTGACCACATTGTGGGCAGCAGCAATAACGCGATCCGGCCGGAAGGCCTGAATCAACAGCAATTGATGCACAGAGCTGACGATGGCACTCAGCGCCTTGGATTCATCCCACAACTGAGGCACACACTGTTCCGGCGAGCTCTGCTGCAGCCAAGCGCCCAGTTCTGGCATAGAACGAACCTTCTCCACAAGCTTGCGGAAGATGGGTAGACGTGTGGCCAGGCGATTGACGCCCTCGATTTGCTCCCCACTCAATCCCTCTACATGTGCTGGATTGGCCAACAGACCCTCGCGACTGCGCAAGAAGAAGTTGAACTCCGCATCCAAATTGGATTCTCCGGTGCCCTTCAGATGGATCTTGCACATCAGTAGGGCAAAGGTCAGGCGATCGTTGTGCAGCATGCCACGAGCAACACGCTCGTAGCACACTTGGAACAGATCCCTGGTAACGATGCCCAGACGCTCCGAGTGATCGCTGCGTCCCTCGAGGCGAGGATTGTTGTAGAGCACTGTTGAGAAAATGTCCAGGAACATCTTCAAGGAGTACTGATAGAGGAAGTGCACTTGGTTCAAGCTGTCCATGGTGAAGTACATGTTGCTGCAGGCCACCGACAATGGCAAATATTGTTGCGACACCGTCTCGATCTCGGCTATGACCTTGTCCGTTTCATCCACCTTCTGATTGATGTCGTAGGCCTCCTTTTTGAGCGTTTCGAGAGTTGTAATAACGGAATCATCGTCTAGAATCTTGCCCTTGGCATCGTTGAGAGCCTGCAAAAGACTCTTCTCCAGCTGGCGCAACCGCAAGCGGAACTCGCCCTGAAGCTTCAACAGATCGGAACGCTTCTCATCGATATCCGGACGTTCGGCCTTTAGCACTTGGTTCAAGCATTGTGACTGCAACGAACTGCGAGTCACAGTAAAGTTAACAAAGGTCACCCTGGAGCAAATATCCGGCGGGAATTCAACGGTCGGATCGCGTGTCGACAAGAAAATGACAAATGATGGCGACAAATCAATGTCCTGATCTCCCAGCGTAATGAGTACACGGCCGCCGGTACGGCGCAATTCGCGATTAAGCACAGGATTCAATATAGGATCATAGTTCTCGACATCCTGTACAAGCAGGGGATTACCAAATCGTAGAGCCGACTCCAGATTCTTGCGGAACGAATCGTCCAGGAAGGAGGTCTTCGTTATCTTCTTGCCCGCATACTCGTTAAGCAGGAAAGTGGTCGCCTGACCAGATGGATCAATGATCAAAGGATAACGATTGAATCGCTTCAACATAATCGCATTCTCCGTGCATAGATCATCTGAGGGCAAAGCATTCGCCTGCCAACGCAGACGCTCATCCGGATTGGACAGATACTCCGTGCGTGCAATGTCTGCACGATATTGTATGCTCGCGGATTGCAGATGCTGCGACCAAGTCGTAAACAAGTTGAGGCGATAGTGCTGATCAAAGTAACCGCCGTAGGCAATGAATGCCGCCGAGAGGAGCACGTCACCCACAATTGTGGACATTTGGGATTTGAATGTCTCGCTGGTGGATTCCCAGCGTTCGCGTTCGATGTTCAAGCTCTTGAGCAGCGCAATCGAACGATCCACCTTGGCCTGTACGTTCTCCAGATCCGTTTTGATGGCCTGAGCCTGGGAAATGAGTTGAGCATATTCCTCCTTATAAGCAGCAATGCTGCGCTCTAGTTGCTCGACCAGATCCTTAGTCTCCTTGGCGCTTTGCAAGTTGACATCAGCCTGTTCCTCCAGCGAGCGCAGCTCCTCACGCAGCGGCTCCACGCGCTTCAACATGTCAGCGTATTCGATCTGTAAAAGATGAATAAGATATTAGCAATGGGAAATACTTATAGAGATCTGGGGATGCCATGTCTACCTGTGCAATGGCCCATTTAACCATGGGTCCGCAGGCCATACTAGCGCGATTGACCTTCTCAAAGTTATAGTCAGGGTTGCTCAGATATTTCGACTTCATCTTCTCCCTAACTTCATCGCTATATTGTGAGGAATTAGATTAAAGATTAATAACTGTGGCACCATCAATATAATATCAAGTTATTTGTATGGATTAAGCAAGCAAAGCAGTTGATTAACAATGGAATAAAGACGACAATTTAACCAAAAACCAGTTAACAAAATATAAAATATTAAAGAGCCAATTAACCAAATAATCATTGTAAGTTAAGGATTAAAGTTTATATATTTACAATATAACAACGCAGCTTCGCTTAATCATTCAACTACAAGTAAAGCTCAAACTAAAATCAATAAAAAAGGAACATAATAAACAACATTCTACAGTCTATTAAACGATTAACAACAATTATTAAAAAAAAAAGGGAAATAAAATTCAAAATGTGAATTAATAATTTATTTTTTTCATGCTTACGTTATGTTCTCTGTACCGAAGTTAGATACAATTGAATTAATGAAATTTTCACGCATTATCACAGCGCGTATCGATTTCCAATCAGTCGCATTCTCGCCCAGCAGCAGGCAGATCGACTCGAGTGCCAATTTAACCACAGACGGTGGATTTGCCATCGTTCGAACCTCAACCAGTTGCTGTTTGCGTATTGACTTCACCGCTGCACGTGGTTCGATGGTTGAGTGGTTATCGGGTAGTTCATTTTGTTAACATGAAGGATCAGAATTATTATACATAATACATGGCACAACATGGCACTTAATTAAATTGTTAAACTCGTAAAATTAGCCTAACAACTTGTTATAACAACAACTATTATTAACTATGGAACCCTTTATAATAGCTATGTATTTATGGGTTCTATTACTTTTTTAGAATGCCTTCTTTTTCGACTTCCTGCACACCTTGTTAGGGATTAAACAACGCTTTACAGCTTGCTCTTTAGTTTACACATAGATTGGTTTCACTTTTTACAGCTATTCACAGTAGATGTTGATGTTATATTTGCTTCGCTTTAAGGTTATGCTTGACTTCGTTTTTTAGGATTATGTATATTTGCATGTGCATTGCGTATGCAGAGTGTGTGGGTGTGTACGTGTGTGTGTTTGAATGTGGAATAGTTATATACAGTCGATCTTCTCTATAGTGAACTTTTATAAAATGAATTAATTCTTATTATACATTGATTACAAGGACTTTGAAGATATAGTAAAGTTTCAATATAATATATTGAGTTTATAGTTCATTATAGCAAAGCTCGACCGTAGCTATTTTTGTTTAGTTATGTTATATATTTATATATGCAAGAATGATGTGAACGAATCGTTATCGAATTACGACACTTGAATGAGAGTGAATGCTGTGTGGGTGTTGGTGATGTGTGTGTGAGAGATAAAGAAAGAATTGCGTACGTGATCTTGTCAGTCTCCAAATTAACAATCGAGGATATGAAACTGTCTTTAACGAGTATGCCGCGTATGGCCTTCCAATCTGTGGCACTCTCATTGAGCAGCTCGCAGACAGATTCCAGAGCCAGCTTCACCACAGCTGGAGGATTTGCCATGGAACGCACCTCGGCCAGGTGTTTCTTTTTAATCGAGCTAACGGCTGTGTTTGTTTAACATTTGTGCAAATCGGTGTTTGTGTTTCAAGTGTGTGTGTGTGTGAGTGTGTGCGTGGGAGTATTCGATTTAAATACACTTCATATAAGTAAAGTAATAGCTAGACTTAGGAACAATTCTGCTTAAATCTAACTCTAAACCCGCCCACCCCTGCAAGGATTGGTGTCCGTCGAACTTACCTTGTTGCGCTTCGATGACAGCAGGTTCCACCTGTGCTAAGTCAGCCATGACGTACTTCCTCTTCTCCTCGATCTTTACAGTTTGATCAGCCAAACGGATTTGTATCTCCTGTGATTGTATCTTCTTCTTTTCGGCCTCCTGTTGATCCTGGAACATTTGCTTCAGCTTGGCATTGGCTGCCTCGTTTTTCGCTTGCAGCTCCTGCTTCTTGACGGCCAGCGATTTCTGCATCTCCTCCACCTGCTCTACTGTCTCGGCAATCTTGTTGAGACCCACATTTAAATGAAGCTGCTGCTCCTCCAGGTCGCTGCGCTTCTCATTGTACAGCTTGACAAAGTGATGGATAAAGTCCAAGTAATGACGTGGAGTAACCGCCATGGTGCGTCCTCCTCGCTTCGCCAACCGAGCGTTAGCCTGGTGCAAAGTCTGATGCACATAGACGCAGCTGTTAATGACGGCTTCGCGATGCGTGGGATTTGCCGGCACCAGAGGGCAGACCGAGGGGAAAAAGTCTGGCGGTGACCAGTTGGGCTTCTCTAAATCCACTCGTGTAGTAAACTCCTTGCCCACCTGGAACAGTGCCGAATCCGACCAATCGCCAAACCAATTCAGTACACAACGATTGAACAAAGCTGGTGAAGTTGCAGCACGATCCTTGAGGCCATCAGTTGAGGGATTCATAGTGAAAACAACGTGCAGATTACGCATCACCTGTTGAGTGAACCACTTGTACAGCTCATCGCTGGAGTCTAGCATGAGGCCTTCACGCTGGGCACCCTCCTTGCATTGAGTCATCAACGTGGTGTATTCGTCACCTTCAAAGAGACCTGGCACTTCGCCGTTGGCCAGCAGCGTGTTCATGCGCTCCAGGAAACCGGAGTCCAAGACATTTGATTCGTCCAAAATGAAGGCAATTTTCTCATCTTTGCAGCCGGAACGACGCAGCACGCAACGCAGATCCTCATCGAAGTCCTCACTGGTGTATTTGTTGTGCACCTTGATCTGGAATATGGACAATCCATTCATCCAGGCCACGAAACGAGACAACGTCGTTTTGCCAGCGCCTGAAACACCAATGAGCAGCAGATGACCTTGCGGCTGCCGGAAGATACGATCAATCCTAAGCACATGATCCAGCACTTCGTCGAAGAGCACAAGTGGCACATCGAGCTCCTCCTCGTAGAATACTTTGAGGCGTGCACGCACATAATCTCGCAGTTCCTCACGATTAACTGGCATGTAATCCTTAGACAACCAGTTACTATAAAGGATGGGCCGTTGCAGTGCCTCTTCCTGGTTAATACCCGGGAAGTGCTTGTGTCCCACCAGATCGATATTCTCATTTGTCCAGCGACGCTCCGTATCATCCACCAGACGATCCTGGAACAATCGCAGCGCCTCATGGGCCCACAGTCGCACTAGACCCTCAACAGGCAATGAGTCCAAGGGACGGATGGCTTCACAAATACCACGCACCCATCTGGTCATCTCACGCGGCGAGTAAACATAATGAGGCTGCATGTCCTGTGTGAAGCGGTCCTGCGAGGCCAAATAGAACTCCACCATGGCATTGGTTAGAGGCTCAGCGTATCCACGCAATGCTGGCATCAAGCGCAGCATGGCCCGAGAGAATGTTCCGTAAATCTGCTTCAGAGATGTCTCCCCGGGATAGTCCACATAAATGATGGGCACGTGGCGCAGGAAACGATGAGACAGAGGCTTGCGACCAGGATCTGTGGGCGGATTACAAGCACCCACAAATTGAATGCGCTCCAATGAAACCCAAGCCTGATCACTGGCTCGATAGAAGCCCTTGTGTTCCACTAACTGACGCAAGAACGAGATTACACGCTGAGTGCCATATGAATCCATGTCTGGTAAATTGATTTCATCGCAGAACAGCACTAGCCATTTGCCAATTTGCACAGGAGATAGGACCACACCATTGGGAGTCTTGCGATATTCGCAATAATGATCGAACGTCTTTAATAGCAGCTCAGGTGTCGTAGCCGATGAAAAGTTAAGGCCCACCACTTCCATGTCAGGCAGAGCACGCAGAGCAGAGAACAGCGTCATGGTCTTGCCGGAACCAGGTGGACCGCAGAGCACTGAAAGAAATAGTTTATGAATAAATGGATTCATTTAAATTCAAGTTGCGAGAGGACTTACCCAATGGTTTGTGCTCGGCCAACCAAGTGTAGAGCAGCGATTCGTGACGAACCGTGTCCAATGTGGGTACCACAATGTCCGGTGAGGCTACCTTATGGGTCTCTACCTCAATGACGGGCACCTTGTTGCTCCATGGAACCCACTCGCCATTCATGCTCACTTCGTAGTCGATAATGGGCGCTCCAGCAGCACCAGGCAGTGGTACAGTTGTCACACTACGCACAAAGTCGCCCAGATCGATGCGTACTTTGAGCTTGGCATCGCCAGCGAATGACCACAGAACGGAGTAAACGAGCGCCTTCGGTATGTAGTGCTCCAGTTGATCAGCGGAGCAAGGAAAGTCGGGATGTTGGGCATTGAAATTGAGTACATTGCGGGCCGCTTGATTAAGCATGGAGAACAGCGAACTGAGGGCACGCAAGCGTGTAAAGTCCATAATATGCTCCTGATCCATGGCGTACTCAAGAGTGCGTACGACAATGCCATCCGCAAAGAAGAACGGCTGCAACAACAAAGCAATATCGCGTTGAACTTGCAACGATGGTGATACCTCCTCTTCCTTATCTTTAGTAGCCTTAATGACGCTGACGAAGTCCTCGTCGCCATCCTCAAGAGGAATACTTCGCAATCGCGACAGATAATTCTCAAAGATCATCTCTGTGGAAAGTACGTCCTCAGAGAACCAGACCATTCCGCAGCGGGATACCGTAGCCAACGTGGCAAACTTCAAGTCCTGCACCTCAAACATGACGCGAACATTCGGAGGCAGCGAGAGACGCTCACCATTTGGCAGAGTCAAGAGCTTGTTGTCATCCAGCACCGAGTTAAGATTTTCAACCCATTCGGGATCAACATCACCATCAAATATAATCCATTGGCGTTTGTTAATTTCGCCACGCACATTGTCGATGATCTTACGCAGAATGTGAGTGAATAAACCGTCGGTCCATTCGCGCGTGTTGGGATCGAGAACACCATAGAGTGCCTCCTTGGATATAGCTTTGGGATCAATAACATGGGCAACGCCTTCAACGCCCTCGAAACGTTCCAAGGCCTTGAGTAATGTCCGCCAAGCCGTCGATTTGCCAGAGCCCGAGGGGCCAACCATCATCAGACCATGATTGAGATTAGAGATTTGATAGAGTTGAAGTACCTAAATGGAAACAAGGAATCGATTAATGAGTTACTCATAAAACACAAACTATTGGAAATGGGATTTCAATTAGTTACTTTGTCGACCCATGTGGAGCCGAGTCCCTTTAAGTGGTTAGTAGGCGTGTGAAGTGAATCCAATGTTATGAAATGGTCAAGGATGACAAAAAGGCTAGCGACACTTACCTTTTCCATCCAGGCGGCGCCCTGCTCGTCTCCTTCACCACAGACCAGATAATCTTCCTGGCAAACTTTGCGTATCTCCTCCTTGAGGCCCTTCATCTCGGCTCGAGTGTAGCCCACATTGGGGAAGACATCGCTCAGCAGGGAGAAGAGCAATGGAATATCCTCAGCGACCAGCTTAGGCACCATAGTCTCGCAAACCGACTGTATGAGGATCTCCTGTTCGGGAAGATTCTCTGCCACAGATGCCTCGTCGATATTCTCCTCGCCACGAGAACGCATCTGCTCCTTGATCTTCATGATGCGATCACGCTTCACATTGCCAGCTGAGATCAGTACAGACTTGAGAGCTCGCAGTCCAAAGTCGTAATGACTTTGGTTGGACAACTGCTCGTCACAAAGCTTGAAGAAGGGCACAATCTTGCAGGCCAGTTTCTCTGCAGAGCGGAAGCCTTGGGAGAAGAGCATGACCTCGGCGATGAGCTGCCTATCGGGAGTTGTCATGGCCAGCGAACGGAAGAGTTTCTTCAGATTGTCGGGCAGATTGGAACGGCCAGCGTAGCCAGGATTCATGGTTATGAAGATGGCCATATCTGGAGAGACGCGCACTTGTTTGCCCACCAATTCAACTGTGATGCTCTCCTTGTTGCTATCCATCTCATACTTGAGTGCCTCCTGAATGGTTTGGATCTGCTGCGAACAGGCGGACAACATGCGCTCCTCTAAACGATTGAACTCATCGAAGCAACCCCAGGCGCCCACTTGGCAAAGACCAACAAAGATTCGGCCCATGGCTTGGAAGTCGAACGTTTCGTCACAGTTGAAGACGAGCACAAAGCGACCCAATTGATTACCAAGCGCTTTCACCGACTCCGTTTTACCTGTGCCTGCTGGTCCGAATGGAGAACCACCCAGACGAGACTCCAGGGCCTGTGTCATGGTTAAATAACAGCGATCCGTGAGTGGAGTTTGCACCAAGCGATCCTGAACTCCCAAATACTCAAATCCGTAAAAGAATCGTGCATTTGCCATGTGGATGGTCAGCTGTTGGAGCACCTCCGTCTGGCGAGGATCAAAGTAGAAGCGCATCTCGCACAGCCACTGGAATGACTTCGGCGAGGTGACACCGTTGGTAATCAAGCGTCTGGTTACTGTACGCTTATGCACAAACTCATTGATGAGGTGTTCCAGTTTGCGTCGACGCAGTGGAGGCTGCTCCTGCAACACGGAGTCCGCCAGGACATTCAATGTACTCTCCACATTGCCCAGGACACCCTGCATGGGCTTGTCTTTGTTGTTTTCGGAAGCCTGTTGCAAGGCGGCCTCTACATCCTCGGACCAAAGAATTTGGGCAGCTAGCACGACAATCTGTGCCTGGTATTTGTCGCACCACTCCATGTATTTTTGAGGATCGATTTTGCCATCACGGAACTGTTTAATGTCCTGCACAGCTTGGGCCAACAGCGAGGCAAGTGTAAAACGCATTTGTTTCTCAACCAGCGACAACCATTCGTTGATCTTGGGATGATCCACAGTGGAAACGGGATTGATGAAATGCACTTCCTCTCCTTCGCGTGAGGATATACCTAGAATGACATTGTTCTCCTCGTTCAAGAGAATCGCAGCCACACCAGCGAACATTTTCTTGAAATGCTTCTGCAAGCGGGCAATGTTCTTGCTGTTGCCAATGATCTCCAGAAGATCCTCATCACCCACAAAGTAAAAGCGAGGGAACGATGTACGCTCACGCTCCAGATATTCACCAAGTGCCTTTTGAATCTTGCCAAGGAGATCGGCCAGTCGCTCCAGGGAACGTTGCACGGCTGGAATATTCAGCACATCCATAACCTTTGGCGATTTGGTTACCTTCTTCATCAGTCCCAAGAACTCGGAGCTGATACTCTGGAAACGAGATGTTTCCACAGGCAATAGTGTCTTTATGTCCGCACTGCCTGAGAAGATGCCCTCCAAATAAACCCAACGACGCTGAACATCAATCCAAACATCAAACAGAGCATTAATGCGATTCAGTTTCTCTTCCCAGGTGAGCGCCTCCTCCTCGAAGACCTTGTAATAAGGCGACAGCTTCATGGCGGCCACAGAATTGATGTGCTCCTTAACTTTGTTGAACAAATCATCCCAGCCTCGAATGATACGACACTTGTTTTGATAGTTGATCAAATCCAGCTCATAGTTTTGCCAGGATTCACGCACTTGCTTCAAGAACTCTTCCAACGCCATCTCACCCTGAGCCACCAGAATGATGTCCTTGACAATGCCCTCATTCTTTTGCAGATTTACATCCCACACTTGACCCAGCGTTAGATCAGAAATGACCCAATTAACACGCAACTGTTTGGTAAGCTGTTTCCAATGTCGCTCCTTCAGTGCATCCGACTTAAGCTCCACAATCAACATATTCACCTTGATGTAGCTCTGTATGAGCTTTTTCACATACTCATAGGATTCATACATGCGCAGACGAGCGGGTAGCTCCTTCAGCTGGGCCATCATAGCCTCCAGCTGCTGACGAAGCTTACGAGGTTGCACAGACAGCCACGGCTTTTCCCGAGTCTCATCAATCTGGGTCCATACCTTGGAAAGTTCGCTCCATACCCCGCGAAGATCCTGCAGCTCCTCCAGAGCGACATTCATGCGTTCGGAGCTGTTGTTGGGCACAGCCGACTCCTGTAGCTCGAGTGCCTCCTTGGCCTTGGCCACATTATCGCGCTCCTCCTTGAGGCGTGAGTATTTGCTCTCAAATATCTGCAGCTGCTGCAAGGCATCATCAGGACGAATTTTACCGCCAGTTGGCTTCGTTTTCTCCCAATCATTTAGGAAATCAACTGTTCGCGTCTCCACGGCCTTGTCTTCGGCAACAATCTTGGCCTGAAGACTCGCCACCTGGGTCTGAATAGCCGTGTCCTTACGCTTTATGATCTCATTAAAGGCAGACCATTCGCCCTCGATATTGTCCACGTGCAACCAGTTGTTTGGGAACTGGAAACGCTGGCGTTCCAGAATGCGTTGTGCCTCGCGGAACACCTCCACCTGCTTGTCCCAGGCAATCATGTCCTTCTTCAGCGATTGCACATAAGTAATAAAACTGACGGCATCTGATGTACTGGCTGCCTCGATGCTCTGCATCTCCAAATCCGTGCGAGACTTGGACACCTTGGAATGGAAGGTGGTCATTTCAGTACCCAAGAGTGTTCCAAACTTGCCCAACGCTTCCTTATGCCACGAGTCATATTTAAGTGTCACCTTAGCCTGCACCTTGGCATAGTCAATGATAATTGCTCCATAGGCACGTCGTGTGTCCGAAGTATCAAAGGTGGTGCGAGATTGCTTAATGTCGTTAAGACACTTGATCCATAGATTCACCTCCTCGCCCAGACGACCATACAAAGTATCTGCCTGGAGATCCCAGAGACTCTGGTAGCGCAACCACTCATCCACATAGTTACGCACCTCGCTGATTTTGTGCTCTATTGCGCCGTACGCATTCTCCAGGATTTTACCTTCGGGCAACTTGGTCAACAGATTCCGATAAGTCTGGGAGACCGGCTTTTCCAATCCTACCTGGTAGCGTGTGCTCTGCAAACGCACCTGGGATGTGACAATAGCTTGCCATGCAAAGAACTGCTGCATTATTTGGAAACGTGCCTCCTCGATAGAGGGATACAAATACATCTGCTGATTTGTAATACGAATCTCATGCACAGCATTTTGTATCTGCGGCTCGCCACCTAACTTATGAGTCGGCTGTGTGGGAGCATCCGTATCCATAGAAGTATCAACCTCCTTCTTGTTGCCCGTGAGAGCCTCTGTCCAGGCTTGAATGCCTGCCTGGAGACGCAATGCTAGCTTTTTCTCAACCTCCTCGTCCAGGCGTGTAACCCACACACTGAGGTTAGAATATTGACGCAGCGATAGATCATCAACAGCATGCTGAATCTTGGAAAGAATTTCGACAAAGGTGGCTGCACTATAGGGACAAGTTTCCAGCGAGCGGACATCTACATCCAGCTGCTCCTCCACCACTAGCAAGTCATCCACCTGAATAATAACAATAATTTATGTTACCTACAATTCAAAGATCATGTTGGTAAACTAATATACTTTACCTTCTCCTGGAACTGAGTTACGCATTCGGATAAGCGCAGCACATAGGGATCCAGCTTGTAAGACTCCCAAATGAGCCCAATGCCCTCGGACACAAGGTTCAAGACCTCCTTGCGTAGTCCGGCTACCAGGGGTACAATACTAGCGCGATCTTCAATCTGTGGGCAGGATATGCACATTAGTATTTCGCTTAATATAAGAATATCAAGTGAAAATATATAATAAAGCATGCGGGAGTTGAACAATAACAAACTGTGATAGCAACATTTTATTTTAAGGGACAAACGACACTACCTTGAATACTGAATTTAGTGCTAGACTCCTATTATTAAGCTGCATGAAAGAAAGGTATTTGGTTGTTTTGGTTGGTTTAAAAAAGGTTGTACTGTCTATGCTTAAGTAAAGTGTTTAAGGTGTTTAAAGTGTGTTGTGAATAACAAAATTCAAGCTGCACGCCGGAAGCAAAGCTATGCGAAAAAACAAAAGCTTTATAACACCCCTTGGAAGGTGAAAAAAATGTTTTTGTAAATGTCTAAAGCATTGTTTAAAGTAAAAGATAATATAACAGAGCTGATAGACAGCTATTAAACAGAAACAAAATATACATAAACAGAGCTTACGCTCCAGCTTTAGTGATAGATGACTATGTGGTGTCGTGTAAAGTGATGTGGATTTGGCGTGTTATGTATTGACTGCTTAAAAAGCATTCCTTACCTTCTCCAAAGTGCGCTCGTAAGTGCGTACGCTTTCAATCAGGGATATAGCATAGGGATAGATCTGATTGGCCTGATGAGCCTTGTTGACAATGGTAAGTGGCACCCTGTGAGAAATATATTATCAAAATATCCGAATTAATTTGAATATCAACAATTTACTCACCTAAAGCCCAGGTTTTTGATGTTGCGCACCTCCTTGGCTAGCGTAATGATCTCGGGTAAAAAATTGACACGCAGACGCAGGACATTGCCTCGCCCAATTCGTGAACGTGTCGATTCAATTGTGAAAATGCGCCCAGAGCTGCCAAAATTGCGCTCCTGCACTTTGCGTGCCCATTCATGAAAGACATCAGAAATGGATAACTTCGCACGGAAGCTATCGCCATCGGCCTTTAGTTTCTGGCCCTCAATGTGCGTTTCCCAGCTCTTGCCCAGCACATCTTCGACCCGCTTCAGATACATGGTCAGTTGATTGTCAATCTGCCGAGCCCAAATGATAGATCCCGCTACAGGCGGCAGATCACGCACAGAGGACAAACGGCAACTCTTGCTCTGTGGGTACTGAACCTTAAACTTCTCGTGCAGTGCTTCGATGTCATCCTTGACGCGCTGTATCAACTGCGTCTGATACTCGCGAATTGCGCCGCGAATGTGAGGACGCACAAACAACGCATTGAAGCGCGAGAATATGCGGAACATTTCGTTGGCATTCTTTGCTGTGCCCAGCTGGTCCCGCAAGTGAGCGGTTATACGCGTCTCCACGCGGTCTTCACGAAGAAAACAATGTTAATATTAAATAATTTAATAATATAATAACAATTACCAATCTTCTCTTCATAGCGCTTGACAGCAGCCTCCCAGGCCTCGCAGCCTTCCTTGGTTATGTCCAAGCAGTCCACTTCCTTGACATTTTCGTAGGCCAAGTTGACCTCTTCGATGGCATTGGCATCGGCGGCATCCAGACTGTAAGGCTGCTTGGTTTCCACCGTGCTGCCGTCTTCGTTAACCGCCTGCTTGGTGGGTCGCAAAACGCGCAGGATTACGGTGCGCAGCTGCTCGTGTTGCCGCCGGAATTTACGCATATGCTCCATGCGTACTTGCAGTTTCTTATGGGCTGGCGACACACGCCACACCATCTTCAAATGCTCATCGCGCTTCTTCTTGACAATGTCACGCAGTAGACCTTGGAGCTTGTCATACTCATCGTCCCAGCAGCTAAAGATCTCAAAGCACTGGTTCATCACGCGCTCGAACTCATCGAAGGGAATGTGCATAAGACGTCGAGTACCCAGCACCTTAAGCAGCTGTTGCGATAGATCCCTAGAGATGGCCTCGATGAGCTTTAGGCAACGCTGAATTGGATACTTGGTATTGCGAACTTTACGCAGATGCGAGAAAATTTGCTGTACAGCCGGGCGAATCTTCTCCAGCTCCGTGGCCGATAGTAAATCGTTTATTGGAAAGTCTTTCATCAACGGATTGTAGTCGGCCACAGTAGCTAAAGCTTGCTTCAAGCCAGTATCCGTATCAAACGAAACAGTGGCGTGGAAGCGCTTGCCATGTTTTAGTATGTCCAGTGTTAGTGCCACTTCTGGCGACTCGCGTTTTTCCTGGATGCGGTACAATGCACGCTCCAAATTTAACCAGAATGAAATTTCCTGCATAAACAAGGATTAGTATAAACAAAGAATCCATTTTAATGATTGCTAACCTGAAGCGCAGTGCCCGAACCGGGATCACGATTAAGTTTTGTCACTTTCTTGATTTCAGTAATCCAACGATTGACGCCATTCTGCAGCTGATTAAGGAATGACGAGTCCTCGACCTTGTCACCAAAGTCTACCACCTTGGCCTTGTGGTTCTCATCAGCGCACTTACGTATGACTGCATTCACAACTGGATGTGCAGTCAGAGTAATCTCTGGGATGTCAATGTTCTGCTGCAAATGCAACAGTCCCATCTCGAGTTCCGCCAACTTCTTCTCCACCGATGGCGCCATCTTGTCACCATCTCGATCAGCACGTCCTGATTCCTTGACATAAGACTTGAAGTACGGTGCCAAAGACTTGCTGATGAACGCGTGCAGTGTTTCGTAAGGAGAGCCATCCGAAAAGTTAATCAAACGCAGCTGCGAGTGAATGGATTTGTCCGCCTCGACAACGACTCCACGCTTAATGCACGCCAACGAAGCCATGCGGCTATTGGTGAAGTGTACATCATTGCTTATTTGGTAAGTCACCTGTTCCTTCTCATCCTCGCTTTCCGCCGGTTGTTCACTATCGTCCTCTGTACGATAAAACGATAGAATGCACCAAACACAATCAGCTATGTTATTAATATTTCACCTTCACCCACATTTGAGTCAATGAACATACATTATCTGGCCCTGGCATTCAATGACGAGAGGGCAATGGCACTGACACCAATTCATTACCAAGGTGACAACCTTCGAAATTTTAACGGCCAAGGTAAAACCTTCAAATTTCGTACACTCAAGGCCAGAACCTTGAGCGTGCGTTGACTGACCCTGACGCGAGACAACGTTCAAAGTCACAAGTCAATGGAATGAATACACAACCATGCAACTGAAGGTCGCTAGCATTTCCGTAAACAAAGCGAAAACAGATGTTTGTTTGCTCTACTGCCGGCCACCGGCAAACTGCTTAACAGCTGGCCACACTAAACGCTCAACAAGCCGGCAACGTTGGTAAACCGGTTGCTGATAAGAGTCAATGAACAAAGGTTGCATTAAAGATTGGCAACATTTCCATTTTCTGTGTATGACGTCAATGTAAGAAATGTGCAGCAAAATGTTATTAGTATTTACGGAAAATTATGTTAAAAAAAAAACAGTGGAAATACAACCAATTTATACATAAGTAAATTATATTTTATGATCTTTAAAGATAATTAGCAGAACAAAATGACGTCACAAATTTATACTAGACACAACCTCTTCTTTTTGGGACGAAATTGGTGGATGTGTCAGCTAGCATGACGTCATGCGCACAAAGCAGCATAGAAAACATGAAAAAAATATCTGGCGATTGATTTTTAACAGAACAATTGCATATGGAAATTGAATTTCCAAGAATTATGAGCATAATTCATTGAATATAAAATTTGCAAATAAAAGAACATATTTTTAATAGGAAATACGATTGCCGTCTTTCTTGGCAACGCCATTTTGTGCAGATGTTAAACCAATTTTGCAAATCGACGAATTGGAAAGACAATGAATATATCTCACCTTTGATGCAGTTGCGCTGAACATACAACGCCTGCACCTGGGGATCAGACAGAAACTTGCGAATAGTTTCCTGGTTGACTGGATCGTCCAAGGCATTATTCAACGATTCCGGCACAACATCCTCTTCTGGCAGCAAAATGGTGACCGCCTTGCGAAGATAATTTGCAAATGCATCATAGTTAGCTATGGACAGGTTTACAGCTGGATCCACCGAAGTGTCGGTTTCCAGCGAATCGCCCATGTCTTGCAACTACTTTTGCACTCAATTGAATAGTTATTGGTTTTTAAATTAACTTTTTCACAATACTTCGATATGAATACGCCCTGTGAAAAATTACGTCTGCAGTTTTGGCGAAAGTGCAACGCCAAAACTGCCAGATAGCTTAAAGTAGTGACAAAAAGCACTATATTGCCAGCTTTTGCAAGCACCTGGACAAACAACCCTGTGTTAAAATGCTGCCACTATGCTATGAACGCTTCCCGCCAGAAGTTTTTGATGAGAATCATATGCACTTATCGTGATATGGCAGCACTGTCCATTAAACAGCTGTTGAATTGCACACTTTGCATTTTATTATTATATTTATTACATACATAAGTTAATACTTTATTCATGTGTAATTTTATCAATTAAAATAAACAATATGCAAGCTCTCAGATACAAATGTATTTTACGGGGATTGAAATTCAACTGGTGCCGTCGTCTGTTAACGCAAAGCTGCACTGGGAATGAGGTAACCCGCAGAGCAAAACATTTTCACTTTATAAAACATATGCTTGTATTGTTTTAGCAACTGGAACTGACCAACGATGTAAAGCACAGGATTGAAACGCACTGGAGCCAGCAGCTATGCAATGGACAGTTCGACAACAAGCAGACGGCAAACAAATACTATGTGCTATCCATGTTTCCCTATCCCTCCGGCAACCTGCACATGGGTCATGTACGTGTATACACAATCAGCGATGCCGTGGCACGTTTCCAGCGCATGTGTGGCAAAAATGTGTTCCAACCCATAGGATGGGATTCATTTGGCCTGCCCGCCGAGAATGCGGCCAATCAGCGCGGAGTAGCTCCAGCTGATTGGACACAGCAGAACATTGCACAGATGAAGCAGCAACTACAGCGCTTGGGTTGCTCTTTCGACTGGGCACACGAACTGTCCACGAGTAGTCCAGAGTATTATAAGTGGACACAGAGTTTGTTTCTAATGCTGCACAAACATGGACTCGCATATCAAAACGAGGCGTTGGTGAACTGGGATCCTGTTGATAAAACTGTCCTAGCCGATGAACAGGTGGATGCAAATGGCTGTTCCTGGCGTTCTGGCGCTAAAGTGGAAAAGAAACTGCTAAAGCAGTGGTTCATACGCACCAGCGCCTATGCCAAACAGCTGCTGGACGGGCTGGATGATCCAACGCTGCGCGATTGGCGTGATATTATAAATCTGCAGCGCCATTGGATAGGGGAGTGTGACGGTTATGCCTTTATGCTACTCACCTCTGCTTCGAATTTACTGCGTGTTTGGACAGTCAATCCGGAGCATCTTAAAGATCCTCATTCGTTTCTGGTATTGCGCAGCAAACACTTTCTATCCAAATTGCCTGATGCGAACCATCTGAACGTGGAAAATCCATTTTCAAAGACCACGCTACCTATAGTTTTCAATGACGATGTTGTCTTTCCACCGCAATGTGATGTCTACTTAGCTGCGCCCAGTTTTCGTACCGAGGACCGTGAATTGGCCGAGTCCTTCGGCCTTGCTCTTTGCAGTTCAAGTGAGAATGAGGAGCGCATCAATCCCGGGAATTGGGAGCAGCTACGTAAGGACGTTTTGAATGCGGCCACACGGCTAAATATTGGCGGTTATCGCGTTTCCTCCAAACTGCAGGATTGGCTCATTTCAAGGCAGCGCTACTGGGGTACTCCTATACCCATTGTACACTGTCCAAAATGTGGAGCAGTTCCAGTGCCAGAGCAACAACTCCCAGTTAAGTTGCCGCCACGCAACGCTGGAAAGGATGCTCTCCGCTGTGAATGCCCAAAGTGTGGAGATCCTCAGGCAATTCGCGAAACCGATACAATGGACACATTTGTGGACAGTTCCTGGTACTACCTGCGATATCTGAATCCACACAATGCAGATCGCATAATTGACCCGTTGCTGGCTAACAATTGTATGCCAGTGGATCTTTACATTGGTGGCAAGGAACACGCCGTATTGCATCTCTATTATGCGCGGTTCGCAAACCATTTCCTGCATAGCTGTGGCCTGTCACCCACGGCAGAACCATTCTCACGATTGCTTGTGCAAGGCATGGTTATGGGTCGTTCGTATCGTGTCAAGGGCAGTGGACGTTACGTAAAAGAGTCGGATGTGGAGATTGTGAATGCTAAGAAGAATCAGGCGCAGCTTAAAGAAACCAAAGAGGCCGTGGTCATGGGCTGGGAGAAGATGTCCAAATCAAAGCTAAATGGTGTCGAACCAGACGATATGTTCAATGAATACGGCACGGATACGACTCGACTGATCATCTTGGCCGATGTGGCGCCCACATCGCATAGAAATTGGAGCAGTGCGAGTAAGTTCATCAATAGTTAATCAAAATGACTACTTCTTGAGCCTGCAATGCCTTCTCTTAGCTTTTCCTGGCATTTTGAACTGGCAAAAGAGATTATGGATTACGTTGGAAGACTTCCAAGCGGCACGCGATGAAGCTACCACGGATATTGTGGACACAGGCAGCGATGAGTTTCTAATCGAGGATGCTAAGCTCTTTGATGCACGCAATTTCTACATTAAAGGCGCCACCTTTAACTATCGCCATGCACATCAATTGAGCGTCGCCATCTCAAAGATGCAGGGATTAACAAACTCATTAAGGGTAATCCTCCGTCAGATGCTTCATTTTTGTCCAGTTTATCAAATTATCTATTTGCAGCGCACACCAAAGCACATTCAACGACATGGCAAACAGTTTGAAAGGGCTCTGGCGGCACAGATCATCATGTTAGCCCCCATGGCGCCGCATTTTGCCTCTGAATTGTGGTCGAAGTTTGTCTCAGTGCCGGGACGCCTCAATGTCAACAGCGAAGAGCTGCAGTGGACGAAGGATGTGCTTGAACAACGCTGGCCAGATGTGGATGCTGCTTATCAACTGGATCTGTCCATTAAAGTCAACGGCTTTGAGAATTGTGTTATTAAGGTTGCTAGGAATCAACTGGACAAGGTCAATCACAGTGACGCACTGGACATTGCCTTCAACACGCAATCCGTGACTTCATATCTCATCGATAAGAAGATAAAGACTACGAACTTTGTGCTGTATCCAGGGATTGAGGCCACACTCAACATATACGTGGAAAAGCTGAAAAAGGCACAGAAGCCAGAAAAAGGTAGCGATGTGGATAAATTGAAAGCAGAATAGATAAAAGGGGAGGGAGAATATCTGAAGCAGGAGTAGTGGTGATCTGTTGGATTTTGCATTGGTAGAAAAGATGATCTCCAGTTTAGATTGGGATTTATCTTTATTTGTTATTTAAGTTTAATGTTAAATATATATAATATAAAAATTTGACTACTTTCACGCATGTTACTTTACAAGGTTTGGATTGGATTTAAATGCCTAGGGATCAATAAATAAGGTTCTTGTGTCGATTGTGCAGCGAATTCTCCACTAAAAGCAATTAAGTCTAAGAATCCTTTATAAAGCACGGATGATCCTCAATTCGGGATTATTCCAGGGCATCACAGTTCCCTGCCGAATACATTTGCTCTGGAAGATTACAGGTCCGATTTCACATCATTAACTCAGCTTTCTATTGAGGATCACAGTTTCCTTTTTCACTTCATTATCTCGGATATGAGATTCCTTAGGTAGACATCCAGCTGGGCATAATCGAGCAGCGTATTCCGCACAATATCGACGAGCATGCTTGGCCAGAGTGTTTCCAGTTTGTGCAGCTTCTCAACCGCATTGCAGGTGTTCTCCAGCAACAAGGCAAAGTGTTGCCTGCCTCGATCACGAGCACTCGGTGCCATTGCAGTTGCTCCATTTTCCGTACCCGCTACAGTCGCTGTTGTTGTGGCCTTTTTCCATTGGAGCGCCTCCTTGCCGACAACCAGACGCAGTGATTTGTTCTCGGCACGCAGTAGCCAATCCTTGGGAGACAACTTGCTGGCAGTGCAGGTCTCATCCAGGCGCAACCGCGCCAACAAAGGTTGAAGCATGCCATCGGGCATAGACCACAGCACAAGATTAGAGAGGCCAGCGTACATCGCATTGGCGGACTCCACCTCAGACTCGCTGATCTCCTGACCATTAAGCTGCTTCAATCCCCAATGGGAGAGTCTGTAGATGGCATAGGCACGCCAGGCGGGTTTCCCTGTGATGGCATTGCCCTCTGCGTCAATCAACAGCGAACTGAGTCCTTGGAGCTCCGCCAGAGCATTCAGTTGCCCCAATGTACTGATGTTTGTCTCGCGAAAAACAAAGTGCTCAGCATGCGGGAAACGGACTTTGACTCTGGCCAGAATGCTGACAATGCTGTTGAAATTAATATAGCTAAAGTTCAAGGTGTGCACATCGTTCGCCTTGGCCGGATTCCATTGCTTGTCGATGAATCTTAGTGCTCCTTGACCATAAATGTTAAGATATCTGCCGCAGATCTCAATGAGATAATCTCCTCCCTGTTCCCGCTCGCGTTCCGCAGCACTTGGCTTCGTTACGGTTATCGCAGCAGTGGGCGTGGCAGAAGGAGCTGTGATTGAAGATGTTGTCGGGGTTGTCGGGGTCTGATTGGTCTTGGTCTGAGGTGCCACCAAGGAGACGACATTTGCCGTCGATTGATTTGAGTTGCCGACTCCTATGTTGCTGTGGTTGTTCGTCTGCCTGCCACGTCCTGCGCTGTTAGAACTGCTGCTGTTGCTGGTGCTACTGCTGCTAATAGTCTGAGCACGCACCAGGCTTCCAGCCATATAACGTTTGCAAGTGGGAGGATTTGCACCCCGGTTTACTTGCAGTCCTAGTTGTGTGATCGGCGTCTGCCGGACTCGTTGCTTGCTGCTCCCTGGGCGCACGCTGGGCGCAGGAAGGGGAAGAGTCACGGTGCTCGGCGGCGGTGTGGGCGTGGCAGCGGGCACAGGAGTGCCGGGTGCCGGCGGTGTCAGGGTCACAGCGGGTGGCGACGGTGAAGCTTCTGCAGGATCAGCAGGAGGAGCAACCGCAGGGGGAGGGGTTGAGGTCCCTGTCACCTTGTTGTAATTCTCATCGGTCTGTGGTGTGGGCGACTTTTGCTGCTTGCTCAACTCCTCGTTGTCTGTGCTGTAGCAGCTGGAACAGGAATCCACATTGGGTCCAAGGCTGGAAGCCTCCGAGGAGGCATCATCCTCTCCCTCCGGCTTCTTGGCTATGGGTGGCAGTTTAAATAGAGCCTGCAGCTCGGCCAACTCATCTCTAGGTTTCGGTTTCTGCAGTTCCTCCGGCTCCTCGGATACAGCCGCCTCGTTAGATTCATTGATCTTGGCCAGCTCGCTGGTGAGTTTACCCTTGGGTCGTCCCAGCGTTTGTTGGGAACGTAATAGTTCCCAGTTGGTGCGAGCATTCGAGATAACTTCCTCCCGGCGGCTGCTGTGATAGGCATCGGAGCTGCCGTGCGTGGCCAGTGCCAGCTCTTTATGCTGTCGCCAGGCGAGCGCTGCACGACGTACTTGCTCCGTGATGGGCATCTGGCTGAGCGACTGCAGCAGCGGCAGATGAGAAACCAGAAACGACACACAGTCTCCGGCCAAGGAAACAGGATTATTCTCAATGGTCACCTCCAGAAGGCGAGCAGCTCTCGCAATGCTCGCCATGTCATCCACCTTGTGGAGTTCGTTGTGGCACAACCAGAGTCGCTCCAGCGCCACCAGATGTTGGAATCCATTGATGCGTCGCAGCTTATTCCGCTTCAGATTCAACTCACGCAGCAAACGTAATCCATGGAAATCCTGTTGATTGATTTGACGGATTTGATTGCCTGCCAGATTGAGGGACTTCAGCTGCTGCAGGCAATTGATGCGATTACCCAGGCTGGTCAACTTATTTCCGTGTAAGTCTAGGACACGCAGCGTGGTACTCAACGAGGACAAGCCACCAATATCCTGGATGCGATTCTTGCCCAGCAGCAGCACAGAGAGCGATGGAAGTCCATCCAAGCTGGCAATCCGCTCGATCTGATTATCGTAGAGATCCAGAAAAACCAAATGATGAAAGATGATGCCATAGCAAGCGCTGAGACTTAACTGTTTATTCTTGATGCTCAGCTGCTCCAGCTGCGAGTTGGATAGCATGCTGGTCTCCTCCTCCTCTCCAACGCCACACAGCGAGAGATTGCTATTATGGAGGACGCTGCTCTCGTCGCAGCTCTGCAGTTGATGACTCCCTGCCAGCCCACCGCCTCCAGCTCCTACGGTGGCCTTGAGCAATTGTCGTCGTTGCATAAGATGATGTTGATGTTTCATCGCTTGGAGGCTGTTGGAGACGAAACTCTTGGACTTCTCCTGGCCAAAACGCAAACGCAACGCCGGTGGAGGCGTCAACTGAGCCTGGGCATAGTTAAAGCCACGTTTGTTGGCCAACTTGGAGCGATTGGAGCCGCCATTGATGGCCAGCGCTTGGGTGGTCAAGGGGCTGCCAGAGCAGGGGCTCCCCGAGTTGGGCGATAGATGCTGTGAGTTGTGGTGCGGATTACCCACGTTGGTCATGGCACGCGTCAGCCTGGAATGCGCCTGATTAGCCGGTTGACCACGCCAGCTAGGACGCTGCTCCGGTAGCGCTTCTGAAAGAATATAAAAAGTTGCCAAGGAAGAAATTGATTTAGAGGCTTTGCACTTACTGTTGTCACGTGGCGTGGCTTGAGGAGCAGCGGGGGGTGGCGGCGGTGGCGGTGGCAACTCTTTCGGTATGTGAAAGGTGTTGATAAGGTTGTGTTGCAGCGACAGCAGGCGGAGATTAGGCTCCTGCTCGAATATGGGTATGGCAGTTAGACCACGTCGATCATAGTTAATGCGATCCGGCAGCTCTTCCCGCTCCTTGGCCAGCCTTAGTATGCGACAAATGCCATTCGGCTGTGGTGTAACAATTGCACCACTAACCAATGTGCCACCTGTACTGCCTACCAGCGTGGTGGGCGTAACGGTATTAGCAACGGCACCACCTTGGGCAGAACTGCCCACAGCTGTGACTGGACGACAGCTATTGGAGGCAGCTGATGAAGAGGTGGACTTGGATCGTTGACGGCTGATTGTGCCACGTTGCAAACGCTGCTGGTTGCGCAACTGTGCGGCAGCTGCATAGCTCCGTTTGAGTTGGCCGTGACCCACCAGCAGCTCCGGCTGAGCCTGATGATGTTGAGCGCCGACTCCTGCTCCTACTCCTGCTGCCACACGCTTTTGTATGACATTGTGGCTAAGTGTGCTATGTGAGCGTCCAATAGGACGCCGACGTAGACGTTGGTTAAAACTAGGAACGAATGGTTCAATTTTCAGCAAAGATGTTTGAGGTAAATAGTTCTGTTGTTGTTGTGGTTGTTGTTGTTGTTGTTGTTGTTGTTGTGCTTGTTGTTGTTGGGGTTGTTGTTGTTGTTGTTGTTGTGGTTGTGTCGCTGTCGTCGGTTCGGGCGGCTCATCGTTTAGCATGGACCTTCCACGACATTTGGCCATGGACATCAAAGTGCGTCGCCTCGCAATTGTCGCTGCTGATGTCGCTGTCGCCGTCGCCGTCGTCGTCGAGATCCTGCCTGGAGCCTGGCCCGTTGCCGTGCGTGTGGCTTCCACTTTTGTGTTTCATAATCGTTGTTGGCCAACAACAGATACGGCAACAGATTCCGACTGGGACATGGTTAACGTAGTGACAGCGTTTTCAGCGTTGCATAATAGGGATGTTGTTATCCTGACAAGAAACAAGCTTGAGTTCCTCCCTTTTTCCAATCATGCTCTTTCCGTCTAACACTTACCAAAAGCTGACAGTCAATCTCTATCTATAAGTCGACGTTATCTAATTTATATTAGTTTTTTGGTTTCAATTTCAGTTCGATTGTTGGCCGTGCTCCACTTGAGTTGTACTCTGCTGCTGCTGCTGCTGCTCTATGCAGCTCCTGGCTTGTTGTCTCTCCTTCAGTCTTTTAAGGTATTCTTTTTATTCTTTTTATTTTTGTTGAATGTTGTTGGTCGCGTCTCTGGCACTAGCACGAGCATGAGCATGTTTTATTAGTTTGTTTATTCGGGTTATACATATAGCTGTTGGCGCGGTTGCCATAGACGGTTTGTAGAAGACAGTACCCGGGTCCCATAGATCGCACCCTCTCGCTTGCACATTCCTATTGTCATTTCACTCACACTAGCATAGTTATTACCTGTCCTATTGCTTCGTGATTTCAGCTATTAGTTTGTTTATTTAAAGCGCTTCTAGGGCGGCAGTCATTCCAACTGACTGTCAAATAGTCGCAGAGGCAGAACGGCAGTCAAGTAGGACTGACAATCCGCCGTTGACTTGGCTTCTAAACATACCAAAACATTGCTTGCATTATCATTATGCGCTACTCGAAGTTTCTTGAGGTATACTCGACAGATGAAAAATTAAAATATGTAAGATCTTCAGAAAATACATTTAATTTCCTATTTGAAAGTGTAATTTAATTTGTGAACTTGCCAACAATCATTAACAATATTAGTTAATTGTTCTTTATTCTTTAAGAATATTAGAATATCAACAAATTGACTTATCTAAACAATACATTCAATAAGTAACTTAACGTTAACAATGAACTGTTAACAGTTATTTGGTACGCCATTTTGCTTTAGCGTCTTCATTGTTCACCTTGGCCGTGCAACTCAAACCAAAGTCGCTTGCATTAAAAACATATTTCGTGGTTTATGCATTGTTGTTGTTATTATTGTTTGCTACTGTTGCTGAAGAAAACAGTTTAATAGCACCCTCCCGCTCCTGCTCCCGCTCCCACCATGCCCAAGCACTTACCACCCACATAACAGACGAGAGAGGCTTTGAGTGAAAGACACGCACATAATTGGCTGCCATCATAATGGATTCACGTGCCAGTCGACTGTCTGGCAACTCTAGCTGCTATTGTTATTGTATTCGGGCTTGATGCAAAACATGTATGCAAAAGTTAAACGGCAACGCATGCAGAGAGAGCGAAAGAGAAAGATGCATTCGTCAAGTTTTAGCCCCAAACAATTAGCACGCACGACAGCGTAGTCAAGTCTACGCCTGAAATAGACAAACGGCTGGTGACATGCAGAGAGTATAAAAGCAGAGAGCGAGAGTAACGCAAAGCTTTGCTGAATGAGAGGAAAGGCCTGTGTTAGTTGCCTGGGGACATGGAGGACGTCCTCAGGCTGCTGTCAAATCAAAGACACAGGCAACAATTCGAATTTAATTGTTGTCATAAAAAATTGGAATCAAGCAAAGCTGCTTCTTCATCATGTGCGTGCGTTGGCATTTTATGTGCTCATATTGTGAATGGCTGGCCGGAAAACGAAGTGGAAGTGGAAGAGGAAAAGGATAAGAATGAGGAGGTGTTGTTACAAAAGGAGCAACAGGAGTCTTGCCTTGTTGTCTGGACTGTTAATTGCAGCTCCACCCAATTGGGCTCAATAGCTTTACTTTTGATTGGCAACCAAAGTGGGCGGTAGGCGATAGGCAGGCAGCCAGGTTTAAGGTCGATCACGCTAATTGTTATTGTAAAAGCGTTCAATGAACTCCTCTTCAACGCCTTCAACAAGTAGAAAAGGAGCTCGACGATGTTTGTTCAAAATTTCTATCTACATTTATGTGGACTATTGAGCATACAATAAACAGGACTTTTAGTTTCTTTGTATAATACCAAAAACTATTTATGTATAACAAAGTAAAGAATATTTAGCGTGTAGGCTACAGTCAAGCGCACGGAACCGTAAAAAAAAGTAATTAAATAATAAATAATATGTATGCATGCGTGAGCACACAAACTATATGAGAATGTGTGACACTGCACAATCAGTAGCAACCAACTGAAGCCTTCTGCCAGCGGGATGCTGTATATATACTCCCCGCACACTGGAATATGTTTTGATAACACGTAGTAAGCAATGCGTGTAGTTCTCTCACCTGTTTAAGCTTGGTCTAAGACTAGATTCAGCCGTGAGCTCTCCCATGAAGGGTATATTTAAGTCGCGCTCAGCTTATTTCATAAAGGAATTGCCTGTCAAACTCCTTAGGCTAGTTGTTCCATTCAGTTTGTATTGCCAACCGTCAAGAGTTGCGGCAACAGTTTCAAGTTTAAAGTTAAAAGAAAAAAAGTTGCATAAAGTTTCAATTGTTGCCCGCTGCATTCATAGTTCTTTGTGCCATTGTTATTGATAGGCCCGGTCTTTTGACCCGCTGAGGTTAACCAAAGCTGCTGTGCGCTATTTGTCGCTTGTTGTTGCTATTGTTGTAGTTGTTGTTGACATCCTTTTGGGCCATTAATTTTGCAGTCTTTTGCATGGTTAAATAGCCTGGCCAACGTTGCTGGTTGAATTGTAGTCGTTGTCGTTGATGTTGTCGTTGTCGTTGTCTGTTCTAGATAAAAAAAAATACTGCAGCTCGGCTCAAGCTTTGCCTGCTGCCACTCTCCATCTCCCGTTCTTGTGCACCGCTTGCTTGTGCTCTTTGTCAGTGTCTGTCAACCTTGGCGACAATTTCACTTTCGTTTTTCGTTGTTTTCTTCGTGCGCTCATTATCTCAATTGTTGTTCCTGCTGTTGTTGTTTATTTTTTAATAATTATAGCGCGCTGCCACAATTGTCCCTGACCACACACACATACACAACATACACACACACACACACACACACACCAGTAGGAGTTGATAAATTGCGCACACAGCAAAGAGCAGGAAAATTACCAGTTCATACACATACATACACATGGTATTTCTCGTTGTGTATATATGTGTGTGGGCTGTATGTTCATCATTAGTTCTTGGCTCTTCTTCTTGGGACCAGCGCCTGGGCGAGCAATTTAATCAGTCTGGCAACGCGCTGTAAAAGCTGATAATACCGTTATGAATAATTTACAACAAAGCGGCAACATTCGCACACACTTGCTTTGTTCCTTACACGCATTGTTGTTGGGTTTATTTATAATTAATAACCAGAACAACAATAACAATAATTACAACAACAACAAAAACTGCACTTAATGCTTTCACTTTTGCCTTTCACTCTGCTATTGTTGCTCCATTACAAAGGACCTGCGTATGAGGCCATTTTAATTAGATGTGGTAACTTGTTGCGCCTGTTTTATTGGTGGAAGAGGGCGTGGCGTCGGTATGTGGAAAATCTACAGCTCAATCTCAGGCAAAATTTCGTGTCAAATTCAACGCTCACATCACCGCAAAAATCACAAATGCGTCGCCTGCGGTTGATCGGGTGGGTGATGGGGGAGGTAAAAGGCATGTGGTGCCGTGTTGTATCAATATTTCAATAGCAACGACGGCGGACTGACCGCAGTAAATTAAACGGCCAGAAACAGATACCGCTAACAAGCTAACAAGTAGATTGACATTTATATGCTCAAGAATATTGTTTTTTCTTTTTGTTCAGGACAAGAAATTGGCAGCAGCACCTCAAATATGTATGAATTTGAGGTATGAGCATTGAATTAAGACACACACACACATAGACATATGTAGGTGTAAGCTCGTAAGTCAGATTTTAGTAGTTCCAGTTCCATGGAACTGCAATAGTTTTGATCTTGGCTTTCTTAGACTAGTCCTTCGGCTTGCACTTTGCAGCTCATTCTTTAATCCAGGCGGAACAAAGTCCAGTTCATTGTTGAGTATTTGTGCGACGTGTGCTTCGTCGATTGTGCCCTTGAATATTAAAGGATATGGCCACTCATGGCATACTGTTGGTCCATTGTAGTCGCGTAACGTTTCGATTAATCTGTCCATTCGATGCATTTCCGCAAAGTCATCGTTGAGGGATCTCACCTCGTCGAGCAGTACGGATACATTGGATTCGAGTACCTGAAAGACGTGAATTTCAAATTAGATTAGCTGAAAATTGCTTATTTTGCTCGATTTGAACTCAGGTGTCGAGTGACAACGTCAGCATTACAATTAGACCGAACCCTGTTGACTGTCAATCTTCTTTCTTCTTCTTTATGGCTTTGGCATGTGTATTCACCGTTAACGTATCAGACTTCAGCTACAAATCTATAAGACTAAAAATATATGCCTCACTTCTGTCTATTAGCACTCAATTAGCAAAGTCTGTCAACTATGCAAGCTAAGCTCATGTCAGAATGCATGCTAACGGATTTTGAGAAAACACCCCCGCCCGGCACAGTGGGTCTAGAAAGCCCAGTGGCGTTACAATTCATATAAAATCGCTTAACTCTGGCCCGTTGTCTGGATTGTAATCAAGGTTAACACCTGTGCCTCACTTGACTTGTTCTATATAGTAAAAAGTCGACCCCAATAGCACGCTATAATTGCATTAACATGCTGGAAATCTGGGCCGCAACTGTTAAGAGACATGCAAAGACTAGAAAACGTTACAAAGGGAATGAGAGGGTTTGAAGAGTGGAATGATGGAAGGGTGGCGCAACAAGTGTGGTTGCATTTACGACGCTCTGCTGATAACAGTAGGCTGAAAAGTTGATAATTGAAATGAATGTTCAGGCAACGATAAGAGCTTCAAGTGTAAATAACAACAAGCCACGACGAGCAGATACGCTGCAGATTTCATTCTATTGGAAATATTTATATTTCCGAAATTAAACATCAAACTAGTTCATTTTCCCTTATTACGTGTTATGACAGGGAAAGGGAAAGCAGGCTTATCAGAAATATACCCTCATACTCATTATAATATTCCACGCCGCTATCATAATCTTTTATCTGTCCCATTTAACGACTACAGGGAATAATATGGAAGCCCAAATACTGATAACACAGTCAAGCATCTACAATAACAACCAAACAAACAAATGAAGAGTTTAATTGTGGAATCGTTGTCTACCGGTTTGTCATATCAGTTGTCAAGAGCTTACGACAACAAAAGCTGCTATTCAACTCTGCATCTCTTACTATCTCTCACCCTCTTACTCTTTCGCCCGCTTACTCTCTTACTCTCTTACTCTCTCACTGTCTGCCTACCTCTCTCTCTCTCTTCTGTGCATTCATGAATTATGCACTCGACATGCGACACGAATTACAATTTGATGTCATATTACTTTTGTCCGCTTTTTTAAGCATTTTTCTTTTTCAATTACCAAAAATTCAATGTGTAAATTAATAACACATTTTAGCACTTGACATACGCGACCGCGCAAGCTTTCAACGCTGCGCAGCAGCTGCCGTCGTTGTTGCATGGCGTTGCTCCTGTTAATTGTGGACGCTGTCGGTGTGGGCGGAGTTGGTGCGGCTAATAATGTTGTTGTACGACATGTCGCCGTCATGATGAGTTTTTTTGCTGCTTTGTACAGTGGTGCAACGCTGTCGACAACCACTGTGCCACCAGTTGTCCAATTTGATTGGTTTTTTTCCGTTTTACATAGTGTTAATTTTATATATTAAAAAAAAATTTTTTTTAATTTTTTTTGTTGCTTTTCTGTTTGATTGTTTTTCCGTATTTGTTTTTGCTATTGTCTTTCGCTTTGTTGAGAAAATACCGCGGCCGCTCGGGCACAGCGCTCGACATTGACTGGCCACCGGTTCTCAGTACCCGGAGACTTTGCGACCGTACGAATATATAAGTGGATTGAGTATAGGTTCCATGCCTGCGGCACTTAGCGTACTTTTTGTTTACGTGCGTCAGTCAACAATCAACGACACGCTCATTGAGAGAATAAAGAGAATGTGAATGCCATGCAAATGAAAACACACAGCAGAGCGAAAGTGAGCGGGAGAGTGAGAGAGTAATTTAACAGGTGCATCCGCAGAGTATGCAGTCATTTTAATGTAACTACAACACGCAATACAATTGCTCATATTTTCAGCCACGAATACCTAATTAAAAACTTAAATAATATACTGTTGTCAATACATTTTTCTTGACTTTTTTTTACAGATCAATTGAATTTACCAATTGTGTGAAGCTTTTTCGTGGGCTGCGTAAAAGTATGCTATGCCTTACAAATTCAATTGCAGCTAGAAAGTATGCAATACTTTTTGAACAAGCTCATTTAACATCAGTGGCATTTACAGTGACATTATGACAGATTAAATAGATATCCCAGTGTGCTTGCGAGATTACTACTGTCCGCCAGGCCACTAAGGCAATTAAAAAGATTGGGCTTTGCCAAAACTATCAGCCGCTCAAAGTAATAATATACTATAATTCAATTGTTTTGTTATTAATTATAAATCTGTGTTGTTAAGATATTATCAGTTAAACAAATGAAAATTGTGGCTTTTGAAATCGCCGCTAAGTCTATCTTAAAATAAATAGATATAAGAAAACATTAAAAAAAGTAAATTAAAGTACATTTCTGAATTTCTTTATTATTTCTGAACCGAACTTGATGAACCTTTCACCATTGCTTCTATATGATATACTTCATGCTACTGGTAGGAGCTGGGAGTGTCTACATTGAGAAATATGGGCGTTATTAGTGCTCGTTATCTGGTGAGGGTATACAGTAACCTTCATGCCAATTTGCCGTATCTAGCTCTTCTAGTTGCTGAGATCGACACGTTCAGGCATCCCAACCCATTGTTTGCGCCAAAGTCAAACAAGCGTCAGCTGTTTGGCATTAAAATTTTAATTTTGTGCACCATTTGGCGCTTCCATCTCGGTCATCCCCATAGTACCGTGCCGCACCGTTGCCCATACGCAATCCCATCCAAAGCCCTTGGCTTGAGCGATTATGTTGATGTTGATGCTGATGCTGATGTCGATGGCCAAAGTCAGGTACGGACTTACTGCTTACCTGCAGTTGCCAACGTCGCTGCCTTTGTCGATAATACGCTCAATTCAATTTGCATATTCAGTTGTCCAATGAAGCGTACACCACATGAGATCTCTGCTCTCATACTCCTCTGCCAGCTTCCTCCTCATTTCGTTCGGTCCAAATAAATGGATTTTTCGCCAGCCTTGTTGGCCACTTTCAAGGAGCAGCAGCTAACCGAAATGTGCCGCTGACAGGAGCAGGGCGCACGCATGAGCTGCATGAGCAGCATGAGCAGCAACTATACGGCAAAAGGGCCATAGCAACTGCTCCTCACCTGCAGTTAGTCCATTACGTTAGCAATTTAACTTGCGCCACGTAAACATGATTATCATCTTAAGTGCAACGTGTGGGTGGCAGGCCTTCCTTTCTCTGCCTCATCTACCTCACCTGGCTCCTCTTGCTCTTTGTCTGAGCTGGGCTGCTTGCTGTGCGTGCAATTGAAGGCAAGCTGGCCAGGCTGATGTGGCCACGAGGTATGAGTTTGGCACTGGCAACTGCTTAAGCTGAAGCTATTAACGCACGCTTTGTTGTTGTTGATGTCGGCAACGTTGACTGGTTGCGTTGACTGGTTGGTTGTTTAACAAGTTGCAATCTGCTTAAAAGTGCAATTAATTTAACGGGCTTTTATTATTGTTAAATGCGCTACCAATTCGCCAGCTCAATTCGCAATCCGGACTTCCAAAGCCAGTCCCAATCCCATTTAAGTGTCCCACCGTGTCCGTGACCACCTCTAATTGAGCTTGTCAAAATCAGCTGCAACTTGGTTAAGGTTTGCTGTGAGACCAAGTGCAAACATGAGACACATAACCAGCAGAGTTGAAGCAGCTGCACAAGTGCTTCGGCTTTACAGGGATGCCCCCGCAAAGCATTTGCCCCAAGCCCGCGGCAATGTCACGTACAGTGGACCGCCTTCCGCCCACTCTTAATCTCCCCTCCCTGGCCGAAAATAATTTGTGCGACGGGCAGGTGGTGGCAACTGTGACGACGATAAGAGTGCAGCAAATTGAGGCACGCAACGTCCGCAGACAACCGACAGCAGGCAACTGCCAAAAGGTTGCAATGCACAGTGAGTGTCAATTCAAAAATTACAACAGCAGCTTGATTAATTCTGGGGCGTTAACATTTTTAAATTTGTGGGCGTGTCAGTTAGAAAAAGCAACACCATTTTAATGTCATTGCTATAAAGGAGCTGTTAAAATATTTGGCAACTGCACGAAGTCTATGTCGGTGGGTATATCCGAATTGTGATTTCGTTTGTTACAATTTCGTCATATTTAAATTGAAACGAAGGCTCACAAATAGAAGACTGCAAACAATCGTTACTTGCAGCGATTACAAAACTATTAAGACCATAAAAAGATTCTCATATTCAAACAAATGTAAAGCAATATTTAACATTAATTAAATATTGCTTAAAATTCAGTTTTCTTAATTTACAGGGTGTACTCCAGTTGGGGCCACTAACAGGCAGCGAATAGAACGGGCAGTACAACTACAATTGCATGCATACATACATTTAAATAAAGACAGCCACACAGACTCACATATACACGCACCCCCACACATATACACACACTGTGAGCCAGAGATGAACTCATGTTCAGATAGAGGGCCTCACAAAGTAGCGTTGACAAACCCATTATCAGGAAAACAAACCGGAGATTAACTTGGCAAAATGTCTGCAGACGCCATAAAAAATACCAGAGAGAGAGAGAGAGAGAGAGAGAGAGAGAGAGAGAGAGAGAGAGAGAGAGAGAGAGAGAGAGATAGAGAGAGCGAGAGGGAGTGAGAACGAGAGACAGCGAAAGCGAGAGCGAGAGCGAGAGCAAGAGAAAGAGAGAGCAAGAGAGAGCGGCAGACTGTGAGTGTGACAGAAACAGTTGAAAATCCACTAGAGCAGGCAGATGCTGAATAAAATATGAACAGTGCAGAAACACACTCACACACCGGCACACACACGAGCACACACAGGCAGACAAACGCATATGGTGTGGCAGGACTGTAAAAGTGACACATGAGCGTAATAACTGCTAAGACCTTGCTAAGCATCAAGCAGTCAACAACCACTTGCCACAGCCGACAGCCCACAGTCGACAGCCGGCAGCTGGTGGGCAGAGACGCAGCCAGGGGCAAGGGGTTAGTCAGAGCCGGACAACCCCTTTTTGGGCAAGAGCTACTGCTGCTGCTGCTACTGCTGCTGCTGTTGCCGCTGCACTCAACGTGATTACAAATTATACCGTCTGAGCAATCGCCGGCAGTTGTGTGTGCAGGAGGCGGGCCTCAAAATACCGCCCATAGGAAATATAATTCCACAATTCGAGCTGGGGTCCGTCTGCCTGCCTGACATAGTCAGATTTTGGTGCACGCATCGACACGCCACGTTGCGCTGTGCCAGGCCGTGGTGGTTGGACGCAGAGATCCTTGCAACTGGTTGGTTGTCGCTTAGTTGGCTGCTTCAATAAACCCATTCCATGTCACTGCTTTGGCCGACGGCCGCTTCCGCTGCAGCTCTTGACGTTTAGATAATTTTGTTAGCTTTTACTCTTTTTTCTGTTGTTGTAGTCACAATAACTTAATTATGTATTGGCTGCACAATTACTTCAAATGTTTTTCAAAATGGCGGCTGTCGCGACGTTTTGCTTTTAAGCTACAGCCTAAAAGCATGCAATGATTTTTGAAGCGAAGTCTGCTTTGCGTTGCAAACAGAATTAAATGGGGTAAAATAAAGTTACCAGCGGAAGGCAAATATGCTTCTAGGTAAATGTGTTATTGTTTGCGATACGTAGCTCTGCAATACAAACATAAAGGGTAGAACGCTTTGCCTTCAATGAAAAGTGTGCAACAGCTCTCAGAAATCATGTTTTTATACCCTGTACACGGCTATATTGGCTTGTGCAAAGAATGTGTAATATTAAGGAAGCGTGTATATTCTTGATCGGTGTCGGGAGCCGAGTCGATTGAGCCATGACCGTCTGTCTGTCTGTACGAGTCTGTGAATGCGTCGATCTCAGCAACTTTAAGAGCTAGATACGCAAAAATTTGGCAGGAAGTTTCCTGTATACCACATGCAGATCAAGTGCAAATTTTGGATACCTCCTCCCATTCCTTTCATAATGAATTTGTAATATTTGAAAGAGTTTGTGGCTCAAAATTTTGATATATTGTAATAATCATTCAAGCAACCTGATATTGATTTTGGAAATTGGGATATTTTCAGTTTAGTTGTAATAATTATCAAAATACTTTTGTTGTAGAGAACTGTACAGAGTACGCTTGTTAAATATCAATAAACACCATCTAAAAGTATTAAGTAATTTTAATTACTCAGTAAAGTTTAGAACACATTGTTGATCCACCAAGCTGTGTGCTGATTATTTACCAATTTATGGCCAACTGATTGAACTCTATAGTTATTACTTTCTTACAACAAAATTACTGTCGAATTGAGCCGCTGTACATCCAGCTTTTACTACACATACATACATGCTTGTTGTAAAAATACTAGAAATAGCAATTCTTTATTTATCTTTATGAGAACTAGCGTGAGTCAGAGTCAACTCAGTTGTGGCACGTGGCAGCCCTGATTGTTGTCAAGGCACAAGGTCAAGGCAAAGTAACCCATTGCTCAGCAGCACAGTGGGTGATGTCGCGACAACACACACACACACATATATACACATACGCTATCTATAGAACACCCACAGCTAAATCCTTTTTGATTAAATTCAATGTTTTATATCCATTGGGAGATGGGCGGGAATGTGGTTATTCCACGTAGTCTGTCGGTCATGTTAACATTTTATATCTCTTTGAAACGCATTTTTCTCAACACAATGCCATTTTTTTGCCCATTTTAGGCAAAGAAAGGGGAGGAAGAGACGGGCGGGGAGAGGTTGAGGACCGGCGGCATAGACATAAAACAAAATGGGCAAAACGAAAAGGAGACTCTGTCAAGAAAGAATAGATTGAAGTGTAATCATGGTTTTGAACTGCTCCTCGGTCATACATTTAATCCAAGCAAACGTAGCAAAACACAAAATGGCCAAACCGAAATAAGAGAGAAAGTGAACGTTTACCCTGGCTAAGAGTCAAACGTATAAAACAAAAGACATTGTAATTGGAAGAGGTGGTCTTTTAGGTGGTCCGTTGGATGGGAAAAGTTCATGCTGCTCGTGCGGTGCTGCTTATTCCGCTTGACTGATTGAAGCGTCTTTGTCTCTGCCACATCGACAAGGAGTAAAGCAGGAAGTTCCCGAGTGTGTCTTCCTCTCAATATTCTCCATGTGTGTGTATGTGTGAGTGTGTGTGTTATCTAAGTTTGTTTGAATAAACTTAAGCGAATGTTTTGTAAGAAGATTTCCTTTATTGCCAAAGAGTGACTTGGCTTTGGTTTACAACTACATACATACATATGATAGTCCTCCTTGCTGCAACTTCACTAGCACTTTGTATGTGTGCTTCATGTGGCAGACTCGAATCATTGACTGGCTTTTTGTGCGGCATGTCGCCGCACCGAAGCCTTTTCAAGTTCACTTTGCATGCTGAAGTACAATTGTGTTGGTCCTTGTCACAGATATAGAAGGAAAGAGTAGCTCGAGCCTTAGCATTCCCCTCACTTCAGTTTAGTTCAGTTCGATTTGATTTGGTTTCCTGTAATGCCATATAATGCCAATTCGATTGTAAGCCACACAGTGGACAACGCACCGAATTAGTACTGACAGCAGCCACTGTATCATAATAAAACGTATAATTTCAGCAATTCAACATCCACAGAACCTGACCAGAGAGAGAGAGAGAGAGAGAAAGCTAACAGACAAACCAACAAACAAAGGCTTAACTTCCGTCTGTCTGTCCATCGGTCCATCTGTTTGTTTGTCTATGTGGCTTCGATTTTGAAATAATATTTAATGACCGTAAAATTATATAGTATGCTAAACTGAATCTCCGTTTCCTTCGTTTCCATCCTTTCCATCCATCTCATTGTGCATTCGTTTTTCGGGGACAAGCGTTTAGTTTTTATGGTCAGACATTGTGCAATAATAATATTGTGGTTTGTTGGTTGGACATTCAGATTCTTAAGCTGATTAGCAATGGATATACACAAGAATGTCGTTGAGAATATGAGAATTCCAACGATGAGCTTAAACTTAAAGCAGCAACAACCATTCAAATGGAAATAATATAGAGCTGAATGCAACTGCCAAGCTAATTAAACAAAGGACCACAAAGATTGAAATAATTATTAAGCTAATTAACTATCAAAATATTTTGACAATTACGTGTTTGTTTATTGGCGTAATAAGTTCACAATATAATAATAATGATAATCAATTATTATTAACTCAATTCAGTTTGAATTAGTGAAGCAAAGAGTGAATGGGTGTGTATGGTACTTAGGTGACTATGAGTGTAGGATCAGTAGGGCGAACACCATGGAGTCAGCATCCATAGACACTGCAGCAGGATCTTTGAACTTCACTGATTGCTCACCGTGTATCAATTAGAAATAGATCATCAAAACGAGATAGCTTGCTTTGCTAAGTGGGGTATAGTTCATTTTTAACTTAATTTATATGAGTATAATATTTGCTCCTATTATTTATATTTACCGTGTTCCACTTTTACAGAAGGATTACGTCAGCATCTACTTTTCACCTCATGGAACACTTCTCCATCTATCCCTAAAATAGCTAGAAGTTTCTCTGTCTCTCTTTCTCTCTCTCTATTTCTTTTGGTATATCTCGGTCCATATCCTCTAGTGAATTGACCATTTGTCTACATTCAATAAAGTGTCACTTGTTACTGTTGTTATTGTTTGTTTTGAGCTCCATTTTATATACATATGTATAAGTGTATATAATATTCAACTCACACATCGGGACAGACTCTTAAAATGGCCATAAAGCAAATTGTGAAAAATTATTGTGTATATAAAATTTAATGACATGTCAAAAAGGATATCCGGCATACGGCTCTTGCTGTTTCCCGTCGCCCGCTGACGAGCAGCTCAAATTGCGTGGGGGGAGGGGGTACGACAGTTGTGGGGCAAGAGTGCGATGCAAAGAATGGACGTGGCTGTCGTCGTCGTCGTCTCACTGTGGAGCCGAGGCAACTGGTACTACTCTCGCTTGTGCTTGTTCCATATAACGCGCTGACATTTTTAGCTTAGTTGTCGTCGTATTTGGTATTTACTTCTTATACACAGACACTCAGACACAACATACACATAATCAAGCACAACTTTATTATTTTGTCGAACAACAACTGTTTTGTGTGGGTTACTTTTATACTCCCTGGCTGCTTCACTTTCTCCTTCCCTCTCAGACTGTCCCCTATTCCATTGTGGTCGTTATGACCCGTCATCATTACGTCTTCCCTTGTCTTGACTTGACTTGGCCTGGCCGGTTTTGTCATGTGGCCTGTCTTGTGCTTATATGGCCCGAATGCGGCGGCGCTGCACATTTTATAGTTCTGAAAAAGTCACAAAAATGTCAATTGCTCTTGTCATGTGCGAACCACGAACACCAAATGGCATTGAATAAATTATATTGTGGCCGTAAAGTTGTTGCAGCCATGTTAACCACACAGCCACGTCCTGAGCTTACTTACTAATGCCAGCTGCAGACCAAGTCAGGCCAGTTCAGAGCTTATCACAGAGTACAGCATCGCATCCGTTAGAGTATCCTGTACATCTTTGACATTCTAATGCTGGACTCTTCCCAACTTTTATTTGCATGTTGCAGACTAATCAGCGACAGAGCTGGTCAAAATTGATTTTGGCGCCCCAATTGCTGGCCAAGAGACCGAAAGTCCAGAGGGTTGCTTATTAGATCACCCTCGGCATTCTACTAATGGCGCCATAAATGCTAAATTATGGCTTCAAGCATCAAAAAAACATACAACTTTAAGTTTTGAACCAGGACCTTTTGAATTTTAATCATGTTAAATATGAAAGCAGTTGGCACTAACATTACGGCATCACGAGTCTTCGACATTGGAATACTCTTACTGAGAGTATTTATGTTGACTTTAATTGTAGTATGCTCTACAGTCAGGAGGAAGATATAACTTAATCTATCAATCAAAAGGTGAATCGATGTAAGAGAAGCAATTTTCAAATCATTCAACAGAATTCATCAGAAGGAAGTTTTTTCATATTTAACACAGATTGTTAAAGATTGTATCTATCTATATTTTAGAGTACTAACAGTTCGGCACTGCCAACATGCATCCCATATTGCTTCCTGTTTCAATTTCACTATGCTGTTTATGAAGTCAAGTAGATTCTGGGTGCTTCGGCTGCTCCTAGTTGTTGGATGTTAGGATGTGTTAATGTTCCACGCTTGAATGGCGCATAAATTTCTTTATGTGGTTTTTTATGCTCTTCCATTTGTCTAACTAGGGTGACTTTCACTTTCTGTCTGAAGACTCTGGACACTCGACCCTCGCGTAGTAATTGAAAATATTTGAAATAATTCATAAAATTTTATGTGATTTTCGCTTGAAGTTCGCATATATTTTGTTTTTGGCCAAGGCCATTAAAATAGTTGACTCTCAAAAGATCTGAAGTTATCAGGGCCCTGAATAATTCATCGTAGATAATTGTCTTAATGATGTCATAATGGCAGCTTGATAGCAAACCGATTGATTTATGAGTACTTCGTGTAAGCACGAAGTATATGCCCTGATTTTAGAGTACAGAGCACTCCCTTAACGTCTCCTCTCATCGTCTACCTCTTCAGGGTTAGAGCCCCTAGCGAAATACAGATACATTTTCGAATTGGGTAACCCGTTTTGTTGTGCCATCGCATGATTTATGTGGGCGAAAAATGTGAATTGAGGCACCACCTGAGCGGTTGCTTGGATTGAGTGTGCTGTGGATTTGTCGCTGCACTGCAAACCACTTGAAAATACAGTTAAATAAGTTGTCTAACCACACATTAAACCAATTTGGCGTCCGCCTGGCACCTTCGTTGTGCCACAGTTTGTTGTTTTTTCATTCTTCTTTTCGGCACGCCCAAGTCTCTGGAAGCCATAAATCATAGGAAGGGTGACCACGTATGTGACTACTTTAGCTAGGGGATCGATAAATTATTATTAGTTGGCCAGCCGGTCGGTCGGAAGGACCGACGATTGGATCCCAAGCCATTCCTGTGGGCCGTTCAGGGGCGCGTGCAAAGGAAGTTGTTAGACCCCGTCCAGGCGCTCTGACCGAAATCCTTGCCCGCTGCGGTTCAAATGCCTTTTAACTTAACAACTTTTTCTGCCAAACACCAAACAACACATACACACACACACACACGCATACACAAATATAGACACAACGAAACACACACAAATCAATGGGCGACTTTTGTTCACGTTCGTAGTGTTGTTTGGGGTTTTTGCTGTTGCACTGGCCGAAACCCTTAACGTTGTGTGTAAAGTGGACTTGACATGAGATTAACATCTTCAAAAGCATAGCTTAAAGTATTTGTTAGAGTTCGCTGAAGTCTCCCCCCTGGTTAAGGTAGAGTGGTCTGGTCCTTCTTGCCTAGCCACGTCTTTGGATAATTGCGTTCTTGTGCGCTGAGCCATGAGCTTAACTGTTGCTGTCATAACTAAGCGAAAAGGTATACAATTTATGAAATCGTTGAGAGCTTCGCTACAGCTAGAGCTACAACCGGACAGCTCTGGAGGCGAACAGGTGAACAGCTGGCTGGCTGCCTAGCAGAGTCCTTGGAACAATAAAAGTGCCACGACGCGTGTTTATTATAACAATTTTCGTTGGATTTATTTTTGTTGATTTCAATAATGGCAAAACAGGATTCTTACTTACGACCTAACAAGTGCTTGGCGGGGATAAATGGTTCTAATCGTATACAGGCAGGTACCAGATTGTGCGCTTACAAGGCACGACGATGACGTAGCTTTAACCGACGGACAGTCTTGTATTGGTAGCCATCATCACCTAGAACAGCGGAATCCTGAGCGACTTCTTCCACAGGGGCTTCCTCAGCGACTTCCTCAGAGGGTGGCAGATAATCGTTGGCGATCTCGGAGACATCACGACGTTGACGGTACTTCAGACGACGAACAGTCTTGTATTGGTAACCATCTGCAGCAAGAACAGCGGAATCCTGGGCAGCTTCTTCAACGGGAGCATCGACTGGGGCCTCGGTAGCGGCTTCTTCAGAAGGGGTAGGTATTCATTGGCGATCTCGGAAACATCACGACGTTGACGGTATTTGAGACGACGGACAGTCTTGTATTGGTAACCATCTTCACCGAGAACAGCGGAATCCTGAGCGACTTCTTCCACAGGGGCTTCTTCAGCGACTTCCTCAGAGGGTGGCAGATAATCGTTAGCGATCTCGGAGACATCACGACGTTGACGGTACTTCAGACGACGAACAGTCTTGTATTGGTAACCATCTTCACCGAGAACAGCGGAATCCTGAGCGACTTCCTCGACGGGAACCTCGGTAGCGACTTCTTCAGAAGGGGGCAGGTATTCATTGGCGATCTCGGAGACATCACGACGTTGACGGTATTTGAGACGACGGACAGTCTTGTATTGGTAACCATCTTCACCAAGAACAGCGGAATCCTGAGCGACTTCTTCCACAGGGGCTTCTTCAGCGACTTCCTCAGAGGGTGGCAGATAATCGTTGGCGATCTCGGAGACATCACGACGTTGACGGTACTTCAGACGACGAACAGTCTTGTATTGGTAACCATCTTCAGCGAGAACAGCGGAATCCTGGGCAGCTTCTTCAACGGGAGCATCCAATGGGGCCTCGGTAGCGGCTTCTTCAGAAGGGGGCAGGTATTCATTGGCGATCTCGGAAACATCACGACGTTGACGGTATTTGAGACGACGGACAGTCTTGTACTGGTAACCATCTTCAGCAAGAACAGCGGAGTCCTGAGCAACTTCTTCTACTGGGGCTTCCTCAGCGATTTCCTCAGAGGGTGGCAAATAATCGTTGGCGATCTCAGAGACATCACGGCGTTGGCGGTACTTCAGACGACGAACAGATTTGTATTGGTAACCATCTTCACCGAGAACAGCGGAATCCTGAGCGACTTCCTCGACGGGAACCTCGGTAGCGACTTCTTCAGAAGGGGGCAGGTATTCATTGGCGATCTCGGAGACATCACGACGTTGACGGTACTTCAGACGACGAACAGTTTTGTATTGGTAACCATCTTCACCGAGAACAGCGGAATCCTGAGCGACTTCCTCGACGGGAACCTCGGTAGCGACTTCTTCAGAAGGGGGCAGGTATTCATTGGCGATCTCGGAGACATCACGACGTTGACGGTACTTCAGACGACGAACAGTCTTGTATTGGTAACCATCTTCAGCAAGAACAGCGGAATCCTGGGGAGCTTCTTCAACGGGAGCATCGACTGGGGCCTCGGTAGCGGCTTCTTCAGAAGGGGGCAGGTATTCATTGGCGATCTCGGAGACATCACGACGTTGACGGTACTTTAGACGACGGACAGTCTTGTACTGGTAACCATCTTCACCGAGAACAGCGGAATCCTGAGCCACTTCCTCGACGGGAACCTCGGTAGCGGCTTCTTCAGAAGGGGGCAGGTATTCATTGGCGATCTCAGAGACATCACGACGTTGACGGTACTTCAGACGACGAACAGTTTTGTAACGATATCCATCTTCGCCCACAGCGGCGGAGTCTTGGGCAACATCCACAAGGGGAGCATCGACACCAACTTCCTCCAGTGGTGGGATATACTCATTCACGATCTCGGAGACATCACGACGGTGCCTGGTTTGTTCGACAGGAATCACTGCAGCCGTCGCTGCGGCAATAAAAATGCACGCAATGAATAGTTTCTGTTGTGAAGATCGAGATTGTTGAATGGATTAAATCGATATCCTGGGTGGCTGTTCCTTTGGGTACCTACCATATTGGTATAGATCTCCACGCTAATTGTATTATCGATGGAATCTATTGGTCGAATGATTAATAGTCGCAATTTGTCGGCATATTTATACGCTTAAATGTTTGCCATGTTGCGCACACTTAAGCAAAACAATGACCAACACTTTGTTTGCCTCAGCAAACGACAACAGCAACAAAAGCCCCGGCAACAGCGATGCTGAATGTGGGTCTACCTGGTCATTAAAGACAAGCAGAGCATTTGCAAGCCCAACGAGCTCGCAGATGGTGCCACTTAGGCACATCAAGTACCCTAGCTCTTGTCCCCTCCAATCGTCTGAGATGCCCACAAAGTGAGTCGCAGATATAATCTCAGCTGTGGCTGGAAGCCGGTTCGGGCCTAGACAAAGTGCGGAACTAAAAATATTGTTTCCCTTTCGTTTGGGGATCGCTTCGAATGTTTCACGGTCAACATTGATACCGTATAATAGTTTTTAATGCAAAAATAATAAAAATACAAAAATATAGAAATAATAACTCAAATCTTAATGACAGCAAGTGTTTAGCGTGATCCATTGTCATAGCGTATACTTCATTAATAGCTTCGCTCTCAAGATTTAGATAACCAAGTGGCTATCGGTAATTTGCGTACTACGATACAACAGTTCAACGAACTGATCTAACCAAAATTGATGTATAGAAAGGTCGCTGGTGAATGGTGCTTTGGTTCGTTAACTCATTGGATCGTTGGCTCGTGTTCAGTTTTGTTTGTTCTGTTTCTATTTCCATTTCTGCTTCTTTGTCTCAAAAGCGATGAAATCATGACATTCGCTGTACTTGCTCATTATCAGCTAATTGAGCAACCAGGGGACTACTCTTATGGCTAACAAAAACTTGGTAACATCTTTGTAGTAAGTCCTGGCAGACAGGATATCAAAATTTATGCACAAAAACAAACATTTTGCAATACAAATAAGCAGTATGGAGTGTACTAGACTTAGTGGTACGAATTGCTTGGAAAAGGGATAATATAAACGTGTAATACTTTATATAATAATAGTTGTAGTAAATTTCTCAAAATTAAGTTGAGTTATGTATTAACAGGGTATTTAGCAAGCTACTGCTAAATTTAAAAACTCTAGCTTTTAGAATTGCTTACATCAACATTATTTATGGGCTTTTATAGATAGATTAACTTAGCTTATGCCGCTAATTGTGAATATAAACAAATATATTCAAATTTACACAAGTTAAGCATACTTCGCTCATCTGCATTCTTGTGTACAGGGTATAACAATAGCTTACAACTTGCTCGTTAGCTATATGCGCTGCCGAAAAAGTTTCGCTATGAAATTCATAAACTTGGCAAAAACAAGCAGGCTGGCGGCAGCTTGCCATGCCCAGCCACGTGCCTCACAACCTCTATCCGCGATGAGGGACAGTTAAAAGTTTCCACAAATCATATGCATATGATGTCGTGGAACTGTGACAGTCGTGTCACAGCTGCTAAGCTAACGCAAGAGTAACAGTGGCGGCCTCAAGCGGCATAAAAAGGCGACTAATTAAAGGATACGTAAACTCAAAGATAACTTCTCACAGTTCTTCTTAGTTCTCTCTTCGGGATGTGTGTCAAGTGCTTTGAATGTGGTAAACAAAACAAATGGAGTGTGCAATCTGTCGTAAACAGCCATAAATTGTGTGTAGTCAGTTGAGGCGGCAACTATTGCTGTCATAAAGCGGCTGGTGACGACCCTAACCTCTAACCCCCAACGTCACCCTGAATCTCTTACCCCTTGTTAGTTCTACCATCTTTATCGCAATCATTCACAGCGCCACTTCTAAAATCTGTGGCAGAGCATGAGAAATTGTGAAGATGTGAAGGAGAGAGTTTTCGACTGTCTTGACTGAAGTGAAGCATGAACAGCCCAATGACACATTCTAATATATATAAACGATGTTTTATGACAATCAATTTGTTACAATTCAATAGACACAACTGATACACACACACACACGCACACAAACTAACACACTTACACTGGATATGCATGGTTGTGCGTGCGCTCTCATTTATGTGATTATTTGATTTGTGTTTTGATGTTCGACATTCATATCCCACTCAGAGTCCCAGTGCTCCCCCTCTCTCGACCCGCGGCCACATATAACGAATTTTATGAACTAGAAAGTATCATTAATTTAATACGCTTACGCATACGCTTATGTAAACAAGGATACAAGGATATGGGGATACGAGTATCCTGCAGCCGTTAGTTATGCCCATTGTAATGTAAATACGCGCCATGCAATCCATAAATAAACATTCGACACAAACACAATAAATGTCAGAAAGTTTCGCCATTATACATTCGCCAGTTAATGCTTGTCCTCGGCGACGACAGCCTCATCCTCGACGTCTTCTTCCAGGCATACAGTGCTTTATTATATACCCTGTAGCCTTGAGAAAGCTAATAAAGGGTATCACTGAACTCATCAGTCTGTAGTACCAACCACTTGGTGGTCCCCCTTAATCTATATTCACTTATATCTCAACCTTGGTTGCCACTCGGTACTTTAGTACCACAATTGGTATTTTATTTGTTTGGTACTTTTCTTTAATGTTATTGTTATAAAAAATGCATAGTTTAAAAATATAAAATTCAAGTATATTCAACTAATTCAAGTAATTATGTTTAAAATGTAAAAAATGTTTTGTACTTTTTCTTTCCCAAGATCTGTTGCAAACATTTCAATGAAGTGGCCACCGTGATTTAAACTCCACTTCGAATTCAATAAAGTCAATCAATTACTATTATAATCCATTTCTATTTGTTATGCAATAAATATGTAAATGTATAAATGGGAACTTCTACAGGATATACCATAGTCCATCACTAATTTGCACTGTACATTATTCCTTGTTATTTTAATGATTTTACAGCGCCGTTGTGTCCATTCGCTCAATTCCTGTCCGTGGTTCATGGGATTGTACTTCCATTTGTAATTCAATTCGCTCCCAACTGCAGCTCCATATACTCCATTCAGTTCAGATTCATATTCAGTAGGGTTCTTGGATTCTCCGTACTATTTATTCTCTCTCGCTGGTTATTATTTTACATGTTCGTTCGCTGGCTCACTATAATTTATTAGCAATTTGCATAATTTTCTTTTATAAAGCAGTTGTCGCTGCTTTCATTGTGCCAACTTTTTTGATTTAAATGCCGGTCGCCCAGTCTCCCCAGTTGGTTGTCATCGTCATTAACTCTTTTTTGGCAATGTTATGCAAATTTTGCTCTTATTACCCATAAGGTCTGGTAGTTTATGGCAGGAATTACTACTCAACTGTAGCTGCGCTTATTGTCGGCTGTCGAAGTTATGCGTAAATAGTATATAAATGTATAAATATATAAATATATTCACAGATTTGCTTGAAGGTCGCACGTGAGACATTTCGCAGTCTCTATCAACTTGCGCGCATTTGCAATTGTATTAAACGAAACAAGCATGTATAATTTACATATTCATCTATGAATTTGTATCGATAAATGTGAATAACAATCGAGCAATCTTACTCATACATCCACAACATGTCATATCGAAGTTTATAAATCGAGAAACCTTCACCTACATAAGTATACACGGTTGATACTTATGCTATAATTGAACCGAACTTGTACAATTTGTTATTTGCTAGTGTATTGGATAACTTCCCTTTAAAATGTTGTTCCTTTTTATATTAATAAAGCAATAAAGACGATGTTTACATAGTTGGTAAACAGTTGGTAATAATATGATACGACATAGATTATCAAATGAGCCAAATTTCAAGGTAAAATCAATTTCATGACTAAATAATGATAAATTTATCAAAGTTATGAATTTGTTACAAATTTCGTTTATTAATATATAATAAAACACTTGTCGTAAATATAACATTTCCTATTTAAAGTATGATAAAACATTTATAAATCAGATAATGGTAAAGTATGGTAAATTATTGAACAAACTCCACCAGTATAGAGATTAACCTTCATCTGTTAATTCATGAAACCAGTTGACGAAGCTTACAATCAAGCAACTTTAATCTCTCTACCCATGGAATATTGTATTTATAAACAACCTTAATTGTGGACGCTGTGCACTATTATATATTTATAATTTAACTATTAATTTAACTTTCTATATAAGAAGTTAATAAAGTATATTCAAAACCTATATTCTTGCCCTAATGTGTAAGTGAACTTTTGCTGTTCAAACAATTAAAGTTTAATTTAAAATCTTTACCCAAAAAAAGGAGAAAAGAGAAAAAACACAAACAGTAGTTGAGCGTGTAGAGAGAAAGCTATCAGATAGCTCATTAAAAGGCCACATGCTGGATGGGGACTAGAGATGGACATGGGCCGTGCTTTTTGAGATGAACCATCGTTGAATTGGAATTGCATTGTGGTTCGTCTGAATCCATTTGTATATCTTTCGAATTTGGTAATTCGCCATATGCAATTTATATCTTATATTGTCACAGTCCATAATTTATTATTTATTATTTGAGATCGACATTTTCGAGTGTCGTCCGGCCTGCCAAAAATATTCGTTGGGCGTGTCCAAAAGATCTGCATTGGTTGCGTGCGTTTCGCGGCATAAGTATTCCGACCCGTGCGCATCTCTAATGGGGCAATGGGAAGGAGTGGGGTTTAACCGCATCATTACGCAATCTTTAAAACTACTTTGAGAAAAAAGGAAGTAGCAGCTGCGCTTTGTAGAACATTTCTAAGTAAAACTTAATGAAACTATTTAAAGTACAATTTACTGTAAATCAATCGGGTGGGGTTTGTAATTAGAAAACCAACACACACACCCACACACACACACATATATAGATAGATACGCAGAGCATACAACAACATTTCATAAGCACGCTCAAGTGATTTTGTTAAATTGTGGCAGCTGGGGGCGTGTTGCTGCCACGCCGTAGCACTCACACACATGCACATACTGAGACAGAGGCTGTTTGTTGGTTGTTTGTTTGTTTGTTTCGGCCTTCACTGTTTGACTTGAAGGTATTAGAAACTAATTTGTAGAGCAGCCAAAGCAGCAGCAAAGCTAACAGGATACAAACAGCAATTGTTTGCCTGTCTATCTATCTCAGAGGCTTTAGTTAGCCGTATCGTTGGACTTGGGCTCAGACATAGTGCTATGAGGGCTTTTGGCCTTTTTGTCAGCTCTAAAAATTGTTGGAGGACAACAAGTAGAAAAGAAAAAGTAAAAAATTCAAAGACAGTCCCAAATCCTCCAACGAGAAAGGCAGTCGAAACAGTTGCTATACTAAATCATATGCTTACACTAGCAAAAAGGACGACTCTCTTTCTCATCTCGTTTTTAAGTCGCTTGCGGCTTAAATTTTCTTAAATGTTGCATTGTCTTTTGGCTGTGGCAAGAACGGACAGCACATGCCAAGTTTTTATGGATTAACTAAACAAGCTCATGAGTAAATATTTTCAAGCATATTTTGGCAAAACTTTACAATGAAGTTGACGACGCTTCTCGCCTGGCAAAGGTTTCGGTTTGGACCCAGTTATGGATGCAGAGGGATAGGGAGACGAGCAGACCACACCAAACCATAACAATTTAGCGTTGAAAATTTTAAGCAACGCATTGCAAAATTTTGCCCTACGCACATATACCACATACATACTCATAGACCGAGACCAAGTACATAGTTTGATGTGTATCTGCAAGATATTCGCACAAATATTTGCCCGAGGCTTTCTGTTGTTGTCGACTATGTTGTCAAAATAAGCAAAAATATGAATATGTTCCCTGCACTTAAAGTTTTTGTCAATTTTAAATTTATAAAATTATGAATATTCTCAATAAATACGTTCCTGCTTCGGATATTTCGTAACCATCAAGAGGTCAACACTTTCAATTGAAATCCCTACTTGTATTGAGCATTCTCTATATCTGTTGAGAACAAAAGGAAAAGTAAGGGGTATTTGGCTGGTGAAGGCAAAGTCGACTATATAAAATATATATCAGACACATTAACACATCTAGAATAAATAGATGCTTGAGTCTTTCGACTGCACACACTAAGATATTATTTTATATTTCAAATCAATCTGATAATATCTTTAAAAATACAACATGTTTATATATGAAGCAGATCTGAAGCATCGGCATTGACTTAATTGCTGTTAGGACCTGTTTTTTTATATATGATTACTATCCAATTTGATTAATCTTGTCTCGGTTGCTTTATAGTTTTGAAAACATGCCAATCGGCGACACAGGTCAATAAATGGAAGCTCGAGGTATTTGCAGTGCATTTTCACTGATGATTGTTGACATTAAAAGCAAATATAAATTCAGTTTCCACTTTACAGTTAAGAGCTTATAGATGTGAATTAATTTTTTGCTGTTTCCTCTCTTTTATTTTTATGAAATTTGCATAATGAAAAAACTGCATTGCAGTTGCAAATTTTGTATATTATTAATGTCGATATGAATGGTCAGACTTCTCATTATGGGCATTAATTTGTTTGCTGGAAAATACCTTTTGTTAATTTTAATTTTATTTAATATACACTTGCCAAAGGCATTACTACTACTACTAACTTATCCAAAATTAGTTTCATCAATGTTTTGCATTTGAAAATCAACTTTACAATTGTTTTTGAATCATATTTTCGGAAGGGCATTAATCAAATGAATTTATAAACTTAATTAAGCTTAACGATAGCTTTGCTGTTTCAATTTTATTCTTTAGTTAATTATTCACTTATATTATCTTAGTTACATTCTCTAAGAGTATCAACTCTTCGGCTATCTAATGCTAACTATTCATCCATCTCTTTATTTTATTATTTTTTATATCACACTTTTCAAAAAGCTAATTTATGATTGCTCAATGCGGCATGTAATTGCATACAAAAGCCTTTAATGATGGCCTCCCCTCGAGTGTGTGTGTGTGTTTGCCAAATGATTATATTTCATATTCAGAAAATGTATATTTCAGTTGAAATTGGATTTTATTCTAGCCATTAACTTACTATTATTAAATTTCCGATTTCGACAACTTGTTGGAATGGGAGACACTAAGTGCAAATTAGAGTTGAATTCTCTGAATTTATGGTCTGCAGTTTTTCAAAATTTTCTCAATGGTAATTATATACTTTAATCTCTTATCTAACAGCACTGACTTCTTTGATTCAAGCCAATTAGCGGCCGGAAACTAAACGCTCATTAGACGTATGTCAAGAGAGCTGAAAGGCTGAAAAGCTAACTCAATCGACGTGGGCGTGCAGTTTGTTTTGGACTTAGGAGGGGCAGTGCTTATCTACGCATAATAAAACCCACATAAATTAGTCAAATGTCCCGTAAGCAAACTTGGCCAACTGCCGTAACGTCGTAAACAAAACGCTAAATGCGCTCGGCATGCACAAATGTCGCATTACGGCCCCTGGGCGGGGCAGCACCTCTTGGTCCTTGTTCGCTTCTCCATCTGAGTCTGGCACTGGGTCTGAGACCAGGCACATGCAGTGGCAACTGTAGCATTGACTTTGGTCGGTCGCACGATTAATCGTCGTTGCAAATTGTTGGCACGTTTTCAATTGACAGTAGTGTGCTCGCCCTGTCTCGACAATGGCCCGGGTCGGCTGAGTCAACCCCTAATTTGCACGCCAAACCCCTCCTATTGTTGCTGTTGTTGCTGATGTTGCGTGTAAATCACATGGCATTTGCTCTGGCTCCTGTTGCATCTTTTACGTGTGCCTGGCTCCTGCTGTTGTCCTCGTTGATTCTGCGGCCATGATACGCAGCCAGCAGCCAGCAGCCAACAGCCAGCAGACGGCAGCGTTCCGTATCTGCCCACTTCCCCCTTTCGACGCACGTGTGACAGCCTGTTTTAAAAAGCCGTCCACAACGCCCCAGTTGTTTATTCGGGTGTAATTTTTCAAGTCGCGACGTCTTTTACAGCTGGCCATTAATCACGCAGGCAAAATGCAAGGCAACATAACACAAATAAAAAAAAGCGAAAAAAAGAATGAAAAACTTTTGGCACAATCCATTTTCTTTTTTAATTATACTCTCTCCAATAACATTAATACAATACCCAGAGTAGCAGAATAACTGCGCTGCTTTATGAAAATTAAGCCGACATACAAAGTATGTGTATATAGATATGGCAATTGATCTCAATCGTTAAATGATCGCGGTGTCATAGCACCTTCAAAAAAGCTTTTTGCAATTTGCAATTCGCATTTTTGTTGTCAGCAATATTTGGAAACATTTACTACTAAAACAGAAACATTCAAAGAGTATTTGAGAATCGACTTATCACATATTATACATACATAGGTAAGTATTTGCCTTTGAATCTTAAACCTATTGTGAAATTGTTCTGTGGGTATGGCATGACGCAGCGTCATCGCATTATGCCTGCCAATAAGCTGCCGTTCGTTGACTTTGTTAATAATGATGTTGATGTTTCTGCTGCTGTAATCGCTATGCCCACACACCAAAGCAACCATTCGCCCAACCAGAGGCGGCAACAAATTCGTGGCCCAACGCAACGCTTGTCTATTTTTAGCATTGAGGTCACGTGACTGCTGTGCGTATGCCCTTTCTCCCTTCGTTCCTTCGCTCCTTACCCCTGCCCCCACTCCTTCGGCGCATCACACAGCCCTTTGTTTACCCCAATGACAAACTAAGCTAAATGCAATTGGATGCGTGTCATGCACGCTCCCGTCGCAATTGCTCTGAAAATGCGTGGTAATCATTATTTGTGACAATTGATGAGCTAAATCAATTTTTCTATTTTTTCCTGTATTCCTTTTTGCAGCTAAGCGCCAGCGAATTGGAATTGCAACAATTTTCTAAGACCCCAACGGCTCGCTGCTCTGACAGTTAATAAATAAATGTCACGCATGGCTTTGGACGCACTGCAGCGGCACGCCGATTTCCAATACTCGACCCCCGATTGCCGATTGCCGATTGCCGCTACCGTTACCGTTACCGTTACCATTGCCATTGCCATCGCCATCATGACACCTGCAAAGTCCGGAGCCAGCGGCAAATTGCAGCTCTCACGGCTTAGGCACGTGACAGTAGAGACGACCAGGGCAGTTGTTTGGTCGTATGTCTCATTCCCACGCCATGTCAATGGGCTAAGTACCAGACACACCAGACATATAAACACACACATACGCTTGAGTATAAACAGGAACCACACACATTCCACATACACAAACTCACACACAGAATGACCACACTCCACTTGCGCTTCGAAATTGGTCAAAGTTGAATGCCTTGTACATGGTAAATAGGACACCGCAACGCACCGACAGCATTTGACCATTAATCAAATTTCCAATTAATTTGCCACAATTAATTGCTGTGATAATTGTGCAGTGTAGATAGACGGTTGTTTATGCCCCACTTCGGTTACAAAAGAATTTAACTCAACAGCATATAAAGAGTCAATTTCCAACTATTAAAAAACTGAACATTTAACACTTTAACGTTCAACATATTATTACGATCTTGTTTTTAACATTAGAAGATGTGTCCGCGAACATTTCTCTTTTTTCCAGTTTATTATTAGTAGTGTTAAAGCCGCCAAGTTGCGCAGCACTGTAGCCTTTGGATGGCTTATTATTATTATTATTATTATTTTTTATCTTTAATGTTATTTCATTATTATGAACATAGTTATAATCAGACTGAATGAGGAGTGCCACGAGTGCGCGCGTTCGTCCTCAGTCCGGATAGGATAATAAATACACAAAGGCAGGCAGAGGAAGTGCTCCAGCTGCAGATCCTGACATAAAATGGTTAACATGAGCAACAGGAGAACGGTGGCAGGAATGTGCACATCGTGTATCCTTTTATAAAGTCCTCGTTCGTATTTGTTGCGCTTTATTAAAAAATGTGTGCTATTGAAGAAATGATGCTGGGTTACCTGCAGTCGGAGCTGCTCCTACTTGCTCCCACTCAGACTGCCTACATCCTGTCAGTTGACGTTGGCACGGCAAAGAGCCAGACTTACACTCGCAAATATCAAATATTATTGAGCTGAGCTGGAGAACGGTAAGGCGAGTTGGGGCAACAACCATTGATGGAGTGTCAGCCACATCTCCGTCAGCTTCAGCGTCGTCGTCTCCGTCTCCGTCACCGTCACCGTCACCGTCCGTCGCCAGCTGCTGTTAGTCTAACTCCAATAACAACATTTGCAAGCCAACATGGAACAGGAGGTGGATGTTTGTCGGTTGCCAGGCGCAACCAACGCCGTTTGTGCGGAGCTGTTGCCATTGCCTCCGATCCGAAGTTAGTTTATAAACATTTCACGTATATGCAGGAAGAGGCACTGTGCTAGCCTGGCCACACAAATGTCCGTGTTGTAAACTTTTATTATTACAGTTTTCTACAGTGTATTTTGTCTGGCGAACAATGTCAGAAAAAACAGTATAGAACCCGGCAATACCAGGCAGCAAAAACAACATTTTTTTTTGTTTATTTCTTTTGTTTTAGCACTAAACAAAAACCGTTGAATACGTGCCACAGTCTCCTCGGCATGACCTCAAAGAAGATCGCGCCGGAAAGGCGGCCCTATTGTGATCCCCGACTTCAGGATGTGAAGTATCGCCGACAACGAACTCTTCACCTTAAAAATGTACAGGAGCCGCAAAAGAAAACAGACAAACGACCCCTTAACGATTGCCCCTTCTTCGATTTGAAATATGAATTTGATCAACTGCCACTTGATCCGGTCAAGGACTTCCTTCTTGAGAAGATCTGTGAGTAAAAGAAAAAGACAACAATTTGTATAAGCTGCTTAATAAGGGAACTTCCCGTTTTAGCCCATATGCAAAATGATACTATTGTTGGTCGCTGCAATCGAGAGTTTGACTTTCATCTTTATGATTTGGAGAACGTTAAGTATAAGTACGAGGAATGTTATGATGATGGACTACGCAAACTTGAATTAGAGGATATAGTAATGCCCGAACAGTTTGAAATGCTTCGAGATGCCAAGCATCATACTTACAACTTTGACAAAATGGGTGAGTGAACTAAAAGCGGTGTAAACCAATTGTACAACATATGCGCATTAGAGCTCAGAACTTCGAAAAGAGAGGGAAAATATTCGGGGACTGGGAAAACAAATTGCCCAACAACATTTGATGTAATTCAATAAGCAACAACAACAACAACTTTACCACAGAAACATAACACTTAATACTTTATTAAATGAGAAAAACATGCACACTGGGCATCCCCTGCTCCTTTACTTTCCCTGCTACTCGTGGCAGCTCGTTGGAAAATTGCTCACCTGTAAACATAAAATTTTCAAACATTATCCTTTAAACATAAAATTTTATAACCTAAAAAAAAAAACAAAAAAAAATGTAAAAAATCCACATAAAAAGTAACCAAAAAACAAATGCGTATGACATTTATTTGAATATCCTTTGGGAATGCAGAGGAACATGCTCCACGGGCGAAAACTGCAAGGGGCCGACATGTGGCCCTTGTAACATGTTTATCATAGTATTTTATTTAGCATTTACATGGAATATATATATTTATATTTATATGTATTTTGTTCCCTTTATTTTTGGTACTTTTACTCTCAGTGAAACGAAGTATTTAAGAATGTCAGACTTTTTGACCAGGGAATATAGTAGTAGTAAATATATTGAACTTATATGATTCGAATTTGAAACTAATCTAAAATACTTAAATTTTCATTTGAGCAAAGCTTTGTGTATTTAATTATATAAATAGGTAATTGTATTAGTTAAGTATAGTTGCACTGTGTAGATACAATAGGAAAGTTGAGTAGTGTATATGTTAGTCGACTGCCTGCTTGTTGTTTCCATATAATTTCAACTTGTTTGTATTTAGGGGGACAGCGGGTGACTTTGTCGTTGACTCTGTGATAAAAATGTTTCATTTTACGTATAGTTTTTTAATATTTAATATCAGCTATGGATAGATGTAAATGCAAACAGAGCTCGACACCGAGGGCGAATCGTCCCACTCATTTCAATATATATATATTTATATATACATATTTATTTGTATATATGTATTATATGAGGCATAAAAGCATGTTGTCGATAAACATTAGCATAAAAATGTGACAAACATCATGATAGCAATAACCTGGCAACGGTTCTGCGAATGGAGAGGGAGTCAGACGAGGTCCATTTGGTAAAATTACCGCCAGGGGATTGGCTCATGGGCCAGGGGAGTGGTGGTGTAGGTAGGGGTGGGCAAATGAAAATTAATTTGAGTTTAATCATTTTAAAAGCGAACTTTACTGCATTGACTTTTATTTAAACAATATCATGTGCTGCCTTTGAGCGTGCGTAAAGGGAGCAAAAAAATGTTAAAATAACAAGAAAATCAAATATGTAAAATGCGCGCTCACCCATACACACACACACACACACATATATTACAATTTACATTCAGGCATATCAAGTTCAGGCGCAAATATTAAATGCCATGCCATTTTCATTTTCATTTTTCGCATTTCTCGGTTTGTTTTTGCTTGCAGCTTGTCATCAATTTCCCTGGATTGACAAATGGATGACTGGCGGTAATAAATAAAACTTTATATTTACATAGCGAGCATTATTAAAAATTTGATGCTCTTCACTCCCGCCTCTCGTTTAGAGCGACCAAGTGAGCAGGAAATTTATGAAATGACCAATCGTCTTCTGGACATTTACTGCAAGAGACGTGTTCGTATCTTTTACTTTGACTGCGGTACCCGTTCCTCGCTGTGGACGAACAAGCTGAGGCGTCAATACGGCACGCCTTCGGAACTTATTGGTGCCTATAATACACCCGAAGCGAGACATCTGCGGGTTTCAACGCTTAAGAAGAAGACCAAAGCAGAAAAGTTTCAGGCGGGCGATCATTATGCACTGAGAACGCCACAAGGTAAATCATATAAATACGATTGTAACCTCATTTGAAAATAAATTTCCTATAGAGTGCCGCAATGAGCTGGCACGCATGAGCAAGATTATTGATAAAATGATTGAGCCTGTCATAAGGGAGGCCCAGCACAACACTGAGCATGGCCTGCTCAAGTATTCTAACGAGCCCACTTGCGAGGATATACGGGAAATGAAACTCAAGCGGGTAAGCATTCGAACTATCTAATGAACTAACAATTATTAACTTTTTCTTTAACTCCAGAGAAAACCCAAGTGTACGCTGAGCCAGACTCGAATTCATCGACGTAACTTTGCCACCAACGAGGAGTTTCTAAAGTGCCTCAAAAAATTGGAAGCCACGTATGTAGATGAAACACTTGTAGCTGAAAGAAGTAATTGATTAATTTCATAAACTAATTGTCTTTTACTCAGACGTTTTCCCTACATGGCACCGCTTCAGCCAGTGGAGCCAGAGGAACAGAAATTGAAATTGCTGGCTAAATATAAACGGAAATTGTCAGCAGCCGAGGCGAAGTTTACAATGCCGATACAAAAGCGTTATAAATGCTTATTGCAGAGCGTAAGTGGACAGGACATAACCTTTGGCTTCCACACTTTCATATCTGTACAAGAAACATAACCAGAAGAAGTTTGCATCATTTCGTGCAACTCTCCCAACCTCTTTCTGTGAAGAACTGCCGAGTCTAAACTAAATGTGGTTTCTTTTTTCTATACCTAATGTGTATACTCCTTAAGTAGTCCGAGGAATACTCTCTTGAATTACTCAACTGACCAACATATGTTAAAAAAAGGACATACTGACTTTTGACTGTTGACTGTTGGCTGTGTGATGTGTTGTCGTTTGCTGCCGACGACTCCGCAAGCCAAATCCTAAAACCACATCAAAAATGAGCACCGACAAATATAAATAACTTTTATGCGTTGGCGTAACGTTTCCAGGCCAATTCCATGTCCATGTCCATGTCCATATCTATATCCATGGCCATGTCCATGTCCGTGTCCAAGTGCGAGTCCAAGCCGAGAAACGCACATAAAAAATGATAATAATAAACTTAATACAAAGTAAATATGTGTGCGTGAGCGTGCGAGTAAATTAAGCTGCGTTGGCTTTTGGCTGTGAGAAACGTGCTTATAAAAATTATATAATTCATAGCTCATAAACATTATGGGGCGTCTGTGGCGAGGCCAAAGTTATGAATAACGTGATTAGTTGTGAAAAAACAAACAAACAAACGAAACCAAAAAAGGTGGAAATGTGCCGATTTAATGTTTGTTTTTATAGCATAGCTGTAAACAGTTGCATTTTACAGATAACAGATAACAGATTACAGAAACAGTTAAATATTAAGAGATAGAAACAGGTATCAATGCTTCAATCTATTTTTTTGCAGATAAGCGTGCTGCAACTGGAAACATATCCGTCTCGACTCATACGCAAGGCCATCAGGCATATTAATCCACGATGCAGAGTGTTGCAGGATGCCTACAAATTCATACTGCAAGAAGAGGTAAGTTAACTCAACTCCAAATCCAACTCCATCTCCGACTGCAACTGGGACTCGTGAGCGTCAACATTATTAGCAAACTTAACGCGCGCTCAAGAAGTTTTTGGCCCAAAAGTTTGTCAGCAACGAGAACATATTAAACACGCTTCCAGAACGTGAGGATGTCTACAGGTCGTAGCATACTGGGAGAGGGGGTAAATGATAGAGGAGAGGACTATGGAGAGACGAGTGTTGATGTTTTGACGTGTGCTTCGTAGAAACTTTGGCTTTTTGGATAAAATGCGTTGCTCAAGTCAAGCACTTGCCATCAACTGGCAAATCACTGCAGCCAAGTTAATGAGCAATAAGACGACGGCACACACTCTGACACAAACGAACACACACACTCACACCTACAGACTTCCCTTCCTGCCTTCGGGGCCCGTTTCTCCCGAAAGTTTGAGCTACCTGCCATGATTCACTGACTAATCAACTCGTTACAGAAATATTGGCCTCATCTGCCGCCCGAAGTTATATTAATGGATTATCTATTTGTTGGCGAACGAGCCATAGCCCCAGATTTAGCCATTCTTATCATCGTTTGCCTTATCGATCTTCAGGAGGATTTTCGTTACTTTGTCAAGCGTGCTTTCCTGCGCTATCTGCTGCAGTAAGTACTTTATACTTTCTCTAAATTGAACTCCCAATCCTGTTGTGTGCTTTTGTAGATCTAACATGGAACGCAAGCGGCTTCAGCTGGAAGTGGAACCACCTGATTATCCTACGATGACCATTACATCGCCTGTTCCTTGGCGAACTCGCCTTCTCCTGTCCAAGAGTCGCATTGGGGAAATGCTTATGACAACGCATCCAACAGTGCAAGCATTGAATCTTCTTTGGCACCAGCTCTACGGGGAACTGGTTATTGTTGATCTCTCAAAGCTACTGCTCTCCAAGCGACCTTTAGATGCGGATGTTGTGCAAACTTTTATCAAGGAAAGCTGTACCCAAGTCAGAGATGTAAGTTGTGTTCTAAATTATCCACATTCCTCCACCAACTCTTAAGCAATCCTCGACAGCTCTTGATCAATGATTGGTTGCCACGTTGTGCGGATTTAATGGACTTGATGCGCAACAGCTGGAAAGACTTGGTCCCAATGTCAGGGAAGTATGGCGGACGCGCTGATACCCTTTTCAAGTGTGTTCATTCGCTGATGTCCCGTCACTTGGACAGCCTGATTAACAAGAGTCTTGCTTACTTGTTTAAAATCTTGTGTGGATTTAAGGATGGCAATCAAATAGATCAGTATTCCATGTACAATCCAAAGCTACGCCGCAGACCTCTTATGGCCCTCACTGTATCCGTGGTCGGTGCTCATTTTGATAACGAACCAATTGACTTTGGCCCTGGGATTCGGCCCGATGAAAATATCTATGAATTTGATGCTGACGATGCGGATCCATTTCAAGCTACAGCTCCTGTTCAGGGTATGGATTATGTAAGTAAAGATATTTTTTCTTAATCGATATAAGCGATTATTTCTTATTTTAACAGTTACCCGAATTTGATGATGTGGCGGTATTCGAAATAGAGCATTCATACAAGCTATACATCTATCCGTACATGATGGAACTGCCAGGCATTATTAGGGATCTCTTTAAGGACATTCTAAGGGTGGGCTATGAGATACCACGCCTCGAATATGTCATGTCTGGCGGAGGTAAACTCACAGAAGTTATTCTTTTTACCTTAAGAATGTGGGAGAAAGTCAAACCTCTATGTAATTTTAGCACCAGATACAGAAGGATGTCTGTACTATATTGATGAGGATCATGTGGACTTTCTGGCACTCTGCGACAAGGTTGAGTCCATTGTTAAGGTCAACTGGCGTGGCGTGAATGTGTATTTAAAGCCCATCTATAAATATTATTATGGCCTGTTTCAAAAGATGATAATGCCCATGGTCGAGAAGATCTGGACAGACAATACATTACCGGAATTAGTGGTGCGTATGAAATTACTTAAAGCACATATATGTAAATGTGTATTGGGAGCTGAGTTTTGCATCCCTTGTTGCATGCCTCGAATACTCACAATACCTTAAGGCGATGCGTTGCGTCTCGCCTTGAAATGAATTTAATTATTTATTTCAATTTGATTATACGCAATGATGCGCAGAATTAACATAAAATTTCATTATGCAATATTAATAAACTGCTGACAGACAATTTGTCTGTCTGTTGTGTCAGACTGTTGGCAAAATTGCCTGGCAATTTCTGTAATTGAACAAGTTATGCGAGTAAAGCCTACATAACCACAGCTGCCTCCTTCTCACTATGTCTGTATCTGTATCTGTATCTGCAATTGTGTTCGCATTCACATCTGTATCTGTAACTAGCTTACAGCATTGTTGTTTCCCAGTTGTTGATTTGCCGAACGGAAAATTCGCAATGCATTGTTAATTAAAGTTGCTTCGATTACTAAATTTCACTTGCTGTCGAGTGCACTAAATTTGCCATGTCATTTGGCTCACGTAGTGCATAAAATATTTGGTTAGACAGCTGCACATTAACAACGTATGTGTGCCCGCCCTCCCGGGTTCTCTCTCAATTAACCCATTCTTGCCAGCAGTTTTCAGTTCACATTCATTAAGTTTTATGAAACGACCGACAATTTTACCAACAACATATTCCTCCTCGTTCCATTATTGAACATCCTTTTTTGCGCAATTTATTTAAAATAAAAATTGCTTCCGATTGCGAACGCGTTGCCTGCCGTTTTTTCATGCATGTAATGCAAGCACATTCAAACACATTTATATGTGTATATATATATATATATATCTATATATAGATACTCTTTTTATTAAATGCATATTCATTTATATCCTGAACTGGCACCCGCGTCGTCTCTTTTTCTCTCTCCATCTCCTCGTCGACAACAGGTTGTTCAGGAATTAATGAAAAAATTGCGCGCCGTCAGCGATACGACCTATTATCTGCGTGATTTCATACCGTTAAATTTGTTCCTGTTGGATAATCGACATGTTAAAGAATCCTTGCGCATGTACGTGAGGAATATCTACGATTTCATAATTGATTTTTACAGAGCACTCAATCTGAACGAGAATCGCGCGTAAGTATAAGAGCTTTGCCTCCATTCCCTCTCACTATTCCAGTTCGAAAGCTAAATGAAGTGCAAGTGCCTTTCATTTAAAGTTTTTGTGCTGACTGCTGACTGCATTGGCAATGCCACTTAATAGATAACTTTTCGCTTCTTTTCTTATTCCTATACGGTCTTTGGTCATTTTGTGCTACTTCAGCATCTGTGAGGAGCTTGAGGAGATGTCGATGAAGGCTGGAGAGCGGCCCGAGGAAACACCTGAGGTGGTGGCACTGCAAAACTATATAACCGAGTGCCGTGAGATGCGCATATTTGCCATAAAGGATGAAATCAAGCTTGTGTTAAAGCGTGTCGTATTCCTGCTGACTCATGCATACCTGACCAGTAAGTGATGATGACTATAAGGGAGCAAGAAGGGGAAGTTTTCAGCTGTTTGTGCAGCTGCCAAGTGGCGCCATTGAGCAGCAGCAGCGTTCGTTTGTTTTAGACAGTTTCCACTGTTTGCCTTTGTGATACGAGAGTTGTTAGAGGTTGCAGTAAGAGAGAGAGTTTGATATGGAGGAACTAGAATAGGGAGAGAGAATGCTTAACATAATTAACCTCAACTAACAAGCTGAGTCTACTAATTGGTTTTATAATTACTTGCGGCGAGACACCAAACATTGAGCTGCGCTAAAACCCCGAAAATGCAACTTAATGAGCTTAACAAATTCATGAATGTGTGAAAGTTGCTTTGACAACCGACAAATGCAGACAAAACCTCAACCCCGACACCCTTAACACTCTCAGACACACACAACATTTGCCTTGGCTGACAATTGCGATTTATCGTCAAGTGTGTCGTATGTGTATCTTTCAAATAGCTACAATGTGTGCAAGCCGTATGACTGTCTCTGCGTCCTGCTGTCTGTGGCTTTTGTCACACCAAATACAAGAGCCACATTTGCAAAAGCAGGCAGACAAAACTTGTCAGTAAGGATAGGAGGAAAGGGTAAATGGGAGGCTGGGGGAGGATAATATACAAAGATACTCGTACATATAATTAATTAGTTTGCCCGAAAAACGCGCGTAGCCAATTAATTAAGAGTTAAGCACAGTTAATTAAGAGAATGCTCGACAGTTCGTATACCCACTTCAACTACTATATCTCTATATATTTATATATCTCATACATGCTAACAGACGATGAAATTCATCTGAATTCCCGCACATTCATACTGCCCGGTGAGTTGGAGGAGGTGCTTGATCTGAGCGCTGCACGTTTGTCTGTGGTACGTGATAATCTAGAGACGGCATTACGGTGAGTTTTAAATGATGTGAAGTTTCGAGAATTTGCAACTCATCCTGAAGCCTTATTTCCTAAAGCGAGCGACGCCTACAGTTTGAGAAACTGTTGATCCAAGAGAAACGTACCATGGATGGTTTTCGTATACGCGAAATACGCGATGTGCTCACATTGGAGGAGCTCAAGGAGCGTGTGGATACGGTGGATTTACTCTTCAATACAATTGAGGTGATTGTCTTGTACTAGAATCGGAGACAGAGTTTATATGTTGATATGTGTGCTTCACAGAACTTAAGTCGAGAGGCGAAGGCAATTAATGTGGAGGAGGCTTTGCTGCAAATTGATGTCTCCGCCTTTCCACTGCTCGCCGAAATTATTGAGAAAATGGAACCAATTGAGAAACTATGGAAAACATCGTATGAATTTGAAAAGGATTATCTCATTTGGTAAGCATTGGCAACGCTTAAAACGATTGCAATTATTTCTAGACAACGTGCAACGCTCAATGGCAACAACTGCAAGGACATGGAATCAGCGCTTGAGTACCTCCTTTAGCTCCTTTGGGCACTTGTCGCAAATGACAAAATATTTGAAATTGAAGTGCCAGACAGACAGATAGGCGGACAGACCGAGAGCGAGTCGCTTCAGTTCGGTTCGTCTGACAACCTACTGGGCATTTGCACTGGCAATGCCGGTGGCAAATCCGCAATGCAAATGCCAACACAAAGTTGACTTGAAGTGCAGCGGAAAATAGCCAGATTTGAGTTGTTGCTTGTTGCACTAGCAAAAACTTCTACTGGCTTCTTTCTCTTCTACTCGTTTTCCTCTTTCTATGTGTACTTTTGTATATTTCTATTTACATCTTTTGCCAGGATGTTCGAGCGTTTCGAATGCCTTAATGCGGATGGTGTGCGGGACCAGATCGAGACCATGTTCAAGGTAAGTAGTTGCAAGTCGGAATCGGAAGTTGAAGTTGTCATTGCCTGGCGGAAATAAAAACCAGCACTGAGCTGCATGCTGCATCCATGTTGCGTGTATATACTACTCGCAGACAGACAGAAGTAGCAAAGTTTTGAGCTGTTGCCTGGTTCTCTCTTCACGTTGCTGTTGCTTTTGCTGCTGTTGCTGTTGCTCGCTTTGCCAGTGGCCATGCATGTCGGTTCATGTCAGTCCCGTGTCGCCAAGTCAGTCCGTAAGCCAATGTAGCAGCTAAAATGCAACTAAAAACCTCAAGCCGCCTCCGGCCAGCAACAGTAGCTTGCCCGAGCAGAGTAAAAGCTGGAAAAAAATGCAACCAGCCGAAAAGTATGCAACGAAAAAAATGCCAACATATTTGGCGGCAACTTGGGCGGCTAAGCGAGCCAGTATTGTGTGTGGTGCGGTACGATGGTGTGGCAGGAGTACCAGTGGAAAAAAGTGCTACAAAGCTCAAAGCGAAAGACAGTTGAATTGAATTTTTCGGCACAGCTGAAGCGGCAAAGTGGGGACACAGCAAAGCAACAACAACCAAAAGTAAAAATGGAAGAAAAATGAGAAGAGGGCAATTGGGAAACGAGGACTATGTACACCCATTTAGCCGGCTTAGCAGACAGGGAGCCACAATTAAAGTTGACTTTAAAAAGCCAACCCAACGCCACATGCTTGACTCTCCCTCTCTTTTCGTCATCAGATTATGCACAAACTGTCGAGGCAATTGTCCTACAATCCTGTCGCGAAACGTGCCGCGGAACAGATGCGGATTAAAATCGAGAAGTTTCGAGTTTATTTGCCAGTGCTAGACTCGATCTGTCGGCACGGTCTGGAGAAGCGTCACTGGGATAAAGTATCAGAGATACTAGGGAGACAAATCAACCCGAAATTGTATCCCACGCTTAAGGATATGATCGATGCCGATATAATGAGCATATTGCCAGAACTGGAGGAGATTGCGAATGCGGCGGGCAAGGAGTACGATCTGAATATGGGATTGAAGAACATGCAATCTGATTGGAGGGATGTCATGTTCGATGTCCTTCAATATCGTGACTCCGACACACATATCCTTGCTTCTATTGATGATATACAAACACTGCTCGATGATCATATCATGAGGACGCAGGCAATGAAACGTTCACCTTTCATTGTCGCCTTGGGCTCTAAGGCTGATGATTGGGAGGAGCGTCTGCTGCTCATACAGAATATCATTGATGCTTGGACACAGGTGCAAGTTACCTGGATGTATCTGGAGCCAATTTTCAGCTCGGAGGATATTATGCGACAAATGCCCCTGGAGGGTCGCAACTTCAAGGCGGTGGACAAAATCTGGCGTCGCATTATGAAGCATACTTTGAAGGATAGACATGTTATGGCGTCCACCGAATATCCGAGCATGCTGGAAATCTTCACAAAAGCCATCGAGGACCTGGAGACGGTACAGAAAGGACTGAACACGTATCTGGAACAAAAGCGTTTGTTCTTTGCTCGATTCTTCTTCTTGTCCAATGATGAACTGTTGGAGATTCTCTCAGAGACCAAGGATCCAATGCGTGTGCAGCCGCATCTACGCAAATGCTTTGAGGGTGTAAGTTTTAGAACATAAGGAATAAGTATAGATTGAGTATAATCTGTTATCCTTTGCAGATTGGAACTTTAACTTTCGATGACAGCATGGAGATTACTCACATGATTAGCGATGAGGATGAACGCGTTGCTTTAGTGCGAAAAATAAATCCACAAGCGGCTAATGTATGTCTGTAATTTGATATATATAATATAATATAATATAAAATATTTCCTCTCCTTAGGGCTTGGTTGAAATTTGGCTTAAAGAGGTCGAATATGTGATGCTCGACAGCGTGAAGGAGCAAATGCGCGAATCCTGGGAAGATTATACATTGGTCGATCGCATTTCCTGGGTTGTTTCCTGGCCAGGTCAAGTTGTCCTCGGAATTAGCTGCATGGCCTGGACCTATGAGGTAAGCAAATAGCCTACAATCATTGCAACCGCAAAAACTCAACCACAAAGGCACTATCCCATGGTGGTTTAACAGTCCTTCTGTCACAAGGCACGACTGACAGTGCGATTAGCCGGGCACAGTTCAGTCGTACTCCCTTCTCCTTTCGCCCTGTCGCTCTTTGTGAACGGAGCTTTTCCTCCTGGGCTTTAGCTCTCTGAATGTATTTTTCGTTCGCGTTGCAAAATTGAAAATCATATTTTGCCATTTATTTGCTTGCCCTTTGCTGCTCCAACTGCAGTTCCTGTTGCTGTAGTTTTTCATGCACTTTATATTCCTTTGCTTCTTCATTTTTTGCCGCAGGTGGAGGAGGCCATCGAGAAGAGGGAACTCCCTGCATACCTGGAGAAGTCCAATGTACAAATTGGCGAACTTGTGCAACTCGTCCGTACGGATCTGCAGGCTGGCGTGAGGATTGCTGTCGAAGCACTGATTGTGCTGGATGTGCATGGTAAGTAGAACAGACTCTTCTTTGATTGCACTGAAAACCTGCTAAGACTCGATTGTGTGTGTGCGTGTGTATGTTCACAGCACGCGATGTGGTCAAGTATCTGACGGATATGCGTATAACCAGCACACAGGACTTTGATTGGATGTCGCAGTTGCGATACTATTGGAAAGTGGATGAGAGTGAGTACAGAAATGAAGCTTGAGATGCCTATCCTAATCTCCTTTTGCTGCAGAGAATGAGGATTGGGTGTGTGTCAGCATGGTGGTCACCGAAGTTAAATATGGCATGGAATATTTAGGCAATCTACCGCGTTTGGTGGTTACTCCTCTGACAGATCGCTGCTATCGGTGGGTAACAAATATTATATTTATCTCACACACACCCACACACACACACATGCAAATATTCAAATATTAATTGACAAACATTTACCAAGCAGCAGAGCCAGGCTATTGCCCCCAAGCCGCACTCCTCACACTACTTATCCCCATTGGTTCGCACCGTCTCCTAAAAGTCATGAAAGGCAACGTTTATTGGAAAAATATTTATTTTATTTCAGTGCATTTTAAATTTATTTTCGTTTTCATTTTTCAACAAAATACGCAAAAAGAGCTGAAAACCTTTTTGATGTTTAAGCTGCCTACGACAAACGCAAACAAAAACAACAAAATGACAATAATAACAATAACAACAATAACAACAAGACGACACAGTAGCAGCAGTAGGACATGGCCCAGGCTCGTTGCCTGGCATGCTGGCAGAAAGGACATTTTAATGGGGTTTCCGATAAAACTTTTATATTAAACAAATAAATCAATGTTGGACAGTTTTTCCACACACACACAGAAACACCCTTACCCACACTCACACACACATGCATAGTTAAAAAAAGAAGAGAAACGAGTGTATAGATATTTGTGAATGGTTATACCGGAAAAGCTAAAAAATATACAACCAAAGAACGCGAAGCTGGCAGCGCTGCCAATATGATAAAAATATGAACTTGCATAACAAGCATAAAGCTGACTACTGCACGGCGAGACTTGAATACCCTACAAATAGTATAAAAGTAATCAAATAAAGGAGAGGTGATTGAGTACTGAATAGGGACTGCTTGAGTGCTCTATTAGGCTAAACAATAGATACTTTCCTAAGCCCATATTATTCTAAATTAATCGAAAATACTTATCCGTTATTTCTACCAACAGTTGTAGATTAAACAATTCCTATTACCCAAATTCGCTTTCAGTATTATTATAGATATAACTTATAATATATTATGGCTGATGATGAATACACCTCATATAGTTGGGCAACTACCCCTGCCTGTTCCGTTTCATACATTAGTTCAACTTGATGCACCCATTTAATGGGTACAGGGTATAAAAGCTGCTCCATCGTTGGGTCGTGACAAAAAATGAAGCCATAAATGACCGTTTTTTAAGCTGCAACCTCGAGAAATGTGAAAAAATGCAAAATAGATTTTAAAAACATGCTTCGGCATGTTGTCTCTAAAGCCGTTCCCACCTCCGAAAATACACTGCATCCTCGCATGAACGCTTGCTAACAAAAAGAAAAAAAAAGAAACCACTTCTAATTCTCATTTACAGCACTTTGATGGGCGCATTGAAGTTATGTTTGGGTGGAGCTCCTGAAGGACCTGCGGGCACTGGAAAAACGGAGACCTGCAAAGATTTGGCCAAGGCTGTGGCCAAAAAGTGTGTGGTCTTCAATTGCTCCGACGGCTTGGACTACAAGGCATTGGGCAAGTTCTTCAAGGTGAGTAAATCGTAGCTTTTCTGGTTAAAAATCTGTACTCTCCTCTGTTCTGCTCTGAGAACTGCGACGCGCTGTCTGCAGCGACTCAGCCTCATCGCGATTCGATTCGATTCGACTCGATGCTAATTGATGGTCCAATGTTGGTCAACAACATTAATCAAGCCAAGAACCTGTCCCAGGCAGCGGCACGCGCAACATTGATGACTTTCAGTACACACAGATAGAAAGATACAGACACACTTGTACAGCGATTCTCTTGTCCAGACACAACGGAGCCGTTCATCAGTTGGTCCATACAGACAGACAGTCAGAACAACTGAAATTTATTCAGCTTTATTCTCGACTGACTAATTAGGCGGGTTTGTGAAAGTAATCGACTTGGAACTCGATAAACTATTTAGTAACTATGGAACCTTCTTCTTCTCCTAATGTCGTTTTATCCAATCTGTCCAATCTGTGCGTTCACTTCCAAGCATCTATGCAAATTTTTATTAACAGGTCGTTAACCGCTCTCTTTTACACACACTCCGCACGTCTTAAGTGGGTGCTGTTGCCAAAATTTATGGGTATTTCTTTTGGTCCCAAATCGCTTAATTTGCCGGCAACGGGGCTAATTGCATAATAGTTTTCAGCCCCCTTCGGTTCCTTGTCCCTCTTGATTTGTGTGGGGAAGTTTGAGCATGAGCTGGCGTTAATTTGCATGCGATTTGCAATTAATGGCAAACTTTTAACAGAATTAAGCACAAACAACAATAACAATTCGAGTTAAGAACCCGAAAATTTCAACGATCGAGTTTCGATTTAGATTAATGAATTGATTTTAGTGCCAAGCGTGTTGCTTGCTCATTTATTGCCATTTATTCACTTTGAGCCAATCATTTTTATTGTTTTTGTTTCTATCTAGTTTTTAGAAAGTAGTTTCTATATTTCCAATGATGATTACCCCTTCTATTTCCCCCTAATTCCACGGCCCCTCGGCCTGTTGTCGGAAGTCGTAAATTTAGCACTACGCAAAATGTCTGCAGTTTGTCAGGACAAAACAATTTTGTAACAAATAAAATAATTTACAATTGGCAAACAATTTCAACTATTTCGATTTCGATTTATGCCCCGGCCGAGATATGGCAAATATGCATGCACTACAACAATTGTTGGTGCTGTGTTGCAACAACAACAACAACAACAACAACAACAATAGCAACAACTCATGGTTGTCGTCGTCGTGGCTCATATGGCTGAAAATGCCCACAACAATGGGACAGAGAGCTTGCAACGACTTTTGCAAAAACAAAAGTTCACATTCAATGAATGTTCAAAACTTCTCAATTTCTCATCGAAATAGAAAAAACGTTTAGAAGTGTGGGCGTGGCGTGTTGCGCGAGTTCTGTTGCAGCTGCTAACGGCAACAAACCACTTTGATACAGTTCAAAGTATTCAAATGCCACGCGTTGGGTGCAAAGGCAATGCAATTTTTTTGTTGCAACGAACAAAGTTCTACAAATAACACTCCCAGTACACATACACAGACGCGCGCACACACACACAAACACACACACACATACCCACACACACATACACACACATAGCGGAGCTAATTGCACAATAGAAACGGTGGCAAGAACAGCAATAGCAATGGCAACAGCAACAACGAGCACTTTCAACTGAAAAACCGTGCGAACGCGCAACAGCATGTAAAACAGCTTTGGGTGTAGTTGCTGATGCTCTTGCTGTTTTTGTGTGTTGAGTGTAGCAGACGTTGGTGCCCGTGGAAGCTCCCACACATTGATGAAAAATTAAAGAAAATTGTTTACTTGTTTCATTATTACCCCTTTGTCAGTTTGATACAGAGAAAAGTGGTTGATGAATAGCAGGAGAATATACCTGTTTCTCTTCGTATTTAGCAGAATATAAATGTATCAAAAATATGCACAAAATGTTTAAAGTGGATGATGTGGTTTTTACCTAATATTTGTCTATCTAGAAAGAAAGATAAATTTGTTTTGTATTTCTATACCCTGTTCTGGCAGAAGGAGGCGTGATAGACCCCATAATGTATATAATATGGTTATAAAGTCAGTGTAAACTGCAGAGTAGATCAGTTCCAAAGTATTGGCCAACACATCTGGGAGTGTCGTAGCATTCAGTTTTTGATTAAATGAATTAATTAATAAACTGATTGCTCAGTTTAACATATGCGTTCGTTTTGATTCAAATTTGGGAATTAGGATATTTACAGTTTAGTAGTAATAATAATGAAAGTACTTTATTGTTGAGAATTGTATAGGGAATTATACTGTCGAAATAAAAGCTACTTTTAATATCTTGAGCCAGAGATATATTAACTTTATGCTGTTTGTTTTGTATAAATGCATACCTCTTCTTAACATTCAATTAATTTTTAAATTCTTATTTTAAAAATGAAACTCTGTAATATTTAAACTTTAGAAATCTGATTTAAATTCTAAAAACATCTTTATAACATGTACACAGATTAATTACTTTATTCATTATAATTATTTGAATAATTACTCTTCCAGTTATTATCCGATATAGTACTCATTTATACATTTTTTTCGATTTTTGTTTTAGTTGTCTTTCTTCAACTGAGGACTCAGTCTTTCATTTTCCCCCTTTGTTTCCATAGCGTATAAATGTCTTAATGTTAATTTCAGCAACAAATCTAATACTCACTAAGCAAAAAACTCATATAATTGCTGTATTCATTCTGGAACTTGCACAGAGCACATATATCAACATTTTGCAACTTTAAATATTTAGTTTTAATTTCATTTTCTTCCCCCAGTTGTATGCCCCCTCTTCTTGTTAGATGACGACAACATAGAAATATTGTTGTATAATAAGTATGCGAAGCTATCAAGACTCTTTAAAGTGCACTTTTCTGACACTCTGCCCCAGCGTGTGCCCATTGTGCAGCAGCAGTCGCAGCAGCAACGGCAACAGCAGTCAGTTGGCATATGTTACAAGTATCCCCCGTGTTCCCCTTGCTGCTTCTATCTGCCCATTGCTCCGCTTGTACTGTTAGCATAAAGCTGCATATTTATTGCAACATGCAAAAGAAAGCATATCAAAGAGCCCCGTATTGGCCCCTAGTTCTCGCTGACCCAATCCCTCCCCTTTCTCCCTCTCACTCTCTCTCGATCACTCATAGAGCGCGGGATAGAGAAAAACCCCTTTGGGGTGCAACCCACGCCCGTCTACTGCTCGTGTCTACATTTGTAAACCATGTTGCAATGTTGGTGCCTCTGCCGTTTGTTGAGCAGCGGAACATTGGCAACAAATACGCATACACAGACGCACACACACACACACACATGTATATACATGTATATACAAGCCGAACGAAATCGAACCGAAAACAGAACAGAACAGAACCCAGAACAGAACGATGAGAAACTGAAAATAATGTTTATGCTGCTGTTTGCTTTTGCTATTTTTGCCATTTCTCTGCTGGATGCGTTTTGTTCTGTGTTATTTCCCTTGTCCCTACACAATTCTTACTTCCCTCTCTCTCTCCCTGCATATCCGTATATGTTCTTATATTTTTTCTCTACTTTTTTCTGTTTTCTTTTCGTTTTTCTTTGCAGGGTCTGGCACAGTCAGGAGCCTGGGCCTGCTTCGATGAGTTCAATCGCATTGAGCTGGAAGTGCTGTCGGTGGTCGCGCAACAGATTCTGACCATTCAGCGGGCCATTGGTCGCAAGGTTGTGAAATTCTTTTTCGAGGATACAATGCTCAAACTGGATCCAACTTGTTCCATATTCATAACCATGAATCCTGGGTGAGTGCTAGCAGGCAGAGGCTACTCCAGTTCTAGCTCGCAACAGCAGCTGCGGTTTCACGCAGTGCAGCGCTCCCTGCCCCCAATTTCTTGCCCCTCTCTTTTCCTATATGTTTTTTTCTTTGCCCAACTCTTTTTGCCGTTGTGCATTTGAAAATGCATTTAGTTACTTTGTAAGCCGACACGGACTATGCCTATGCCACGGCCTGAGGGGAAAAGTGGTTATTGGATGGTGGGTGGCGGTGGTGTGGTGAGGGGTTGGGTGTGTGACTGTCAGTGACAGTGCCAGGGTGAGGCTATTAGTTTCCAAAGAATGGCAGGCCTTTGGGGCATGGCCATGATATTGGTAGTTATTGCGTTATTGGAGATTTTCCACCCATACGGTTAGGGATATTTATTGCTTTGGCATGCATGTGGAACAGCTGCGACAAACATGCATATTAGGCCTAGTCACAGGCTACTGCAGCAACCACCTCTCTATCCTCTGTAACCCTCTTCTGGTCGACCACACGCAACGTGTGTTGGCACTCATAACTGTAACTGAGGCTGTGACTGAGCTGAGCCCTGAGCCGAAAGCCTTTTGCCTGCCATTCAGCAAAGGTCTTAATATCCTTTGGTTAGCACTTTTTCCTGGCCAACACAAGTGTTCTTTACCCCCTCCTCCCTTTTCCATTGTTGCTCTGCCAATTTGTCATGCAGCTAGACGTTCTTAGAAGCACTCACTCATATGTGTTATTACTTTACTTCCAACTCTGGGCCCTTCTGGATTTAGTGTTTATACCATTAGCACTTGCATTTTGATGTATTTGATTGGCTCAATCGAGTCAAATCTCTTTTCAACTTCTTCTCTATATTTCCATTAACAGTTATGCTGGCCGCACAGAATTGCCGGACAATTTGAAGGTGTTGTTCCGTACGGTGGCCATGATGGTGCCAGACTATGCGATGATCGGCGAAATTACACTCTACTCCAATGGCTTCGATATGGCTCGCGTTCTCTCCCAGAAGATCGTGCAGGCCTACAAACTATGCTCCGAACAGTTATCATCGCAATCGCATTACGATTATGGTGGGTATTATCTATATTATATACAATTTATTTAAAACAATAAGTATTCCCGCTGTGTTTGCTGTTTTAGTAGAAATTAATTATACATTGTCTCTGATTCTTAGATATATTCTTAGATTGATGCAATATAGATAGTTTCGAATGATGATGCACCTTCCACAACATTTTGATGCTTATTTGTTGTAATTTACCTTTAACTGGATGCTAATAAGGCACACAAGTAGTCAACAATAGGAGTTCCCTCTACTTTTTTATGCAACTTCTACTTTACGCTTGTCCTGCTTGCTTTACTACATCCTGTATCCTAGTATCCTGCATGCGTTCACTCTTTATGTATGTTTCTCTCTCTCTCTCTATTGCTCTATGTCTGTGTTTTCTTTTCACTTGTTTTCATTCTTGTTTCAAGGCAAAGATATTGCTCGCTTTTACGACATAACATGTCATATGACATTACAACATGTCTGCTTTCTGTATCTTTGTGTGTGTGGAGGGTGTGGGGTGTGTGGTGTGCGGTGCGTGCGTATGTGCATGTGTGTCCGGCCATTGGCTGCAATTGCAGGCTTCTGGCAGCTGTGCAAGTTTATGTGCAAAGTACATTTGATCAGTATCTTATTTTGAGTTTAAATTGAAAAACTTTCTTGCAAGTTTGCAGCGCTTTTGTGCTGCGTGTGTGAGAGACAAATGCCACATACACCAACACATAGAGACACACACGCACATCCCACACAAACACACTCGTATACAATGTTGTTGTCGCTGCCTGTGTGCTCGTGTTATTTTGCAAAGTAATAATAAAAACTATTTGTACATTTAGTTGCTGCTTGTTGTTGTTGTTGTTGTTGTTAGTATTGCTGTTGTTGGTTGCATGTCCGCTGACCAGTTGTGAACTTTTCGCATTTTGCACGGCATCTGTAATGAAGCTGCCGGTGTGCCATGCCCACATCCCATATACTCATACTACACAAATGCCTCAGTACAAAACCTAAAACCTAAGTTAAGTTATGCGTCCGCCGAAAATGCCGCATAACTATTAAGCTAATGCCACGCCCCCTCTTCACTGATCCTTTTCATCCATCTGATAACATTCTCAACAGGTATGCGAGCCGTGAAATCCGTGCTATTGGCTTCCGCATCGCTGCGTCGACTTTATGCTGACCTGCCGGAGCCAGAGATTGTTTTGCGCGCCATTGTTGATGTCAATTTGCCAAAATTCCTTGAACAGGATATTTCTCTCTTCACTGGCATCTATATGGATCTCTTCCCAGGCGTCGAGCTGCCCATGGTAAGTTCTTTTATATAGAAATTCGCAATAAATATCGGGTGTAATGAGGCGCACGCGACGCAGTTAAGAACGGCGCAAATTGAAGCGATAACCGGTCGAGATGCCTGATAAAATTACATTTAAAAGAGTTAACTTCGCAGCAGTTCGACTAGTAAATGCTCTTGCAAATAGTTAAAACGGATAATGTAATCATACATTAATTGTGAATATATTGAATCTGTAAACCTTTGGTATTCAATTGAATTTCTATATTCAAATTCACATTTAAATTCACCTTCTTGGGATAACATACTTTTATTCACCGATAGACTAAATTCCAAACTTACATCTGATTATGGTTTATAAGTTATCACATTTCTCATCGATCAATCTTATCCTTTCTGTCACTAACCGCACAAAGAAGATACGTTACCTTCTGGCGAAAGAATATAATGAAATGCCCATTCAACATTTCATTTGCTCGCATATTTCATTGCATATTTTTCATATTTCATTTACACCTGTTTTCCCTTTGCCATTTTCCGACACGACTCCACCTACTTCATCCATTTCCCCGTTTTCCTTTTTCCTTCGCCCTTTACTCTTTCAGCCGCAACGCGATGACATCCTCAAGTGGCTGCGTATTAATCTGGCGGAACGAAATCTGCAGGCCACACCTTGGTATTTGGAGAAAATACTGCAGGTATATGAGATGCTGCTGGTGCGGCACGGTCTGATGATTGTGGGCGGTTCAATGGGTGGGAAGACCACTGCCTACCAGGTGGGTCGGAAGCCAATTAAATGGCGTGGAATTAATAATTTAACAAATTGTCGAATCCAATGATAGATGCTCGCACTGACGCTGCGGAATGTAGCATATGACGAGGCGGCTACTCTCAAGGAATATCCGGTGGTCTTTCGCATTATAAATCCCAAGGCCATCACAATGGGTCAACTATATGGACGCTTCGATCCCATCTCACATGAATGGTCGGACGGAGTGCTGGCTAAGACATTTCGAGAACAGGTCCAGGGGCCAAAGTGTGAACGTGCCTGGGTCATGTTCGATGGCCCGGTGGATGCGGTGTGGATTGAGAACTTGAATACGGTCCTTGACGATAACAAGAAGTTGTGTCTGATGTCCGGTGAGATCATGCAGATGACCAAGCTGATGAATATGATGTTTGAGCCGGCCGATCTCGAACAAGCTTCTCCTGCGACTGTCTCCCGTTGCGGCATGATCTACATGGAGCCCTCGCAGTTGGGTTGGCGCACTTTTCACAAGAGCTTCTGCAATGTTCTGATCAACATCATTGGGCTCAATGATATCTACATGACGCTCTTTGAAGACATGGTCGAATGGTTGATTCCAGCTGCATTGGAATTTTTGCCACTTTGCAAGCAAATGCTAGAGCTGTCTCCACTTTATCAATACCAGATCTTCTCCCGGTTTTTTCTGCACTTCCTAGAGAAGCACAAGGTCTTCAATCAGACGTGGTTCCAGCAAATGTTCCTCTTCTGTTATGCCTGGGCCTATTGTTCGGCTCTGACGGGAGCGGGGCAACGTACCTTTGACACGCTGCTCCGCAAGGTCATCTATGGCTCGAATGAGGACTTCCCCAAGCCCAAATACTTCTCCTTGAACCGCGGACAAATGTTTCCCGAGAAACAAGTCTTCCTCGATTATCGCTTTGATGAAGCCGAAAACTGGTGGACTTGGCAAAAATCCTCAGATGATCCATCATCTGGTAGTGCCAACTTTCCAGAACATGCGCAGATTAGTGAGCTGATTGTGCCCACAAAGGAAACGGGCTACATTTCCTATTGGCAAGATTTTTGCATTGCCAAATCGTATGGCATGCTGGTCGTTGGTCCGACGGGCACAGGCAAAAGCGCCATCATCACCAGCAATTTGCTGAGCATGCCCAAGTTTGCTAATCTTGTTAATATCATCAACTTCTCGGCACGCACCTCGGCTCAAATGGTGCAGGACACTATCATGAGCAAGTTGGATCGACGTCGTAAGGGAGTCTTTGGCCCAGCACTCGGCAAGAAGGTAGGGAGTCAAACCTTACTATAAGATATATGTGTATACTCACTACTCAAAGGGTTAATAAGTGATGTACTTTGCGAGTATTCCACTGTCGAGCACACTCGACTGCTGCGATAATATAATAGCTCTCTTTTTCAGTGCATTGTCTTCTGTGATGATGTTGCCATGCCCTCCAAGGATACTTATGGCTCTCAGCCTCCACTGGAGCTGCTGCGCACTTGGCTGGATCACGGGTACTGGTCGGATCTGATAGACACAACCAAGATTGAGCTGGTTGACATGGTGGGTGTGATAAATGAGCGTCGACTTGCTGTCTCCATAAACTGACAATAACTCTACTTTATCTTCCCTTACAGACTCTGGTCTGTGCCATGGGCCAATTGGGTGGCAGTAACTTTATCTTTCCGCGTCTCTATCGGCACATGTTCGTTGTGGCCGTTGACTCCTTTGAGGATGCAACCATCATTCGAATATTCACGACAATTGGTGATTGGCACTTTGCCAAGGGTTATCCCGAGAAGGTGGCACTGCTATCGCGCGTATGTTGCTCAGCCCACAATCCTCAACAACAACAACAACCTATCCAATCCCACACTCGCGGGAGTATTCTCTGCCTGTTTTTTTTTTGGCTCAGTTCCAGGCGATGGCGCATAATAAAATTAAAATGGCGTATTTTATAACTTCATTTCGCAAAAGTTCGACTGTCCATGTCCTGTGTGGGTGTGTGATTGTCGAGTTGTTGTTGTAGATGTTGTTGCTACAGGTAACTTCATGTGTGTGTGTGTGTGTGTTTATCTGTTACCTTTGCAGGGCTTAGCGGAGGCAATGGTCAGTGTCTATCGTGAGGCAATGCGCATCTTTTTACCGACTCCGGCCAAGTCGCACTACACTTTCTCTCTGCGGGACATAACGCGTGTCTTTCAGGGCATTGTGATGGTGCCGCCAAAGCGCATGCCGGATCCGGAAAAGCTCGGTCGTTTGTGGGCGCATGAAACTTATCGTGTGTTTTATGACCGGTTCGTAACCTTTTGTCCAAACTTCACTTCATTTATGACCAACCAGTTCACGTTTTTTTGTTTTTGTTTTTTTATTATCGTCTGGATGTCGCCCTATGCAGCCTGATAGACCAACTGGATCGTGACCGGCTCCTGACCATGGCTGTTGATGCGTGTAAGAATTATCTGCGTTTCTCCCTGGAAGCAGCTTTCGCTGAGCGCATTGAACCGGGCGAGAAACTGAGCGATAATGATCTGCGAAATCTCTTCTATGGCAACTATATGGAACCAGACGCTGAACCAAAGTTCTACGATGAGTGTGAAAGTTACGAGAAGTTGGAGAAACTCATGAAGTATTATTTAAGGGAATATAATTCGTTCTCCAGCACGCCCATGGATTTGGTCATGTTTCGTTTTGCGATTGAGCACGTAAGCAGGTAAGAAGAGAGTATATTGTGGAAAAAACTGAGCTGGGTAATGAGGATCTCCCTTCTCTTGACAGGGTCTCGCGTGTACTACAAATGCCTAGAGGAAACATTCTCATGGTGGGCATGGGAGGCTCCGGGAGACGCAGCTCCTGTCGGCTCGCCGCCCACATAGCCGACTGTCGTCTGATGACTGTTCAGGTGTCCAAATCATATACACTTACTGATTGGCGAGATGATCTAAAGAAGATACTAATGGCATCAAGTTTCAATTTGAATCACACCGTATTTCTATTCTCCGATGCACAGGTGAGTGAATCGATAGGCACATTGGAGCTTAGCTCGTTATATGGATCCATCAGCATAAATCATAGAACAACAACCAGTTAGAGCCAATAAAATAGACATTTAATAATGTTGAATGCTATAAGCCTCAGCCCAAATCAATGCCAACTTACTGGAGACTAACAAACCCATAAAGGTCTTTGTTTAACAATGGACGAAATTAATCTAACTTTATTCAAATATTCTGAACATGGTCGGTTGTCAGGCGCATGTACACGTGTTTGTCCGCGTGTGTGTACACTGTGCAACAAAAATTAATATGAAAATTGAGTTATTTTGACTTTGTGCAAACTGTGTTGTCGAGCCACATTCATTGTCTTGCCAAAATTTACATTTATAATTAGGTTAATTGTTGGAACTATGTAACTTGATTATTGCCAAACAATTTGCATACATAGCAGCAGTAGCAAAAACAACAAGAATGTTCGCCGCAAAATCAGCTTTCAATTATGGCTAAATCAAGAACCATACAAGACTTGAAATCAATAAATTAGCATGGCCAAAAATCAATTGATATGATAAACAATATCTCTGAAAATATCTCAAGTTTGTTTAGTGCTAATTATGCCTGACATCTCATAATTAGCATTATGTGAGATTATGTCAATTAGAAAATATCAATTTAAAACAGCACAAGAAAACATCAACAACAGACAGCTCAATTTATTCGAGGTTCTTCCTTATTTCTGAAAGGAAATCAAAGTTCTTATGGGTACAGGGCTCAAGCATAATTTAAAGAACTATAAATTACAGATGAATTAAAAAAATTCTATTAAAGAAGTAAACGTGTAGTCATAGTCTCTAACTACAGTTTTATGGTATATTATACTGTGCACTGCAAATTGATGGTGAATTGATTATATACCTGACTTTAGCATCAGTCTCTGACTTAGCTCTGTGCAAAATTCCAATGTAACCTGAACAAATTAGAAAGATGATAAGCAAATTCAACTCACAACTGGCAAATCAATCAATGTTGCATTTTGGTTTCTTGCCCAAAGCACACACTCACAGGTAGATAGAGATAGAGAGAGAGAGGGAGACCGAGGTAGAGAGAGGGAAAGAGTGACAGATAGAGAGATAGAGAGAAAGGGAGTCAGAAATCTCCATGCACACATTAATTAACAATTACACTGAAATGCTTCAAAGAGCCTACAACCCCAACGCCAAAATTTAACTCAGACTGCAGTTCGGGTGCAGGCAGCTGTAAAATTTCTGTGTGCAGCAAATCCTGTGGCACTTAGTACGAATGTAAAATGCATGTTGCAACCTGGAGACTTCCAAGTTGGTTCGGGCAAACACATAAAAATGCATTCGCCAACAGCAACAACCAGCACCACAAATACAAAAATGAGTTGCAGAAACAAAGCTTGCAAATTTACATTGTGCCTTGTGAAATTCTCCCGATATATCCTTTTATATTCACAGGCAACAGATGAGGGCTACGTGGAGGATATCAATGGCGTACTTAATACCGGTGATTTGCCAAATCTCTATCAACTGGAGGACAAAGCGTCCATTATGGAGAATATGGCAAATGTGGCCAAGCAAGTGGTAAGTTCAGAGGGAGCTGGAGGGAAACGCTTTCAATGACTGGTGGGGTCGGTTTCCCCATAGGATTTGTCGCCTGTCAGCAACAAATTCGTTTACCTGAAAGCGTCCTGGAATTGCCTTTACTTATGTGTCACTCTGCCTGCAGGGTAAAGTCCTCGACTCGCTACCGACTGAAGTGTATGCCTATTATATTGAAAGGATAAGGGAGCAATTGCACATTGCACTCGCCTTCTCGCCCATTGGGGAGTCCTTCAAGGAGCGCATACGCGTGTATCCCTCGTTGATCAACTGTTGTACCATCGATTGGTACATGCCCTGGCCAGAGGAAGCACTCTCCCGCGTGGGCACTTATTTCGTCACTTCCATGAATCTCCATCGACCACACGAGGATGAGAAAGATGAGGCAGCGTTATCAGCACCGCCATCGGTGCGCCCCTCAGAAGAGGTTCCAGAAGGCGGCAAGCGCGAAACCATGGGCGAGATTGAACGGGAACTAACCCAACTGGAGCAAGATCTCGTCTATTGTGTAATGTACTTCCATCAATCCGTCGTGGACGCCAGTGAAAAGTGTTATTTGGAGCTGAGTCGGCGCAATTATGTTACACCCTCAGCGTATCTAGAACTACTTAAAGCTTTTCGCACTTTCTACGCCCGTAAGCTGGACGAGATTACTCGACTGCGTGATAGATACACCACTGGTCTGGAGAAGCTTGACTTTGCCGCCAGCCAGGTGGGAGAAATGCAAGCTAATCTCTATGATTTGCAGCCCAAGCTGAAAGTTCTCTCCGAGGAAACGGATCGCATTATGGTGAACATTGAGCGAGAAACGGCAGAGGCTGAGAAGAAGAAAGAAGTCGTGGGTGCCGATGAAGCGGCAGCCAATGAAGCAGCTGCAGCTGCCCAGGCCATTAAAGATGATTGCGAGACGGATCTGGCCGAGGCCATACCAGCCATGGAGGCGGCTTTAGAAGCACTTAATACTTTGAAGCCCGCTGACATTGGTGTGGTTAAGTCCATGAAGAATCCGCCGTATGGTGTTAAGTTAACGCTGGAGGCGGTATGTGTGCTGAAAGGCATTAAGCCGGATCGCAAACCAGATCCTAGTGGACACATGGTGGAGGATTACTGGGGGCCATCCATGCGCATGCTCAGCGACATGAAGTTCTTGGAATCGCTAAAGACCTTTGATAAGGATAACATTCCGCCAGCTATCATCAAGAAGATTCGCGATAAGTATGTTTCTACACCTTCTTTCAATATTATAATAATCTCTGATTATTATCTCTCTCCTTAATCAGATACATTGCCGATCGCGACTTTGTGCCTGAGAAGATCAAGGCTGCCTCCATGGCCTGCGAGGGTATTTGCCGTTGGGTACGTGCCATGGATGTCTATGATAAGGTCGCCCGCATAGTCATGCCTAAAAAGGCGGCCTTGGCCGAGGCTGAAGGTGACTTATCCCAGCAAATGGAGAAACTCAATGCTAAGCGAGCCGAGCTGCAGGTCATCTTAGACAAGCTACAAAAACTCAACGATTTCTTTGCGGAAAAGTCGCGCGAGAAGAAGCGACTGGAGGATGACATAGAAAATTGCGAGAAGAAACTAAACAGGTGAACAATTACCAACACCATCACTGAACCACTTTCTTACTAAACTCTTAAATGTCCTTCACAGAGCGGAGAAGCTTTTGGGCGGATTGGGAGGTGAAAAAACACGCTGGTCGGAGGCAGCCAAGAATCTGCATGAATCTATTAGCAATATTGTCGGTGATGTGCTTCTCGCTGGTGGCTGCACCGCTTACCTAGGCTTCTTTACCACTGAGGTGAGTTGGCGTCGCGGAAAATTAGTGCATGTGCGGCACTTTTCCCCATTACCAGAGCCCAGATCCCAGATCCCGGTGTTCTGCAACAGGAGCGGCGACTAATGGCCGTGCGAGATTTCCATAAAAGAATTTAATATGCATGAGCACGTTGCATTGATTTTCCTTCCTGTTTTGTTCGTTTTTTTCGCTCCCTCTTCTCTCACACTCTGTGTACTTAGAGGGTATAAAAAACATGACAAACCTGACCACAACTGGGTGTTGGCCAGGCGACTTGGCTGATGAGCACGTCTGATGTCCTGTCAATGCGGCTATTCTGCTGCTATAAACCTGACAGTTAGCTCTATAAATAAAGCTTCAATCTGTATATGGGAATATAGAAAGAATAGATAGATAATAGAATCAGCTGGCTAGGGTATATATATTAACAAATGTGTATTAAGACAACTGGAATTTGCGTAGGCATTTCTCCATATGTCTTATTTCCTTACATTAGCGTTTACTACAGGGTATTTATAAGTCTAAATACTCTTAATTTTTCAGTTTCAGCCTCTTTTTGTAGCTTTTTCGCAGCGCTTAGTTTTATGGCTGACTTCACATTTTTGAACATAGTTGTTCATATCTATATATGCATGAATGTACACATACGTACAGGGTATATTTTGTATGTGGAGCGTGCATAAATTGCACAAATGCTGACATGTTAATATTCAACCAAAAGTGGCGTCCCAGCTTAACACGTTATTGCATCTTTTTTGTTGCCAAATCGTTTATAATCTTAATTTTTTTGTAGTATCGAGTTAACATTTTGGATGATTGGAATGCTGTGTGCCTGCGACGACATATTCCCAGTAGTGAGACCTTCTCATTGGCCACCACATTGGGTCATCCGATGACCATACGTGCCTGGTCCTTGGCCGGATTGCCGGCAGATAACTTCTCAGTGGAGAATGGCATCATTGTAACAAACTCGAGTCGTTACCCGCTGCTCATCGATCCTCAGGGTGAGTAAATGGAAGAAATTCATTCTCAATTGGGCAATGAGCTATTGAAATCGATATCAATCTCTTAATATTATCAGTGCAAGCCAACAAATGGATTAAGAATATGGAGAAGAACAATAATCTGAAGGTTGTTAAACAAACTGATTCCAACTATATGCAGGTGCTTGAATTAGCCTTAACTTATGGCCAACCCGTGCTCATCGAGAATGTGGGTGAGTTTTTGGGAGGGTTCACATCTATAAGTGGCGTTTCAGCTATTTATAAATTAAATTTCATCACTCTTCAGGTGAGAAGCTGGACTCGAATCTGACGCCCATATTGGAAAAGAACATAATAAAGCACAAGGGCGGTCTGTTCATAAGAAGTGGCGACACAATGATTGAATACAATCCCGAGTTTCGTCTTTACATAACGACATGTCTGCGCAATCCGCATTATCCGCCGGAAGTGATGGTTATGGTAAGTTTGACATATGAAGCAAGTTTACAGTTTCTGCTCCTGCTTCTGCCGTTTTCCCGTTTCTCCCGTTTCTCCTGTTTCTCCTCCTCCGACTGCTAGAAATTCTGTGGCAAGCCATTGCCAATGATGACGTTAGTTGTTGTGTAATAAAAACGACGAACTTAAATTGATATTTTTGGGAGGAAAGGGAACGGCTGGCAATATGCAAATTTTCGATGGCATTGACGTGAATGTCGAGAATGTTGGGAATGTCGGGGACGACATCCATCCATTGATGTACGTGCAGAGAGCAGAGCCGTGCCTGCTGTCTGTTTACTTCTGCATAACTAGCGCCCCTCGTTCCTCGCTTTATTTATATCCCTAACCCAATCCCTAGTCCCTGCTCTGTTCCATGTCGTGTTTATAAAATTTTCCAGCATTTCGCTTCTGTTGGCGCTTCCATTGCTTTTTATGCTGCAACTGTTGTCAGCAGTTTTCGTGTCTTTATACTTCGAATATATTTTTTTCCCTCTCACATTGTGTGTTTATTTTGAGTTTCATTTTTTCCCCATTTTACGTGCTCACTTTTTACTATTTCTTTTCATCTCTCCCCCTCTCGGTGCTATCGTGTTTAGGTAACAGTATTAAATTTCATGATAACGGAGCAAGGATTACGCGAACAATTGCTAGCGATTGTGGTGGCTCACGAGCGTCCCGATTTGCAAGAGAAGAAGGAACAATTGATTATTGAATCCGCAAGGAATCGTGATGCATTGTATACCATTGAATCCAAGATATTAGAGGTAAGTCTCCTACTTTCTCTCTTTATCAATTCTCTATTTCCTATACCATATACTGCACCAGACTCGTTTTTATAATAAATGTTTTTCCATTGAATGCTTTTGGTAGTTTCCTTTTGGTTTGCTCCAGCGATTCAATTAGAGTCGGACAAACAATTTATGTTTCTCTGCGTGGCCAATGACAATTCAATTAACTGGAAACAAAACGTTTAAATCTGCAACTTACTTACACAGGTACTATCCACATCAGAAGGCAACGTGCTGGAGGATGAGAACGCCATCAACATACTCTCGTCCAGTAAAATCCTATCCGAGGATATTCAGGAGAAGCAGGTTATCGCTGTGGCCACTGAGATTGAAATCGATGCAGCACGCCAGCAATATATTCCCGTGTCCAAGCACTCGGCCATTCTGTTCTTCTGCATCAGCGAGTTGGCCAATGTGGACCCCATGTATCAGTATTCCTTGGCCTGGTTCCTCAATCTCTTCGTCAACACCATACTAAAAGCACCCAAGTCGACTGTGCTCGCCGAGCGTTTGAATAACCTCAATGATTACTTCACAAAATCCATCTATACGAATGTGTGTCGTTCACTATTCGAAAAGGATAAGCTGGTAATCTCACTGGTCATGTGTCTAGGCATCTTGGTCTCCCAAGGCCGAGTGGCCAAGGATGAGCTCTTGTTTTTCCTAACTGGAGGCATTGGCTTCAAGAGTCTCATAAGTAATCCTTACAGCGACTGGTTGCCCGAGAAAGCTTGGGCAGGAGTTTATCGTGCCAGTGATCTGGATGGGTAAGGGAATCTTATACGCAAATGGAACGTCATGATAGTTTAACTTTCATTAACAGCTTAAAAAACTTCCACCTGAAAATAGAGGAGAATATTACGGGCTGGCATGAGTATTATGACGCGGCGAATCCTCAAGATTTGCCTTTGCCTTCGCCCTACGATAAAATTAATGATATGCTCCATTTGATCGTGCTGAAGAGTCTCAGGCCAGACAAACTGGTGCCAGCCGTGCGAGTGAGTTTCATGAGGTCCCTTAATCATTTGCTTCATTTATGTGCTCCATTTATTACAAGGCTTTCATCACACGTAACCTGGACAAGTCGTTTGTGGAGCCGCCACCCTTCGATTTGGGCGCCTCGTTCGCGGACAGTTCACCGAAAATACCGCTGGTGTTTCTGCTATCAGCCGGCTCTGATCCCATGGCCAGCCTCTTTATGTTCGCCAAACAACGCAACATGTACGAGAAGTAAGTTAATTAACGAGAGTGCCTCATATTTCCGTGTCCATGTCGTGTGGTGTCGGCTCGTGGGTTGCTCATGGGCTGAGGCTGTGACTGAGGGTGGAGCTAGGGCCTGGGAATGGGGATGGGAATGGGGATGGGGATGGCTTGTTTTCGATTAAGCGCGACATGTGCGCCTTGTAGCGATATGTGTCTGTTTGGTCGGATGAGATGACACGAGAGGCAGCGGAAAGTGGGAGAGTTGGAGAGTTGGAAGCGGGAACGGGCGGTTTGCCATGTGACTTGAAGTAACTTTAAAGCGAATTTATGCTAAAACGCACGTTTGTTTGCCTTCTTCTTGTCGCCTAGATTGAAAACCATATCGTTGGGTCAGGGTCAAGGACCGCGTGCGGAAAAGATGATCACGGAGGCAGCCCGACACGGCCAATGGGTCGTATTGCAGAACTGTCACGTCGCCTTCAGCTGGATGGGTGACCTGGAACGCATATGCAATGACACCACACTAACGGATGGAGCCCACAGTGACTATCGTCTATGGTGTACATCTTATCCGAGCTCGGTTTTCCCCGTCTCCGTGCTCCAGAACTCGGTCAAGATGACAAACGAACCACCCAAGGGACTTCGTGCCAACATGCATCGCTCGTTCACATCGGATCCCCTGATGAGGGACAAGTTCTTTACGAATGCTTTCCTCTTCTCCGATTCGGCCAACAAGTGTTGGCTGCGTGGAGTATTTGCCTTGGTCTTCTTCCATGCTGTTGTCCAGGAGAGACGCGAGTTTGGCCCACTAGGCTGGAATATACCCTATGAGTTCAACGAGTCGGATCTAAAGTTGGTCTACACTTTACTATTCAAATCAAGTAATCAAGTATCACTCACATGCTTTTACTTCACAGAATATCCTTGTTGCAGCTGAAAATGTTTATCGCACAGAGTCACAGTATACCCTTCCGGGGACATGTGTATCTGACAGGGGAGTGCAATTATGGTGGGCGTGTAACCGATGACAAGGATCGTCGACTGATATTGTCCTTGCTGAATATGATTTACAATAGCAATACTATCGAACAGGATAAGTGAGTGAATAGATTATTATAATAAGAAAGTTGTTAATCCTTTCCTCTCCTAAAGCTATGCCTTGTCTCAGTCGGGCAACTACCGTGTGCCCCTGAGCCCAACGAAACTGAACTCAATTGAGTATATAGGAACCTTCCCGTTGAGTCCACAACCTGAGGTTTATGGCTTACATGAGAACGCCGACATCAATCGCAATGTGAAGGAAACCAATGCGGTAAGGATAATTTATTTATATACAAAATACAAATTATGTCAGCGCTGTAGTATAACATTTTTAAGTTAGATCTTAGCAAATTATTAATTATAATTCCTTTTAATTCGTATTTTGATTCAACAATAACATAGAGTAATTACTTTGGAATCACTGCTTATATGAACAATTAAATTATATAAATTGTGGCAGTCTGCTAAATCAATATTGTAATTTCTTTCGGCAGCTCATTAGCGGCGTGCTGTTGACCCAGACAGATCTAATGGCATCGGTGAAGGCCAGCTCGGCGGGAGGTGCTAAGGAGGATCCCGCCATTGCCATTTGCAAGGAGCTGTTGTTACGCTTACCTGAAGAATTCAATTTGGAGGAGGTCACCAAGACGTATCCCGTCATCTATACAAATTCAATGAATACCGTGTTGCGACAGGAGCTAATACGCTTCAATCGTCTGTTATCCTACATACGCAAGAGCCTTGTGAATGTTGGCAAAGCTGTCAAAGGACAGATTGCCATGATACCAGAACTGGAGCGGACTCATGCCTCCATGATTATAGGCAAGTTACCGGCGGATTGGCTGAAAAAGAGCTATCCCTCGTTAAAGCCTCTGGGTAGCTACGTGACCGATTTCCTAGCCCGGTGAGTAAAGTGTTGTGCAGATGCCATATTTCTATTTTAAGAGCAAACCCATCAATGAATGGCATTGTATACTGTGAGCTGCTGCTTGTGCTGCGTCCTTTGCTGCAATTGTGGAAATATAATAAATGTGTTTGGGTGTGCCACATTCATATGTCGTACTCCCTTATTCCTCATCCTTAATTCCGTTCCCAACTCCATCCTGTTGCTGTTCAATATTGTTGCTGCCATTCATGGCAAAATCTTATTTGCCATTGACATCAAAGGACGAAGCTGTTTGTGTGTGCGTGTGTGTGTGTGTGAGTGTATGCGTGCGTGCTCCTGCTCATGCCAATGCTTTGTGCACTCGCAACCTTTTGTTGTCAAATATTTAATATTTATTAACAAATTGAAAAATAAGATAACACATCTGTTTGTCTGTCTCCTGCCCAGATTGGCCTTTTTCCAGTCCTGGATCGAGAATGGCGAGCCGAATGTCTACTGGATCTCTGGCTTCTACTTTACTCAGTCCTTCATTACGGGTGTCCTGCAGAACTATTCCCGTAAGAACCGCTTCCAAATCGATATGATCAACATTGAATTTGCTGTTACCAAATTTGAGACTCAAACCACTCAGGTGGCTGATGTGGGCGCCTATATAAGGGTAAGTTGCGACGAGGGTTTTCTTCATTAAAAAAAACAAATTAATTGCGAATAGAAATTCGTTTACGTAATACAATTTATCAACTATTTGTTTTGCTAACTCTTCAGGAACAAAAAGAGATAAATGATGAGACAAAGTTTATACAAGTAAGAAATACGCAAAGTACTATACATTTTAGGAGTGCAGTGTCTATGAAAACAACTTTAGTTTATTGTTTATATTATATTGATATTTTTTTATAATTATTGCACCATTTTGTAGAACTTTTCTTTTTTCACCCCCTATCTCCATTCACGTTTATCCATTTGTTTATTTATTTCCATTTTGTAATTATTTCAGGGTATTTTTATAGAAGGCGCTCGATGGAATCGCAAGACTAAAGAAGTGGACGAATCTTTCTCCAAGATTTTGTTCGATACTCTGCCCGTAATATATCTGCGTCCGGTGCTAAGATTGCCGGATGAAGTGCCACGTGGTAGCGGTGGTGAGGAGCCACGTGTTGACGGTGGTGCTGAGTCAGTTGTGATATATGACTGTCCCGTCTATAAGACCAGCGAACGTCGTGGTGTCCTCTCCACCACTGGCCATTCTACCAATTTTGTGATGTACCTGCAGTTGAGATGCTCCCAGACGCCAATGCATTGGATTAATCGGGGCACGGCATGCCTCTGCCAGCTGGATGACTGAACATTGACCCAGGGGCATCCTGAATGCTCAGGCCGAGGACGGATGTGCCATACCAAGCGAAAATATATATATTTTACATTTGTCACGGGGAACTGGAACTGAAACTGAAACTGAAACTGCAACTGAGAGAATCGACTGGGGCGACTGCCTATATTTTTATGGATAGACATATAGTATTAAACGGGCATCAGGAGGAGAGTCTGACTTGTTTGGAAGCATATAAATGCACATACATATATACATACACTGATATACATATATATACTTTGATTCTTGGGTTATTTTTTGTGCCAGGAAACGCCGAAAGCGAACTCTCTCCGGTTCTATTTATTTTTGCCCGTATTGCGCATTGGGAACGGGAACGGGGCATTGGCCAATGCACAGTGGCATTTTGATGATGATGTTGATTGCCAGATATAAATTAAAAATGCAGAACACTGTAGAGAAATGGCTGAAAATATATTTTTTATGTGGGCCATTTACAAAATGAATAAATGACAAAATAAACAAGGAGCATGTGTGTTTCCCTTGCCTGCTGTGCAATGATATACGATATTTTTATAAACTGGTTGTAAGAGCAAAAAGCATAGCTTAACTTTAGATAAAACACATAAGTAGTATAATCTATAGTCGATAGAAAATATAAATAGATTCGCCAAGGTCTTCCCGTCAAATCCTCTTCTTAAACGAGATCTTCAACGTTCGACATTCTCCATTGTCGAAGCTAATGAAACTCACAAAAAAAAAATAAGACAAAAACTGATCTTAACATTCTAAGACGCCCACATTAGAGGGGATGACGGCGATGATGGAGATGATGATAATCGGTTTTAGCATTTTGATGAGATTTATTGCGTGTTTTGTGTACAATTGGAGCAGCAGAAAGTATAAATTTAAATTTAAATTAAGCACTGCCACGAGCACACATTGGAGAGGCATATTTTAAAAAAATTCATAACGATCGATTCAAGTAGATCTATTAAATCATCTGCTATTAATAGATGTCTAATGTGGCGTAACCGAAAATAGCAACACTCAAGAGCTCGCGTCCATCGTGGCATACACTTTCAAGCCATATGAGCTTTGGCCTTAAGCAATGATCAAGAGTCGCCAAAAAAAAATTGTTAAATGGAAAGAAGTAAAAAAATACGCAGCTGTCTATCAGACAGACTCAAAATGAAGAAGCGTTGTGTCCAACAATGACAACAACGACAACAACGACAACTTCCGCTTGCAATTACCACGCGAGGAGACATTGAAATATACAACTAAAGCGATCAATCGCTCGATCGACCCAGCTATTCATATCAAATAAAAATCTTATAATGTGATACAAATGAACTGAAACTATCAAAGCTCTCGGAGAAGAATGCAAAGAGCCCTCGACTATTGTTGATTCTGCCAATCCAAATATCGTCGTGGCCGCCACGTTAAACATTTCTGTTGTTTGAGAAGTTTTCAGCATTTTGTTTTTTTTTTTATTTTTATTAAAATTGTTCGTATTTTTGGTGGAATCAAGTCAAATGTATTGTTGACTTTCGTTTTGTTTTAGACATATATGTATTTGTATTATTATGTTTTTATGGCTTGTATCATTTGTTCATTTGTTTCCATACATATATGGTAAATAGGCAAACGATAGGAGGAGGTACAATTGATGTGTGCGCTCAAGTTGAGATACTTTTGACAATAGCAACTAAGCGCGGCTAATGCCGGCCATCAATGGAGTTGGAGATGGAGATGAAGATGATGAAGAAGTGGCCCAAGCAGTCGATCGACATAGACATAGACAATTCGACAACGAAATCGACGCCACAAACTACTACAATATAATGCGGTAGTTGCCGCATGGAGAAATAACCGGTTTCATTTTGTATCTTCTCTAAAGTGAATGGCGCACAGAGCTCTGCTGCTGAGCTTGCTTCTGCTGTCCGGCAAGAACTTTTTGCAAAATCTGTGTATAAATAGTGTCGTAAGGTCTGGTTTGAAAACAGAATCAAATTTGGATTAATCTCATAGACACGCATCGTCTAGGAGCATCTTCGAAAATGGTTAGTTTGCCATCCTCAAACGGAGAACACAGCATTCACCACACAGCACACCGCATACGTACACAGACACAGGACTAACCCTTAGATACTCATCGTGCTCTTCTATCCTCTGTCTTTTCTTACAGAAATTCTTTGTTGTTGTCTTTGCTGTGATCGCAGCTGCCGCTGCCACAACCATCTCTACGGAGTATCTTCCCCCAGTGGACAATAACCTCGAAGTCGTCGAATCAATTGATGCACCAGTCGATCAAGGTGTGCTGAGTGATGATGGCTACCGTTACAAGACAGTGCGTCGCCTGAAGCATCGCCATCGCCGTGACGTTAGCGAGCTCCCAACCGCCGAGTACCTGCCCCCAGTTGAGGCTGAGAGCCAGGAAATCGCTGTTGAGACTCCCCTTGCTGATGATGGCTACCGTTACAAGACCGTCCGCCGTGTGGTCCGTCGCCGTCGTGATGTCAACGAGCTCCCCACCGCTGAATACCTGCCCCCAGTTGAGGCTGAGAGCCAGGAAATCGCTGTTGAGACTCCCCTTGCTGATGATGGCTACCGTTACAAGACCGTCCGCCGTGTGGTCCGTCGCCGTCGTGATGTCAACGAGCTCCCCACCGCCGAATACCTGCCCCCAGTTGAGGCTGAGAGCCAGGAAGTCGCTGTTGAGACTCCCCTTGCTGATGATGGCTACCGTTACAAGACCGTCCGCCGTGTGGTCCGTCGCCGTCGTGATGTCAACGAGCTCCCCACCGCTGAATACCTGCCCCCAGTTGAGGCTGAGAGCCAGGAAATCGCTGTTGAGACTCCCCTTGCTGATGATGGCTACCGTTACAAGACCGTCCGCCGTGTGATCCGTCGTCGTCGTGACGTCAGCGAGCTCCCCACCGCCGAATACCTGCCCCCAGTTGAGGCTGAGAGCCAGGAGATCGCTGTTGAGACTCCCCTTGCTGATGATGGTTACCGTTACAAGACCGTCCGCCGTGTGGTCCGTCGCCGTCGTGATGTCAACGAGCTCCCCACCGCCGAATACCTGCCCCCAGTTGAGGCTGAGAGCCAGGAGATCGCTGTTGAGACTCCCCTTGCTGATGATGGTTACCGTTACAAGACCGTCCGCCGTGTGGTCCGTCGCCGTCGTGATGTCAACGAGCTCCCCACCGCCGAATACCTGCCCCCAGTTGAGGCTGAGAGCCAGGAGATCGCTGTTGAGACTCCCCTTGCTGATGATGGTTACCGTTACAAGACCGTCCGCCGTGTGGTCCGTCGCCGTCGTGACGTCAGCGAGCTCCCCACCGCTGAATACCTGCCCCCAGTTGAGCAGACTCCCGTCATCGATGTGCCCGCCGAGCAAACCATCCTTGCTGATGATGGCTACCGTTACAAGACTGTGCGTCGTCTGAAGTTCCGTCGCCACTAAAACTCCTAGCTACCCACCCACCCCTCAGGACTTGAGTTTGCCAGTAGCAGCACTATGGCTCTGTCAAACCCAATTGAAAGCTAACATAAGCGTATTAGTCAATGATAACGAGTTATGAACAATTCGAGTACAAAACCGAAACATCAAATAAAACATTTTTAAAAATCAAAATATACTTATCTTTTACTTATCTTGTACTTATTTCAGCTCTAACGACATTGCGCAAACTCAGATCGTACATTGCTTTATCTTATCTTATTTCTATGAGTAATACGATAACGCCACTCTGATAAGATAAGTTCACCTGTCGCTCGGAAAAATAACGCGCAAGTTTTCACATTTAGTTCCAATTTACACTTTGGCAAACACTTTGCCTTAAATACGAGACACTGAAAGTTTATATCGTTTATATCGAAGTTCACAAATTTATCCATTAAATATAAAATGATGTGGCCAAAAAAGTACTCCACCTACTTGGTGATATGTCTCGGTAAATTTTTGCTAATTGCAGAGGGTGTTTCAAGTTTTAAGTGGAAACCAACTAGAGTTTAAAGATGTATAAAGATATCTGTGAAGTGCATTTGCTGTGGCCAGTGTAGAAGAATATAAAAAGAGCCCACAGATTGTAGAATCTCTGTACAATGTTACATGGGTCAGAACAACTGCGAAATGCGTATTGATTCTCCATTATAAACGTCCTGGGCAATTAATTGATATAACTTAAAATTTATGAAGGTTATGTGTCATCAAGTAAAGCTGTGCAAATAGATTCCACAACCAGCGGAAACTCTACAAAAATGTGTTCTTATCAGTTGCCTTGTATTATGACCAACTTTAATGCTGATAAAGTCGGTTTACTCATCGCTGTCTCAATAGATTTTTTGTTTGGAATGACTAATCTTAAATTTGTACGTGGATACTTTTTGGATAAGGGGAAGTGAAAAGTGACGACAAGTGTGTTCTCATTTATATCTTACAGGTCGCTCAAAGCTATCACAATTACATTAAACGTTCAACACTGTTTTTAACTTCTTCAAACAATTTATTTTGTAAACCAAATTTGATTTTTTTGTAAAGGAATCACAAATGTAATTTTACTTAGAATTGCTTATTAAATTCCTGCAATTATATTTTAATTTATTCTATAAATATTTGATTTGATTAAAGCTGGACGCAATAGTTGATTGCTAATACCGGATGTGGCCCAAGCACAACAATAATAATTATTTCGGCGTATTAATTATGAAATATGGAAAAACAATTAGTTTTCGGTTAGCAGTCGAGTGTCCCTTGGATGGCATTTTGGCCAAGCGATTTGTTGATTTTGCTATTCAAATTTGTTTCAAATCGATAATTAAATTGATAAAAATCAAATTTACAATGTTAAATGTGGAAGTAACCTCAAACATCAGACATAATACATTGAACTAAGCCTGAGAAACGAACAGATAATCAAAACTGACATCCGCAATGGAAACAATGGCATAATATGCCAAAGCAAAGACCCCCCGCACCCGCCTTTACGACAGCTTCTCTATCGCCCCGCTTCCCGCTTCTCTTGGTCAAGTGTTTATCTGATTTATCATCGAACTTGGCGCGCGCTACGTATTTATTTTTATTTTTTTTTCGTTTGTCTTTTTCTTTGTTGTTAAATATTTTCTCAATAATTAATTATTAATATTTAAACAACTCTTCGGACAAATAAGAAGAATGTCAGTTTCATCTGTTTGATGAATGGTTAACGTCGTTTTCAATGAGTTCCGTTCCGTTTCGCGCATTTTGCTCTTCTCTTTTTGTTATTATTATTATTTTTTTTTTGTTTGCCTGATGTGATCTAATGTTTGATGTGATGTGATGCTCCGTTTGATAGACAGCTCAGAGATCGAAGACCACACAAGATACAACTCGATCTTTTTTAAATATTTGCTTTGCGTCTTCCGAAAGTCGTTGCTTACTACTCATTATTCGTTCTGATTCAATTACAGTTCTGTTGGCTTGTTGCATGCAGGAAACAGATGCCACGCGACGCGTCAATCGCGGACGTCGCACACTAACTCGCAGATACTTCAGTAAGTTAGCCGTATACTACATGTCATACTCGAGCATTACTAATGGTTTGCTTACTTGCAGGTGGACTTGCCATACCCGGCTGGGCTGTAATTCTTTGTGTGGCGATCGCTGAGCTGCTGCTGGGAGCCGCCCTTTACTTTATCATGTATAAATTCATCCTGGACAAGGACCCCGATCAGGCAGCGACTTACACTCCAGCACAGACTCATGATCCCAGTCCCATTCCCAGTGTGCAACCCAGCATTCCAGCACAGACAGTGCAACCTGCACAGCATATACAGCCAGCACCGTCCCATGCGACGGCCATTGCCTAAAGGCCAAGCGGAAGTATAACTTGTCATTGAGATGTTAATGTTCCCCCTTCCAGCACACCACATAAGATGCTTTGCTACACATAAAACCCCATTAAGACAACGTAAATTCTTGCCGTTTTTATCAATAAATCGAATAAATTTGTATTTGTTACAAATAAAATGTAAAATGTTTCAACGGCTAATCATCAATATAATAATAGTCTTAGGAGTGGCCGGGGCCGGGGCTACTCTTTGGCATGGCTTTTGATATTTTTATTGCTGTTATTTAGAGGCGCCGACTTGTGATCCAGTTTGTCGTCTTCGCTTTATATATGTGCTTCGTATTCGACAGTCAGATTGAAAGTTGTCAAACCATTAATCGAAGCGCATTTTGTTGTCAACTGAAACTGGTCTTCGCCCAAATATAGTTGGTCAAAAAAAGTTTGGTATACGTTAAGGCTGCTCGAGTCGCCGAGTGCTCGAGAGTTGAGATGCACTAACATGTTGATCTCAGCAACTAGAAGAGCTATAGATAGCAAACTTGGCATGATGGTTCCTGTTTACCCTCTCCAGATGGAGTTTATGTTAGATTTTCAATACGTCTCCCCCAGTGCGAAAATTGTACCTAGTGAAGAAAACTTCCATTACCAGTTACTTTATCCCGTCTATTTCCAAATTTTTTAGTTGCTCTTGTTCTGTTTGAATCGGAGATTTGAGCAATAAAAGAAGATATTCTATACACAGCGAAATTAAGAAATAAATTAGCAATTAAAAAATTGCACTACTCACCATTTAGTTATTTTAAAGCATACTTTGCGGCGAATTCATAAACCAATGAAACGGCATTTTGAAATTGAATACTTTTAAGCGTTAAATGAAAGCATGCGAGTGTCAGTGATGCCACTTTAGCTATGTTATAGCTAAACATTGGATTGTAATATGGGAAGAGATATTGACTATGCTGCTGCTGCTGCTGCTGTTGTTGTTGTTGTTGTTGTTGTTGTTGTTGGTGCTGCTGATGCCACTTGCAGCGGACACTTAGCGGTACTTGGCTTGGTAAATACGCGTCGCAAGTTGTCCGTTTTGCGCTGACAAATCGAAATTTATTATAAACGCAATTGAAAAATCCCCCAGCGGCACTTGAGCGCACACAAGCTGCTGCTTACTGTCATGGCAGCCAAGTAGCTGAAAATGCCAACAATTGCCGCAGCGTTAAGCTATTCTACAGCGACAGGACAAGGGAAAACCAAGACAGAAGCGTAGAGATGCTGCCGCTGCAGCCGCATAACCAAAGCGGATTTCAAATTGACACAAAACAGACAAAAAGCAAATCGTTTAGGCGCAACCACCGGCAGAAGCAGAAGCAGCAGCAGCTACACCACACATGCAGGCAAGCAGGCAGAAAGTGGCAGTGGAAATTTGTGTAACAGAGCCCAGTTTCCGAAAAACGCTAGCAAGACACAGAAGCAGAAAGAGGGGGAGAGAGAGAGACAGAAAGAAAGAAAGAGAGAGAGAGAGAGAGAGGTGGAACCAAAGCCAGCAATACAAATGCCGGCAAAGCCAGTCAGGCAGCCGGCTGAAGGATACTTTGGTTGGCATAACAAAGCCACACAAAAGACTTGGTCCTGCACAACAACGACGATGATGATGATGATGACGTTGATATTGTTGTTGTTGTTGTTGTTTCAGTTGTTGCTATTGTAATACACGTCGTTGCTATTGTTGCAACTGCAGCGAACTTAAAACAACTGCTGCTGGCGTTTCTAAACATGATTTCATTTCCATTTCGCCGTCGTTTAAAAGCGTGTCTTCTTGAGAAAATATCACACGACTTTTAGGCGAATTTTTTGAGAAATACACACCTAGAATACTCTCTGTTTATGCATCTCTCTCTCTCTCTCTCTGTGTGTATGTGTGTGGTTGTGTGTGCAGTGTTCGGCTTGTGGTGTTAAAGTTTATCAACATATCGTCAACATTGCTGCCCCCTTGCAGTGTCAGAGCACAGTCGCTCATATTTATTTATGGCTCAGCTAAAAACCTAGAGAATACATGTACAAATATGCCCTCAGACTGGCCACAAGTTGCACGGCAACGGCGCCTGAGGTTGATATTCAAACTGATGCAGAGACTCGAGGTTGCATCTTCAAGCTGTAGTAACAACAGCAGCTGACAGTTTGGCAGCCGTTTTACAACGTTATCAATTTTTTTCTACTTATTCTTTTTCGATTTTTGTTAGTATTGTTGGTGTGCTTTGGCCTGGATTTAGCCATGTACACTTGTTGTAAACAACAACATTAACAAGGGTTTGCGAAAGCTTCAAGGACGACGAGGGGAAAACGGTTCACACTCATAAGCATTCATTGGAAATCCTTTTCGATTTATTTGCGTATTCAAACGGAAACATTTAAAGTGATTGCGGATGCAAATTTTACCCTCCCTCGAAGTTCCCTCTCTAAGAATGTGTGTAATGTAGGCAGCTGTAGCAACAAAACGAAGAACCAAATGGCTCTGACATAGTATCACGGCTACAACTTCTCCACAATCCCAGTAGTCTTTCTTTCTTCCTCCTTTTGCCATGCTTCTCTTTTGTTGTTGTTGGTTTCACAGATCTGAAGAGCATTTACCCAACGCGTGCCTGGCAACATTTGTGGTTTTTGCGCAAACTTCACACATTTTCTTATGTCGGTTTCTCGGTTTGCTTGCTTGCTTTACCTTGCTCAGCTCTGCTTTACTTTACGTCGTTTTGCTTTTTTATTATTGTTGCCCGGCTATGAGAATTTTAATTTTAACACAGGTGATGTGTTTGTTGAAAAAATAAATATCAATCATACGCCCCAACAGCCCCAACGTCGGACTTAACAACAATAACTGTCTTGCTTGCTTGCAGGTTGTTTCATTTTTATTTTGCACACTCTTTTTAATTCATTATGATATTTTCTTTGGCAATTAGTTAAATGGTGTTTGATTTGTATTACATTTGTATGGATCATAATTATTTAAGGGTACAGAGTTGAAAAGCCGAATTAGTATGAGAAAAAGATAAAACAATTCAAACAAAGTTGAATATTCAATAAATAAATTTTAATAATAATAAATACTCATCTATATTTAATAAGGGAACGACAGCATAAACGCTATTAATCCATTTATTCTCATTGCTCTAACTGTAGCTCATTCACAACATACACAATTATGTATATATTGAAAGGCGAACTATAAATTCCACATATATTTTTCAGCTTTTCGCACAAATGTGCGACTCTGTATGCCTTATTGTGCCCATTAATTTCGCACTAAACTACTAAAAACTGTTAATGACTGTGAGTTATGAGAGCGGAGAGTGTGCGATGGAGCAATTGAAGACCGTCGGGTGCTTTGCATCATCAACGAGCGATCAGCTGCTCCATTTGTGGCCAATTGTGGTTGACAGAGTGCTAATTGCTTTGAGGCGAGAAACGAAATAGAGATAAGCGATTATAGATACAAAGACACTTGTAGTATCGTTCTCTACATTCGAAAGAGAATCTCATTAAATGACTTCTACGAGTGGAATCAAATTTAAGTCAATCAAAATATCAAATTTTAAGCAGAAGGTTACAAATTGCACGTTGCATGCCACAGACATGAAATAATAATTACGATGCAGCAATCAATTGAAACACCACAAAAGACATGACCGTTTCTTTTTTTTATGTGGGGGAAGAGCAACGATTTGAAATTGAAATTACAATGCAGCTAAAACAAAACAATTTAAATAAAATAGAAACTATGATGCCGCAGACAAGAACTCAATGGTAAGTGTGCCTCTGTAAGTGTGTTTGCGTGTGTGTGTGTGTGTGTGTGTGTGTGGACGGGGAGCCAGTGAATTATTCAGTAACTGCACGAGCAGCAAGCAAATTAAATCAAATAGTTATATCATGCGAATAAATCGTCGTGAATACGTATATCGCACATACGCCCCGTTGACCGCAAGCCAAATGGCGAACTACGGCAGCTACTTACGAGCCTCGCACAATGTGCTGGGCATCAGTACGCGCATTGGGCTCAGCGGCAACAGATCGTGCTTCTGCAACGCGTCTCCTTCCTCTTCACGTCACACGAGAGCGCGAGTGTGTGTGTGTGTATTGGAAAACTAAAAAGCCCGCAAATATTTGTGAAGAAGGGATATAAATAGAGAGCGAGCGTGAGCAAGGAGGAGAGTAAGAGCGAGCGAGAGAGAGAAAGAGAAAGAGTTAGAGAGCAGAGAGCTATCGGCTTCCTGTCTGGTGGCACTTACGCTTCTAATACCCAGGCGTATCCACACGCGTGCTGCAGCGACAACGACGCGGATTTCAGTTCTACAGAGAGAGAGAGAGAAAGCAAGAGAAGGAGTGAGAGCGAACTGCATTCGACTTTGCCAGGACTTTGCCAAACTCCAATCGCCTGTTATATACGAGTACTTTTTTTCGCTTCGCTGAGACCGGGGGAACCACATCCTATAAAGACTCCACAATGCATACGCCGGGTAGCAAAGTGTCGGGCTACATTGTCCTGATGATTGTGCAAATAATTTTCCTGGTGCTATTCTGGCTGTTCGTGCGTTACGAGAAGTCTGTGCTCCCGGCGCCAATCGAACCTGAAGGCGCTGGATCAGCAAACGAACACGTTTCAAAGTATCCGCGTGAGTAGCCAATGTTTTCCCCATCCGCCATACCCCACCCACCAGCCTCCTCTCTGCAATCAGCTTATCGCCCAAGTCCCAACATTTAACATTGGCAAACTTTGCCATTGATTCTAAAATTAGTCGCAGTTTTGTGCAATATTTTAGCTAATACTATGACTCGAGGGGAATTTTATACTAGCTTGGGGGTGTTCTATTTGATGTGATACAATTTGCCACTAATTGACTAAAAAGGCAAGCGAGAGGGGGAACAACAAATCAAAATAAAAATAACTCACAACTGAACGCTGTGTATTAAGCCTGCAGTGTCGACATGATATTCACTTGCGGCATTTTTATCTGCATTGAACGTGGACTTTGTTAGTAGTAGAAGTGCTGTCCATCATGGGGGTAAGCATATCATCGACACTTGTCTTGATGAGATTGCGCGACATCTATAGCTGATAAGATCATCAAGACAACTTAGCAAAGACAACTGACTCACTTGAGTCTTATTAACAGCAAAGTGTAGCCTTATTTATGAGTAACAACAGGTATCTTGTCAGAGTAATGTCAATAGAGCAGTTTTACATGTTCAAAAGGCAAGAGTGCGGGTAAACAGAACTGATAAGAACGATAACAGATTAATAAATTAGGCTAGGCTAAGCAGACCACTTAAGCCAGAGAGCGTTATCATATAAAAAGAATTTAAACACACAGATGAAAGATACATTTCATTGTTGGATTCCTATTCACGCACAGATAATTAAATAATAAAGATAACAAGCTTCAACGAAGTTAATTTTCAAAAGCCAATATATAATAATTATTATAAAAACAATAATCAAATTTTAAGTATAATAAAAAATAGGTGGATAGAATTCAATTCACAAAGTAATAAATAAATAAAATCTTAACATCAAACGATATTTAGTCAAATGTATTTTATCTCCCCGATTCGTAAATATGTTATGTTGCTGTTTGTTTAGACTCTTTACAAAATGACAAGAGACATAAACAATTTAAGCCTAAATTGTTTTTTGATTAGCAAACATGAATTATAGCTGAAAAGAAGGAGCTGATCAGACGAAGACCCATGCTGAAAAATGTATATTTAATCCTACATATTGAAGTAGCTTTGAAACTGTTAAGGATATTACCCGTTCCAGTTGGCCGGTTACCAGGTTTTGGGTGTCGAGCATTTGCCTTTGCCAGTTTGCCAGTTGTCTGCCAAGTGTTGGCGACTCATAAATAAATGAAGTTATTTTTCGCATAGTCTCCTTGAAGTCCCGCGGCACCAATTGCATTAATTACTTTTGCCACAATGGGCAAGCGACGAACCCAAAAACCGAACCGAACCGAACCGAACTGAACCGAACCATGCCCCGCTGTACCCTGTTGTAGTAAAGCGAACTGAATCGAGAACAGAGAACTGAACAACGGAACGGAATGAGCTGCACACAAATGAATAATTAAAGTCATTAATTTCAATTTATGCAAATGCGTCTGTAAACAACTTGTTGCAATTCATAATAAATAAATTAAACCGTATTTCACACTAATTGCACAAACACACACACACACACACACACATAAACACATATGAACATCTGCCTGACTCCAGGGTGCCGTGCGATGGCGTGCTTCTGTTTGGGCACCGTTCGCCATGGTGACATCAATCTCAATGCAATTGACTTTTGGCAGCAGACAATTGGGCCACTAATTGAAACGACTTGACTCAATTGAGAAGCGTGCCAAGGAGCCAATACAGTCAACAAAATCTCATGCACAAGCTAATTCCCTTTCTCTCTTTCTCTTTCTCTTTCTCTATGTCTATAGAATTCCAGGATATACAGGTTATGATATTCATTGGCTTTGGATTCCTGATGACCTTTCTGCGTAAGTATGGATACAGCGCTACAGGCTACACTCTCTTCATGGCCGCCCTTGTGGTGCAGTGGGCTGTGTTGATGAAGGGCTTCTTTCACATGGAAGACGGGAAAATCAGGTGAGCATCTTTCTCTTATAAAACAAAACAAAAACAACAAATGAGTGCTGCCAATCTAAATAATTGCGAGAAGCACCTAAATAAATTGCATTTGCAAACACAGTCGTATCCTTGTAAAAGAAATTAAGAAAAATAACCCAAGGATATAATGAATTCTTGAAATTACTCTGACTCTGTATCACCTGAAACCATTTCAGGCGTGGCATCAGCCACTACTTATGCTAAGTGAAACAGCAAACACACAAATAGTGACACAAAGGTCACAGCACGCTTTAAAGTCGCTTTTATAGCTCCAGTTGTGACGAGTTCTTCCACCATCTCCATCTCCATCTCCTCTCGCTTTTCTTTGCAGCCTTTCACTGGAGAATATCATAGATGCGGACATTGCAGCTGCCGTGCCTTTAATCAGCATGGGAGCACTCCTTGGACGCACCACGCCCATTCAGCTGCTCTGCATGTCCATTTTCGAGGTGGCTCTGTTTGCGGCCAATGAGTACCTGGCCCTCAATGTGCTAAGCGTAAGTCCATTAATCCATTACTAACCCCTAGCCTTACGCTTTTCTTTTGTAACTTGTTAGATCTGCGATTGTGGTGGTTCCATTACGGTGCACGCCTTTGGCGCCTACTTTGGCCTCGCTGTGGCATTGATGTTGCGTCCAGCTAGCGATGAGAATGATGCTGGCAAGCATGAGGGAGCCAACTATGTGTCCGACATATTCGCAATGATCGGCACTACCTTTTTGTGGGTCTACTGGCCCAGCTTTAACTCGGTGCTGGCCGAAGGATCTGGCGCAGAGCGCGCCGTTTTGAACACGTTTCTATCATTAGCCGCGGCAACAGGTGAGTCACGTGCCACAGCGCCACAGCCCTATTCGGGCAATTAGTTGGATCAAGTGGCAGCCAGCCCTCGTTCTTATACATATATTATATATTCCTTTCATATCAGTCAGCTGCGTTAATTATAATGTCAGCGAGCCTATTAACTCGCTCGCTGGCTATTGAAATTGAAAAGGTTAAGAGCTGAGTCGCATCCGCTTCCACTGCTCTGGCGGCAAATCTTTATGCATGCAGCTCACAAACTAATTAAATGTCAAATAGTTTCGTTAACACATTTGAAAATTTATTTTGAGCACGTAGAGCACATAAAAACGGCCCCAAGAGCTAAGAGCTGGAAGCTGGGAGCTGGAAGCAGCAGCAGCAGCAGGAGCACCAACTGTCGGTCAGACTGCCCAGCATTTAGCTGTCTGTGCTACTGTGTGTGTGTGTGCATGTGTGTATGTGTGGGTCAACTATGTTTGACCATGGCCATGTCGTACACAACATATAGAAAATGTGCTAAAGGCAAAAACAACCCGAAAGTGGCGGTAGCAGGGAAATGTAGGGAGGGAGAGAGAAAGGGGGAAACTGCTGCTGCCGTTGCTCTTGCCTCATTCGGTTAATGTAAATAACAAAACACAAATTAAATGTATACAAAGGGCGTCCGGCTACGACTACAGCAAGTAACAACAACATCAACAACAGCAACAATAACAACAGCAACAGCTGAGATAAGCCAAGCTGCAAGCAGCATTGGGAGCTGCTTTGGCTTGGAGAACGAGTTGGAGTTTGAGGCCGGTTCTAGGACTGGGACCGTGACTCTCCATGGCGGCGACACTGGGGCGTCTGTGGCCTGAGCCTGGCCATGATATTTAAGCCCACACATTGCAGCAGCGGAGGTAACACCTAAGCAGCGACATAGAGCATATCAGAAGAGAGTTAGGCAAAACATGAAGCACTTTAGATACCCTGCTAACATTATGAATTGAAATTCACAGAATCTGTTCTATAATTTTATTTTATTTTAGTATCAACTAATTAATAACAATGAGTTTTAATATTACTTTACAAAATATAGTAATAAATAAGATCAATACGTGCATCGATATACCCCGCTGCAATGATTTAACACGTAGGCAGAGTTGTAGGGCTGAGGAGAGCCTGGCAGGGACATTTTATGTGGAAGGATGTGCGATTAGTTGAGTCAACGTGGGGCGCCGCCATTGCCGTCGCTTTGGGCCGTTTGTCCCGTTCAGTGGCCAGTTACTTGGCTCTCTAGTTGTTGCCTTAATTAAACTAAAGCTGGGATTCAGTTCAATGCTGAAATTAGAGGCGTTCTTGTGGGTGTGTCACACTCTGATTCTATGTGTGTGTGTGTGTGTGTGTGTGTGTGTGTGTGTGTGTGTGTGTGTGTGTGGTGTGTGGGTGTGAATGTGTGTCGGCCATGCGGGTGTTGCGACATGCATAGCAGACGACGCCATTCGGTGTCCAAATGCGGCGCCAACAGCAAAATACGCCCCAGTTGTTGTTTTCACACCAAGTTCGAAGCGAAGTTGGGTGTGATACCGTTTCTCTGCTTGCTTCTGGTTATGGCTCTGGCCCTGGTCAGTATCGTTGTTGCCTTTCTTGCCCCGTCGCCCGTTACCCGTTACCCGTTGCCCGTTGCCCGCATTGGCCAACAACGTTAAGCACAAAACACATTTTATAGTCACAAGTGACACCATTGGCGTTAATTTAAATTGTTAAATGTGCAAGCGACAACAACAACCAGCAACAACAACAACAACAAACGCCCCAAATCTCGGCTGGTTGTTGCCTTGCCTTAGATTCGGTTTTGTCTCCACTCCGAGAATCCTGGGGACCGGCTGTAAAAATGCTGTTTAATTGATTTTTAAGCCAGAATCTGGTGTTCACTGTAATATAGTTGTGTTGTGTTGCCCTGGACAATGTCAAAAGCTGTTTTTGAAATTGCTGTGGTTTCACTGTTGTTGCTTTTTCAGTTGCTGTTGCTATTGTTGTTGTTGTTGCTGCTGTGATTTGCACTGCTTATTTGCACTTGCCACTGAAACCGAGCGACGCCCCGTATTAACTAATTTATGCAAATTATTATTGCTGCAACATATGTTTCGCCATAAAATGGAGATTTTTAAGTATTTAGTGCTATTTTTGTCGAGATTTATGTTTGCCTGGGTTATAAACTGAAGTATATCCCCCTTTCCCATCTCCTCGCCTGCTGTTGCTCTGGTTGCCTGGACAACAGGACAGCAGGCGGACAGGAGGACAGGACTCGTCTCTACGTTGCCTTGTTTACATTTTTATTAGTTTTGTGTTTATGAACTGCGGTTGTGCCAGAGAATTGCGGCTTGTGTATCCCATTTGGTCCACTTGGATGATTTAAAAGCATGTTATTTGTTTCAACCAGAGCCGGAGCTCCTTTCACACCAAGCATTTTACATTGCGATGGCAACATGTCCCCTAATTATTATTTATATGTCATATAATATTCATTTACTTACATATTTAGCTGCTCCTGCCAGCAATGCCCAATGGGAGAGTATTAAGGAACACATTTTGCCTTGCTTTCTTTATTTGCGGGTATCAAATTCGTTTTAATTATACACTCTGCTGTATTAAAAGCCGTATTTATCGCTCTCACAATAAATTCCATCGCTTTAAAAAATTAACAAATATGTAGAGGGACAGATTCGCCTTGAGTGCCCTTAACTTTGTCAAAACTTAAGCGGGTACGATGAAGGATATCATTTTGATTTCCATCTAATTTATTCGTTTTGGTAAATTAATTTTTCTCCAAAAATTGTGGCTTATTTTTATACTGACTCATTGACTTTTAAATTATTTCCGCATCTACATTTAGTTTAGTGCGGATATTTAAAAAATAAGATACAATTTCAATAATACATGCGCTACATAAAGAAACACTTATAATTATGGGTCTTACCGTGATATATATCCACTTAATACACTTTAGCTCCGCTCTTGCGCTTATTTGTTTGCTCAGCAACTCACAGCTTCTTGAATAAGTAAATAGCATATGCGCAGTTATTTTGGCTGTATAAGAGGAAGTCTTAAAGAATAAGAAAGAATATTTGCTTAGCAATCAAAAAATTAACATTTTCTGGTAATTTAAAGTCATCTTGCTCTAATGTTCAACGAAAATGCAGCTAATTAATGCTGAAAACAATATGTAACACAAAGTGGCTATCAATCACATTGCGATAGGCAATGGCCAGTGTCTATTGCCAAACATACAAAAACCATGAAAGGCTCTTCGGAGCAACAGCCAGGACAGCCCATTGAAATTGTAACTAGAACTCTTGAAGTAGAGCTCGTTGAAAAGGCAGCGCAGCCGGTTCTGTTGATGTTGATGTTGTTGTTGTTCCCTTACTCACTCTCACTCACTCACCATCTCTTTTCCACCTCTCTCTTTCTCCATTGCAGTGACCACCTTCGTTGTATCCGCACTTGTCAGCCATGAGAATAAATTGGATATGGTGCACGTGCAGAACTCGACGCTGGCCGGCGGTGTTGCTGTTGGCACCGTTTGCAACTTGCTGCTCGGCGCTCACGGCGCTGTCTTAATTGGCATTATCGCCGGCACGGTTTCAGTGCTCGGCTATCGCTATTTAACCGTAAGTTGAACGACTGCGAGTTCCCAAAAAAAAAAAAAACAGAAGAACAAAAATAAAGGAAAACGAAGCACACTAATGGGGCTACATCCGCACTGCCGAACTACACACAGAGCTGTGTAATCCATACAAACATGAGGCACTATTCAAATGCCTAGCTTGCAGGCAGGAGCTCGACTCTGGGGTTGGGGCTGGGGCTTGGGCTGGGGCTCGGTTTGAGTTTGAGTTTGAGTTTTATCCAGCACTCGCACTCTGGACCCGACTCTGCACCGTGGTGTCGCCTACTGCGTTTTAATTAGTGCGCCTAGTGCAAAAATGTGACGCTAATGAGTAAAGTTTGTTGCCCGTCGTTGCTTCTGGTGCCATTTTGCAACCGGTTGCTACATGTCGAGTTTGCTCCCGGTCCGAATTCGTGGCTGTAAATAAATTTACTCGTTTTAAATGACCAAACAACAGCCCAACTGCCCAACGGATATGCAGCTGCATTTTTTACCTTTATCACATTTAATTAGTCATAAAAAACGGAGACATGTACCGCTCAGGGGTCACACCTTAAAGTACTTGAATAACATTGAGTTCTTCCTGAATTGCAGCCTTGGATGACCAGCAATCTGAGACTGCACGACACCTGTGGCGTTCACAATCTGCACGGCATGCCAGCCCTCATCTCGGCCATTGCTTCTGCTATCTATGCTTCAATGGTCACGGCAGATGACTATCAATCCGAGCTGCACGACATCTTCCCAGCCATGGTGGGCAACAATAGCACAGCCACCAAAATTATGGGCGTAAGCTAACAGCTGCCATTGATTGAGTACCTACAGCAAGCTAATTCCCCCGTTCCCCCTTCAATTGCTATAGGGCCTGGGACGCAATGCCAGCACACAGGCGGGCTACCAACTATTTGGCATTGCTGTAACGTTGCTTATTGCCATCGGAGGCGGTGTTTTGGCAGGTGCATAACAAAATTAAATCAAATCTTTAATTACCCGAAGTTTAATTGTTCAACTTGTAACAGGTGCCGTTTTGAAGTTTACAAGCTTCCGGAATCTGCAGAAGGACGAACAGCATCAGGATGAGCAGTATTGGGAGGTGCCAGCATTGGAGGCCAAAGAGGAATAGTTAAGTTTTGTGCAGCACAAATGCTTGTACTTGCTTCACTGTCTGCCCGTCTGCCCTTCTGCCTGTTTGCCTCCTCCCCGCACAATCACATGCCAATTTATTGAGTATCGAATACGCATTGTCAAATGACTATATATTACTTTTATTTTACATTTATCTGTTCTATCTGAGTTGATTATAACATATTATTATGCCAAGCACAGACACATTGTCCTCATTTGCACTTATTGTTTGTTTAGATTGCATTTGTTATCAAATTTGTTGCTTTATTTGCTCAATTTTTTGCCGACTCTTTTTCCAGTGAACTAAAAATTGCTGACGAGCTATTGTTATAAGCAAAGCAACAACAACAACAACAACACCAACTGCAGCACTCGAACTACATCCAAAATCCCGACAATCCTTTGTGCTCTGCTTGTTTCGCTTAATTTCTGTAGACATTTGTCGCATTCAATTAAAAAGTTCAGCGAATTTACACATTTAATTAGCGCAACACACAACAATAAAAAATATAAAAATATAATAAAAAATACAAACATAATGAAATGAAAAATCTGAATAAAATTACGAATAAAATGTATTAGCAATGAAAATATTTATAATTGTGACAACCATCTCAACTTTCCCCATCTCTCTCTCCCTCTCTCTGTTTCTCTCTTTCTCTCCCTCTGTCTCTCTGTCTTTTTTTCCGCTGTTCGCAATTATTATTTTTGTAAATTTATTTTCCATGCTATCCGCGATTTTTAATGGAATTAAAATCATACATACACATTGAAACAACAATAACAACAATGGGCAAAAGTTTAAATATGCCCCACGAAGTTTTGGATGACGCTGCCAATGCCGATGCCGCTGCCAACTCCGACCCAGACACCAACTTTAATTGGCGCCCATTTCTGTTACGCAACTGGAATGCAGTTGTCCCGGCCAATAATTTGTATGTGCGGGGTGTGCTCTATTGAAGGACCAGAAGAGCGGGATTAGGGGCGAGAAGTAGCACAAGGAATGGCAGTTGGAGCAGCTCGTTGGAGTTGAAGGCAAACTGCAGTAAAGGCTAATTAAGTGGCCCAAGACAAAGTGTCAACTAATTAGCTGACTTTTAGCCAGCTACTTGGTCGGTTCCGGCCAGCTTAGCCGGCGATTAGCACACCTGCAAAATAAAACAAAAGCGAAACCTAATAATGTCTTTTAAATTCACCCTCTCCGCAGAGGGTAGCTACGGACGATAAGCTGGCTCGCAACGTCTTAGCCGGATTTGGGCAGCAAGCGCAACCACGAGTATCAAAGAATAACAATTACCCGAGTGGTACTTAACTATGAGAACTGTCGCAGAAGATCAATGAGATTGGTAATCACTTGGCGCTGACTGGAATGGACAATGAGCAGATTGTCAAGAAATTGTCAGACAAAACTATGATTCAGTTATTAATTGGCAACATAACAGCTTTATAGTAAGTTCAGTTTACGTTAACAGAGACATTTTAGTTTTATTAGTAATGATGATGTAGAGAAGGATATATCTATTAGTTAAGTGTGATATATTTATCGAAATAGGGTAGACAAAATAATCTTGTTGATGATTCTGAACTTAACTCCCCCTTCATATCCTGTTGATATCAAATGACTTTAATATTCCTAAGATATCAACTTAGTTCTGTTAATATTTAATCTCTACTTATCGCATATATATCATAGCATATTCTATAACATTTTCTTGTTTTCAGACTTAAATGATTTTTGTGTAGAGTTTATTAGGAACATGTCTGAAAATTAATGACGTCTACCCTAAAATGTCATTGCTAAATATTTTAGTTATTTTTTAAATAAAAGATTAAATGGCAATTCGGACATGTCTTTTGAGGTGAGGTGAAAAAATAGCTAAATGCTTAAATGGAACACGTAGTCATTGGCCAAGTGGCATGCACGAGTCAAAGAGAGAGTGAGATGGACAGAGAGCGATAAGGGGAGAGACACGTGTAAGGCGACTAAGTGCAAAAATATTTATAGAGATGAAAGGATGACAAAAGCGAGTAGTCAAATGAGTGTCCAAGGATGCGAGTGATGTTCAACCAAAGTTGAATAGGATGGTTTGAGGTTTGAGGGCTGAGTTGGAGTTCGGTAAGGCTGCCTGCCACCTAGTGAGATTGGGTTGTGCAATTTGGCAAAGTATTCCCCGGTGCGCCGTTTGACTATTTTGGCCAGGCCAACCGTTTCAAACGGACCAGACGACGCGTCGTCTATGTAGAATGTCTGTCTATCTTGCTGTCTCTGTATCTGTATGAGTGTGTGTGTGTGTGAGAGTGTGTTCGAGTGTTTTTGTGTGTGTGTGAATGTGTGTCTATGTCGCTGTCTAAGTGCTGTTTTATTGCATGTGGTTGGTTGGATTGTAGCAGCAGCTACTGTGCCTGCTCCAGACAACCCAGACAGATGGACACTCACACGTCTATAATAATAATTAACAGCATGAAAGGCAGCAGCGATGGCGACGGCGGCAACCTTTTGGCGCTCACTGTGCCTTGCCGTGCGTCACGAAGTATGCAGCATATTTTATGCATGTGCTGCAGGCGGTGACTGTGGCACGGCAGACATAAAAAGACACAGAACTACAACTACAACTACAGCTACACTACAACTACAACTACAGCTATAACTACAACTACAACTACAACAACAGCAATTAAGGCGACTTTAAACAGCGTTGACAACTCTGCCGACATTGACTTTGCCTTTTGTCTACAGGCAACAAATTGTTGCACATACATCTAAATAGTTGTTCTTGTTTTTATCTTTGTTGTTATTTTTGTTTTGGAGCTGACAATGTTGGAGCTCGGCAGCTGGGGATTTGTTGCAGTTGTTACAATTGCATTGCTGTTGTCGCTGTTGCTACTGCTGTTGCTGTTGCTGTTACTGTTGTTGCAGGAAGCTCTGACTCAGAGCGGAAACTTGTACAACATTTTGTTACAGTAATTTTTTGGGTGTTGTTTCCGCCGGCGTTGACATTTTCCAGTCTTTGTTTATGGTTGGGCGACAGCCCAACGTCTCTCCGATCCATCGCCCGCTCTGCCTTAAAGTCCTTGCCATTCGCCATTTGCCATTTGCCATTTGCTTAATGCCTTATCGAGGCTGCGTCCCCCTCTGTATCCTTGTATGTCCCTGCATACTGCACGTGGCTATGGAACCCTTGCAATATTCATGATTTACGTTTAAGTGTCATTGGTATTTAATTATTTAGATGGCCCCCAAGTCCTTTAAGTTGTTGAGCTTTCAATCTTCCGATATCCCATTCCCCCTTTGGAAATTGCTGGAGATGAAAGATGGCTCGGGCTAAAGATGTGCTCGTGAGGGGAGACGATAGCACAATCTATCGTTTGTCGTAATTGAAAAGAGTTGAGATGTGAGGACTGTTAACTTCATTTTATGAGTTCAGCATTAACTCCTATTTGAGTAACCATTCCCTACTATTTGAATTGCAACTGGAGTCTTTTTTTCCTGCGGAAGTAAGAAGCTTCTGATCAATAGACTGAATAAAAGTTTATTCTATACTTAGAGTTGATATTTGACCTACAGTAGTAACTTGAGCTCACGATGCCATCTCCTCATAATGGGAACAAGGACTGCAGCTAAGAATTGCCAATAACTGCGCCACACACGTGCGAATCGCTTGCAGTATTTGTTCACCTGGCCGCGCTTTCCATTTCAATTTTGGTCAACGCCCACCCCTGGCTGCCCCGCTTCGGTAACCAAGTAAACCGTTTGCATGTTCCTTGGCTTGCTTACAGACGCATACAATAAATATGGTTGCCCGGCGTCACGCGAAGCCTGAGAGCAGTTGGAACTGGGTACAAGGAGGAGCATCCGAGCACAGTTTTTGGTATTCTCTGGGGACTTGTCGCTCCAACTGGCAGCTGATATGACCATGTGTGTGTGTGTGTGCATTCTATATCAGCTAGCTGGGTGAGCGGTGCTGGTAGTGGGGTTGGAGATGGTGGGGTGGCATGCCACATCTCTTTCCACCTGCGCTTGCATGGCCGGTGAACATTCAGTGTGGGGAAGGCAACAAAACGTTCAGCAGGAGCAAAAGTGAAATTAAATAAATTTTATAACATAATTTACGCTATCGCAACATGCACTCTCCCCCGACCCCTGACCCATCCCATTCTGCTGCCTGACACTATTGCATTTGTCTTCTATCCCTGTGTATTACACTGTCTTGGGGATTTGCACTCTTAGGGGCTTTTGAGTGTGTGTTTGTGTGTGTGGGTGTGTGGGTGTGTGTGTGTGTGTGTGTGTGTGTGTGTGTGTGTGTGTGTGTGGGTGTGTGGGTCTGCAGCGTAGCCCCTCACAACGCAGGACAGCTCACGACATTTTTCGTTAAAATTGCGCACAGCCAGCAGCACCGAAATGTAGGCTTCAATTAAATGTTAATTTTACAGAGCTTAAGCATGAAATTCCCTGCCCCACCTCCGCCCGCGGCCATTCCTCTCGCTCCGCCATCTCGTTGTCGGCCTGTTTGTCGCTGTTGGCGGATTTGCCTTTTGCTCCTCTCCAAGAGCTTTTCATTAAGGGTGCTGCTCACATCAAATTGTGTATTTTATGACTGCATTTTAATCTTTTTTATTGCCAGCTTACTTTTCATCCACATTAATATGGAAAAATACTTAGCCCATCTGTCAGCTTAACGCGTTTTCATCGCTTTTTACGCAATGCGTTCGCTCTAAGGCAGTTCGACCGTATCACCAAATCTATCAATAAATTAAGATACTTCAAGCAGATCCACGATCTGTCTTACAATTCGCCAGAATTCATTAAATAGGAATGCTGTGAATATACTCCAGTTAATCAGATTGTGTTATGAACAGCATTACAGATAAACATTGATGATTCGAATTGAATTGAACAGTTTTGCAAGCACTCGCATATAACAGTTGAAATGCTTGCTTTAAACTGTTATACACAAGCTGCATTACGGCCAAAATATTATCAGTTTCATTCAATTTGGGGTTACATTTCCATTATGAAACCCATCAAAAGTTCGCCAGCGCACTTGACATTACCTTTTGGCTCAAAAAATATTTTATATAAAATATGCAGTAAATAAAATGCATTTGCCACTTGTCTGCGTTGTTGTTGTTATCGTTTGTTGGAGCAGTTGAGGGACTTGTGGGACTTGTGTGCTCGAGGGAGGGGTGGAGTATACCCAAAACACATTCAAAACACGCTGCGAACTTGAATACGTTCAAGTGTCTATAAAAAGGCTCACACACATATCCACACACACTCCCACACACGCACACTCCCAGTCATAAAATCCATATTGACAGTGAGGCACTTTTGAAAGGCAAGCGAATCAGACGATGCAGGGTACGGGAGGCTGAAGGCTCAAGGGTCGGGCCAAACAAAAAGAAACCATTGTAATAATGTCCAAAAATATGTTACCAACACGTGTAGCGTGCATAACAACAACAACAACAAGAACAACATCAGAAACGATATCAACAACGAGCAAATTCTTTTGCCCTGTTGACTGCAGCAAAAAGGATTGGTATCTGGGTATGGCCCAAACCGTTAGACACGCTTAATCGGTGCAACAGCGGGCTTTTGTGCGGGCTGGGAGCAAAATGGGGGCGGAGAGGCGCCACTTGTATTTTTATAGCAACGATATTTTATTTACCGCCAGCGGCAAACAATGCTAGACGCGAGAAGAGGGCAAACGTGGCAGGGGGCTGGGACAGAGACGGGGACAGAGTCAGGAACAGAGGCAGAAACAAGGGAACAAGGGCAGAGGTTGCACAGACAGACAATGTCAATGCGCAGGCCGCGTTCATCACGTCACACGGAAGCGCTTTAGTCAGGGAGCAAGCATGCAGGATGAGGGGTAAGTGGGTGGTTGCTGGAATGCTTAAAACATAAAAAATATGCTGACAATAAAAATTTGTGTTCGGCTGAGCGGCTCAGCAGCATGCAACATGCTGTTGCACAGAACAACACGGCAGACAGACAGGCGCTTGGACAGCTGAAAAGGCAGACAGACAGCCAGTTGGTCAGACATTGAGACAGACTGATAGAGATTCACCTGCATGCGAAATATTTACATGTGAAACCGATGAAGGGGAAAGTTCAATGTGGTACAGTAAACAGGAAATACCCTAGCTTTGAGTTGATACTGTCGTCTAGTTTTCTTAAAATGTCTTATATTATATTTAATGATTTACTTACTCACTGCTCTACTACTGTTGATTGATGCTATAAATGAAGTCTGTACTCAATCCTTCACTTCTGTTACATTCTCTAATTGTCTACATAATTCAAACTCTCATCCGTTTCGACTTCTAATTGTTAAGCAATATCTTAAAATTATATAGAGCATCCTCTATTAACATATACTACACTCAATATTTCCTTACTTGACGCTTAAGTCAAATTCAGGACTGACTAATGAGTCACAATCTGCTGTGCGATGCGTCTTTATGGTCAAACTGTTATGCCTTCTGTTTAGCAGGGTATGTATAATAAAAAACATTTACAGTTCAATGTCTGTCCAACTTCAGTGGAGTTGCCATAAAAAGCGTGGAATTCGCCATTGCAATAAAATAGAAACAACTGCGCCTAAAAACCACTCAAGCATACTTTCGGGCGACGGTTCGTCTGTGTGTGTGTGGGTGAGGTGGTGTGCCATAGTCAAAAGTTATAAATGCGCACCGTGAGTGAATGCCATTGATCAGGCAGTGAGAGAGCGAGACAGCGAGAGAGTGAGAGAGTGAGACAGTGAGAGGGAGAGATAGACATTGGCTAGGTAGCAAAAATAAAGTCGTAAACCTGAAATAAGCCATCAATGGCATTAAAACCCAGTGACGGTGTCGCCATGCACACTCTGCTTTTAGAGACATCCCCTCCTCCTCCCCCTCACCCAGACAAACATTCTGTTGCTCTTTCCCCAAGCAGTTTCAGTTCCACCACCTCTTCCGCTGCCTTTGCTTTAGATGTGTTTCATTTGTCAAAGTGCTTGGCGGCACTCTTGGAGTTCTTTTCAACGGTCGCTCGCAATGACTGGCACTTTTTTCTCGGCTGCGGCTTTTACGTATGAGTAATCTTATAGGCGGGTATTACTCATACGCCGCATGAGCCCATCAGCTCGAATCACAGCGCGCGCTCTCGCCTCACATTTAAAGTTTCCTGATTACACAGCAAATCATATAATTTCGATGTTGATTTTTCGATGTCTAGTCGCAAGTGTGGGTGAGTGTGTGGCACACATTCGTGGCGTCATCTTATTTAAAAATCAATATTTGCGGCATTACGTGCACAGCATATTAATCATACGCAGTGTTATACTAAAGAGTCCACTCTGTGATTTCTTTCCTTTTCCTCCTGCTCGCCCCACAGTCTAATAAAAAGTTTCGCTGCCGATACGTGTGCGGCTTTGAATTGCCCGGAATGGACCCTCAGCTGGGAGTTATTTGAATACATCCCAGAGAATACGCTCTGACTGACGGGAGCGACACTTTCACATAGTTATAATAAGCAAAGTTTCATTGAGGTGTGATGGGAGGGTCAACTAATGCTTATGTCAGACGCTAATGAAAGCCAAATTAACTTCTTAACTGTGTTGCGCTGACAGTTCTAAGCCTGCATATGGATGATAGGTGACTGGTCTAAAGACTTACCTTCTTCCACGGAAGCTAGGAGACTCACAATGAATATGCATGTGTTGTGACGCTTTTGGCCAACTGTTTGCATTTGGGAAACAACTTCATATGGGTAAATGAAGAAATTATCAGCTGGCGTGGTTGTGCCACATGCACCTACACTTGCAACCTGCATAATTACCACGGCCGCAAATTAGTTTTATGCCGCATTGTTGTAGTTGCTCCATCTGCTCCGCAAGCAAAAGGATACAAGGCAGGCAACTCATAAATGTTTGAACAGCCGCTGCCACATACGCGCCGCAGCTCTTGCCTCCACAGACGCTGCCTCAGTTGCAACAACGCTTCCGGTTTGGCAGATATTCAACATGGCGTTCAGGTTTCCAAGTTCCTTGTGCTTAGTTATTGTTATTGCTGTTGTTGTCGAGTTGCGTTTTTGTGTGCATATTAATTGGATTATCTAACGTGCGCACACACACTCTACACACATGCACACCCACGCTCATGACTGTTAGTCACGTTAATCTCTGGGGGATCAGCGAGTCGTGGCGTACAATTGTTGGAAAAGCATTTGCACAAACAGCTCGCTAGGGGCCGAAGCTGCGACTCTTCCTGAGAGTGCAAAAAGACGCAAAATCAACTTGAGATGTGGACTGTTATCCACCTACCTACCTCGCTACCTACCTACCTACCTACCATCTCCGCACCCTCCTCTCACACTGCATTAATCAACGAGGGGGCAGCAGCTGCTGTTCTCTCGCTAGCTGCCTGCCAGCTTGTCTAAATATTTATACAATGCCAATGTAAATTAAAAAGCAAAGAGAGCGGGCAACAAGTTGAAAACATTGTTAACAAAACTAACGGCACAGAATCTGAAAAAGAAAAACCACCCAGATGTGGTGAATAAGGGAGTAGCAGACTCGCTAGATTCCCTGTAATATTCAAGTGCTTATATAAGAAATTCATTCAAACTTTACAAAGAAAAATACAAATAAATAGCCACAGTAGACTCTACATAGTAGCTGACTTTAATATTTCGACGTATATTCAGGATCTTCTTATATTTACTTATCTTCTTGTTGTTTGTTTGCTCTTTCAGAAGATGCACGCTTTTATCATGTGTATACTAAGATATTAAAAGTAAATCTTAGATAGTTAGTTAAATATATATTCTCAACGTTTACCATTATATAGATTAGTTACCCGTTTCCAGCTGAGTCGATATACCTTTGCAATGGCAGGACATGGCATGTGTAGCTACTGTAGCGTTAACTAAAGGGGTGCAGAGACAGACAAACAGAATCAAACGGTCTCAAACGCTCTCAAACGGAGCCAAGCACTAAGTCTAGGCCGCTGTTGTGGACAGGCATCATTAGACTGCCCATTGTGGACTAATAAACTACAGAGAGATGGAGATGGAGAGACAGACAGACAGTGCGCGAATGAATGGGGAGTAGCCAAAGCTAGACGTACTCGTCGTAACTAAGCCCAATCTCCCGATCTCCCAATCCTCCCCCGGATTATACAAACCGAGAAACAAGTAGCTTAAAAACGCTTGCGGCATCTGTCAGGTAACCAAGGGAGCTCAGTTCAAATGCTGTACGTGATTCCACCACCTCCTGGACACCTGGTTAAAGGGCTGTCATTACTCCCCCCACCACCACTCTTACCAGAACTCCTTGTTGTTTTGTTGACTTCACATATTTGATGCTGCGTGGGTAAATTAACAAATAAATGGCATTTTTGTTGTTACTGCTGGAAGTCCTTTGTTCGGTTCCAACTCCACATTGAATTGGAGTTGTGCGTTGATTTGGTTCGCTGCTCCTTTTGCAATTTCATAAATTCCCCTGTTCGAATGCGTAAAATGTGGCCAGCAACCCCGGGCAACGTTTGCCCAAATACCTTTCCCTTCTTTACCTGCAAAATAGAGAGAAAGAGAGAGGCAGCAAGAGAGAGACAGCAAGGGAGAGAGAGGGGAAAGAGTCAGCTTCCATGTCCTTTTTGTATTTGACCACAAACAACATTGCACTTGCCTTTGTTGCATTTTTGTGCGTCTGTCTGACCATCTGACTTTCTGTGTCCCCCGCTCTATTTGTCTGTCTGCCGATGTCTGTCCCCAATTCAGTGTCTCGCTTGCTCTGGCTTTTATTATGCTTTTACGAGGATTGCATACATTGGGGCGATGAAGCTAAACAGTCATATGAGCTCCACAGTTTCATAGATGCCGAAAAATTTATTAAATATTTAATTAAAATCCTTAAGTTAATATTTAGCTAAAAGCCAATATTGCTAGAGAAAACTTATTACATTCATACTTAGAGTCACACATATATGTACAGTGATACTTCTAAAACTTAAACAGCATTAAAACAGAATTGTCGAATTGTGGCATACAGATATTTAAGTCCAGATGGAAACATTTAATGTTAGTTGTAGAGAACGAGGACTGTAATTTGGTAAATATGCTGTTCTTAATATTTTTGTGATAAAATATTCTATGAAATTAAACAAATATTCACTGAGATGGAACTAAATCAAAATATTAAATTGTGGAAGTATCTGCAATAATAAATAAAGTCAACAACAAGTACATGGAAGATATTATTTTGCTTTGAATTTGATTAGTCAGTCGAAAGTTATCAGTTTTTCCAGTGATTGTTTCTATGATAGATTAAGAATCTTAGTTCACTCTGATCAGTTCCGAAAGACTTAATCGTTCTCCCTGAGTCTAACATTATAATATAATTATATTTAAGTTACTTTAACAAATGAATAACTGCGCGCATTAGCTTAATCGTTGACCTGCTGCTTATTTGTTGACCAACATTAACAGATTCCTTATTGATTGGGGTACTATCAGCAAATTGCTTACCTGAAAGCAGCCGCTGTTGCAGCTGCTAAGGGCAAGTGGAAAGAGGCAAGTAGTTGGGGCGGTGAGCGGCAAGTCATTCGGACAACTTCTCAATTAAATTAAATGAAAGCAGGGGACGAGAAGTGAAGGGGAATGTGGAAAGCAGAGTTGAAGGTTTGCCTGTGAAACTCTTTAGTCATTCGGGCGCTGTAAATCTCATGCTGTGAAACTTTTTTAAAATTAAATGACAAGTACACACACACACACACACACATGCACTCACACACCCTGTAAGTAAGTACATAAGTGTGCGTGCGTGCAAAATGCATTTAATTTGCAGCAAAGTGGCTGTTGGGCCTCCAATGCTGATTCTGACTCCGCCTCTGACTCTGACTCTGGCTCTGGCCAGGCTCTGCGCACGGCTCCAGTCGTGGCGGCACCATCAGCGCCAGCGTCACCAGCAGAGCCAGCCCCTACTCCAGTTTTTAGTTCCAGGGGCAGGACCATCACATCGGGCGGGCGGCTTTTAAAATGATAAAAGTCGCCGCTTGTCGCGACAGCGAGACGCCGACAAAGCGGCGTAAATTTCAATTAAATGTGAAAGCAAAACAAATTTTAACTTTACTCGAGAGTTGAACGAAAAACGTGTCTCAGCTTTGCTGCTAGTTGGCCGCTTGCGTTTATGCGGCGCAGGTTCATGAATGTAGTTTATGAAAGGAAATAAATAAAAGAACGAGCTTAGCAACAGGAGTAAGCTCAGGAATAAGCTTACCAGGGGAAACTTGAGGTAAACGAGTAATTCTACTCGTATTTAAATAATTATGATTAAATAAGTAAATCGTTTCTTCATTAACATGGAAAAGAGATTACTTATATATTAAATTCACGATTTCAAGCAGCGCATAAACATTAAGCTCCAATTCGAATTGGATGTATGCGTTTGTGTTAGTGTAAGAATGCGAGTGTGCGTGTGCCTAAATGTAATTGTGAATTCCATATTTCAATGTGACTGTATATGTGTATGAGTGTGAGTGTGAGTGTGTGCATGTAATTGCCATGACTCAGTGTGTGTGTGTGTGTGTGTATGCTGTTGCTCTTGTTGTTTTTGCGATTGTTATTACAACAATTACTTGAAAAATACTCCGATATCAGCGTCAGCGTCAGCGTCGACAGCGCCAGTAAAATTATTTAAATGCTTTTGTGTGCGGGGATTACAAGTGGAAGCATACACACACACACATACAGACACACACACACACGCACACACACACACGCACACACACAGTTACACACAGAGAGTGGCATATACTCCGAAGGATACTCCCGTATGAGAGGGGGAGGTGGTGGAGGCCTTGTTATACAAACACAAAAACATATAACAGCTCCCATTATGCTGCAGCAGTAGGGCTAATGGGGTGTGTATGTGTGTGAGCATGTGTGTGAGAGCAGTGTATGCGGTAGAGGGTGTGTCGTGCCTGTGCGTGTGCGTCTGTCTCTCTGTCTGGCAGAGATCCGGGCTAGGCCCCGGCGCGACCGACAGACAATTTGGTTTAATTGATAGTTGGGATAATGTAATTATAGACAATTGCGTTTCATGCGAAACCGATTTGCTGTTGCTGCTGTTTCCATTATAATGGTACTCCATACTCCCACACACACACACACGCACACAGACACACAATACTCAAGTGATCTTTGCATGTGTTATTGATGCAGTGCAGCAGCAACAGCAACAAAAAAGTGGGTGACCAAGTGGCTGCCACTTTTGTAGATAAATTGTGGTCAAGTTAAGAGCTGTTAAGTTGTTAAACATTGGGAAATACTCAATGGTCCTCCATTGAATTAACCAACGCATCGAATCCATGAGGATTCAACATAATGAACGCAATGATTGAGCTCTGCCACGAAATGAAATGCCATGAAATTGTTTCCTGTAAGTCTAAAATAAAAACATACTAATTATAAAACTCTCAAATCTCAACTTCATAGAGAATTACCTGGCACGACCTAATAGTAAATATCTTTAAGGGTTTATATGGTAAAATAATTCTTATGTTTTGAACCGAAGACGTACAAATAAATTAAATGACGAATTGGTGTCCCAGTGAATCGATATAAAACTATCATATATATATAGTATCATATAAAACTATCATATATATATATAGTCTTTCCAATGTTGTCTCCCAGGATTTATCATCCGCTTTAATTTGAGCAATGTTTGCTTAAGGCATATCTCGCATATAGCTGTAGAAGCTGGGATCTTAGACAACTTAGATTTCCGAATCCCATCCAAATAAGATGATATTGATAGTCTTAGATCGAACCGCTGCCTTTTATACCCTCTTAAAACCGTGTCTCGCTGCAGGGTATGGAAATGAATGTGTCGCGCCAGAGAGGCAGCAATTCAGGCGGTTCATTCAACTGGCGCTAATTGGCAGCATGGGGGCCAATGGGATCAATGGGGCCGCAGGTACACGCAATTAATTATGGTCATTTTCAGGTGTGCATCCACTAAAACACCAAAACAGTCAGAGTTGGAGTTGGAGTTGGAGCTGAAACTGGGAATTGTAGTTGTAGTCGGAGTCGGAGTCTCGGAGTCGGAATCGGACGCCGGCGTCCGTCAAATGAACAGTGGCCAAACAACAAAGCGTCGCCGCGCCGTTTGCCAATGACTATTGCATACTTTTGTGCGCGACTGTAATGAAGTGCGTGGAGCAGGGAAAATTGCATTGAAAATGTGCGCAAACAAGCGCATAAACGTTGTTTCCCTTTCCTGCCTGAGCTGCCCTCCCTACAGCAGACAAATGGAAACAAATGACGAGGTTTTTGGCTGTTTTCCTTTTTTGTTGTTATTGTTGTAGTTGCTGTTGTTGTTGTTGGCGTAAAATGGCGCCCAATTGGCAATTGTCGCTTCCGGAGGCTGATTGGCTGCACCGACTGGAATCGAAACGGTTAGTGTGGAGGGAGTCGAACGGTTGGCTTGCGGTAGGGGCAAGCGCAGGGACAGCGCAGTCGAAGCCAGCATAATGTGCATCCGTATCGATGACAATCACCAAATCGCGCTTGCCAAATGCACAGCAGCAACAACAACAACAACAGCCACAGCATCAGCAACAGCAGCAAGCGCAACAACAACATCATCAATGTGGCTGCAACCAGACATTGCGGCGGCTTTTCTTGATGCGTTTTTATGATGAGGCTTTTCCCCGGATTTTTCTCCAAACTGAATGCATCTGATTTGCGGCCGTTAAGTGAAAATTTCATTGTAAATTGAGTCTGGCATTTAAAATATTTCTCAAAGGGAGCAAATTGACTGCAAAAGGGATTTTTCACTCATCACGTCGCTTGGCTTTTCCGTGCATCTCACACGATGCCACAGTAAATGAGCTGTAATTATACAACATTTACAGCGTAAGCTGAAATATTTAAGAAGTATATTTAAGAATAGTTAGTGTAAATTATGCATAATGTCGTCTCCCATTGCGTATCGATAGCCGAATGTAAATTATAATTGGGAAAATGTTTCTCCATATTGGTAATACTTATGTGCGCAGGTTTCAGAAATGGATCGAAACGTAGATGTGACTCTACTATAGGATTCTGGGGGGTACAATAGGAGCTACAGTTTGTAATTCGTAGCTAACTTCTTCTTACTTCTGTTAATGACAGTTGCTACAGTCTCGTCGAAACTGTAGGTGAAACAGAAGGTAACATATGTAATAGAAGAGAAGAGAGCCATATTATTAATTGTTATAATGGTATTAAGCGGCCACATTTGTTTATAATATATACCATGTAATGAAAAGTAGATTGTATATTCTGATGTATTTCCAGCTCAGAACCAATTTACAGAGTACAGAGTAATTTCACAATATTAAATATTTGTAAGTTCAATTAGTTTCAAAGGAAATGCTACAACATTCTATAGATTTGTAATTCAGTTTCTAGGGTATATGATAGTCAATCCATTTCTATTCCCATTCCCATTTGTATTGGAGTTTAGCGTGCTTAAGCAGGCAACGCGACTAATAAAATTAATCAACTTTAATGCACTTTAGGCGCCAGCTCTTTCTCCATGTTGAATGGCTGAGATAACAATAAAAGGAATCCGGCCATGCAGCATGGGGCAGCGTTAGCAATGGCAAAATGAAGCAGTAGTAGGCGGCGGCATTTGTTCTGGCGATGTTGTTGTTGCTTTGGCTGCAGCACTAAATAATTTCTAATAAAATAAAATAAATAATGAACGCAGCCACGCCAAGGATGCTCTGCAGGCTGTATCCTTTAGCTGCCTCACATAGATGGCTCTGTCCTGGTCCGTCTGGTTCTGGCCATATTGCGCAAATATTGCTGCAAGCTGCCTTTGGCAATGTGTTTTACTTTTATTGCACTCGAGCCGCCGGGCGCTGCACATTTTTAACGCCAGTCATAAAAAGGGACGAGCAGTAAGCTCGTGCTAGAGCTGAAGCTGAAGCTGAAGCTGAATCCGAGGCTGCAGCGTCCGCTCCTGGTCCCGTTCCTGTTATCCTCTAGTCTTGGCCAACACATTTTTTCCAATTTTAAGGCTGAGTAGCGCACACGGCGCTCGCCAAATGACCGTAGAAATGATTGCTCGTCGGATTGAGGGCGTTTGGTTGGGCTTGGCATTGGGTTGGGTTCGGCTTTGTAGATGGGGACAACTGCGTAACGTAACTGGGCAACGACACAGCAAGGGTCATTGGTTGCTATTGCCCCGGGCAATAGGGTGAAGCCATCACTGTTGTCCTCTGTTGTTATTTGCCTCGGCTTATTTGCTAAATATAAAATCAAACTGCATCCCATCCACGACATAATAAAGGAAATTGCGTGAAAAGCAGCTTAAATCTCCGCCCATCGCACAATCACCAGCAAATTATACTCTAAACTATCTCAACTTTTACTGTTTGAAAGATTCTATAAGCATTCTTAAAGTGTTGTTAAGCAAAATGTTCAATTATTTGAATAGTTGTGATTTATTTAAGCTAGAACTTTTTATAGCTCTTGAAGTTTTCTGAGATTTTTGCAAACGTAAAGAAGCTTTTTAAAGAAAAGTCTAAGTTTATTTCAGCCAGCCAGCTAGTCAGACTTATTAGCAATGTATATTTTATTGCATCATTATTGGCTTACCTTTCTCATTTTTGCAATAATTATAAGCATGCAATAATAATATAGTTTTAAATTTCAATTCAACTAACGAGTTTAGGAAAAACATGAAATTCAGCGATATAATTCTTTTTTCTTGAAATACTTTTACTCTACAGTCCAACTGATAAAGTTGCTTGTTAATTTCTTCTTTTTGTTGTCAGCGCAATTTCAATTTATATTTATGACCTTTTAAGGCCATTTTATGAGCTGACAACCTCGCGACACACCCCAATTCCCCATTTTCCCCCTGTAAGCCAACTCACCCGCAAATATCGCACAGCTCATGTTAATGTTATGGCACATTTTGCGATTTTAAAGTAATAAACTTGGGCAATGATCAGGCCATCAAAGGCGACGTCATTAAACTGGCAAGACGCTCAGTCGACAGCAGCAAGCGGAGATGGGGTGGTCGTCCCTCCCTGGGCCTATCTCTCCAGTTAGTTTCGGAAATTGGCGCCTTCATGGGGACTGGCTGACATATTGAGTAACATCTATTAATCGTGTGGCAATCGAGTGGCTGACTACAGTCGTCTAGCTCATCTTGAAGTCAGGGGACTGCCGGAAATGCCTGCCCATCAATCAGCCATAGACTTCATTAGACACATTTGCAGTCACAGACGCAGCTGGAGTCGTAGCTGAATTCGGAGTCTGTATCGCAGTCGCTGTGGGTTGCCGTCTAATTAGGAGACTACTTCGATTTGACAGCATTTTGGCAACTGTGAAAAAGTTATTAATATTGTCAAGTGACCAACCGGTTGTGGACTAGCCGCTTGTCGAATACATCCGCTTGCAAGCCATAAAATCAAACCATATCATTAATAATTGACAAGTTTTGGCAAAAGGACGAAATCTCTGGTAAAGTAAGCAGACATTAAATAAGTTAGTGTCAAAGTGGAGAATTTTAGATTTTATAATACGCAGAATATAATAGTACTCCTAGATAGTATTAGGCGTCGTATACTTAGTCTAGTGATCTATCCCAGTTTGCAATTGACTTTTTACGGCTATTACTTATATAATGAGCACAAATATCAGAGTAGACCGCAAAAATATGATATTTAATACTAAAACAAACCGAACTTAACTATTACATAGAAAATGTCTAAGCACTTTGTTTACATTGTTATACGATTTATACGATAGCCTTTTGGACTGAGATACCTTTTGTTGCATCTGCCATCGCCTATAGTAGACCTGTGTCGTCTCTCACTCAGTCCCCAATTGTCTATATGTGCGTCTGGCTTGTTGCTTGACCAAAATTCGAATTGTGGTTAAATTGTATGTTGTCGTATCTGCATTTTTGAGACATTTCTAAACGGTTTGCGTTGTGTTTGCACAGCCTTCTGCCCACTTATTGGCAAATGTCGAGCTCAGTTTTTGCCAAACAGTTTGCGGTTTTAATTTGTACACAAAACTATTTTCCTGCCCTCTTCCCGTTACTCTAGCACCATTCAAATCGGGTTATAGTTTCAGCCAACATATAATCCGAATGAGTAAAGTTTTTCTCCAACAAGAATTGCCCTAGTGTTCGCTCAACTGACAGGTAAACTATTCTATTCGGCAACAAAGCAACAAAAGTTTAAATAAATACGAAAATGTATAAATAAAACGAAAAAAAAAAACACCAACAAAACAGTTGTCGGCTTACAATGTATTAAATCGTTGGTCAAAGCAGAGTTTGTATCCACAGTGTATTCAAAGTGACAAGTACTCGCACTTGCTAATTGCATTTATGTTAAGTCCATTAGAGAATTGAAATCGGTAGATAACCAGCTAAAGTCAAAGGAAACTTTAGCGTATGTGAATTCATTTTTCTTTCCTTTTTTCTCGTATAATTGAATAATAAACGTGAATCAACTATAAACTGAACTTCCACTCGCCATTTTTATGCAGTTGCCTTGCGCTCCCGACAAGTTACAGTGAAAGTTTCTCGACTGTTTATGTCCCTGTATGTTTGTGTTTTGTTTCAAGGCTTTGAAATTAGACGACAAAGAAAAAACTAATAACAAAATAGCTTTAAGATATTATAATTTATTTATAGAAATAATAGAAAATGGAAGAAAAACTTAACATATATTAATAATACAACTGATGTTAAAAGATTGTTAGGCTATAACGAGTTTGTTCGATTCGCAAATCCGAAAGAAGACGTGGCTAAATTCGGAAAATATCTTGATCTGCGTCCTTCTGTCCGCTACATTGGCACATACTTATTATCCCCTTGTAATTTTTGGGTACAGGGACAAATAACAAAGAAGGGTATGTGAAGAGTACAATAAACTGTTTGAGAAGTCACCACCTTACTAAATATTTGAGATATGAATATAGTTATTTATTTATCAGACTGCTTAAAAAACTCTACCCGTTATATATTTAAAACTCTACGTATTAATTCAGAATAAAAAGAATCTATTGGAATATTACACGAAAATAATTAGAAATAAATGTAATTATCTTACTTTCTTGATGAACCTAGAGCAAGAGTATTTAGTGTTCGATAAGTTATTGATATGCTTTGTTTCATATACTCCGTTTTTTACGGCATGCTTCACTTGACCCGTTACAATTTGCCAATGTTTACCTGCATTTTTCTTGAACTCGCTCCCTCTCATATTGCAACGGGATTTGTTGTTGTTTCAGTGTGTTTCAGTCAAAAGCTTTTAGCTGGACACATCCGCTGAAGCGTGACACTCGTTGGTTGTGTGTCCTTTGATCCTTGGATCGCTGCATCAAACGACATTTAGCTTGCGCATAAAGTGTACATCATTGCCAAGTTGTTTTGCCATGTTAACATTATTAGTATCTAGCCCCATCTCGATTTCTTCTTTCCCTTGTGCTCCTCTGTCTACCTGTCAAAGGCAACAACTTGCCGAGTGCCACATTGATACGACAGTCTGTTCTATTTGATTAACTTGCAAGTTGCAAGCTTCAACTGCCATGAAACAGCAATGCAATTTGTCACAGGAGTCCCTGGAATTATTATAACAATCAGCTTGCAAATATAGAAAATAATAATATAAAAATAAACTTCCAAGGAACAGAAGGGGAAATAAAAGAAAATTCTACGCAAATCGCAGGACATGTTGCCGCCTTTTGCGGCATAGACAGATGTCAATCACAAGCAATGCCTGAGCCCGTCGTCGTCATAAACTACATGGACATGAAGTACATTGCCAAGAGTAGGAGTTAGTCAGTCCCCCATAATACACTGTGAGAAATAATGTTTTCAATTTCATTGGATTTGATTCAGTAAACTGTTCACTATTATCAATGTCGCTTGACTAGGAGATGCCCAGAGATTCAGATTGTTTGACTTGAAAATACGCGATTAATTTGCTTGGAAATGCTTTACTTTACTTCTGAAGAGATTGATTGATTGCAGAATTTCCTATATTTAAGATTTCTGCTGGCTTCTAATCTACTTTATGCCTTATTGAAATTTCTACATATCGTTTTGCAATTTCTTGCAGTGAGTTATGACGCTTGATTGATTTTTTAGCCGCAGTCGCTGTTGACTGCGTCGTCGCCGGCAATGCCAATGCCTGTGGCCGTTGCCTGGCATATCGGGTAATAATAGGACGCGAATGGCGGACCCCCTCTCTACCCAGCCCGGGACTACCCCACACACACCGAGAGGAACCACTTCAGCTTGAGCCGCGGGCACTTGGCAGCCCACACATATCAGCTTTAGCTATTGCTTGTTGTTGCAATTGTTGTTGTTGCCCTGGTTGTTATCGTTTTGTTTGATATTATCGTCTAGCAACGCGTCTGGCAACCCGCGTGACGAAGGCAACACTTATACACACACACACACACACACACACATGCACACACACAAATGCAATGCACTTCCGCTCTCTCTGTCTCACGCTCGCTCTTTCTCTTTCTCTCGCTCTTGCCTTTGGCTTAATCAGTTGCAAAAATTTGACACGTAGCACGTCGTTTGGCTAGAAAAAAACGCGTTTGGCTTAGTCCTTCGGCATCCTCCCCGTGCCTCTTCCCGTCCTATATGTTGCCGGCTGTTAACGTTCATTCCAGCGCCATTTTTTGTGTATGTATGCGTGTGTGTGTGTGTATGCATGTATTTGCATATCTGTTTTTGATTTTTGTCGCTCCTGGCGTATATTCAATTTGACGTGGCTCTACTCGACGCCAGGATCCCGCCTCCTGTGTAACGATGAAATCAATAAATCTGCTCCACTGTTTGAATCCAATTTATCACTTTACAGACTTTCGCATTCCGTTCTTTTTTACCTCTCTCTTATTTTATAATAGCAAACGCACAGGCAAGCAGCGACACGCCCACACGCCTCCCTTCAATCAGCGATTTATGAAGTGGCAAACAGGCGTCGCCGATTGGCGGCTTATCCTCGCCATGTGCAATACAACTTCATTAGGAAACGCAATGTGGCGTATGAGTAATGTGTGTGCCGCCCCCCGCTTTAACAATTTCTTATGCAAACCTAATGCGAATGATGCGTTACACACCACACTACATACACAACTCACACACACACACACACAACACTCCAGCAAACAACCGATCAATAATGAAATTTAGTAAAATATTCCGCGCACAATAAAAGGGAAAATCGCGTTTGCGTTTAGTCCTGCGGCGCATATTTCAGCTTTTGTGTCCTTCCGCATAATGCCTGGCATACTTAGTGGCGCAACGCGATGGGGCAAGTGCCGAAATGCTTTGTGCACGATTAAATTGCGGAAGTGATAAAACAGGCGAAAAGGAAGCTTTTATTTATTATAATTTGGTGAGCGCATATCCTTGTATCCTTGTATCCTTATATCCTTGTCGAAAGTAAACAAAACACAATTTTATTTTTCTTTTTTTTTTACATTAAATATATTTAGACATTTTTCATTCAAAATTGTTTTTGTCACGCAAATGTGGGTGTGGCGCGGTGGTAGTGGGGTGGGGGGTGAGGGTTTGTTGGAACAGGCTGAGTGCAGTTTGGAATGTTATTCGTTTAAGCCACGCCCTCAATTGCGCATTCGCCTTGCCACACACCACACACACTTGCCACAGAACCTGCATTATATTTTCTTTTTTTTTTTTTGGGAGTTTTCTTGACATTTTCTTTTATCGGTTTAGCAAACTTCTTACATCAAGTACATTTATATAAGTATTTTATAATTATGCTTTCGTTTTTGGTTTTCTGGTAAATATTTCACTGTATCCTTTTTTGTGTACATTTAAGTTAAAATAATTATGTAAGCTACATTTAATATATATATGTATATATATATATTTAAAATTACCTTACTCGGTGCTGTTTGTTTACCATTTATAATAAAAGAAAGGAAAATTGAAACTTTTCATAGCGAAACATAAACTAAGATCTGGCAAAGCTTCAGTTGAGAGCAGGAACTTAAGAGTCTTTGGTTACTGAAAGTTAAGAACAAGCTTAATGCTAAATATATATTAAATTATCAAATGAAACATTAGTTAATTTATTACAAGCATTTAATGCATTAGATTGAGTCACTAAACTAATCGAATATTCATTTATTTCATTCTCAGAGACCTAAGCATACCGAGTCTCAGCTAAGTTAGCTGCAAAAGCAAATCAAAGCATTTCACAATAAAGTTAAAAACCGAATACAATTGGTTGTTAAAACTGCAGAACAACAACGCCAGTAAAATGCGAAGTTTACTCAGAAGTTTCACTTGTGGTTTGTCCCATCCTCAATTCTCAATTCTCCATTTGACTTTTGCTTTTCTTTGCACATTTATATAACTTTCTTATTGCGCTTAATTCTAATCAAAACTCTAAATACATTTAGCTTATGTTCATTTGCTTAAAATATTTTTCCATTTGTTTATTTATTTCATTTATGTTTGTTTTATTTGTTTTATTTTTTGTAGTTTTTCTTAGTTGTTGCTCAAGTGTTGTTTATCATTTGCTTTCTGTGTGCTGTTAAACTGTCAAGTTTTTTTCGCTTTAGTTTTGGCTATTGACCAATTTTCTTTCAAGTATGCTTTGCTCAATGACGCTCTGATTCTTTTTTATTTTTGCTCTCCTTTGTTATCTGCTGATTGTCCACTAAAAACTATGCTTGCTTCTAATGCTTTGCCTTTTCATTTCTTGTTTATTTTTATTTTATTTGTTTCTTTTGTTCTATTTGAATTGTGTAATAATAATATTTTCTGCTTTTCTGTTTTTACACTTATTTTGCAATTTATTATTTTTTTTTTCTTTAATAACATTAATCAAATATGAAAAAGATGCAGTTGGTTTTTCGTTTTTTTCTTTTGGTTGCAAAAATTAAAATTATATTTTGTGCTGAATGAAATTGGCAATAAATTTATTGACGAGCTTAAATAATTTGAATAAGCACTTATGTATATTAACTTTATGTATGTAAGTATGTATTCATGTATGAGTTTTCCATTTTCCACTATCCACTATCCGTTTTCGTTTTTCTCGTTTATACTTCATTCATTTTGTTATTGTTTTCTATATAAATTGCATTACCCTTTCCCCAGCTTGCATTTATTACAATACAATTAAACATACAATACAAATACAATACAATAATACATGATATACACATACATATACACAAACATATATATATAGAGATATATTTATTTATATGTATATATATATTTATATATATATGCAGTATAGTATATAGTATATGGTGTGTATATATTATCATAATTTACCTTTATTTATTCAGTCTTAAGCTACAAAAATCGTTATGCATATTTCTGCTTTTTTTGGTTTTCTATACTCATAGTTATATTCATTCATTCATTCATCTGCTAAAAATTTGAATCTATTCAAATGAGTACTTTAAATTCGCAATTTATTTGAATTATTATTTATTCACTTATTCACTTTTCATTTATGGTTGAGTGCAGCAAATCAAAATGCAAAAGTAAAAGTTAGACAATTCGCATAAGTTCCCGGAAAATGAAAAAGTGGGCGACAGTTAGACTGGTTTTTGTTTGGGCGTGGCAGCAGCAGGTCTAAAGACAGGGAGTGAGTATATGTGACTGAGTGTGTGACTTACAACTAGAAAGCAATCTTAATTGTTATATTTATGTACTCGTATATAGATTGAACCCAGATGTAGGCTGTAATACTCTATGTATGTATCTATGTATCTAAGTATCTGTATCTCTATCTGTATCTGTATCTGTATCGAATTTCAGCTGTGTTTTGCTTCACTTTTCTTCTATCAAGATTTTTACAGGCATGCCTCATGTGGACCTTAGAACACTAAAACTGACTCTAGTTAGATAGTTAGTTGTTGACTTCACTGTACCTAAGACGTTTAGCGCTTTCCAAGATTTTACTGTAAGTTGAGTGTACCTTGCTCAAGTTAAACGAATTTGAAATAATTCAACTCTATGGCTAGTCAAAGTATATACTATGTAGCACAGTGTTTGCATTTGGTTTTATACTTTCACTATTGGTTATTATGATCTCTTTTGTTTTCGGTTCTTTTTAGCGGTTTTTCTGTCTTTCAGATTTTAGTTTGAGTTTAAATGAAACGCCAGTTTGCTCGGAGGTTCTCAATTTGTTTGGTTGTAGTTCGGTTCAGTTTAAGTTTGCGTCAAAGTCGAGAGACTAATATTACATCTATCAGCTAGGATTAAATTAGTAGGTTAATCGAATTTCCATTTTTACATATTTACAAGACTTTAGTTTAGATTTCATGTTTCTTTATCTGTATTTTGGTGTGTCTGTGTGTTGTCTCTGTGTTGTGTGTGGGTGAGTGGGTAAGAGGGTGAGTGTGTTTTGAAGCTCGTTTCCAAAATAGTTTAACCAAGAAGTTCAGCTGCTTCTTCATCTGACTTTGACTTATGAGCTAAACGACTTCTTTAGTTTCGAACAACCAAATAAAAGCTCACGAGTATTTACATAATTTAAAACTCATTGGGTGCAAAGCAGCTGCAACTGTTGAACGAGCCAACCACCATCAGGGATTGGATTCGTGCTCAACCTTGGCTGAACAGAGCCACAACCGAGCTGAGCAGCACACAGAGAGCAATCTGGAGAGTCTGGAGAGGAGCACCGTTGATCAGCTGATCCTGTCCCGCGTTGCTGCGCACATCCATGAGATCGCGGGAGAGGGGCAGCTCGGTGGGATCGCTCAGTTCGTCGTGGCAGGGAAGCATCTCGGGTTTCAGCATAAAGAGACGCACACTTATCGAGTTCTTGGTGGCCAGAGCATCGAGAGCATCACCCGCTTGCGGTTGGTGCAACGTGCCACCGCCAAGCAGCACGTCTACATCGTTGTGAGCCAAGACGGAGCCGCTGCTGCTGGACCCGGTGCCACTATAGAAGGAGCTCTGCTTGTGCAGATTCAAGTTATCATCCATGTCCAAGCCGCCATGTCCCAATCCTAGGCCAGCCACATGGCCCCCATTCGCCTCATCGTAGTAATCATAACGTTTTTGCGTTTGCGCCACAGCTGCCACACCGGCAACATCCTTCTGCTGCTGCTGTCGCTTGCGTCGCTGCCGCAGCTTCGATTCAACCACATTCTCGGCGATATCCGTAAACTGTCGCTGGCCACGTAACGCCTGACGCGACTTACTTGAGGCATGCTTCCTTGATCCAATTCCATTGCCACCATTCAGATCATCCAGAGTCGCATAATTGCTGCTAACGCTGCTCACGCTATTGCCAATGCCGCCCATGCTGGCACTGTTGCTGCCGATAGCTGTGAAGCCGCCAATGTTGAGTAGATCCAGGATATGTGATGGCACCGGGTCCACAAAGTGTGAGAGCTTCGGCTCCTGCAATGTGCAAATGAAATTCTCGAGCGAATCACGCAGCTGCAGGTGACGTGTGCGATTTTTCAATTCAAAGATCCATTGCAGACGACAGTCGCAGATGAATTTGTTGTCTGAAAGCGAAGGAGAGTGAGAGTGAGTGAGTGAGTGAGACAGCAGAGATATGAGTTGAAATATAAGTGAAATAAAAGGCACATTCGACAGGTCAACTGAGACAGCACCCTGAAATTGCTTTTGTCAAGTTGCCCCGCTCAGCTCACGTCGCCCCACAAGCTGGCTATTGTGTCTACTGTCTAGTGCAGGTGAGTGTGAGGGGTTCAGTGGAGCGAGCAACAGGGGGAGATTCTCTCTTCAGTCTGATTTTTGCTGCTGGCTAACGCCGGCAGCTGTTAAGTGGCGGCCAGCAACAATTGGCTGTCATTTACTGGGCACGGTCATAGACTCCTGAATCGGATATGGATTCCCTCTTCCATGACCTGACCAGATTGAGGCTCTGACTCCGGCTCAGACTCAGATTCAGACTCTGGCCAATTGTCAGTTCGTTTTAACTGATTTTACCGTTAAATTCGTGCCTTTTGCCTGACTGCCAGGCTTCAATCGTACCATGTCCATGCAAGTTAAACGCCTCAATGACATTTCCAATTTAGACGACGCTACATCGGCTCCCTGAGCCGCAGCCGCAGCAACAGCAACAGCAGCAGCAGTTGCAGCTTGCCAGGATCCCACGTATCTGAGTATAACAATTCTGCAGCTGCAGGATTTTGACTGTGCCTGTCTGTTCCTCTGTCACTCAGTTGAACGCCCAACTGCTGCTGCTGTCAATTATTTTGTACTCGTCCTCTCGTGTGCTGCGTGCCACGGACGACAACTGGGGATAGCAGAGAGCGAGAGAGAGAGAGAGAGAGAGAGAGAGAGAGAGAGAGAGAGAGAGAGAGAGAGAGAGAGAGCGAGCGGGGGACTGCCCGCTGCGTCTGCATCGATTTTCATTGATTCGTTTCGAGCGCAAACCAATTTGTTGTTTGGTTAGTTAAGTTCGAATGGTTTAGCCCCAAATTGAGCACATAAATGAGGAACGGAGAGACCACAGAGAATCTAATGAAAGTCTTCGTGCAAAGAGGCGTTTAGGGAGGAATCCCCTTTAAATCGAGTTCTGCAAATTATTTAGAGAATTTCCCAAAGATAGGTCAACAGTTTTCCCACAAATTTCAATCACAAAGTTGTACTTATGGTTAATTATTTAGACTCACTTAAAATGCTTTATATTTGATTCGTAAATGATTGATAAAGTCGACAAGCTACACAAAATTATACTCTGTATTTATGAAATAAATGATATGAATGCCATTAGTTCCAGAACAAATCTCACATCGAGAACGATATCACAGAATGGGCTAAATATTTCATTTATTTGTAGTTTTTAAATACCCGGCAAATGCTACGGGGTATCTGCTAGTCGCCTAGCCTCTATGCACCTCTGTACAATTTGTAGTTCAATCAATTATCACACAGACTACAGAGAACAATATGAAGCTATTTGGTAGACTTGCAACCCCAAAAATTGAACAGCCTACTTGGCTGCTAATATCGTCATAGGCAAAAAGCTAGTTAATGCCTCTTCGCAAATCTCTTGAGTATAATTAGGCCCGGTACGGTGACACAGTTTTGCATGTCAACATGCATAATTAGCATAAACGTTACAAACAAAATATTGACTCGTTGACTGACTTACTGACTAACTGGTTGACTGACTAGCTGACATACGCAGTTAAGAGCTGTGTACATCATTATCCTTGCACACACAAAGGCAGACAATAGAGAGCAAAGGATACAATGACACAGGCAGTAGGCCAAATTGAAGAGAAGAATGGGGAGAATGCAGAGCAACAATTGGCTGGGATCTAAAAGCCGCAGGACGATGATTGGGACAATAATTCGTGGCATATATTATCTTTGAATGTGTGTGTGCGGCAAAACCCCAAAAAGTTGCCACAAAATGACAAAAGAAAACTTTCGTTGTGAAAATAGTTGGCAAATTAGTCGAGCAGCTGTAGAAGCCAAGAAGAGAGAGAGCGTGTGTGAGAGAGAGATAGAGATTAAAAAATAGAGGGGGAGAGTTGAAAAAATTCTAATTTTCCATATGAAAACATACAAAAACATAAATAAAGTTAAATATGCAAAGAAGCGACTCCGGAAAATGTTCCAAATGGGCAACGACAACTTGGCAACATTTAGCAAGCAAATTACAACAAAATTAACATGATAATGAAGTGGCACGACACAATGCCTGGAAAGGGACAGAGTAGAGTGACAAAGGGAAAGGGAAGGAAGACGGCCTGGATGGCTGGTGGGGGGTGAGGGTAGCTGAAAACTGGCAGCTGTTTGGAGCTGACCAAAATGACAATGACTTGCCAAAGAGAGAGAGCAAGTGCAACAAAAAGTCAACGACAATGTGCTCGAAAGATTATATATATATATATATATGTATATATATATAGTATATAATGTTACACATGCACACATCCACACAGACACAAGGACACATAGATACTTTAGTCATATGACGAGCTTAATGTGCAGCAAAACTCTCTTTGTGTGTGTGTGTGTGTGTGTGCATAAAATACTTTTATATTTTTAATGATACTTGGCCAAAGCGGTAGGAAGTGTTTTGGTCTGCTGCACACACTCCAACACACACACACACACACACACACTTACACACACACACACTTACACCTACACACCCGCCCGGCTCATTTTGCAAGCAACGAACTTCGACTTGAAGTGCCTCCCGCTTCTATCTCCTCCCTTCTGCCTACCAGCCCTAGATGACTTTCAACTCTACCTCTGTCTGCCGCCTGCCACATGACGCTGCAGCTTACTATCTATACATATACATATTTTTTTTTGGCGCTGCTGCAACAGTCGGAAACGTTTTTACGATTAACAGAGGACATTTACACACACAAGCACACACACACACAAGCACACTCTCGCACACACAAAGAGAAATAATAAGTGACATACATACACATGCGTCTATGTGCACATTAAATTTTATTATTGTCATTTTCATAGCAATGTCCAAGCGAGAGGGTTGTCCTCGTCTCCCCCCTTTTGGCCTTCTTGGGCTTTGACTAACAAGTTCCAAGTGCTCGCTGTTTGCATAAGTTCACGTGTATGTGTCTGTGTGTGTCTCTATGAGTATGTGTGTTTGTGTGAGTGTATGTGTGTGTGCTGTGCCAACAGCCAGGCAGCCAAATTAGACTGAGCTCAACTTTGTTTGGTCAGTTTTAATGCAAATAATGTCCGTCCGACTGACTCACTCTGACTCTTTGTTCGCCTGTCTCTCAGTCTGTCTGTCTGTCTGTTTGTGGAGTAGTTCATGTGTCGAAACATATTCATAATTAGTTGTCATTTTCATTTGCTCTCTGCAGTAGCAAATTCAGCGTGCTAACAGCTGCGATAGAGACGATGATAACAGGTTAACAGGATAGCTGGATAAACTGGAGAATGGCAGGAATTCCTTTGTACGGGATCCAATTTAAATAGCGACTATTATAAAGAGAAAATGCAGCCTTTGAATTGTGAAACACAAGTGCAGCTCAAATGAATTTTTAAACAAACTTCTGCTCTTTCATTTACATGTTATCTTTGTGCATACAAGCACTTTACTCATATATAGTGCAGGGTATATGTATGCCTAGTATTACTCCTCTTCTTTATAAATCCTAAATCGGCGTTATCATCTGGCACAAATGGCAACGCTTCATAATAGTTAACATAATTAACAACTGTGGCAACTACTTCGACAACCTTTTCTCAGTCTCCAGTCCCAGTATTATTGTGAGAAACAATTAATTTAAATTAAAATATATTTAGTGCTCCAATACATATTTGCCTTCCCCAATGGCATCATCTTCTGCTGCCCCGTGGAATCGATGTATTTAGCCTTAATGGTCCGGCGACAGAGGTTGTCATACATCATGTTGTGGCCTTGGCAAGCTCCTTAAATGGCATTTCATTTGCCCAAGTCCTTGCCGAGGTCCCAACGGTATAAAAAGAAAAACATTTATTTTAAATTTAATACACTTCACACACACACTCATACACAAATACACACACACACACACACTCTCTCGCACTCATAAACACAAACGAACAAAGAAAAGGAACAGAGGCAAAAAATTGCAGGTCCGTTGCTTTAATTGGTTCATGGAGGGGAGCGATTTCTGTTTCCCTTTTTTCTGTTTTCTTTATTTTTTTTGGCAGTTTCTTTTGGAGCTTTTTCTGGGCCGGCTTTAAGCGTGGGCAGGCAGTCTGCCTCTGCAGATTGAAAAGCGCAAAGAAAATGCGCGAAATGGGGTCTGAAGCAGCTCGAAATATCAACACACAGATGCCAAAAGTTGCCGCACATCATCTGCTCCCCTCTCGCCGCAACTCTTCTCCCCAAACCCGAAGTCAGCACAGATGCTGGCCTAGTTACCGCCTTTGTTTCTGACCGGATCCCGACCAGGCTCTTGGTTGCACAATGAATGCCGCCACCGCCGTCGACGCCAACACAGCTTTGTTTGAAATCAGCTCATTTTTAGGTGGTTTGGTTAAAGGACGAGGGGCAGAGGCAGAGCGTGGCTAAGCGGCGGTGGTAGGCGATGCCCAACGCGGGGCAATGGGGCACCATGGCAACTGGGGAACTGGTTCGTTTGTGGCCTGGCCAGAGCCTTTGGTTCGGCTTGTGACCCGCTAACGCCACCAGGGGACAGCACGCACAGTTAGCAACTTGCGAGAGTTGCTTTACTCAGCCCCCTCTCTCTCAGTCTCTGTGCCGTTTTCTCTATCTCTCCTTTTCTCTATATGTGTGCCACTGGCTTCTGATGGTTCACTCGCTCTCAGGAGAGTTTTATCATTTTTTATTACATTGCTCGAGAGCGCTATGTATGCAAATGAAGTCGAAAGTTTCGCTTTGTATAGTTGCTGTTACTTCTGCCCAGTTGGGAGTGCCAATCGAGGGTGTGAGCGAGGCCAAGAGGCAGTCGAAAGCAGTTGGTAACAGGCATTGTTTAGTCCAAAATTCTTCACGCGCTCGCTCTCATTTAGTTTACAACGATTTCCAGCTCTCAGTCGCAGCTGAACACCTTATGATAATCATTGATCTCCCTCTTTCTCTGCCCATATCTATGATTCATTAATAGCCAAATCAGTTTAGCTAGATAAATAAAAGATCAAATTGATACTTCGCATAGAAAGCAATTAACTTCTCATAGAGTTAGACTAGTTGACAGCGAGTTTCAACAAATTTAATTAAGTATGAAGTAAGAATTATGTTACAGTGAACCAACTCTTTGTTAGGGTAAGCAGAATTCGTTTACTTCTTTTCCCCCTTTGCCAGTCACTATGCCATATCATTTTGTTGTTTGTTTGCCTTCATATGGTTTATTTTTTTCAACCGCCTTCGGTTTTTAATGAGCCTCCGTCCGAGCTGAAGCTTTTTTTATTGAAGCTCTTCTTTTATTTAGCTTGTTTTTTTCGATTGTTAAGAGCTGTGCGTGATTTCGCACGCCCGTTTGCATTGCGTAGAGCAAGAGACATTGAGAGATATTGGGGTGAGCGAGAGAGACAGAAAGAGCGTTATAAAGAGGGAAAAGAGCAGTAGGAGCACTTCTATAGAGTAGAAGATATTTAATTTTGTTGCCTCCTTTTCAAGCGTCCTGCAACTTTACTCAATTTATTCAAAATCAAATGGGTTTTCTCTTTATTTTACTTTATTTTATTTTATAAGCCACGCCCTCTGCCCTGGCTGTTCATGTTGTCTGTATATGTGTGTGCGTTTCCCATTGAAAGCCATTTCAATGGCCGTCGCTTTTCTCGCCAATTTTCTTTATGTTGTAGTTGGGGTCAGTTTTGGGGGCACCAACGGCAGCCAGCTCATTGAATGTTTTTATTACGCCAAATGAATGGAAACTGCGACTGGACCCTGGCTACAGTTGTTGTTATTCTCGGTGCTGTTGTTGTTGTTGTTGTTGTTTTTACTGTTGTTGCTCTTTTATTTTCGTTGTGAGAAAGCCATAAAATTATATCACTTGTAAAGATTTTTCACAGCATTCTTCTTGCCATTGCTGAAGCTACTTTTTGATTTTATTTCGCTTTGCTGAATTTCAGTCTGTAATTTTAATAACATTTTACAAGCAATCTTTTAATGTTGCATATTCTTGATGTTTTAAATTTGGCAAAAATCGAGTGAAAAATGTAAAAACGATATAATCAAACGAAGAGATGATGGTAATCGGCGACTTTCAATCAGCAAACAATTACAGTTTATTTCTTTTATATCAAATTATTTTTGGCAATCGAGCGTGAAGTCAAATAAGCAGGCTGAAGATCAAACACTCAACAGACAGTTGCCAGGATGTCGCTTCAGGCAACGCCACCCCACCACTCACCACTTACCACCCCAACTCTCTCTAAGAACTTCCCCAGCATTTGGACTGGCAAAAGGGAAAGTCATTGCAGGCGATTTAACAACTACGCTCGAGGATAAATATTTTATGAAATCGCATAAACAAATCAAAGACGAATCACAGACTCAACAACAACAACAATAACAGCAACAACTGCGGGAAATGCGAAAAAGGAAAATCCGAAATCACTTTGCAAAAGCAAATCAAATGGGAAAGCGGGCAGCATATAAAATAAATACACGAAAAAAAAATATAAAAAATCGAGCGCGCCGATCAAATATGACCACTCAACCGCGCTAAAGTACACACACAAACAAATACATATAAAGGCATACAGTCATACTCACGTACACACGTACACACGCACACACGCACACACTCATCAGCATTAGCCCTTCGGCTAAGCATAAAGTTTCCTTTTGCCAAAATATTTGCGCAGCCCAGGAACGAGAAGGGGATTGGGGTGGGTACACAGATGGTTGGGGGGGTCAGAGTAGAGAAGGGGAGGGGTAGAGGGTGAGCTAGTAATGTGTTTGTTATATGTTAAATCTCATAAAAAATACAGAGAGACAGCAATCCAGATAGATATGCGTTCATAACAATAACAAGCAAAGCAACTAAACAACAGCTATAATAACAACGGGGGTAGTTAAGTCATCTCTCCCCACAATCACTTCCCCCTTCAAGAGCAACATGTTAGTTTCCTTCTCCCTCCTAGCATCCAATTCGCTGCCTAATGTTTTGCCAAAATAGCCATCGCATCAACAGTCAGCGCTATGAACCCTCGACTTGGGCATTCTTTCCTTTTTTTTTTTTTTGTTATTGAATTGTATTTAATAAAATATTCGAATATTGGCTGTAAGGGTGACTCCCTTAGCGAGGGTTGATCAAAACAACAAAGCGAAATTATATAAATAAATAATGATACTGTTGTTATACTATTTGTGATTGCGCTGCGATTTGCGGCAAGTCAAGTGGCAAGGCGCATTTTTAAAGGTGAAAACTGAATGAAAGGCGAGTCTATTAACAAGTCTCTCGCTCTCGAGCTCCTCGAACTCCTCGAACTCAACAATACACAATATAGTGTATATAGACTGGCAATATATCACACAGCCAACTGACATAAATTGTGCACTCAAATGTCCGTTTGATCGGCCAACGTTGCGACGCTTTCAACTGGGCTGAAGCAGCTATCGCCATTGCCATTCCAATGCCATCCATCAATGCCAACACGTTTGCGACTGCGACTCTTCAGTCATACAAGATATCGTGCAAGCACATACAATGTATATATAGTGTGTATATATAGACATATTGTAAATTGAAATTATTACATATTGTAAATTGCGAGGTGTGTGGGCGAAGGAGAACGAGAGTGAGAGAGAGAAAGAGAGAGAGAGAGAGAGAGAGGGAGAGAGTTTGCTTATTTATGGCCAGCTGCACTGCACTAATCGATGGCTCACAGGAGCAGAGGTATTGCTATGCGACACTCAATACATTTTATCCTATGCTGCAATAACTTGGCCAAAATATTCAATTAAATGTTTGTCGCTTTTGCCAATTTATGTTTCCTGTCCAATTAAATCGATGCTCCGTCTAATGAGTTTTTGAAACAGCTTACGGCTCTCATTACAGCTCACAAGTATTACGACAAATATATAATAGCAAATGAGATAAATACGGCACATTTCTCAGCATTTTGATTAAGTTCTCTGCAGTTGCAGCAGGTGCCACATAATGTAGCATTAATTAGAAGACTGTCGAAGTGTGTGCGCTTCAGAAAACAATAACTGCAGCTGCTTAGATCTATCAATCGATTGCAAGGATAATGTCAAAATATTAAGTGAGAATTTTTAATAATGCATTTGTAGATCCTTTCATTCTTTAACACTTCAAAAAATCTGAGGAACCTCAATGTATTAAGTAGAAACTCTCAGATAGATAAATTCATAAATATGCTACAGATTTTCCTCTTACCTATCTAATATTTGTATATCTTATAACCTTTGTGAAATAATCCTGAAATAGGCAGATGAAGGATCGACAGACCCTATAAAGTATAAAGTTTATTCTTCATCAGGTGTCAAAACCAGCCGAGCCATCTCTCTATGTATGAATACGTCGATCCCATCAACTCTAAGAGTTAGAGCAGACCTAGTTTATTTTCATATTAAAATCATACATCCGTAAATATCACACTTGTATTCTTTACTAAGTGGCCCACTAGATATATGATATCAAAGCTTTTCATCTAATTGACATTTATTTTCCCCAGTTAAGCTCTATATCTCTGAAAGGCTTTGATTACGAAGCCCTTGTTCCATCTTTAGCTGCTTTTAACTTGATGTTGCCCTTTAGCACCTATGTGATAGTTACAGCGTATAATGGCCCTAAACACACATTGCCAAATTAGGTAATTCGCGGAAAAGGAATAACAGCAGCAATGACAGTAACAAGAGATTGACTGAAATGAACTATAATCAGAGGCATTTTGAGAAGGCGCTGTCGAAAAACCGCAGGCGAAAACACATCGACGGCAGGCTAATCTGTGGATGGCTGTGCCTGCCTGTCTGTCCTTCTATCTGCCTGTCTGCCAGTCTGTCTGACTGTCTGACTGTCTGTCTGCATACATTAAGATAGATTACCGCACACACACACACATACTTAGAGTAGCAAATCAAGTGCTCGCAATGACAGCCATGAATTTGTATTAGAAGCAAAGCCAATGCTTTGGGAGCTCCCCAAATAAGAGCAACAACAATAAGTGAGTTATGCTCAGTTTGCCAGTAAATCCCCGCGTGGAGTACAGTCAGTGGGGAGGAGGATGAGGTAATAGGGATTGGCTTACATGGGGAAATTAACACGCCTAATGCGTTGTCTTTGGCATCACACCTTTAAGTGTGCATAAATTATAAACAAGCTCCATTATTATGCGAAATCTCGCAAACTTTTGAGCGACGCCTGAAACTATGCAACGGCTTTGTGTCTCAAAGTTAAGCCAAACAAGCTAACATTAATTGAAATCAGTTAAGACCGTGACTCGCCTTGTTGTTGCTGCTCCTGCTGTTGATGATGGTTACAATAAATTTAACTTATAAAGCGCGTTAATGCTTAAGCATCAGTTAAAAGTGACAAAGGCAAAAGCAGCTCAGTCAATCGAAAGGGCTTAAAGCTTTCTTCTATTTCAGGGGGTTAGTTGCCGATGCAGTTAACCGCTTGTGGGCATGGCTAGGCTGTCAAGTACACAATTTCGCTGACTACGCCAAATGAGTCGAAGCAGCGAGGCCCCAACTCTCCTTGCCGTTGTGGTAGCTTAATTGTTAAATTTGACAATTTAAAGTGTCATAAACGTGGTTGAAACTGCTGGCGGCCCCAAATCTAAACTATAGCAAAGTCAGCGCGGAAATCCTATAATTCGATACAGTCTTCCTACATAATGATAACAATTAATTTCAAACGATTTAAAATGTGCCACAAAAGACGACTTGGCAGAGTTTGATGTGAAATTGATGTGTGCGGTGAAAGATGTTATAAAATATGCAAACGGTTCTTGAGGCGCAGTGAAAGTTAACACAATATGTGGCAAGCGGAGGGAGAGATAGAAGAGAGAGAGAGAGAGAGAGAGAGCGAAACAGAGGGAGACAGCAAGTTGGCCGCGAGGCGAAGAAAAGTTTTCCACATTAAACAATAAAAACTCATTAATAATGTGCATTAAGTTTAATTGAACTAATAAGACTGGAGAAAGAGGGGGTAGGCCGGGGATAGGCTTTAAAAAGACATGTTGCTGCTTCTTCTTCCACTACTTGATGTTGTTGTTCCAGTTGTTGAAATGCCGCTAGGCCTTGTCAAGCGACATGAAAGGAAATTGTTGTATGCTCTCATTATACATGGAAAATGGCCGCAAACAAATTGTGCAATTGCATTGTGTGTGTGTGTGTGTGCGTGTCTGTGGGTGAGACTGTACACATGTACTATCTGGGTGTGTGTTGTATTTTTTTAATGTCTCGTGAATGCATTTTGAGTTTTTACTCAATTGAAATGTTGTTGTTGCATAGAAAAGGTGCGTAATTAAAACGATGCTGGAACTGTTGTTGCCGGAGCTGTTGCTGCTGCAAACAATTAAACGCATGCCGCAAACAGTGCCACACACATAACAGACAACAGACAACTGTCGAACAATGAGGCACACAAGGTGAAATGAGCGATGAATTTTGTGTTTAATTGCGATGACAGACAAAGTCTTTAAATTTATGGCACGTTTGCGGAGCGGAGCGTTTGGGGGGATGGGGAGTTTTAATAGTCAAAAGAAACGTGGCAGAGTTGTCAAGTTGCCGGAAATTGAATTCTAAAATATTTATAGTGGTCTCTCTCTCAGTGTTTGTGTGGGTGGCTAAACAATTGAGTGTAGCATATAGCATACTTTTTGGGGCACAGGACATGGCCAAGTGATTTATGCAGCGTTTGGCAAATGGAACGCAACTGAAAACAAACTGAAAACCAGAATGAAATGCTACTTATGCATGCATGTCGCAGTGTGTAAGTGTGTATGTGAATTTGTGTGTGTGTGTGTGTGTGTGTGTGTGTGTGACAAAATATATTACATACATATGCATATAAATATATATAAAATTTGCTTGCTGAGCTGCACACAGGGCAATCAAATTGGCAGCACAGCCGAAAACTTATTAGTGTGCGTATATGTTTACCTCTTACTGTGTGTAACACAATGTTTTGAGCCATAGATTTATTGTTAGCAATCAGTAGGATTTGCTGGCAGGATATGCGCCATGATAGGACATCGACGTTGACTATCGAAAGTCAATTTCGGGTGCGTGTCACATGCTCATTTGTCCAGTTTATGACCCAACATCATTTGTTCGACCATTTTTCGTCTCTGAACCATGGGCTAGGGAGTTGAGGAGTTAGGCGCACTTTATGCCTTTCAATAAATTCACGCTTCCGGCCGCAGTGCCTAATACCTGTTTATTGTTGTTCGTATTGTCGTCGTTGTTATTGCCTTTGTTGTTATTGTCGAAACAAATGCAATTTTAAGCCGCAGCGCATTGCATGCATTATAAATGAGCTGAAACTGCCTGCAATAGAAAGTTTAATTCAGTGTCCCTTTGTACAGGATTCGACAACAAGCCAGAGATTACTTTCCACATGATGTCAAGCTAATCCCTGTGATCAGGAGCAAACGCAGCCTCGTTTCGCTTACTACCAAGTAGCAAACGATATATTAGCTTAATGACATTCTGAGGGAATAGCAAGCATGTTGAATTTTGTGAAATTAAGGAATTAAACTAATTGAAGAAAGAAAGGTAAGAAGTGGAATTATTCACTCAAAACATAAACAATGAAATGACCAATAAATCATTTCAAGCAAGCGGGTATAGTCTACCTCGAAAAAGGCTCAATTTCAAAGTATTCCTGCTGCTTATGAGCACACAAAACTAGACGTAAAATAATCAGAACAACTCATTCAGCCCGAAAGATTGACACAGACAATTTTTGCTTATGATTTAAATCAAAAATACCAACAAGTTGCGCGTAAGAAAATTCATAAAGTTCCAACTGGAAAACTTTATTAACTGGAAAACATTTGACAGAAAAAAGTAATAATAATAAAAAAAAGTAAACAAAAAAGAGAAAAACTTTTGGAAAAATAATCAAATTGCAGTTTTCAGCTGTCAGTATCATGCGAATAACATGTTTGGGGCTTTGAAGAGGCGTCGGGAAAAAAATCTGTTAGAAATCCTATTTATATTTCGAAACAATAACCATTCAATTCGAGCTAACGACTGGGGTCCAGCTACAGCGCATAACGAACCAATTGAGCCGGACACGGACACGGACAGGGACAGGAACATGGGCTGGAGTAGGGAGTGGTAGAGGGAGCCAGAGTTGCTGGGTAAGGGAACCTTTTGGGGCTGCGAGTGTTGTCGCATTTATTACCAGTGTTGCTGCTGTTGGCAAATATGTGGAAAAACTGGCATTGGCTTTAAAGTGAAAGCATTCGAAATGGTTGTAGGTCCTGGCCACAGGCGCGACGACACAAACAAAACGTGCGACGCATACAAATAAACAAGAATCTAACAGCAAACCACACACATGCGGATGGGTGGCTGTGGGTGGGTGGTGCGTTGTGTGGCTTGCTGGTCAGCAATGTCGCCCAACCCGTCGACCGTCGACCGTAGACCAACGGAATTGAAACAAATGCCACAGCAATGGGCGTGCCTATAAATTTTTTACAAAATACGTGGGCATAGGTGCAGCTGTAGCTCTGGCTGCAGCAGGCCATGGCCTGCCCTTGGGACAAACAAACAACATACAATACCCACTCGCATTCACACTCACATACCCACTCAAATACCCACTCACATGAACACACACATGCACACACCTACACACACCTACACAAAACTCGAGCATTGTTTAGGGCCAGTGTTTGTCTCGCAGACATCAAATGGCATTTAAATGCAGGCAGCATGTGCGACAAAACAAGCAGGAAGTAGGAGAGGAGCGAGAGAGAGAGAGAGAGAGAGAGAAAGAGAGATAACAAGAGAAAGCTACATATACAGGTGCGTGTCCACTTAAATGTCCTAAAAATAACTCAGCAGAGTTTAACTAAAGTACTAAAGTCTCAAGTAAATCTCTACTTTCATCGCCTTCTAATATCAAAAAAGTACGCTATACTTTGACAAGTTTTCACACCAACAAAAATTATATTTCTACAATGAAGTCCCCTCCCGATTGTCAATCACTTTTGGCTTCATTCGCTGCCTGTCAATGGCAATTACATAAAAGTCAAGTCTTCCACAAATCACAACGTGCTCGCTGAAGCTTGACGCTCTCAAGATTGCCAACTATATATCTGGCGTTCTCTCTCTATTTATCTCTCTATCTCTGTGAGTGTGTGTATGTGTGTGTGTGTGTGTGTGTGTGTCTGTGTTTCTGTTTCTAACTGGTTGATGCATGTGCTTGCAATCTGTAAAGGTTCATGTACATCATTTGTCCTGGCGCTAATGGAAATCCCTCAGTTGATGCCACTTCACTTCACTTAGCTCAGGCGTAGCTGCTGCTCCAACTTGATGTGCATTTGTCAAATAGTTGTGCTGCTTCAACGACTCATGCTGCATGCTGCTTGCTGCACCGAGCGTCCAAAAAGTTGCACACCTTCGCATGCTGTTAGCCAACTTCTTCGAAAGCTGCTGCACTGCTGCCAAGTATTCGGATAACTGCACAAAAATTCGTCCTGGCGTTCGATTAGTTGACGCGCAGTTGGCAAATACTTTGGCCAGCATAGCCCCCTTCCTTCATCTTGACACCCCTTCAAAATGGTTGGCACTTGTCATGTGATGTGGCCACGACCAGCAACAGCAGCAGCAGCAGCAGCAGTAGTTGCTGTTGCACGTTTTATGGGCACAGTGGCAACTTTATCCTTAGCCCAAAACGTCAACGTCTGCTTCGAGTCCTCCCCGTTCTCATTCTCGTGCTCATCCCTTGCTCCTTATCCTGGTGACGTTTCTCACATGTTCGCTGCAATTCTGTTGCAATTTTTATGTGCTTTTATGCACTTGAGGCTGCTACTGACTGCTGCCTGTCTGCCTGCCCCTCTTACCCCTTCTCCGTCCTCCTGCTGCTGACCTGCTTCACGCGTCAACACTTGCACCCCATGAACGAAAAGTGTTGCATCTTTTAGGCGTCTTCCCAGTGTCTATTTTATTTCCTTTTTTCTGAGAGCTTATAAATTTGTTATACGGCAAATTGAGCAAATTTTTAAGCATTTTCCCGAAGACGTGCAAGTTTTCTGTGGCTTTGAGCTCTTGATTGCGGTAATTTCGAAAATGAAAAGCACTAAGTTAATATATTTGTTAGTCATTAAAGTGTTGAAGTTTTTCAACTATTGAAGACAACTATTTGTGCTCTCATCAAGTATTTATATTATTTTATATATCAGCTTATTAGATTGCTTCTGCTTCCCGTAAGTCTACTGATTCTTAGCTTTGAAATTCATTAATTTACACTTTTTCCTTTTACTTAGATTCGTTCTATTTCAATTTCTATTTCAATTTAAAATTGAAAACTTTCCAAGTACCCATAAAAGCACATTAAAGCTTTTGCCAATTATTTTGATTAAATGATCAAAATGTGTTATGCGCAATTGCACTTTATATCATTAATTGGCTTATTCAACTTGTTTCTATCAAATATTCCAGCACTGTGCATTCATTTAGCGAAAGTGGTTAGTTCATTAGAAGCTTTTGCTAAACTTTGCAATGTCAGCAAAAAGTTCACAAATTTAATTACATTTTTTCATATATTATTATTTTTGCTATTTAACTTTTCCAAACTGACGCTACGAGTCCAATATGAAGCGTTCTAATCAACCATTTGACTCTGCAGTATGCAAAGTTAACTGTGATGTGTGTGTGCGTGTGTGTATGAGTATTTGTGTGTGCTTGGGTATGGGTGTGTGTGCATAATCACTGCACATGAATTAAAAACTTTTCGGTAAGCGAAAATATTTTGCAGTTTAAAGCAATTTGAAGTCATTTGTAGCCAATTTACAAATGTCTGACTGCCTGCCTTTCCCAGTGTATGTGTGCGTGTGTGTGTTAGTGTGTGTATACATGAGGGCGATATTGTATTTGTATGTGCTCACATATAGCAGCAATGCAATTACGTCTATACACACACACACACACACACACACACACCCTTGAAACACGGCTTTTGTATGCCAATGCGCTCAGCCTTTCTGTCGTTCAGCGTTGCCTTTCTATACCCTCTAGTGTGCTCTTACTTCTGAAGGGTATATTAACTATAAACTCTACAAAATTGTTTGCAGAAGAGGGTTGTGGTTTCTCTAGAATTTTTATTGTTGCCCCTGTAATTTTCACTATGCTCGAATTGGTTAGTCGAGTATACCCGCCTGCGCTTCACATATTTGTATTAACTTAAATGAGTCATGCTAATGGCAAACCATTAGCAAAAATTTCGCTTGCGCATAAAGACACACGTAAGCTGATGTGCGCTGTGTGTGTGTGTGTGTGTGTGTGTGTGTCAATGTGTGTGTGATAATTAAGTTGCATTTGTTACTGCCATTTGGTTGTGCACATGTGTGTGTGTGTGTGTGTTTTGTGTGTCGACTGAGACTTTGCTAAATGAAAGAGAAATGCGATTTTGAAGGCTATTGTTAAATATTTAAATGTATTCGTCGGGCCAAGGCGTTCTAACTATTTTTGTTGCCGTTATTATTGCTACCACTTTTGTTATTGATGTTGTTGTTCTTGCTGTTATTATTGTTGTTGTTGTTGTTGTTACAGCCGCTGATTACGCAGCGCTTACGTTTACGTCAAAGCCTAATTGCGGACTACGCTAAAAATAAAATTGCTTAAAGTGCACGGGGGCTGCTTTCAAGGCGATGCAACAACAGGTCATTAGGCGGTCTTAGCCAACGTTTTTAATACCCTGTAATCATTAGGGATAACTTAAAAGCGAACATAATAGGCGCATTAGAAGTGAAGGTCTTTAATTGTTTTCAGAGGGGTTATGAAGCTATTTTACTAACTCGCCTAAAGTGATTTTGATCTCATTAGGAGGCAACTGCTGAACTAATTGCAATATATATAAATATATATGCTATTTAAGAAGCCCTGTTAAGACCTCAGTACAGGGTATCTGCTCAACTAATTGCACTTCCTCTCTTTAGCTGAAATACGTAAGCAGACACAAATTGGCAGTTGAATTGAAGGCTTGGAATAAATGTAATTAGGTTTAACACTGAGCGACATGAGTTTTTGGTCATTTCACAATTTCGTGGTTAATAATTGTCAGCATATAATTGTTGTTCGCTCTGTTGTTGTTATTAATATTGCGTTTTGATCTGGACTTCGGTTGGAAAGTAACGAAAATGACATGGACACAGAGATGCACTTAATAATTCACTTAAATGTACCTTTTAATTGGGCTAATCAACACGCTAATAGTCAGCACTATTAACTTACCCAAAAGCACACACACACACACACACGCACACCGACAGGTGTTTGTACATGTTTGCAGCCCACAGCCATTGCGGGGCACATATCTTATCGTTATGAGTTTTGCAATGGAGTCAAGTGCTGCGGCATAAAGAGCGGCGAAGAGGGATGGGGAGAGAATTCATGCTGAGTGGCTCGAATGCCGTTGGCCGCTTTCAAAATTGCACTTTAATGACTAATTTGGTTTTTGTGCACGCCGCTGGCAACCAGTTGTCATTTGCCAGTTGGCAGTTGTAGTCCGCACTTGGGTCGAGTCGGGTCCAGTCAGGGTTCAAGTGCATGCAATTAACAAAGTGCCAGAGCGAGAGACAATGTGTTCATACGTACACGTATCTCGCTCCATTTCTCTCTCTCTCTCTCTCTCTCTCTCTGTCTCTCTGTCAGTCTTTCTCTCAGAAACTGCCGCACGTTTGTAAGTGTCGACGGAAGCGCACACTTGAGCAATGACGATATGACATTTCCTTAATGAAGCCAACAAACACGCACACTATCTACATATGTGTGTGTATGTGTGTGTATGTGTGTGTATCACTTTTCTCCCTCATTCAGTATTTCTCTGTGTGTTGGCTAATTGTGTAGTTAGACAAACCTACAAGACCCCGGGTCACACAGTGTGCGCTGTCATAAAACTTTATGGCAGACCCCCACTCCCCATTCTCCATTCCCCCTTCACATCACACACACCAACGCTCGTTACAAGAACTAAGCTAAGCTCAGCTCAGCTCATTTGCCGAGTTGGCCAATGTGGCGTATGTGTAATTATAATAACTCGCAAGGACTTTGGCATCGCTTGTTCAGTTGCTGCATGTCATTCAATCAGTTTATCATTTAGTCCCCCCCAGTACACCCTTTCCACCCACAATTGAGCTGTCAAAGTTTACATTTTCATCGTGTAAGAAGCAAACGGAACTCACCTGACACCAGCAGCTCGCTGGTGCTGTTGACCAAATTGTCCATAATTGGCTGAAACGTGTAGAACGTCAGTGTTTCCAATTTGTTAGCCTGCACATTGATTGACAGCAGCGCCGGTGTGCCACGCAGCAGCCCGTTGTCAATTTTCTTTAGCAGATTGTTGCGCAAATTCAAAGTCTTCAAATTGTTCAAACCGTCCAAAGCACGCTCAGAAATTCGCTGAAAAAATACAGAGAATCATAAGTTCATAAATATAGCTTAGATAATGACAATCATATATTATATACTAAATATAATCACAGAAATATTTAAAGTACAAGACTGTCAACTCTCTTTAATTGATCAGATATTAGCGTTTTAAAGATTTGATTTTATTGCCAAGAGTAAAATTTGTTGATAAATGTAAATTAATGGAATATTTTGCGAAATTTGTTTTTAATGCAATTTGTGCAGTTTCCAGATTCATAGCGCTTTATTGGTTTACCTATGACCCCAATTTCAGAATCAATTAGTATTTTTTGACTGCGATTCGAGTTAAAGTTTTTGAGTTCATCACTTAACTTTATTTAGATACATAGTAAACGGTCATAACTTTTACCAAATTGCGGAATGCTTTTAAAAGGAATACAAATAAAATAAATCTGGCTGAAGCTTAATTCAATTCAGTGTTAGCTCAAATGCATTTGCTTCAAAAATATATCATGTTTAATTGTATTTAAGCAACAATAACATCTCGTGCCGTTCCTCTCCGTCTCCCTTCTTTCCATTCTCGTCATCTTGCTAACCTCACATCTTTTTGTTGCGAGTTTTTATGTTTTGCTTGGGCGACCGAGCAAACACAAAATATTTGCTGCCATTTTTCCGCATTTCTGCGTATTATTTTCATTGTTTTTCCAACAGTTTTCGCTGTTGGCCTCGCGAAATGCCAGTTCGCGCTGCTGTTATTCCTGTTGTGCTCACTCACTCTCTCTCTGTCTTTGTTTATTTATGCATACATATGTACTGGGATATATGACATAGTATATGTACAAATCTATATATTTGTGCCATATGTAGATGCATGTTTTTTTAACTTGAATGTTCCATTTCGTTTGTCTTGAATATTATTATACGGCGACGAGGAGAAAAGTGTTTATTTTCATGAAACGAAAGTTGAGCAACTCTCGATTTACTCTGTTGCCTCTCTGCCACTCTCTTGGCCCACATTGTGGCAAGACTGCCTTCCTGTTAGCCATTATTTAATATTCAATATGCTTTGTCTAGTGAAATGGAAAAATTATGCATATTAAATGCCAACAATCCAAAGAGACATGTGCCGTTATTTATACCCGCTGCTCCCCCTCCTCTTTGCTTGCTGCCAATTGTGAAGACATTGAAAAATACGCGTACATGTGTTTCTGCCACAAACTGAAGGAGTGTAGCACACACACACACACACATACACAACGAATGGGAGAAGGGAATAACGTCCATGTGATATCACATATCTCGGTAGTTTGTTTGTTTGCCTCGCTGATTGACATAAAAAATATATTTTATTGCGATATTTTGTTAGTTTGATGAGCGGCACTTGGCGTTTTTACGAGGCGCGGCCAATTTATCGGCTCGGGCCAAATGAAAAAAAATGAAGAAAAAAACACCGTTGTTGTTATTTATGTGCGAGTTTTGTGGCAACTTCGTAAACAAGAGTTATAATCAAGAAATATGGTAAACATGTAGAAACACTTTGTATAATCAGCCAAAGGGAAGCCAGAATAATGAGCTAATACAATCAATTGATAATACAAGTAATTTATTCACTTTAGAACTTATCAAGACTTCGTCACAGAGTGAAGCAGAAACATAGAAACAATTTAATAAATTGATTAAAAAGTGAGTGTTTAACTGGAGAACATTATCACATCTCTAGTTAATGTATGTAAATCTACACATTCTTTCCAAACTCAATAAAAATCCTTTAACCTCTTCATTTTCATCGATAGCGAAAGCGAACAGAAAGTTGTTACTATCAGAAAATGATTGAACTCATTAAATGAAGTTAAGTATCTTAATTAGGAAAACAATTTGAAACATCTCTAAGGTTTATTAATATTAAATTAAGCAGCTAATGTCCTTGCTTGAAGGTTTATCGCTCTAACTCGCCCGTGCTTAGCTTTTTATGTTGTGTCAGAGAAAAAGAAGCAAGCCCAAAAACCCCAACAGCTAAACCTTTTAACAGCAAATGATTTATGAAGTATGCAGGCCAGACAAGACAAAAAAAATGAGAGAGGAGGTCGGGATGGGGAAAAAGTGAAATGGATAACCCAAGAAAAACATGCAACGCAATTTGCTTTTATTGAAAACGACAAGAAAGCCCCGAAAGAGACCAAAGGCATTTTTGGTAGCAAAGCAAAGTCAAGCCAAAAACACATATTTGAGAGCGGCGAGGGGGCTGCTGGGAGTGGAAGAGTTCCGCACCCGGAGACCGAAACAATGCGACATTGAGGCGATAACAAGCCCAATCATTATGGCTATGACTATGGCAATGCCGGAGACAGAAAAAGAAGCCACAGTTGGAGGAGATTGTCAGCATCAGCATCAGTATCAGCATCAGCATCAGCGAAGAAGCTGGCCAAAAACACTTGAGCAGCACTTGAGATGGCATGGCAGTGTGTGTGTGTGTGTGTATGCGAGTGTGCGTGTGAGTGTGTCCCACTGGCCTGACACATATGCGAGTTGTCTGGGTGTGACATGATATGCGAGCACTTTGTAAAATGGAAAAATGAAACACGCAGCAAAATGAAAAGCAAAGACGTTGGCGAGCTACTCACAATGTTGGCCAGGATATATGCAGGATTTGCGCTTATCGTTGTTAGCCCACGCTTCTACAGCTACAGCTGCCACAAACACAGACGCACACACGCACACACGCACACTTGCACATACAGCTAAGCGACATTCTTTATTTACACTGGACGAGGCTATTTTTATGGCTGGCAAGCGAGACACACACAGAAGGGTCCTTGCATATCAGATGGCCAAAAGGAGTGCCATAAATCCATTATTCCATGATTTGTTATTCAATATTTTGTAAGTAGATTAACTTGCAAGGCGCACATTTGTTTGCCACCAAAGGCGCTAAAAGGATAATGCCACAGCAGGACAACGTATCTGTCTATCTTGGCACGAGAATTAAGTTGTGTGTGCCACAGTCTCTGCCACTGTCTCGCACTGGCTTTGCCTCTGCTTGTGGCCCAGGCATGTCTTGTGGCGCCCCAAATCATAATTTACCAATCTATTTATCATATTAGCGCCTACTCGGCAAACAGCGGGCGACAAGTGGCGAGCGGCAAGTGGCAAGTGGCGAGTGACAAGTAGAGACCGTAACTTGAGGCTACAGCCTCGAGTCCCAGAACTGAACCGAACTAAACTCAAGTCAGCTGAGTGACCACTTAAATCACCACAAAAATGGGCATTCGAATTGAATTTATGACACACAGCCATGTTGTTTGTGTGCGTGAATGTCTGTGTGTGTGTGTGTGTGTGTTGCCCCCGAGGATGTGCTATTTATGACCCTGACCCCTGTCTCTCACTCTCGTATGTTTCTTATGGTCACTTGGCAATTTATGGTCACTTAAGTGAGCCATGAGATAAACTTGATCAAACTCGAACTTGGACAACAACAAAAAGCATATATTTATATACATTTATTCATCTGTTCGAGCTCACCTCAATGCGATTATCATCCAGTTCAAGTTCACTTAGACTCCAGAGCTCGGCAAAAACTGTATCCCCAATAAAGTTGAGATTATTTCGCGTCAATTTGAGTAGATTGAGATTTCCCAATCCCCGGAATATCTCGCTGGTCAGCACATTGATCTGATTGTGCGCCAAATTAAGATAAGTCAGACGAGCCATGTCCACAAAGAGTCCCTCGTGGAGGGTGCTAATGTTGTTGTTGTTCAGATAGAGACGCTCACAGTGGGGTAAATTGCGGAACGCATAGCGATCCATCTCAAAGATCTGATTATGCTCCAAGTTGAGTTCACGCAGCCGTATGTGATTGGCAAAGGCATCCTGATCGAGAGCCATAATGTGGTTGTTGTTCAGAATGATGCGCTCTAGGAAGGGTAGATTGGCAAAGGCATAACTCTTAACGATTTCCACCTGGGAGTACTCGATGACAATGCTGCTCAGGTTCTTCAGTGGCTCGATGATCATGCTGGGTATGTAATCGAGACGCGCATTGTTTTGTATAACGAACTTCAGTTCCCGCAGACTCTTCTGCTGGTAGAAACGTGTCCAGGTGGTGTCATTCTGATGGAGTCCCTCCGAGAATACCCAGCACTCGGCCTTCTGCACAGGAATATGATTCTCATCCGGCGTGCAATAGCACATGAGCTTCATGTCACGTCGTCGTGTGCAGAAGCCAGTGTTGTCCATGGGTCCATTATAGCCAGTGCCGCCTGTCGACGTACCGTACGCTGTTGAGCTGCGGTAGTAGCCATTACTGTTGCTGTTGCCGTTGCTGGTCACCGCTGAGGTGGCAGCCGAGGCGCCTGTGTTGCTGCCACGTCCCCGACTGCGACGCTCCTCCTTGTCCCTCGACCGGGCCGCAGCCGGCGCAATGAGACAGCAGCTCAGCAGCAAAATGCCGATGCTGATGGCCAGAAGCGACGCCATTTTATGGCGCTGATGATGCGGCAACATTGAAGCTGTGTGCCTCACGTTGCGTCGTTGCCTGTAACGATGAAGAAAACCAGAATGACTCAGTCAATAAAATTTGTTTATCTGCCGCAAAAAAGCAAAAAGCAAGGGCAGCTGTTAAAGCCAAAGCTAAAGTCATAAAACCAAGCAAAGATGAACAGTGTATAACAAATTTCTCGTGATCTCAGTCCTCTATCCTTCCCACATAAACAGTGTTTCACTGCAAATGATTGAAAATTTTGTAGCTTCAAGTATGTTTTCCCTCTTTCCCGTTTCCCGACAAATCGTGTTATCTTCTGCCTTTGATATTATTATTTTCTTATAACCAAAAGTTAAGAACTGTTTTCAGGAACTCAAATTGCTCACATCAAAATTTGTTGCCGCATTAAAACGAACAGAGAAGTACTGCCAAACACCTCGTACAATTTTGGGAGTTCGGGCTTACCCATTTATTATAATCGTGAAATGAAAATACGTCTTTCAATTCAGGGGAACCCATGGCGAACGGGTTCAAAGTTAAAACGCTCCATAAAAATGCTAATTAATGTTGTTAACTTTTTACTTTTCGCTCATATTTCATTTCTTTCCTCTCTATCTCTCCGCCAATCTCTCCGCCCACTTCGCTTGGGCCTTTCTCATTTTCCGGTGTATTCAATGAAAAGTTCATGACATTGCCGTTTTCGCTTGTTGTTTCTGTTGTTGTGCCTCCTGCTGACTTTGTGCTGCTTTCATTTGACGCTCTGCTGGCTTCCCGTGGCGTCGGCTCACTTTGCTACCCCCTCCCAGCTACCGCCTATCAGCAGTCCCTTCCCCACTCCAGCGCTTGGGCTTGGACTACCCCATAAACAAATTTATTGCGCTCATAAATAACTGCAACACTGTCGCTGATTGTTCGCTCAATGGCAACGGCTTCATGAAGTGCCCCTCTCCTCTGCCCCTCGCCCGGGCGTCCCTTTGTGCCACCTCTCCTCAATTGCATTTCAAGTGTCATTTGCCAGAGTGCTCTCTAATTATGCTCCTATTTTTAACAAATTAATAAGTCACATCTGACATTGGGCATATTTTTCGGGTTGCCCCCCTCTGCCACATGCCGCATGCCCCATCCCATTCCCTCACCGAGATAATGAAGTGTAAATAAGTTATTGGCAGTTGTCAAGTGAGTCATCGTTATCGAAGTCAGGCAGTGATTTGCATAAAATATTGTCGCCTGGCTTAAAAATGGGGCAAGTGAAAGGCATCAGAAGGGATGAAAGAGAGAGAGAGAGACACAGAGAGTGAGAGAGAGGCAGGTGGTGGCATTGGCAAATCCCGAAGCCAAAAGTCATTTGAGTTATTGACTTTGGCATGCTTCATTACATTGATTTTCGTTATAAATTTTAAATAAAACGATGATAAGTGTTTTGATTGTTGTTGCGTTGATGCTTAACGTTGGCTTAGCAACAACATGTCGTATCCTGCCGAATCCTGCCCCAGCTTGTCTCAGCTTGTCCCCGCTTGTCGCCGCCTGTCATTGAGTGTCGCCATGCCAGGCAAAGTTCAAGGATCGAAGGCTCAAGAGTTGGCTGACTCACACCGCAGGATTAACTACTCAAAACACTTACAGCAGCAAGGACTTGATGACTTCAATTTAAATATCAAAGCAAAGGCAAAACTAAAATGCCAGCTCAACACGTACACACACACACACACACACACAGAGCCATACACCTACACACCTATACAACCACAACAGCCGCAGCTGTGAAATGTAGCAGGATATGGGAATTCTGTAAGGTGGCATACTTTGAAGATATCCTTGGCATTTTTAAGTGTCCTGTCAAGCAGCAAATCAAAAAATTTGAACGTATACATATATATCACAGAGTTTATATGTCACACTCACATCTGAGCGTGTGTGTGTGTGTGTGTGTGTGTGTGTAATTAGATTTTCCATTGAAATACACACACACGCTTCCACATATTTGCAAGTATATACATTCATTGGCACATGTGTAGTAAGCGTCGTTGACAGCCACAGCCAATTACTCAACTGTCAGGGCCCATAGTGTGGATAGGAGAGGGGAGCGAGGGGAAGCAAAGGAGTTGCAAGCAAATGAAAAATCAATTTGTTGATTATGCATAAATCATAAGATTTATGCGACTTCTCACAGTATTCATAAGTCATTTATCAATGGCAAAAACTTTTGCCAAACAACAAAATGCGACCGAGCGCGACAAAAGACATACACACACACACAAACACACTCACTCACACACACACCATACCCACTGATTGGCTACACTTTACAAGCAATAAATAGGTTAATAAACTAAGAGAAATTCAATTGAAAATTACATTTATTTATTATAATTCACATACATTTAACAAGAGAATCAAATGTAGAAATAAATTGTAATTGAAAGTATATTGAAGTTGATTCAATTTAATATTCAATATATATATATTACTTTTACTAGTAAATTCAACAGTAATTTATTTAATATCACACTTTACTGATCTACAGACAACAGACACTCTCTTAATGGTCTTTAAACTTTGGACATTTGATTGATGATTTGGAAAATGATGACTGTTTTCCAGCCTTCGTATCACTTTACTATAGAAATGCAATTGAGAGTGAAGGGAAAAACGAAGTTTGAATCATTTCAGTTGATAATACAAATCGGAAGTTGAAACTTAAACATCCAACAAACTCTAAAAAGAATGCTTGCTACGTAGTATGATTATTTCCTGCATTGTTATATTATGGAAATGTTTTGGCAATACTCAATCAACTAAGGTAAACAAGAAACAAGAACAACAGCCTTGACAACATGCAAAATTATCCTGCAGGCATAAAAGCGAAAACTAACACGTTGCTGCTGCCGTTATCGGGACGAGACATTGATGTGCTCGTATCGTCGCTGCTTCTCCTCTTCTCCCTGCTTCTCGCAATACCTCTTGTTTCTCCCCTCGCTCAAGCGTGCAAAATTGCAACAAGAAGCCATTTGTCTTGCTGTTTATAATTTCGATTAAACTTTCAAAGTGCGAAACGCATATGCTTAAAGTGAGTGTGATATTGCGAGTGTATATGTGTATGTGTGTGTGCGTGTGTGTGCGTGTGTGTGTTTGTTAGCTGCTGGGGTGTCTGCAGCAAAAGTGTGACAGAACTTGTCGTCGTCGACCCACTAGGAAATTGGAGCAAAGCCGCAGCTTAGCTGTCAGCCCTGGCAGCGGCCACAAGAGCTTCCCCAGAGGAATAGGAGCGAGGAGCTCCGCGGAGGTGAAGGAAGGGGGTGTATTGCACATAAATTGTTGCCAATGCTTGAATGGAAATGTTCTTAGCTTTAACAATCGCTGGCAATACTTTGCTCTATGCTCTGTTGTCCTGGGTCGGCCTGGATCGTCCTGGCACTCGTTATGGCCCTATTTGCCTTTGCAGGCTGGCAGACGAGGCAAGAAAAGTTTGCTTATCAGGCCACATTGAATATAAACATAACAGCCGCCGAGTGGGCGAAGGAGGTGGCTTTAGTAGGGGGCAAAGAGGGGACGACTAGAGAACTGAGCGAAGGGTGAGTGTGAGTGTGAAATGAAGTTGTGCAAGACGTTGACTGCCTGAAAGAAGACAATGGCAACAGTCAGGCTAAAAATCTGATCTCGTTGCTCTCATGGCTGCTGTCTCCCACCTCTCCTACCTCTCCGCCGCTCCTTCGCACTTCTGCTGTTGATGTTGCTGCTGCTGCTGTTGTCTGCGTGTGGAAATTGTTTTCAATTTTCGTTATTTGACAAATGGTGACACTTCCGCTGTGGCAAAGCCCCGGGCACCAGCAGGACTTTAACAATATGTCTGCCAGTTGGGGGCGCCTCGAGTTGCGACTGTATGTGTGTGTGTGTGTGTGTGTGTGTGTGTGTGTCATGAGGTTTTGTCAACAATAAGTTTATACGTCAGACAACGACTCGTTGTTGTTTATGACATGGCCGTGCGCTCATCATCATTGCTCTGTGGCACATTATGAAAGACAGACAGGGAAAAGAGAGAGAGAGAGAGATAGGAAGAGAGAGCTCCATCCTGGCCTGGCCAGGAGCTCTCCACATGGCATGTGAATAACTTTAAGCTGTGACATGCCACACATGGCCAAAGCGGACGTGCTTGACTTTGACTGACTGGTCGACTGGCCAGACCGTACAGTAACTATTCGCTGACAAGTCTCTGCCTCTATCACTCTCGTTGTCCCTGTCCCTGACCCCGTCTCCTAGTTTATTTGGCTGCAAATAAAAAGGGACAACACAGTCGGCGGACAGTTGGCGGCATTCCTTTTGGCCAAAGTGCAGTCTCGATTTGAGTCAGACTTTTGCCCGGAGTCTTGACAAATGGCATACAAAGCTGGAGGCCATCAATCAAGCGAGTTATGACGTTCGCACGTTCCAAGCTTTGCGTTCTTTGTGTTTGTTCACTTTGTTTTTATTATTATTTATATTATTTTTATTGAAATGTACAAGTTTGATTTGTTTTAGTTGTACTTGATGCTCTTTCAACTTGATTTGCTTGCGTCCCTCAAATGGATTACGATTGCCACTTGGCATTGTCACATGTCAGCAACAGCAGCAGTAGAAGTAGTAGCTTCTTCCTTTTGGGCTCTTAGTGAGATCAAGAGGAGAGAACTAGATGTAACTCTGATGAGAAACTACTTTTTCAAAAAAGAAGAGGTAGACTTCGAGACAAACAAATGAAATAGAGTTAAGCTTTTGTGGAAACAAATTCAGTTGCTGAGTCAACGAAGAAGTATGAAAACAATTGAGAGTACAACTAAAGTGAACAATTGAGTGAGTGTTGAATTGAAGATACAACTTAAAGAAATATATCATCTGGATGGATACTTTGACGTGCAATTCGGTAGAAAGAATCTTAAATTCGAACAACAAATGCTTCAGTCTCGATATTAGCTACATACTTTTTGAATTGATAACTGCTGCTTTATTTGGCCAACTGTTACATCATATTACTTGTGATTCTATTTATTGTCAGGGTTGTCTCACTCTATAAATATTTCACAAATTTCTTGCCATTTGCATGTGACAAACGCGTCGAGTTTCTTCGACTGTCAGTTCTTAACCCTTTCGCTGTTGTTATTATCATGCGAAAAAGTCATTGCCAGCTGTCACATCGTTTGATTCCCCTTCTACCCACTGCACAACCAAATCATAGTGAGCTTCCCCCGTAACTCTCTCCGACCCCCCCCACACTATAAAAAGAGGAGCTTTGTCAAATCTGCACACTTTGTATGAGCTGTTATTGTTGTTGCTGTCGTTGTCGTTGTCGTTGCTGCTGTTGCTGTTGCTGTTGCTGTTGTTGTTGATGCTTCTTCTCTAGCGCACTTTTGACTACTTTTCAGTTAGCTAGCTCTTGTGCCCCCTCTTGCTCTCTTAAATGTTGTTTTTTTTTGGCTTTCAGCATACCTGTCAGCAAAATAAAATGAAAAGTAGTTTCAGTGCAAACTTTCGCTCATCGTCGCCTGCCATCGTCGCCTGCTGCCATATTGTTGACACATATTTCTCGTACCCAAAAAAGTTATATGCAAACGCCGGCCACGCCCCCAACTTCACTTGAGTTCCCTACGCCCTTCCAGGTGCCCTGCCCTTCATCTCCATTACTTTGACTGTCATTTTCCCATTTTTTTTTCACTTAGATTTCGTGGCTCGGCGTTTATTTGCCTTTTTTGCTGGTTTTGCGCTCAAGTGTAGAACTTTAACTTTGATGCACAATTTGTTTGCCATTCTGTAGCCGGCTCTCTCCATCCATTTGGGCCTGGCAGCTGTTTAATGCTGAAATTGGCAGCACCTGGGTAAAGTGTTGGCGGCTGGCTCGACTGTCCTGGCAGATAAGTAGTCCTTCGGCTTGCCGCTTCCTCAGCTTCCTACCTTTCGTCTTTATACCCTGTTTTTCTCTTCATTTTTTAATTTTATTTCTTAGCTGTTTTGTTGTTTTCGCTTAAGTCGTTTCCACCTTTCAGCAGTGAGTGGCACAGAGAGAGAGAGAGAGAGAGAGAGCGCTGGGAAATTATTATTTTCGTCGTCGACTGCAAGTTTGTTGCAACTTTTTTGACGCAAAGTGAAAATTTGTCATGCTCGTTGAGCAGCTTTGCTAAGTATGTTCCTGTTGCTGTTGTTGCCTGATATAATAAATTCTTTCAGTTTAGCAAAAATGCTCACGAAGACAAACACAAACACAAACACAAACATAAACACAAACACAAACACTACAAACACAAATACAGACTAAACATCTCGTAGGGGGAATATTTGCCGAAAATGAGTCGTCCTCATCGTCGACGTCATCGTCTGGGGAAACTTTTAACTCAACTGTCAAATATTTTAACAATTTTGAATAAAACATCATGAAGATGCTTAGCAAAAGCTGATGCCGACCTCTTTCTCCTGCTGTTTGTCTATCGCATTCACTCTAATTCCAGTTAAATATTTGCTATCTCTCTCAGTCTTGCAGCTCACATCTCTGAGCTGATGATTTTGAAAGTGAATTTGAATCTCGCTGTGCTCTATGTCTCTCTTCCCATTTCTCTCACACTCTCCCTAAATACCTTTCCCTCCTCCTGCAGCGTTTCAATCCCCACTTAATTAGTTAAGTTCTCTATTCTACTTATGCCCCAGACAAACGTATGTAACTCGCTCCCTATTTGACTCACCTTCTGATTAAGTGTATAAAAAGGGTCGCGTCACGTGCGGGCCTCTGGATAACTGTAGATTTTCCGCTGACTAATAGGATGAGCTGCAAGAAAAAATAAGAAAAGAAAATGCGAAAATAAATAAATATGATAAAATCAGCAATGGAAGCTATAAATATAGGAGTACTTTTCTAAAGGCCTGAAAGAAACATTTATTACTGCTCTCAAAGAGGAGAATACTCTGTAGAATGCTGTAGTGAAATGGGTAGATTATTGCATTAGAACTTTCACTTGGATCAGGTTCCTAAGGCACTACTCAAGTAGTGCACTACAAAGAATCGAATGAAATACAAGTTTTTGCATCATAAACAATTTACAATGACATTTAATCAGAGACAGTCAAATGTTTTCAGCTCTTTCCCTCATGTGATAGTTGTAATAATGTTATTTTCCATCACTTCTATTTGGATTTGCTTCTAAGGGCTGGGGCGTGGCTGGCGAGGTTGGAAAATATGCGCAGCAGAAATCTAATTGCGTTAATTTCCAGGTAATTGTAGCACTGCTGAGTTGTTAGACGACCAAATGGGCCCCAGGACATGCGACTACGTAAAAACTATTAACACGAAGCGGACGGAGAGGGAGAGAAGGCAGGACAGCAGTTCAACCGCAACCACATATGTGCTATGTAGAGGCGGGGCCACAGGCGGGGGAGTGCGAGTGGGCGTGGGCTGTTGCGCGTTATTCAAATAGTTTTATTTTCCACACGCGCCTCATAATTTTCTGCGTGTCCAATGTCCATGTGGGCAACCACAATGCGGACGCCGACAACAACAACAACGACAACAACAACAACGACAACAACGACAAAAACGACGACGACGATGATGAAGACCGAAAGCAATTCCCCAGTTTGAGCTTAAATGTCACGGCACAGACGCTCATACATAGTGTATGAAAGGTCTTTTGTTATCGAGGCATGAAATGAAATAATTGCATTTGCTGCGCCTACAAAAAACAGAGCCTCACCACTCACCACACCACACCACACAACATATTTGCCCCAACCGCTGAGGAGTAGCGCCACTTCCTACGGGCGGGAGGCGTACTCGATTAAGCTCCCCTCGCAATCTCACTAAACGCAATTTACATATGCTTCTAATGTGGTTTTTTATGCTCTCCTGCAATTATAATCGTTTGCCTATCTATCCCCATCGCAGACCATTTTTAGACTCTGAACTAAAAGTTCACAGTCTATTAGGTTTGACGAAAGCGAAATGTGCGTAACAGGCAGAAGGAGGCGTGGCAGACCCTATAAAGTATATATATTCTTGATCAGCGTCAACAGCCGAGACGATATAGCCATGTCCGATCTGTCCGACTGTCCGTCTGTCCGTCTGTCCGTCTGTATGAACACCTAGATCTCAGAGACTATAAGAGCTAGAGTAACCAAATTTGGTGACAACACGTGTATTGTTTGCAGGCAGATCAAGTTTGATTTAGAATTTCGCCACGCCCCCTTCCGCCCCCGGAAATCGAAAAAAACGTATTACTGAAGCTACCGACTTTAGATTTAATTCGGATTTGGCACATATGAAGGATGTCCTATTTCGGACGTTTTCTGAAAATTTCAGCACGATCGGTTCATAAACATAGAAGATATTAAGGAATGAATGATCAGCAGGTTCATGGCACCTCTGCGGCCAAAATTGCTTTAGTTAGAACAACAACAACAAGAAACGCCGCAAAGGCGCGAGTTCGAATCCCACTGCTGACAATTCCAAAATACATTTTTTAATAACTATAAATTAATTACTTTTATTTTATATATACATATAATATTAATTTTGCCATATTTGTCAGAAAATGTTGAGAATTCAAGAGAAAGCAATAACCAAATTTCTTTAGAAATTCGTATGTATGTATATATATATGACAAATGCAAAAACTCGTGCTGTAGTTCAGAGTCTCCCACAGTCGTACCCCGACTGTAGCTTCCTGACTTGTTTTTACTAATGTTGTTAATTTTGCCCGCATTATTTGGGAAATGTCGCTCGATCTCGATCTGGTCGCCGTTACAGTACTTATTCAAATTAAAGTCTAGGAATCTAATAAGCTTTATGCGCTCGCCACATAATAATATGTTGCAACTGCCTCACCGGGGCATTGCCGCCTGCAATCTTTGCTTTGTCGTTGTTGCTGTTGCAGGCATATCATAGCATTGGCATCTATTTGATTGCCGTGGCGAATGTCAAACAAGTTCAACCGTTCAACCTTATGGCGGCTGCCCGGGGCAACCGACAAACTGAAACCAAAGCCCAAAATACATAACAATTTATTGTTAAATGGATGTGTATATACATAGACAACTTACAGCAGGTTTACCTCCACTCACACATCATATTATCTCTATATCTCCCTATAATTTAGAGTAACTCAAAATCCCAAAGGAGGAAAATCTGTGGAAAACTGTTGCAGCTCTTTAGTTGATCAGCCTTGAGCAGTATTAGTTTATCAACTTGCAAGAATACAACAAGTGTTTACACCTTCGGCTAAGATTCAATTAAGGTTAAAGTTCATTAGATTCATAATATGATAGGATAATGGGAGACAAAATGAAGTTTAACTCTTCCGAGTTAGTTAAAATATAGTCGCTATTCCAGTTGCATTATTTCATCAAGCAGTTTGCCCTCCAAATGAGCCTCAATCTGTTTGCTAACTCTCTAAACTCCCCTCGTTTCTACTCATTTTTTACAAGTGATTAAAGTGCCAAACTTACTCGAAGAAGGAAGAGAAAGTTGCTCAAAACTGCAGCAACGTTTCCATTTCATGTGTGGCAATAAAAATTTAATATAATTACGCACAATTTCCAGTTGAACTTTATGACACACACACACACACACACACACACACACACACACATTTCCAAGTGTAGGAGGAGTCGGTGTGACTTTTGACAGCGTTGGGCTTCTAGCTGCTCGCTTTACACCGAGTTTATGAGTCGCCGCCAAGACAAACATAAACACTTGTGAGGAGACACAAGAGCCGAGAAATGACTCGATAAGGGGGCGGGTGTGGGGGAGGATGCAGCTGATTTCATAAAGTGTAACAAGCCAAAGCTTTGAGCTCAACTGCTGCGACAAATAAGCGACAGAGGAGCAACACAAGCAGCAGCCCCCAAGCAGCCTGCAAGTCGACAATAAAGCGGTGCGGAAAAGTTTACAAGTTGCCGTAGGGGCATGCTGCGCAGTGGAGGGGGTGTGGGAGGAGCCAAGTGTTGTGGCTGTTTTACACATAGCAGCAAACACATTCGCTGCGAGTTAAATATTTGTTTCTGTTTCACTTGTTTACATTGAAGACCCCAGCAAAGCAAAGGCGACAACAAACCAGGAGCTGGAGCTGGAGCTGGAGCTAAAGCTGTAGAATATCTGTCGCTCAGGACGTGCATTCTCCACATTTGCCCCCAGCAAGTTGTTATTTCTTAATATTGAGTGCTGCCGATGTCGCTGCCTCTGCGACCGATGCTGCCTCTTCATCCTATGCTTCCTCTGCTGCTGATGATGAGGATGAAGCAAGCTCGAGCCACGGGCATATGCCAGACGACTTAACCTTTGACAGGCGCCGCTTCAGGCACCGCCCACAGTTGCCCCCACTTAGTCATAAATTGAGTGGCGTTTGTCTGCTGCCAATGTAATCAGATCATTCTGTACGCTTCAACAAGTAAGCAAAACTTTTATTTGATTTGAAATGAAAAAATCGGTGATAGCAGAACGTGCCTCAAAACCATGCAACAACAAAGTTTTCTCAACTGTGCGTTGGCTGGCCAATTAACCTGTTGATAACACGTTCACTGATGCTGCTGGCACACAGCTCAGATGGCTTTATTTGTGTTTACATGATTTCAATACTAATGAATCGAAAATTCTCCTTGCAGTTGGTATTCTTTATTCAATGTATACTTCTGTATTATATTTCTAAATTTGTGTCTTATTGCATAAATACTTAATTTAATCACTTCGCCATTAATGATACCAATCATCGCAATTACTTAAATACTGCGAAGAAGATAGACAGAATACAAAATGTACTTAGTCTCCTTTTTGAAAGCGATATATGCAAAATACCAGCAGTCACTTTTATACTAATATCAACGCATTAGCCGCTAAAAGGTTTCCCTCATTCTCTCTCTCTCTCTCTCACTCAGTGTTCTCTTTGCTGCGTTTCCCGAATGTGTCAATTGGTGTTAATGTAATTATGTAATAAACTTGTGTTATTGGAAGGGGTGCATCTGTGGCAGTTGGCCCATTACCAGCTTGAATAACAGGCAACAGCCGCTAATATTAATTAGCCAGAGGAAGCAAGCAAAGGGAGCAGCAGCAGCAGCAGCAGCAGCAGCAACAACTAAAACAATATGCTGGTCACATTTTTGTTTACATTTTGGGCGCTTAAATTTTGCTTGTGTCGTCAGCTGGCTATTAAAAGTGCTATGCTAAATGGCCATAACAACTTCCGTGTGGCACACACCTACTCCTATGAGTGGTTTTTACATACACACAGACATTCACATGACTAGCCCCACCCAACCAGGCTCTCATTTACAACAATAAACAGCAGCATAAAAGCCATGAAACTGATTTTTCACGCCATTTTCGTTTACATTTTGCTGTTATTCGTTGTTTTGTTGTTCGCTCTTTTCTTGTTGTTTGCGTTCGCCTTGGCCCAGCCAGAGCTGCCAACGCATGTGTAATTAAAATATAATAATTTTTGCCGAACAAAGCAACAGTAAAAAGCAAAAAGCAAAAAAAAACATAAAAAATAACAAAAACTGTAAAAACAGAAGCTTGAAAAACGCTGGCCCTGTGTATTTATGACAAAAGTTTCAAGTGGAAAGGGAAGGGAGAGCTGTTGGCATGGGTGTGTAGATGGTGTAGCTGGTGGTGTTGGTGGTGTTGGTGGAGGTGGAGATGGGGTAGCGTGTTTCAAGGCAATGATGATCATAATGATGGCCACTCTGCACGCACCTGCCACAGACTCGTCCTCTGTCTGCCATGTCCTTCACCTTTGTTTTTATTTTTGCTCTCGTTTTCTGGCAATGCTGTTGCTCTCATGTTTTTCTTTCCGCACATTTGTTACGCACCATAAATGAAAATACTCATATAAATATTTCATATTTTATCAAAACAAAAAAAAAAGAAAAAGAAAACCACCCACAGAATGACAACAAGTCGCTGTGGCAGTTGTTGTTAGTGTAGCATCTTGTGCCATCGTACACCACACAACACTCCCTCCACCTTACCTAACCGTCGCACACCCCGCTTTACCACACTACATTTCACTTTTTAGTCGAAAAATTTCCGCCCATTAAATTGACATACGCGCATTTGCCATTCGCATCCATTTCCTCTTCTCACTTTGTGTGTTTTTATTCTTCTCTGTTATTTCTTGTTCTGCTTTTTTTTTGCTTTTATTGCTCTCACTTCGACTGTTTGCACAAGTTTTGTAATATTTCGGGTTTATGTTTACAGTTGGCAAACGCATTAAAATCACAGATTTACATTTTTTCTTTCTCTCGGCCTGCTGAATTATTTAGTGTTGTCGCCTGTCGCCTGTCGCGCTCGCGCTGCCCTCCTTCGCATAACCTTTCCCCCCACCGATTGCAAAGGTTGTCCAAAGTATTTGCATTATTGAATTTGAATTTGTAGACTGGCGACAGCTTCGAGGCTTATTGTTTCAAATGTCCCCGACGCAATCTCGAGAATGTAAACTGTTGATAGCCTGAACGCACGCACACGCACACACACACACACACTCTCACACACACACACACACGCACTTAAGAAGGAGCTTAGGCTGTGTGTGTCAAGTTGAGCATGGAAATTATTTTTTAATAAACACAAAGCACTCACAAAAGGGGAACACAGACGCATCCGCAATCGCATCCGCATCCACATTCGCATTCGCATTGCTTGGACTGTTGCTGGAGTTGATGGTCGCGTTAAGCAGCGTTGGTTGGAGGGGGGAGGACAGGCATCGCTTGTTTTGTTGCTGCTTCTGATCCGTGTGCTGTTCAGCGAGTGGCAACAGCGTCGAGCGCAAAATAAATAAACCCACTTTAATATGCGCTCGTTATATTATTTTCTTTTCATTTTCTTGATTTTTTTCTTCATCGCTTTTTTATTTTCTGTTATTTTTTTTAGCATTCCCTTTGCTTTGCCGCTCACTGTTGGCTTCTTTCTTCCATTTTCCTTTTTTCCCTGCTGTTATCATATTTTTCTTTCAGTTATATTCTTATTTATTTATTTTTATTTTTTTTTACATTTTTTTACGTGTTGTTTTCCACCCCCCGCACTGCCACTGCCACTCCCCTCCCAGCCACCCACGTCGCTCCGTCGGTTTCGCTTGTTTGAAGTGCCACGCTCTATTTAAAGGCAAATTGTCTGTAGTCCTTTTTACAAATATTGTGTTTCTTTCTTTTGCATATTTATCCGCTGCTTTCTGCTGCAGCCGAGTACCTACCCCTCATCGCTTTCCCCCTTCCCCATCTCCCTCTCCAGGACCTTTTATTTGTGGCACAGCCAAAAGACAAACTTGCTGAAAAAGCTGCGCAGCTTCAGGTCCGCGTCTAGACATTGTGGAATTAGGTAAAGCACATTGGGAAAATAGCTCTGTCTAAAACTGCATAACCCCGTCGAGTAGTAATGGGCCGTTGTCCGGCGAACTCGAGGCGGGGCGGGCGGGGTGCAGGTGCAGCTGAAGACTGGACGCTTGAATTAATATTTGAAGCAAGTGCGCTGACCTGTGGAGCAGCTGCAGCCTCCATTTGCTTTTTTATTAAAGCCACAATGCGGGTCAAGTCACTGGGGATAGCTTTAGAGTGCTTCATATTTCGAGCGGATATTATTAGGGGATTGCATTACGCTTTTTGCCAAATGCTAAATTGTCCAAGCTGAGTGCTTCCATTCAAGTAAAACTCCGCTTTGAGTAAACGCAGACATGCTAAGTTGAGCTTTTAGGTAGCAAATCAAAATTCAATTGCAAATAATAACATTCATTTTTGAGATACCACGCTTCGCTTAACTATTTTATGATCTCATAGCTATTTTACAATTATAACATTTTCTGTAATTATACTTGACCAATAGGGAATGTTTAAGGTTATTTATAAATGTTTGTCGTTACCCAAATTTTAACTCGTTTCAAATTGAGTGAGTTATAATCTATACAGGGGTTCAGTTTTACTATCTATTTTGTTGACTGAAGCTGAAAGTTATTGTACTTCTCTATAGTTTTATGATCAGCATTCACAATTAACTTCTATGGTCACCCTAATTAGCTTATCTTTCTGTTTATTTAATTTTAACAACACGTTTTATTAGAAAATCTTAAGTAATTCTTTCTTTCTATAACTCTCAGTGTAAATTATTCAATAATTACTATACAAACGCAACAAATTCCATCTATGTTCATCTAGCATTGAACTAATTGTTTTTTCCTTTAGATCTATGGTCTTACTCCACTATCAAAGTATATGGTCACCCTAATCTGAATAACTCTTAACTAATTATTAAATCTGAACTACTTCCCTCGTTTCCCTTTCCATTTCCATTTCAAGTGGAGAACAAATTTCTATTCCCATTAGATTTATAGTCTACGTTCACTATCAACGTATATGGTAACCCTAATGAGCACATCTTCCAGCTGAGTTCAGTGGCCTCCGTTGGAAATGAGTCCCGGCAGAAGCAAGATCAAAATCGTACTACAAATACACGGATCCATAAGGGCGCCTAGTTTCAATTACACACGCACTTGGCAAATGTCAGGGCGTATTGCCGGGGGAGCCTGAATGGGAGCTACGCATAAAGCACAGACCCCATTACTGCCCCACACCCATCCACACCCACGTAGCATTCCCTCAGCAATTGTTGCGCCTTTTATTTGCTTGCTTTTGTTGTTATTGTTCTTGAGTCTTGTTGCTGTTGCTGTTATTGTTGATGTTGCTGTTGCTGTTGTTGTTGTCGTCGTCTTCGTTGTTTCGTGTCATTGCCTTTGTTGGTTTTCGCAGCCTTTTGCTACCCTATAGCTCCCTCCACCACCCCTACAATCTGCCATTCTTCCTACCCAGCCCCTACCTCTCGGGCATTCTCGTGTTTATTTTCTTTTTTATATTTCGAGCATGGCGCGCATTACATTTACACAAAAGCGAAAGCGGAGCAAAGAGCACAGACACGCTGTGGCACGCATGTTGCGTCCTGTACCCTGCACCCTGCGTCCTTCGTGCTGCGTTCTTGGCCAACCCCGCTACCCTCGCTGCGCATCTGACACAGGAACCGACTCACCCCTTTGGCCCCAGACAGAACCCGACACTCGTTAAAGGTAAAAATTTATTGTGTCTTATTATTATTTTTTTATTGACAATACGTGACGCGTACGCCAAAAAGGACAATCGCTCTCGCTGCGTGAGTGTGTGTGTCCCTCTCTCTCTCTCTGTGTATGTGTGTGCTTGTGTGTGTTTGTGTGTGTGTGTGCGTAAAGAGATTTTGTCCAATCGATTCCAAGCGCCTTTTGTTATTTTATAATTTTCGTTTGTTTTGTTTTGCTTTGCATTGCTTTCATTGTTGTTGCTCTTATTTTGTTGTTGTTGTTATTATTGTTGTTGTTGTTGTCATCTTGGCCGTTGTTGCTGTTGCCTGTCGCTTATTTGTTTTGTTGTTATTACGTTTATAATGCCGCTCCTTTATCCGCTGACAACGCATTTTGTTTGCAGCTCGAGCTCACTCTACCGCCATTTCTTCCCGTTTCCCTCTCCTTTCCCTTTTCGCTTTTCGCTTTTCCCATTTTCCCCTTCTCACTCTCTCATTTACTCCCTTCCTCTAGCTGCCCGCATTGAACAGGACGTGCTGTGCGCTTGCTGGACAACGCCATTAAAATGCGCTTAGACCTTCAACTAGCGCCGTTAATCATTATTTACTGTGGCAAGGACACAACTATGTATGTGTAGCTAGCGGCTAAAGTAGCGAGGAGGTGGGCGGGGTGGGCCTTCAGTTAAAGTGCCACAAATCGAAGATTACGGCAAACAATTAAGTTAATCACATCTGCTCTGCTTTATTTCGCTTCAGCTCAATGAAGACATTGCGCATACGCCCCGTCTCCGTCTCGGTTCATGACGCACAGCAAACTTCTACAACAATTTGCTGCTACCTTTTGAGCTTACACACACACACATAGAGGCAGAGAGAAAGAGGCAGACAGAGAGAGCGAGATAGAGAGAAAGGGATACAGGCGGAGTAGCTGACAGGTCCTCGACGACAAGCGTTTATCTACGGCAGCAGAAAGTTTTCTCCAAACTGGTTTTGGTCTGTGCCCGAGGTTAAGTTTTTCGTTTGCTTCAATTAATTTTCATTTGTTTACTAATCTAACAAATTAAACTAACGGTAAAGGTTTGTCTGCCGTTTCACGTTTCACGTTTCGCGTGGAGCGGAAATTGAAAGGATTTTGTCCCCTGTGGGCGGCAACGTTGGAGCTTTGCGTTGTGCGTTGACTTGGGGGCCGCCCTTGGAAAACAGTTGTTCTTGCTCGGCATTGTCAGTGGAAATTTTAATCATAATTAAACTGATGGTTGGACAAATAATGAATGTCAGTCCGCGGGCTCAATCGATGCGTTTACCCAACTAAATGGGGTTCAGATCGGGATTCGCTTTTGATTTCAAATTCTGAATCCGATATCCAATTACATTGGAATTTGTAATGCGAACTGAAATACTGCAATGTTTTGCTATTTGAATATCTGTATTCGTTTTAGCTGAATATTCATACAGTTTGGCCATTTCATTCGTTTAGCAGATATCTTATCAATTTATTCATTTCACATTTCCTGACCCTTTGACCCTTTGACCCTATTGCTTATCTCACAGCTTTCTCATTTCCGTTCGCCCATCGACTCGAATATACGTACTCGTATTTGCAGTTGTTAAACAAAACCAATTTCTCTCTCCTCCTTTATTGGTCTACGTATGTATTTTATGCTAATTAATTTTACAACGTTCATCTGAATTGGGCCGAGACACGCGCCCACACACGCTCTTGGCCCTGAGGCATTTGTTGGCTAGCCAGAAAATATTTTTGTTTGTCTTCCAAAAATAATTCATTCTCACTCCCAAGACTCGCAGCTCTGGGTCGCTCTGACGTTACAGGGAATTCGGCTTTGATGTGGCCTACAGCGGTGGGAGACATGTTGACCATGTTGGCCAAGCAGCAGTTGCCAAGTCGTAGAATTGCCATTTAATTTATTGAGCTTAGAGCTCAACATTTGCAAGATTTTCAGCTTCAGCTTTAACTTGTGAGATGGCAAATTAATTGCGCCCTAAAAAGCGTTCCTCACACTCGTCTCTTCGTCCCTCCGCCCCTCCGCCCATCCGACGTGCACACTCCTTCTCACAAATATTTTATGTATAAATTCTTGACATTTCACCTCGGAGGCTCGTTTGCTGGGGTCGCTCTTAGTCGGTTGACTGCCTGTCGCGTCAAATGTCGCGCCGAAAATTATACCTCTAAAAAAATGGCAAATAGCAGTGTACAAGTCCCATATCCTGCACTTGGCAGCCCAGGACCCTGTGATCCTACTCACAGCTCCTCATTTCCATCTCCATTCCCATCTTGCCATCCTCGTCGTCGACCATTGTGTGTGGCCAACCAAACAACTTGGGCATTTTTCCGGCTTTTCTTTCCTTGAAGTTGACGTTGACGTGGAGAGTGTTGTTGTTGCTCCAGTTGTCGCTGTTGTTGTTGTTGCTGTTGTATATGCAGCCACGCCCACCAAACTGGGCGCTGGTGCTTGGGCTGAGGTTGCCTCGTTTTATGTATTCAGTCTCAGTGCGCTCACTTGACTTTAATTCTTTTTCACACGCCCACTTCGCGGCTGCAAATGGGCGGCTGGGTGGTTCAGTTGGCTGCATAGCAAGTGCAATTTTCTAACAGCTCTTAAGTTGCGCCACCAACACCACACCACAACACAACACAACACAGCACAAAAACAGCCACAACAACAACAACAACAAGTACAAATCTGTGTGGCAAGCACTACAACGACCACAATATGGCTTGCATTCGCATTCAGATGAGCATGTCAGTTGAAAGGTGCGCCAAGCTTCACAGCCACCTTCCGTTCTTCCCCTCTTCCACTCTGCTTTCCTCCTTCTCTTCTTCTCTCCCCTCCTCCTTGCAGTCTGGCATTGAGTTGTAATTGCTGAACATGCCAAGTTTTCTGCAATTTTATGTAGATTTAATAGCTTCCTGGCCGCTCCCCGAGTCTCCCCCACAGTTTGGCATTTTCTCGTTTTTCGTTGTTGTCTCACATTTCATTTGCTTGCGTGACATTTCATTTGTGTGGCGATCAGATTTTAGATAATGCTCCAATAACCCATTCCGCATCCTGCACTGTGGACGCCACATGTGTGTAGGTGTAGAATTGGCCAGGTCAAGAAAGCCCAGCCCAATCACGGCCTTAATTGATTCAAGCTAAACTGTTGGCTTCACCTTGTGTCGGAAAACTGCGGCCTCCAGCATGTCAGCAACAATCGCGTGGAGGAAAACTTTTTGCCAGCAAGTTGCCGCTGTCGCTGCCACTGCCACTGCCGCTGCTGCGGCCACTGCCACTGCCACCGATTGAAGTAGCTGCCGGAAAAGTATTTGCAAGCACGACCAATAACTTCCGGCACTCGACTTTGGCGGCAATTACAATCGACTGACATGTTAATTGGCAGCCCGACCCGGGGCTAACCTCGCCTGCCCCCTCCTACTCCCTCTTTTTGCCAGCCAAGTGCGTCGATTGATTGGAATTTCTTTTGTCTCCATTGTTGCACGCTGAAACTCGCAAGCCGCAAGCAGCAATTGAATTAACTTTCGTCCAGGAAGAAACAAACTGCAAATTTCTAACGTTTACTTCCACAAGACATGCCACAATAACTTTCCCAAAAAATGCCACTAAATGGAAAACGAGTTTACTAAATCCGTTTTAGAATATTCAAAATACTTTTCTCCACTTCTAACAAAGCAAAATATTTCCAATGTTCGATTAATATTTACTTATAACTCGTATTTGTAAACTTCTCAAATATTGCCCCATTTATTCGTTTCCTAAATTACTTAAATTTAATAGTAATACATTAATAGTAATACATATAATAAACAAACTATAATGTTTGTTAAGGCTTCAAGTTGTTAATTTGATATAATTAGTAGTTCACTTTAATATTTTGTAAATAAAATAAATTGTTATTAGCTCTCCATTTATATTCTGCTCGAATAAATTGCCAACTAATTAATCTATTCTTAATTTCCCCCCAAATAAATGCAATAATTTCTAAATTGTGTTAATTTAAATGCTCAACACACACAAAAATCTATATAAACTTTTCAGCTTGCGTATAGTTTTTAATGTTATTAATCAACTTTCATTTCCGCTTGAATAATTAAACCACAAATTTAGCTGAACAATTATTAAGAATATTTAAATTATTCATTTCATTTGAAAGCGCTTCGGTCAGAGTTTTTCAGCAATTTTTAAGCTTTTCCCACTTAATTTAAAACAGTTTCTTTTCGCTTTCCCTCACTGGATTTGTTATCCTGGCCAAGTGCATACTTTTCCGCAAATTGGCAACATGAATATTGGCATTTCAGTCATATCTTTACGAGCAGCTCGCAAAGTCTTCAGTTGCAGCTGTAACTGCAGCTGCCATTAAGTATCTGTCAGATACTTTGGCACACATTTTGCATTTCACTTGTAATTGCATGCAATTGAATGCAGCAGCAGTTGCCGTTGCCGTTGCCGTTGCATAAGTGAAGTAGCACATGTAGGAGACGTCGCAGAAGTTGGTAGTTGGTAGCAGTAGCAGTAGGGGGCGTGGCAGCACTAGTTCCATGATGCAAAGCAAATACGACGACGTCGACAAACAACAGCGAAAAGTGCTGCATGCAACGAAGGGAGCGCATCTCTGTGGCTGTAAGTGGAGCGCGCTAAAAGCAGTTTAGCCCAAGAATTGTCGCGACTTTGCTGATGATGAGTCCTTTGAAGAGGCGTGGCCGTATTGCCTTCACTTGGTTTGCCCAACAATTGACGTTGCGGTTGCATTTAGCATTTTCTCATGCAATTTATCTCACTGCGCTCTCGCTCTTGCTTTCGCTTTCAGTTTGTTGTTCGAGTGAAGTTAGCAAAAGTATCTACGACTCAATAGTATCTGTGAGTTTGCTTGCTAAGCCCAGTCAGACTCTGTTTGTGTGTGTGTGTGTGTAGAGTGCTGCGATAGAGTCGATGGGAAGAGGAGTGTGGGCGAGGGTGGATGTGGGTAACAGTTTGGTCTGCTTCTGTTTGTCTCTGCGGTTGTAAATGCATTTTTCAAACAAATTGCAAATCATTGCCTAACAATAGTTTCCCCAGCTTGGACTCAACCAGAGAAGCTACTGTGATTTACTCTCTTTCTCACTCACTCACTCACTTACTCACTTTTTCACTATCTCTCACACTGACTATGTGTGTGGCTTGTGAGTCTCCGACCACAATGACAGTGATTTAGTTTTTGGCTCGAAGCACTTCACATACGCAGTCTATTATATTGGGGTTTCGGTATTCTGTATTCTGTATTCTGTATTTTGTATTCAGCATTCAGTTTTCAGTTTTCAGCATTCAGTTTTCAGCTTCTGTTTCGGGTTAAGGTTTGTGTTTGGGGTCTGGGCTTAATGAACAGTTTAAAAAACGCAATTTGAGTAATTTGTTAGATCCTCTTGGCTCTTGGGGTCACATTAAATTACATTTATGCCGAGTCGAGTGTCGAGTGTCGAGTTCTTTTGGGGATCTATTTAGGTTTTTTACTTTTTCTTCTTTTTTGATTTGCCAAATTCAATTTAGCCAAAGTTAATTTGCTGAGAGAACTTTTTTGAGTACAACAAATGAAAAGGTCACAAGGCAGCTCACACAATTCTTTCCCATTTAATTTTCCAAGAATTTTCCCAGTAAGTGTCTCAGTAAGTATCTCAGAGAGATCTGTTCGCCGCTTCTCATATCTGTTTGTTTGTCTGTCTGTCGGCTTGCTTGATTGTTTGTTTTTATTTGAGCCAAGTTGTGAACTGTAGGCTACTTAGGGGCCTCATACTGGTATCTACAGCCTTTGGGCCGATTTCATTTTAGCATTTTCCGCGCACTTTCCACACAGTTACAAGTTTTGCATGCGCCGCCGTCCATTGACCCACAAAGCATTACATGGCCATAATGAGCCAAAAAGCAGGCAGCACAAATATTCAACTTTTTTGCTTCTTATTTTAATTTCGCATAAAAAACTTACTTGCTATGCTGATGATGATGATAGCGATACTCGAGATACGACTATTCTCGACTCAAATTTTCGTTCAAAGATTAATCCGGCTTTACGGCTTTAAGCCACTTCAATAGAGTCTTAGATGTTGTTGTTTTGTTTAGTAATAGCGCACTTTAAAGTTGTTAACTTGTTGCACAAATTGGTAGCACTTTCTCACACGGCCCCTTGAAGCAGGCAACACCTTGTTCAACTTTCAAATCTATTACTTCTCTCATAAATTCTCAGTTTCAACTCAAACTCTTGTTAAGTTTATATCAAAGATTAACGAGGCGCACGCATGGGGCTCATGGCACTCCGAGGATAACAAATTTGTATTTTTGTGGAGCAACACGTTGTTGACACAAAGACCGCCTAACGAAGACTAATGATAGCGTTTGTTGCACGTTTGTACGTTGTACGTTGGGGCAAGCGTCGCAGCTGAAGTGCCACCGTTGCATGCACGACGAATGATAAATACGAACTGATTGTTTGCCTGCTGCTAAGTATCTATCCGATACTCGTACAACTTTCTGGACGCAACGATGTCACACGAACACCACGCATTTGTCTTCGGCTGGGCCAGCGAAGCAACTACAAGAGAGAGGGTGAGTGAGAGAGAGAGAGTGTGTGTGTGTGCAAGCATAGGCATAGGGAACGAGAAAGAGTGCAACGTTGTATGCTGGCTACCGTCGGTCAATGCAAAGAGCGCAGGCAAAGAGAGCACAACAAAGTAAAGCAAGTGAAACGATATGGAATGGAATGACATTTCAGGCGAATGCAGTGCTGCCCTGCATTTACGAGCTACCCACCCCCGCTATACAATTGAGATGTTAAACGTTTCGTTCGCATACACTCTCTTTCTCACATGCTCTGTTAAAATGTTAAACTTTAGACTTTCAGCTTGAACATTTTATCAACTATAACTCTTAACTGTTGCTTGCCTTGCGTTTCGCTTTCAGTTTCCGGTTGTTTGCTTGTTCCAGTTTCGTTTTACGCCTGCGCAACGCACGCTCTCAATGTTCTCTTTGCTACCGCTCTTGCTTTCAGATTGAACGAGCTCTTTCAACTCAATTCAATGCAATTACTCTTCGTTCAGTCTGTGGCCCGGGACAATGTTTCGTTTCGGTGTGTTTCGCAATTGTTGCTGTTGCTATTGCTGTTGGTGGTTTAAAGCCTTCGTTCGCCTGGCTTAAACTTTTCATTTTGGTCTTTGTTGTTGTCCCTGTTGTGCACGTTGTTGTTGTTTCGTATTTCGTATTTCTGTTGTGGCGCGCAACAGGTTCAATAGCAAATTGCGACTGCTTTCTGCTTTCAGCTTGCTGCTGGCTGCCTTTGACGCACACACTCGTCTTTGGACTTTGATTGGTCTTTCGTAGCGCTCTTTTTGGGTGGCAACACTTTCGGCTAGGGTTGTCGCTTGCTCGCCTTACCCGCATATTTATTTATTTAAAGTTTTTTTGCTTGTTTTTTATGCAAATACGAGCACAAAATCGTTTTCTGCACGCTTTGACTTCTCCTTGACTCAGTCTTTCTCCCTCTCCCACTCTCTCCCACTCTCTCGCTCTCTGTCACTCTGCCTCTGTGTGTATGTGAAGCCATGTATAAATGAATTTGCATATAATTGTTTGCGTGTTGAGTGCCTTTTAATTGATTTTATTGGTTTGCACAGCAACAACAATTGCAACAAACACATTCCTCAGTTTATCGCGTGAACTATCTCTGTGGCCAGTTTATTTACTTGTAAGCACTTTTGCCCCAATGATTGAGTTCATATGAATTAATAATTTGTGCCTGTTATTTATATTTGTGCTTGCTATACCCTGTAAACAATAAAAATATATACACAATGGGTATGTCGTGCTTGTGCTTTGTAGCTGAGATTAATCGCTGTTTAGAAGAAAGCAAGTATACCCTGAGCAAGAATCAAATGGCTTTTAATGCAGATGAGAATTGTTAGCCCACATCAATTAGCTTGCCTCCATCTGAATACACGGTATCCGAATGTCGATCACACTTGCTTTGCAGCAGATGTTATGCAAACAAAGCCATTCATAAAATAATATGTTTAAATTATGCAGTTTATAAGCTGCATTGTTTTATGTAGGTCGTAAATTGTGGCCTCTACTCAGGTCACATAATGATGATGATGATGATGATGATGACGAATACGATAATACATAATGATAATACTTGAATTTGAATGAAAATCGATATTTGAGATTATGTTGCTTAAATGCATAACAAAAAATTAAAATTTAAGTTTGTGCACGGCTCCATTTTACCGGAGATTAAAGGGATTATGAGAAAAGTGCACAGAGCGTGACTGTGGGGCAAGTTGTAAGACTAATTGATGGATTAAGTGGCGTTTGCACTGTGGTCAACAGTTGAGGGAGAGAGAAAAAGAGAGAGAGAGATGGAGATGCAATGGAGAAAAAATTGTTATTAAATAATTTGATAACAACGCTTTAATTAGTTAACCGAAGTTAGAGCTAACGTGTTGACCACTTTCCCGAAAAATGTGAAATGTAATCAGGAAAATTGCAAGGATATTTGGCAGGCAGCATGAAACTAATTTAAAACAGCCACCAACTGTAATTAGGCGCTAATGAGTTATGCCCCCAATAGTGGTAAGAGAGAGTCTGTGGGTTGCCAAAGTAACCGCCAGAAAGCGAAATAGAGAGAGGCACAGAGCGAGAGAGAGAGAGAGAGAGAGCGAGTGGGAGAGGGGAACTGAGCTGCCTGCAGTTGCTTTTGCTACTCATCAAAACTGTGATTCATTTGAATGGTGCCACAAAAAGATGCACTGATGGCAGTGGCATTGCCAAGTGGCATCAGCAGCATCAGTGGCCTTCTGGCAGCGACAGTCAGTGGGCTTTTTGGGGGCGTGGCACTAAGCAAAAGCTGGTCTCAATGACTGCAGCGTCAGTTGGCAAAAGGTGATAATAATCAGACAGACAGTTTTAACAAGGCACACGCACGCCCTCTACAACTACGCCCCCTCTGGAGAGAGGGGGGAGGGATGGGGGAACTGATGCCATGGTTATCCATCTTCCATCTTGACAATGGTTGCTCTGGACAGCAACAGCACTAAGCTCTCTGTGACTGCGGGGCGTGCCGAACACTAAATCCAGAAAGAAATCAGATACAAATATCTTTGACTCTCACTGTGGCTGCTAACTGTAAGCACCCACTGTAAATGTGTTTGTATGTGTATGTGTGCGTGTGCGTGTGCGTGTGTGTGTGTGTAATTATCCCAGAACATGTCGTTGACAAGCTCAAGTTGGGACAGTCACTCAGTCGGTCATATCAAGTGAACTGTTTCACACACACACACACACACACACACACAATATATACACATACACACTAAACTACTTCCATAAAAGCCAGGCCATAGATTGGGCCTGTGGGTGGGCCATAAAGCAGGTCCGCATGTGTCCAAGTTCGTAAAGTTGATTCATTCATTGCAGAAAATTTATATAGCCATGACGAGTGCGTGGGTGGAGCTCCTTCCAAGCAGCCAAAGCGCAACTATAAAGCAACTAAGAAAGCGGCAGGCGAGAGTGATCGACTGCGAGTTACCCTGCGCCTAAGATGCCCTATCATATATTTACAATCACAAAGCAGATTTAAATTTGGGAAATCTGGGATAAAAGATTGCAAGCTGTGAAAAAAGAGTTTTCCCTGCGTCTTCGCTTCTTGCCTTCGACTTCAAACTATATAAATTATAACTAAACTCAGAGACATCACTTTCAAATGGATCGATCTGTTTCGAAACATAGTTGATATCTTGATTAAGCAGTCTTTCTTCCAAGAAATGTATGTGTATTTATGTGTGTGTTCGATGTGCGGGGAAGGATTGAGGAAATGACAAGCCCATGGACCTGGCTGTTGATGCTGACCGAGAATATATCTAATCTGTAGGCTCAAATAAGCCGACTTCAACTGTACGCATGCACTTGCACAAAGCTATAATACCTCTTCTTTTTGATTGTGTGAGCACGGTATAAAAAAGAAGCATACACGAACAACAACTAAAACTAACTAGCGGCCTGGGGATGAGGCTGACGATGATGCTGACGCTGATGTTGATGCTGATGTTGATGCTGATGCTGATGATGCCGCTGACAATGACAATGACTATGGAGCTAATGTCAGAGCGATGTTGCTCCCGGTGCCCGCTGTGCACCGTAGGCAGCCGTTTTGAGTCAAATGATTTATCTCACAGCTGGCTGGAAGCAGATATCGCCGTTGCCATGGCTGTAACTGGAAGCATCACAGCTTGGCCGCCTATTTGCTTATTTGTCCATGCTGCCAATTAGACGGTCGTATGTCGGGAACACTGAACATTGTAGCTGCCTTAAAGCCAAATTAACTTCAAAAATTCAATAGAAAAGCGCTAACTGCTAAGCAGTAACTACACTGAGGAAAGATCTAAAGTTTATTATTCAACGCTGCATTGCCTTTTTCTTGCGTCGTGCTATTCTGGCCAACTCCTGATCCGTGGGCCTCCGATCGCTGTATCGGATCACCCAGGCCTCGGCATTGCTATAGAATTTCTTACGATCGTTCTGAAATTGGCTGGCAATGTCGATAATATAGGGATTGTCTGGTTGGGGATCATTGATGGTAGCGAGCAGGACGTTTAAAATGGTGTCCATGCGAGATGTGGGAATCCAATGTTCGACTTCCAATATCGGCATGCAAACCTGACCATTCTCATTCACATTCGGGTGATAGATCTTGGTGTTGATATGCAAACGCGGCGGCTTAAACGGATAACCTTTGGGGAAATCAATTTCCAGCTTGAATGCGCCCTTGTCATAGGGGGGAGTGTTGGGCATTAAGAGTGCATTCCACTTGAATATGTTGTCCGGTTCTGGTTCCAGCAATTGCAGCTGTTTCAGTTCCTTGTATTCCATCATCAACTTCAGCTCGTTTTGCATCCGTTTTGGACCGTCCATTATAGGTTGCTCCTTCGACATGGTTGCACTTTGAAACTAACTCTGTTTTTTACATAACAATTTTGTTCAACGTATTTCTCTCAGTGTACTGAGAGAAAGAGAGAGAGACAGAGAGAGAGTGAGAGGCAGAGAGAGAGAGCAAGGGAATGAAAGAGATTGAGAGTTTGAAGAGACCAGGAGTAGACATAATGCATGCGACTTAGTAAATCCTTTCACATTGACATTAATCCCTGGAATAGCCGCTAAAAGAGAACGAAGCAAGAAGAGAGTAGAGAGAGTCCACCCTAATGTAGACAGGCTCTGACAGGCAGGACATTAGGATCAACTGGGAAAACTGGGAAAACTGTGAAAACTGACAAAGCTGTCGAAAACTGGCAAAAGCAAAGGCGCACATGCGATGAGAGCTTTGTACATTGGCCAATACAATTCCACAGCTCGCTGTCCAAAGCCCTTCTCTGTACATTGGCCAAAAAAGGCACAGAAGTTGTTAGCCTGTGTCCTTTGCCTTGGCCATTGAATTATGCACTATGGAATGTCGCTTCGCGTTGTTATCAAAAAACACTGATTGACATGCTCCTGACAAAGCGAAGACTCTACTTCTCTGATATGATTGCCATTGACATTATAGTTTTCAATTAGTTGAGCATGTTGCAACAACCCATTGGCTGTGGAAGCAGCTCGAGAGGAGTCCTCGCCGCAACTTCAGTGAATTTCCGTACTCATAAATATGTAAAGATTCTCAAAAAGCATAATAAAAGCCCAGTCAGGAGGAAAGGAAAGGCAATGACAGATGAGGCGACACTGTCTCTTCAGCCCACATATATACACACACCCACACTCGCATTCACACACACAAATTCTCAGGTCTGAGCTCTCCTTTTTCTCGTCTTCTTTTCTCATGTCTTCTCATATCACTTTGCTTTGCTTTACTTCGTTCTGATGCGAAGGTTGATAACAAAAACATGAAAATTAAATATCAAAAATATGCGACACAAACATACAACAACGACAACAACAATGTGGGTACTTTGTGCGTGTGTGTAATTATTTATGTTGTTTGTCATCATGATGTAAACGAAACCAAGACGAGACGCTCGCAGGTCCATGCCAAACTCTTGGCCGGAAACGCAGCATGACGTGATGTGCCGGGGAGCTCAAGCATAATTAGGATATACAAATACACATAAGTTTATCTCTGTATGTATATGCGAGTATCATGTATGCATGTGGTGTGTGTGAGTGTGTGTGTGTGTGTGTGTGTTAAGAAAGAAACCTTGTGCTTCGTGTATAAAGGTTATAGTCGCATGTAGAATAGCCTGTAATTCAGTACATTCATTTATACATACTTATTTTACATGCGCCTTACAACACTGGTAGGTAAATCGATTAAGTATTATCGATAATATGCTATATTATATAAATATATATTTGAAAATTACAAAGCCAAGACGTTGACCATTGAAAATGGACATAAGCCTAGCTATATTTGTAATTTAGCACTGCCGGAAAAATATATCGATTGTTTTACAGTTCCGATAAAATGTCAAAAAGGAGGGGAGACTAAAATGCGGAAAATGTACACTTCAAAACTGATTCACCTATTTTTAATCGGTTTTTATTTTTGTACATTTAATAATTCGATAGTTTGAGACTATCGATAAACATTTTCGTCGCCCAAACGATATATTCTAGCAGTAATTTGAAATTATGAAAATGGGCCGACTTTACGTTATGTTTTATAGCATTATCGGATAACACATACTATCAATTATTGTTATCGATAATACATTAGTGACCGAATATATTTATTAGTTGTTAAAAACCGACACTAATGTTTTAGAAAGAATACTTCATGTGGGCAGCATTTGTTTTCCAACACTGTTAATCATTATTATCGATAACATGCCAGTGGTCTGAAATGCTCATTCATAGCCTTACTTGGCCTGCAGCAATAAGATAAATGCCTAGTCCAAAAAACAACAACATCTAGAAGAAGAAAAGTGGCAGCCAAGGCGTCTGACAGCGCTGCGGGATGCAAAAGGACGCAGCTGGCTGCCTGTGGGATGGGTCACCAAGGGGGTGGCAGTAGTGCGGAGTGTAGGGGAGATTTGTTGTCAGTGATGCCATCAACATTGCCGCCATACTTTTAGCATAAACAGCCGGAAGCGGAAATGTTGATGACGCTGTGCGCTGCCGCTCATAGATCTTTCTGTTTGTGTGTGTGTGTGTGTGTGTGTGTGTGTGCGTGTGGATGAGCGAGTTTGTCTGGTGGCAGCATCATTCGCGCCTGCTGTCAGTGCCACTCCCAATCTCGCATCCAATCCCCCAGCCCTTGAACGCGTCTGTCATTTGTTTAGCTGTCATGGCCGGCGTATTGCCGCTGACAGCTCTCGTTTGGGGCTGAAGAGATAAGGGGGGAATTGGAGATGAGCCACGAGAGATGGGCGAGATTGTGATTTGCGAGTGTTGTTGGCGCCAAGGCGCACAAAACTTTCCTATTCCAATGAAAAATCAGCCGAAAAATTAGCCGTCGCCGCATTAAATCTAATCTGATCCGATTTTCTATTACCAATTGGACGCTTTGAGTGAGGCACACACGCTGTGTAGAAGTTATCTGTGTGTCTGTGTGTGTGTGTGTATCTCCCTGTGTGTCTGCTACTTTCTGCCACCTTCTGCCCTTCCCTCCCTTCTACATGTGTGTATTTTAATCTTTTTATCGCAGTCTAACACTTTGCGCCTCAGTTTGGTTTTTGGCTTTCACGCCTTTTGTTCCATGTAGGCAGTTCTTCATTAGCCACGCCCCTCCTTCGCTTTTGCCCTAATAAAGGACGGCGCGAAAAACGTCGCGTGCGGCTTTTGACCTTTTCTGCTTTAGCTCGCTTTCTCTTTTTTCCATTTCCATTTCCGGCTTGTCATCGACCCTTTTAGTTGCCCACTGCCCTCTGTCCTCTGCCCGCTGCCCACTGCTGTCGTCCTTGCTTCGGGAGTCGCTTTCGGCCTGTTGAAGCCCTGATATATGAAGCGATTAACATTAAAGGTGCCTAATTGATTTGGGGACTCGTTCGACCTCCCTTTCCGACCGTCCAAGGGGATCGTGGGGATGTGTGCAATTTTCAATGGCAGTTAAAGTAAATTTTCATTAAGAAATTATCGCTCGTGTTGCTCAAATTTAAATTAATTATATATGGTTTATCATAAAGTAAATGGCGACATGCAACCAGACGACAAGACCACATGCCGCAGGCAAGACACACACACACACACACACACAGCACACCCACACGTGCAACAGATTATTTATGCTTTCAGTGAATGAGCCGCTTCGACGACAATGTTAACGACAGAGCAAAGAGAGGGGCAGCAGGAGATGGAGCAACTAAGGGAGACTGTCGAAGGACTCGTATAATATTAAATTGCACGAAGTAAATAAGAGCAAAGTACACATACACACATGCCTATCACAGTGCCTGCCAGAATAAAATGCAGGGCTGCATTTCAGCTAAAATATGAACCACTTGCCAATGAGCGGAAACTGTGAGCTGCAAGGGGAGTCAACACAGTCACTATAATAGGAACTTCGTCATGTGTATAATTACAGATTAAATTATAGGGAAAATATATATAATTCTGTTGAGTACCATTCCCTTTATGGGATTTCATACGAATTTCAAACATGTCAAAGAGGCCAGGAATATTAAGGTGTTTGTGGTAACACATATATAAACTAACACTCAGAAAAGTAAAGCAAAGTAAAGTAAAGTATAAAAATGATAATAATTTATAAATTCAAGAAAACTAAAAAAATTTGGAAGAACTCATCTGGCTTAGGCAGAGAAAAGAACGATTCAGAGAGAAGTGTACTACTGCATGCTTTAGCAAGATTATTATTAAGCCAATAAGCATATCAAATACACTAGTTTTGGATCTGGTTCCCTGCGCTGAACCAACTGCGAACCACTTCTAAGACTGCGAGTGAGTTTCAGCTCGGTACCTTTGCTATTGAGTGCGGATTAATCAGGGCTCAATTTGTCATAAATAATGCAAACTGAGCGCTGCACACACACACACACACACAAGCAGAGACATGCAACCAAAGAGGCAGACTCCCTGTTACACGCGCACACACACACACACACACATACAGTTGCATACTCGCTGTGGGGCATTGCTCAATATGCAGTTAGCTGTGCTGCAAACGTGGTGCAATTACTGCAAACTGCGGCTTTCGTTCAGGTTCTGTTGCCTGTTGCCAGTCGCCCGTGCTCCCATCCTCTGGCCGCTGCCTTGCCACATGCAGCTTGCCGCCTGCTGTCTGGGTCTGGCTTTCTGAGAGTCAACGCCAACGTCATTTGTACTTAATGACTTTTCAACGTCGTGTGCGTGCAACGCTGACAGTTTCGCCTTCTTGAGACTTTTTTGGGCCGTTTCGCTTATTGCATTAAAATGCTGCCAGCGGCGACGTCGACTGCGCTGGCAGCGTCTCATAAATAAAGCATGCAATGCAACGCGCTTGAAAGTAGGCAACATGATGCATGTGTGGTTGCCAACCTGTTGCTGCCACACTGTGTGTTTGTGCAACGTTTAATTGGAAAACAAGTTGCTAGAACCTGCGGTGGAGCTTGATGACAATTTAAGTACGCAAATGAGGGTGGGAGAGGGAGGGAGAAGGTGTCTCTCCTCAGGTGGTTTGTATGTTATCACTCTGACCCACATCTGAGCTTAGGGCAGCTTAGCTTCCCTGACCGCTAAGTAACTAAGTGCTCGTAAGTAAAGCTCATATTTCGAACTATAGCTAAGGGCAACTTCAAAGGGAAGCTGCCCCTCCACTGACCCTAAAAACAAAGCAGCAGAGATGCTTGAAATAATACAAAATAACAAATTGCTGAAACATCCAAATCAATGGGCAGCCACACGGCAAAACAACAAATCCTCAAGTGTGTTTGTCTGCTTATCATAAAATGTTTAATAAAAACACATCTGGCAGGCAGTGTAAGGTCCTCACTCACAAATATTATGATTATATATGAGCCACAGCGGGATTTGGCTTGAATTGTGAACCGGACCCGGGCGATGCCGAGCGAAAATGATTTAAAATATTTCTTTGACAGCGGCTCAAAATGCTTTCTTCCTTGTCTCCCCTACTAGAAAGAGTGCTAGTGTTTTGGCCCAATAAGTAAGCTAGATGCTTGCTATTAGGCTTTAAATAGGCCAGCAAGAAAATGAAGAAGTGTGATGCCATTAATAAAAAAAGCCAAGTCTAAAACGAAATTCAATAAGCGTGATTTCAACTGCCAAACGATGCAACCCAACCCCACCCCACCCCCAATTCCAACTCGACCCAATGGCTGTGCAACCGGTCAACAAACAACCCTCCTTCTCCTCATACTCACCCCCTCACGCCCCATCATTTAAGCCTGGTCGTCGTTCTCGCTCTCGTTCTCGTCCTCGGCGGGTTTGGCAAAATATTTAAGGCGGTTGGTCTAAGGATGCCAATAAATCAAAGTGGAAAAAAGGTTGCCGAACAATGTGCGGCATGTGTAGAATTTGCTTTTGGACCACACTCGCACACACATACACACCGACAGATACACACTCACATAGACAGCCGCACACTCAAAGAGTTGTCTGTTCTTGGAAGTGTGAAAATTATTGAGTCTGAGACTCTTTACTATCTTTAAGTGGCATTTACAAAACAACTACATAATTTATTTGGGAATTTAGAGAAATAAACAATCTATTTGGCAGACTTTTATAATCAATTAATAGTATATTTATTTATTGGTTGAAGCTAAAGAAATAAGAAAACCGCTAGAAATAAAGAATACGAACGTTACAGATATATTAACTCTGTTAATGGTCATTTAATAACAAGTTACTACTTATTATTAATAAATATAATATTAGTGGTATTAACATTTATATATTTAAAAAAATACATTTTCTGTTAAATTGTTTTAACGACCTTTTAATTTATAAATTAAATTAAGTTTAGCCGACTCAAAGTTCAATTTGGGATCAAGAAGTTCATTTCTTTTAGTATTCGATATATTGCGATTGCTCCATCATTTTTAATATAATTTTTTAAATTAATAACTATTAAAGTATATAGAAAAATTGGAAATCCACAAATGAGTGCTAAACGCAACTTGTTCATTGTTTGCTGAAACTTAAGATGAAAAGAATACTTGAATAATAATGAAATTAAAAATATATAAATATCTAAATTTAAAACTATTAATTCTAAGAATCTGTACCCACACACAGACCCACACACAGACCGTTTACTAGGCATAGACAAGTGTCAGAAATCTATAAGCAAGTATTTGATCAACGTACAACGAGAGGCCAGCAAAGCCCAGCAAAGATGCGTACCACAAGCTGCAAACGAGTCGTTTGCAATGTCAGAGTGAGTTAAGGGAAGTGACAAGGGGGACAGGGGCGGGTGGACCTGGGCATAGCAGGCGTGGCGCGTGCTAAGAGTGCAAAGCTTGTAAGCGGCTTAAAGTTGTACAAAGTTTTTCAAGCGCATTCGCCAGTCACCAAAGGCGGCAACGATGGCGACGTTAGGAAAAGTTATGAGTGGCTGTGTATCATGCATACACATATACACTCTGCGAGAGAGAGAGGGAGAGAGAGAGACAGAGACAGAGAGAGAGAGAGAGAGAGAGAGGGAGAGAGAGAGACGCAGACAAAGGCATATGTAAGCTGGTCGCGGCTCCATTGCAAGTCCAAAAAAGGAAGCTTCGAGTGGCGCCACCACCATCGCATCGTCGTCAAGTGGCAAAGTGTGGTGCGCCCCGCTGAAGCATGTAAAAGGATTAAGTTCGCTTAATATCATTGATGAGCATCCTCCTGCTCCACCCACTGCTTCTTTCTCTTCCTCTTCTTCACCAACTCCTTGTCGTTCTTCTTCTTCTTCTACCACTTCCTCTTTTCCTTTGGCCAAGTGTCTAGTGTAAAGCGGCTGTTCTATGGAGTCTTTGTTGCAAGAGCTCAGATTTGAGCTGAGCTGTTGAGTCAATAGTTGTTGAACTGAAAGCAGCTGCCGCATTCTCAGCGAGCCACATGCAGCATGCTGCATGCTACATCCACACATAAGCCGGGGGCAGCAATCTACAATTCCACATCCACCAAGCCACCATTCCACCATGCCACAGTGCCACAATTCCATGCCCGCAAGGTCGTTTGCGTGCCTAATTAAAAATGCAACAGCCGCCGTTTCAAAGGGCAACAAACAATGCAAAGCAAATAATGTTATGAGCACTTTTACAAAGTTAACTTTCGGCAACTTTATGCAAATATCTCCAAATTGCGTAACGTCTACAAAAAATAAAAGTGAACGAAAAAACAAAAAAAAAAAAAAACAACAAACGAAACAATACACAAATGAAATGAATATTTACGAATCTGTAAGAACAACGTCAAAGTGCAAAACATGTGCGAAAACTCAAAAATATTCCCACACATACAAAAAGTGAGGCAGAGCGAAAGAGAGAGTGAGAGTGAGAGTGGGAGTGAGAGTGAGAGTGGGATGCGGAGATTGCCTTTCGTGTTTACGCTTGAAAAATTATAGAAAATTTTCATTTAATTATGAAAGGACTTGTCCTGAACAAGGACTTGCCTCCAGCTTCTCCTGCCACGTGCTAATTAAAAGTAAAAGTTGTGAGAGCTCGGCAAGGTGTGGAGCAGCCCTCGATAAGCCATTTTCAACTACTAAGAGTAGTCACAACTCAATCTCCAGCTAGAAACTTACCCCTTTGCCACACTCGTACACACACGCACACACGCACACTCGGGCACTCTGGCCACCCACGCACTCTTGGGTGTCGTTGGAGCTGCAATGAAAAACATTGTTGTACTTCAATTAGTATTTTGTAGTTGTTGTTGTTGTTGTTAGGGCATTGAGTTTCAAACGATGATATACAATTTATTTGAGAGCTGACCGAAATACTTGAAATAAGCAACAAAAATATAAGCGATAGTAACTGAATCTCTTTCTTCTTCATTTTACATTTATTCCATTAAAATAAAATAATATTTTATATCTAAAGCATTTTGTTAGGTATTAAATATTAAATTGACATTTTTCTAATTATTTGTTTATTGCTAATTAATGCATAAAATATATATTTCTTATTGCCCCTTGAGTAAGGGCATTCAAGTAAGCATTTGAAGTCTCTCCATAATTGCAGTTGTTGTTATCGTTATCGTTATCGTTGTTGTTGCTGTTGCTTTGTTGTTTTGTTGTTGCTGTTGTTTTGTGCAGACAAACATGAAGTCATTGGACAGTCATTTCAGCGTCATAGTCAAAGTCTTGTCATCGTCAAGTCAACATCAATGTTGGAAATTGCCTCTGCTCCCCTCTCCACCTCTCTCCCCATACCATTGCCATCATTTTGCTTGATTTCTCAGTGCCTGAACTGGCAATCTGCGAAGTAAGCTGCTCATATTTACAAAATGTCTAATGAAAATATTTTCTTCGCAGCAGATACCCCGACATCCGGCAACAGATCCAGCTTCAGCATCAGCATCAGCTCCGACTCCAAGAGGCAACTTGGCTGAAGAGGGAAAAAATCAAATTAGCTGCATGAATGACGTTGGCAAATGCGCTTGCCGGATTAACAGGGTGGCCACAGTGTATATATGGGCTGGAGGCGGGGGCAGAAGGACGCGTGGCAACTGCTACATCAATGGCAGTTTTTATATTTGCTCTCTGTTGCTGATATTCTTGATGTTGCTGCTGTTGTTGCTGTTGTTGTTGTGCTGATCCTTTGGCAGAGGCGGTTGCAAGTGTTGTAGCCGGAATGCCTGCTTTGTGTGATTGATGCAACTTCATGTTTGTGAACTAATTGCTGGCTTAAATAAAGAGGCAGCATAATGTGCACAAGCACACACACAGAGAGAGAGAGAGAGAGGCAGAGATAAATCTCTTATCGCATTAGTGCGTTATGCTATTCAGTTGCTTACAATTTTTTGTCATAATTATTTTGCAAATAGCGAAAATCTTGCCCCTAATGGCCAGCGAGACCCTTTGAGAGTTAATACTTGTATCCTTGGTGTCCCTCATGCATGCGCATGAGTGTCTGTGCCCCAATCGACATGGGGAAATCTGAAAATCTGAAAATCTAAAATCTCAACTTTTAACTCTTCTCTCAATGCCTTTGAATGCTGCATGAGCCGAACAAAAAATCAGATAGCGCATTTAAAATAAGTAGAGAGCACAAAGCGCACGACTGAGTAGATGAGCACAACAAAAATGTACCAGCGGCAACAACAACAACAGCAACAGCAACAGCAACTAGAGAAGCACCAGCAACAACATCAATGGCAGAAAAACATTGCAGAGGGCGACATAGAAAAAAAAGCAAAAGGCAAAAGAAACAAGCTGGAAGCATAGCTGCCAGCGGGGGGAGCAGGCCGGAGGAGGGGCTTCAGAGAAAAACTGGAAAACTGTATCAAGTAACTGAGCCGCGCCAGAGCTGCATAGTGAAAATGCAACTGTGCGGAAAACTGTGCGAACATTTTCATTTTCAATGCAACTCTTGGCACACAAGCAGCAACACACACATTGGTAACTGAAACGGGCAACAGAAACAACAACTAGCAAATAGACAAGTTTAAGTACAAAACGCGCCACACACACATACGTATCCGGGCCAAATAAAAACAAAAAACAAAAAAAAAGCGTAAACTTACAGTGAATCGCTGAAAATCGCTTAGAAAGGACGGGAAAAAAGGAAATTTGTAGATGCAACGGACAAAAGCATATGGGCGTCGTAGGAGGCGCCCCAAATGCGTCGCGGGCACCTCTGACTGTCGACTGAGGACTGTGCAGAGTGCCGAGTGCCGGGTTTTTCTTTCAATTTGCAACATTTGCTGTTGCACGTAGCCCAAAAATAACTTCCGACAACGCTGACTGATTCTTTTTCTCGCGGAGAAATTGCAGGAAACGATTCTATTTAAAGTTGCCTATAAAGTCCACCAGAGTCTCCTTGCTAATGGCAGCAGCACATATAAATATGACTTGCCAGAACTCGGTGAGGGTCACAGATATACATACAACTATATCTATATCTCTATCTATATCTGAAATAGAATCGTTTAGTTGCTGGCAAGTGGGTAACCCAGATCAGTGGTTTTTGTCTATCTATTTATATGTGCATACATATAATTTACAAAAAAATTCAATTAGCTACGCTGTCCAAAACAGAAGCCCCAAACACAGCCAATAGTTGGACCCTCCCTATTCACCAGCATTAACAAAATAAACTTTCTCAGCTGCCAATCAGACAGACCACGGCCAACGGGCAGTTGTAAAGCTACTCGGCAGGGGAAGCCTTTAATAAACCCACATAAAACTTGGCAAGCGTTACAACAACGGTTACATACTACTGTACAGTATTGGCGTACTACATTAGCACAGTGGTGCCACCTTTAATGTATATTTGTATAATCAATTTGAAATTGTAAAGCATCAACATCTGTTAGAAAACCAACTTACAGAAGATCTAAAGATGCTAAATTTAACACTGGGGTTGCCATTGGAGCTGTAAGAAAAACTTGAGTTTATTTTCTTTTACACTGTCTTCAGAGTACAGTAATAGAAGCAGAAATAGTACAGTAATAGTAATAGAAATATTAGTATTACTTCATACACTTTCCTTGCAACGAATTGTCTTTATTTATCATTAGACTTTACTAAAATCTCGAATTGAACATTAACATAGAAAGTACCACTGTGCTCGTGAACCATTAGCAAAACTTTGTTATAAATAAAAAAATCACAAGCTGCGCTTCAATGTTAAATGAATTGTTGTCTTAACTAGTAGACAAGCGGAGGGGGTGCAGAGAGGTGTCAAAGGGGCTGAGGAGAGCAGCGTTTTGTGTGGTTCCATAAAAATGTGGAGCGAGGTGCAGTGGCCGAAAAGTTAGGAAAATTCATTTTTGGAAAAGTGCAAAATAAGGTAGAGGAATACAAAAAAAATAACAGAAGAGGGGAGAGAAGAGGAAGAGTAGAAAAAATTGTGGCGGTTAAAAAAAAAGTTTAAATAACTTTGGCAACTAAATTTAAGTTGCAAGTGTGAGCGCGGGGGAGAATGCGGAGGGAGAGAGAGAGACTAAGAGAGAGACTGAGAGAGCGAGAGAGAGAGAGAGAGAAAATCAACGGGGTGCAAGTGGAGACTCAGCACAGCAGTAGTGACAAAGTTGGGGGCCAGTTGAGCTTGTTGTTGTTGTTGTTCTAGTTGTTGCTTTTGCTTACTGATAAAAACTGCAGCAGACGCAAAACTAATTTGCGTGGTTATGTAAATTAGAGTTGGAGTTGAGTTGAGTCTGCGATAAACTTGTTGAGGGTGAAGAGCGCAAAAAAAGTATCTTGCACAATGCGTAAACTCACAGGGGGCAAGGTGCGGGGTTGCCAGTATACGTAGTTTGACCCAACCGGAGGCCAACTGGCAAAATGCAGCAAGAACACGGACGTCGTCGCTGTCTGTGGGCGTGGCCAAAAGGTATTCGGTTTACCTGCCTTGTGCCGTGTGCCGTGTGCCTTGTGCCGTGTGCTGAGCTTTTGCCGTGTTGTGCTTGTTGTTTGTTTTTGTAGCCTTAATCCGAGACCACAGTACAGATAACAGAATCGTTGCACAGACAAAGATGCCACAACCCCGCCGAACCCTCCTCCCACAATGCCACAGGCTAACAACTAAATAATGTGCAGAAAATTTAGTGTCGAATCGTGCGATGAGGCACAGGAGACGCGGGGGGCGCATCCAGATACCAGACAACAGATACACATGGCAACCAGGCCTGGCAGCCAGCTGAGATAATTTTTCGACGAACAGCAAACACACACACACTCACACACACTCATACACACACGCACACTCATACACACACTCAGGGAGTTATTTAAAAGCGTTCAGGTAGTAGCTATGAGGTAGGCATAATTTGGCCAAAAGCTGGCAGAGACATGAGCCCAATTGCGAGTCGAGACTATGGGAATGTAACCAGCAGACATACATTGAGGTCCAACTGCTGCATTGTCGGTTGTCTTGGCAACCACAGCAACAGTATGAGCTGAGTGAGCCGTAGGAACAGCAGGAGCCGCGCCTGAACTCGGCACCTAAAGTCATATTAATAATTTTGTTGGGATTTGAACTTGCCGTCCTCCCACACCGTCCTGAAAAGAGCCGCAACAACTTGCAGCTGCAGCTGGTGCAACAACATGCAGTTACGAATGTGAATAGAGTGCGACTGTGAGTGCGACTGTGAGTGCGACTGTGAGTGCGACTGTGAGTGCGACTGTGAGTGCGAGTGTGAGTGTGAGTACTCACTGAATTGTCTCTGGGGCTGAATGCCATACTTCTCCATCTCGAGTCTGTTTACATTTGCAATGCAAACGAAAAACAGGCAGCAAATGCACAAAAATGCCAATGCTTGCACCTGTTGTGTTTGAGTTGGTGTGTGTCAATGTTGAGAGAAGGGTGTGTGTTATTGAATGGACTTTGATTTTGCCGGGGAAATTTCTCGTTTTCCTCTCCAGGCAAATGTGTGAAAATGTGAGCTATGATTGAGCTAAATGAATGGACAGATTATGACTGTGATGAGATTCCCCTTTTTTCATTAGCATCTCACATTCATGCTTAGACTCTGTCGAAGACTCTTTAATCGGCTTTAAAGCGTTTGCAAGTTATTTTACTCAATTTACAGTTTTGGGTGGGAATTATATCTTCAATAGTAATTGATAGTCCTTGTAGAATCAACTTAATCCCTTAGACTTAAAGCTAAAATCATCAGATATATTATATATATATTATCATTACAAGAGTAGAGAGAACTCAATCAAACTCATCAAATTAAAATTACAAAAGTAGCAAATATTTTGTTTGAGTTTTACTGTAGACTTCAGTTAACATTTTCTCTCATTTTTTGTATTTTACACAATTCTAAAACAAATTGTTCTGCCCGACACAAACACTTTAGTGAGTTTCCCTAGTAAAAAGAAAAATCTATAAAGATTTTCATGGGAAAATAATCAAGAGAACCCAATTAAAAACGAGTTCACACATTTGTCTTGCTGCTCTTTATGAGGCATGCAGCATGTACGCAAATATTTACAAAGTTTCCCACAGGCACACGAGTCTATGGAATTGAATATTGTGAATAGATTCGAGCTTGCTCATAGAGTCAGAGATACTAATTAGTTTGTCACCCCAACCGGGCTACCAGCGACCAGCGACTTCAATGCTGTGGGATATGTGATATTTTTAGAGGCGGCTTGTTTACAGTGTCACTGTGCAACCACCACGCTCCACCACACGTGGCACGGAGTGAAACTCTAGATTTTTATTTTTAGCAGACGGAAGTTGATCGTGATTCGATTCGATACGAATCGATTGGGATGCGATGCGATTCCATTTGACAGCTGCCCGTTAATGACATGCAAATCAACTTTGGTGGTCCTCTGACCCTGGCACAGGGTCAGGCGTGCGTGGCGGGGCGAGGTGTGCCCAATCTGAAGCGACCATCTCTGTTTATATTTTTTGACAGTTGATTGTTTTATTGAAATGCATGAACTTGTTCCAGGGTGTCAGCCGTAGGTGCCAGAGCAGATGTAAAATATAAATATTTACTATTTACTTTGCGGCGATGTGAGAAAATCATGAAATCAAGCGACAGCCGAGCCATTGGAATTGCATTTATCAATTCTACGGAGCCACGGCCACATGCGCGGTAATCGATGGACCGCAGTTCCAAATCAAATAATAAATACAAAATGTAATTAGATTTTTTATTATTAAATCAATTGATGCCAAGGAACAACAACAAAAAGTGCTAAAATTGAAACAAACTAAATTAAACTTTTGACATACAGCTGGGAACTGGAAGCTGGGAGTTGTTCCCGCTCCACCCCCCGCCTTCATAACGGTAAAATTGAAAAATGCGCTCTCCCGAAATGAATTCAAATAAATCTCTGAACATACAGAAAATATCTGGCCAAGTTTTTCACACACAAAAATCACAAAAATGTTGCAACTACAATCAAACGAAAACTAATGCCGAAAATGTAAAAAGGTATTTAAAATGTTTGCCAAATGCGGTTGCAGTGGTCAAAATGTGGGCACAAAGTAAATGAAAATATTTTCACGCATCACAGACAAATCGCATTTTTTCCAAAAGCTTCAAAAAAAAATGTAACAAAACTGCAGGAAATATATTATTTTTTAAGTAACACAAATTGGTAAAACAACCAAAAATACCACGCAAAATGTGTATCGAAATGATAGAAATTTCTTAAATAATTGATTCAATTTATACTTAATTTACAGTCTGAATGGGGGAAATTAGTAAATAAATGTTTTTATGGTGAAAACAAAAATGAATTGTGACATAAAAAAATATCAAAGTAATAACAAAGACTAAATACTAATATAGAGTTTATCGACTTTGCTACAATGGCCAACAGAAATAATTGGGTTTCAATGTATTACAAATGGTTTATACTCTCTGCGATAGGATATACAAATTTTATAGAGAAAGATCTCTGATTTTAATTAAAATTGACTAGACAATTGTGCAAAATAAATACATTAAACAAATTGAGGTTAGCGCCGTTTTTTATTTTTTATGTTTCACCTGAATTCGCAGCAATCTGGGGAAATGAACATAAAAGTCTAATGCAATCTCAGTTTTGTGTTTTAAAGCCAACATTTTGTTGGCAGTTCGCAGTTCGCAGCTGGCAGTTGGCAGTTGGCTGTTGTCAGCTGGGGGAGAGGGAGAGAAGCGAGCTTTATTCTTGATATTTAACGAGCGCTTCGGGGCGCTTATCTATTTGTTAGATGGCCGCGAGTTAATGAGAAAAATGCATACGCATAAAGAGCATAAAAACGACGTCTAGTTCCGACACATAAACCTGGCATGGCAACCGAGCAGAGCAGAGCAGAGCAGAGCAGACGAGGGACGGGAAGGGGTATACTCCAAAGAGCTTCAACAATTTGCCATGGCGCAATTCACTCGAATTTTACGAGCCTGTCGCTCCGCTCCGCTTCTGGTCTGGTTCTGCTTCTGATTCGGATTCTGATGGTGAATCTGGTTCTGAGAGCCCAGACAGACACATAAAGCAGACGCGATCTCAGGCGGAATAAAATCGTAAAAAACACAAGTCCAAAAATACCAGACAAAACCACCCATTGTGTGTGTGGGCGTGTGTATGGGTGTGCTTTGTTTGGGCGCTGCTCCTACAAATCGTACACAAATTACAAATTTTTAATTTCAGCTTTAATTATGATGCTACAAGCCGTGAGAGAGGCAGAGGCCGTCGGCCAATTTATGACACTTGGCGACATCGCTGACACATCGAGTTTTTTTCTTTTTTTCCTTTTTTTGTATCGTACTTATTGGTCGAAAGAGGCGCTGGCTATTTATGGCCAAAATGTGTGTGAATCAGGCCAAAATAGAGGGGGCTTTTTGGGAATAGCAACCGCTGCAGTTTGCCACAAAATCCGTTGAATTATTTCGGTTTCTGGCTGTGATTTGGCAATCGGAGCTTCGCCGGGCTTCTGTCCATTCTAATTTATCTCGCGTGTGCGGACAATATATACCCTGTAACCACGTAATATATAAATCAGAGGAATGCATTTGTTTTGTGGAAATGTATACAACAGGTATATTTTTAGTTTAAGTATTACAATATCATTGATGTCGGACCTTGCAACTTTTTTATGTATGCATCTCTTTGATTCCTTTTCTTACAAACATAGATTCATTATATGTTATATTTATGAAAGAGGAACATTATATATAGATAGATTGCATACATCCGATTGTAGAGTATCTCTTCGCCGAGCTGAACGGACCACTGCAATTTGACTTGTTTTTCTCCGAGTTGGACAGGAGCTGGCGGGGTTAGGGGCATGGCGCTTGTGGCTTTTGGCTGCACGCTGCACGGCTGCAAGTTGCAAATAAATTTAACCAGCAGCCGAAAACGATTTAATTTGCGGTTGTTCAGCACAGAACGACGCGTTCAGAAAATTTATCAAAACTTATTTGCGGCATGTGCCGCAATTGTTGTTATTGTTGTTGCGCCAGTTGCAGTTGCAGTTGTTTCTCATCTTCATTTTGTTGTTATTAGAGAACCAAATTGAAATGCAAATTGTTATTGGAAACTGTGCAACGAACAATTGAACGATTTATTTGTATTCGTGGACTCGGCTTCAGCTTCAGCTTCAGCTATTGGTCACCAGCTTTTGGCCAGGAGAGGAGGCACTGCATCGATTTGCTTATCCTGTTAATAGACAACAAGTAGCGGTTGTTAAGCTTGGCATAGTGTGCCTCAATGTGATCCCAGCTGCAACATTTCGCCGGCTTTGCCAACACGCTTTGCAGGCGTAGCCAATGCTTGACCAGAAGTGTTGCCAACATGAGCAGCTCCTGGACATTGCTATCATTACCTTCAATAAGACTGACGGACATTCGTTGCACGAATACATTGTGCACATGTTGTAGTTGTGGCAGACTCGCACAATGTTGCAGCTCGGCTTCAAATTCAGCTTCCAATAGCTGCAGTTGCTCTGACTTTAGATGCTGCTGCAGCGCCAATTCCAAGTCTGTCCTTAAGGTCACCCAACTCGCAACCGCATCAGAATCGCAGGGCAGCTCCGGCAACTGTTGCAACTTGCGTATGGCCACATGCAGCTGCAATAACCGGCGAAAGGCCACGTTGTAGAGCTCTAATTGCGACTCATTGATGACGGACGCCAGAGCCGGATCAAAGCTGTAGAGCAGTGAGATCTGGTTGAGATCTGCAGTGGAAAGAGTCACGCGGATTGGATAACCCCAGCGGGGATTGAGATAGTTAACGATGCTCTGCAACTGCTCAGCAGCTTCACTGATCATGCCCAGATTTACTTGATCTACAGCGACCTTGAACTGTTCTCCAAAGAGCTCAAAATTGGTCAGCAAGGAGACAGAACGCAGGTGTGCTAACACCTTGCCGATCTGATATTCCACACGAAGCAAATGAACCACAAATGAGTTGACCAAAAGCACCCGCGGTTCCAAGACCCGCTCGAAGGAGAGACAGATAAGCTCGTGGAAGGGAGTGTAGCTGGCGCAGCTCTGGCACTGCTTCATCAGCTCATCAATGCCACAAATGGTGGGCTGCTTGAAGTCCAGAAGGGATTCCTTGTAGTAGACATAGTAGAGGGAACGCATCTGTTCGTTCTCCGTGGATTTCAGCTGCTTGAAGATGTCTGGCGCAGTGGGCACCTTCTTCGGGGCCGCCACCTTGTAGGGCTTCAACTGATGCAACAAGTACTTGACCAACATGTGATGCAGGGATTTCTTTAGGAGGGAGCGATGGACGCTCACGAAGTCAGCCAACCGCTTGGTATCATAGAGCACGGCGAGCGGAAGTCCGGCGGACTTAATGTGCTGCTCGATGATCTGATAGAGTCTACCATTTCTCATTGCCGGTTCCCTCTTCTCTAGATCCCTCATCACATACTCCGAGAGTCCCTTAATCTCCTTACGCATCGCTGGAAACTCCTCGTGCCAGTCTTGAAACTCGCCCAGTTGCCACCAGCTATCGAGAAATTGGCAATAGACTTGCAACACGTGCACCAGCAGTGCGGCTGCACTGCCTCTGAATAGTTCGTTCTCCGGATTGGACGGCATCGTAAGCTTCAGCAGATTACAAATTATGTGATGGCTACGGAGATGTGCGGCAATCCCTTGTTGATGTGGATGCAACACGTAGCTGGCAGCTGCCAATTTCCACAGCAGCAGCAGCCTCATGAAACTCTGCTTTGTGGCACGCAATAGAAAGCACAATGTTGCCTGCCCCCGACCAGTTGCCATTCGCTGCTCAAAGTGCGTCAACGACTCCACAACAGGCTTGAGTAGCCGGCGAAAAGCCGCCGTGAGACTCTTTAGAGTCTCCACATTATTTTCATAGCAATCGATGAAGAGATTCAACAGTTGCATGTGCTGCAGCGGCTTGATGAACTGTTGCAGCAGCTGAATGTCGAAGAGGTTGTTGCTGTTGGCATTGGGCCGTAATTGAATCAGATTGCTGACCAACTCAAAGTAGTGGCAATCGCGGGGCTGGAAGAACATGGTGAGCAGCTCGCGTAGCAGGAATCCCTCCTCGCCAAACTCTAGCATGGCCAAGTTCACATCCTGCAGTGGACGACGCAGATAGGAGGCAAAGGTCAAAGCGAAACTTCCAAAAGGACGCGGCTCGCTTAGCCGCATTGAGGTGCCATACTCAGTGTCCTGGTTGATTTGCTCCTGCGACCGTTGCAGTTGGCTGAGCGCCATAGAAAAACTTTGTCTTGCTTCCTGGTCATCCAGGTGATTGAGCAGCGCCAGGCCCCTTTCCGCTACCTGTGGCTGTTCACTCGTGGAACTTTCGGAGTCATGGGATGAGCCCATCGATAAGTGCAAGGACAAATCCAATGAGAGATTCACAGAGTCAGATCGTGAGCTACTGCAAATGCTGCTAGCTTCCAGCTCCAAATCAAGCGGCCGTCTTAGCGAGGCCGGCTTGTAATCCCTAACTGTGCTGTATATACCCTCCTGACGCTGCTTATAGGCCGTGGCCAGGGCCTCCAGTATACTGCTCCTACGCGTCATGATCTCCTTGATATTAATGCGTGCTGTGCGAAATGCCTTAAAGTTCACCGACAGCATAAATTCCAGCACTGAATATTTGAAATACTCCGGACAGTGCTGATCGTCGACAACCACTTGGCCCAGCATCTTGACGGTTTCGCCCACCTCTTCCAATTGCTCCAAGTGAAATCGCTCCACAAAGTCGTCCATGTTGCGCAGGACACTCTCTGAGCTGCTCGACGGTCGATTGTAATTTGTCAGCATGTAAATTCCGTAATTCAGGCATTCGTCGTATTTGGCGTGCTTCTCCCCCTCCTGCTTGGAGTCCAGCAAAAGATTCACCAGATGTGGCACATTGCGAGCGATGATTTGCTGGCACTGCTCTTGTTTCTTCATCTTAGAAAATATATATGCACAAATACATAGCCATACACATATACATATGTACTGTAGGAAACGTATGTGTTAACATATATCAACGGCAGCTCAACAACTGAGAATTGAAAGCTGAGATTCGACGCCTGCTACGTTGCCACTGCCACTGCCACTGCGAGTTTGCTCCGCATGCCACAGCCGGGTAACGGTTAAGGATATGTGCAGCTTACGTCTACTTTAAGCAGCCAAGACCTCAGAACGGAGTCGGTAGTCAATAGCCAACGGCTTATGGGCGCTTAAGGAAAATTCGAACATGCAAATTCCTGTGGCATGCAGCATGTGGCTCCTGCAACGGTATGCGAAGACCCAGCACCAGATACCAACACCGACATCGATATCGACACCAGCAAAGAACTTTGACACCGCTGACCTATTTCTAGCCCAGTATCATCTGCATCAGCTGCATTGTCCGCATGTGTGTTAGAGTGTGTATGTATGATGTGTGTGTGTGTGTGCGTGTGTGTGCTCACATCCAATAGCCTTGTAGAATGTGCGTACTTTGCTTTATTTTATTGTCTGACAAGATAAATACCAAAATATTGAATATGCACAGACAGCCATAGGGAAACACCAGAGCACCCGAGCAACTGAGCAACTGGGCAACTGGGCAACTGGGCAGCTGAGCATCCAGAGGAAGAACCTCTGAAAGATGCCACCAAGCGTCCAGCACCCGAACTCTCTCAGTGTGGCAATAGGAGCCTGTCAATTGAGCCACCAACAATAACTCAAATGCAATCGAGCATATTTGCTGCATAGAACAAATAAACCCAGTTACCGGCATCGACGGCCACAACAACAGCAACAACAACAACAGCAGCAACAACAACAGCAACACCAACAGCAAGAACAAATAAAGTGGATCCAAATATGACACAGTGCTTCAAAGCCAATGATATTTCAAAGGGAACTGGAAATAATATCTATGCTTATTAATCAAAAACAGAATTGAATATGTATAAACATTTATAATTTATTATAATAACATAAGAATTATTGATATTATTATAATATTTTATATAACGCTGGCATTTCAAATTATTGATTTCGCCTCACTGTGCTGTGGCACATTTATTTTTTTGCTGTGAAAAACTCTAGACAACAAATTTGCTGAGGACTCGTTTGGCCAAAAAGAAAGTTTCTAGAGTCTCGACTGAGATTCAGTTTGTCTGTCAGGCTGCCTGATTGTCTGGCTGTCTGATTGTCCAAGGCAAGGCGTGGAGCAGCGGAAGGAGGGAAGGTTGCCAAAACAGCAAGTGAAATCTTAGCCAGAAAACAAAAGCCGAAATGTAGAAAAACAAGAGAAAATTGTTTGAAGGGAAAACTTACGAGGGTAAACTTTTGTCGCACTCGGCGAAAAGTAAGCGAAAACTTAATAAAGATCGCAGTCGACGCTAAGGCGGACGCCGACGCCGCTGTCGCTGCCACTGCCGCTGTCACTGTCGACGGCAGCAGAGTAGCAACCACACACACAAACACACAGACAGCAGTACTACTACGTGGCAGCGTTGACAGTCGTTTTGGTCAGTGGCAGTGTCGCTGCAACGACCACAGACTGTCGAAATTAAACCAAACTGAATTTGCACTTACACTTTGGCCAGACGCCGCTGACTCTGCCGAATGCTGTCGAGCAAGAGGCGAGAGTCTTGCAACTGCTGCAACTGCCGCAACTGCTGCTTGAGTGTTATCTGTGTGAGGCTGTCGAAATTGTCACTTTCGCAATTTGCTCAGTGGGTGCAACGCTGGCATTGGTGAACAATGGCTTGCAACTTGCCGCACGGCGTGCGTCAAGGAGCGCGTAAGTGACATTTATGCGCCTGGGCGCCAGCAGCGGCATGCGGCATGCGGCAAGCGGCAAGCGGCAAACGCCAAACTTTTCCCACCAATTCAGATGCAAACGCAGTCAAGCGGGCAAAGAGAGAGATAGAGAGAGTAAGAGCGAATGAGAAACAGAGAAAGAAGTAGAGAGCGAGACAAACTGAGTCAAGTTTGTTTTAATAAATACTTTCATTGTGTATGCAGCACTGGCAGCAGTGGCAGCAGCATCACCTGCCTCCAACTGAGGCAAGCAATCTCTCGTTTTGTGGCAGTGCCTATCACTCTGTTCACGATGATGATGCAAAGTTTCCCTACGAATTTGCTCCGCTCCGCTCATCGACATTCCTTTCGAGCTTGCAACACAATAGATGCAGCCGCCGAGAAACAATCAACAGCCGCAGCCGGCAAATGCAAAAATTACTCAATTTCTCTTTACTCTTTTCATTTCTTCTGTGCTTATTATGTCTTTTTGTTTTTATTATTAGTTTTTTTTTTTATTTGTTTTTTGTTTGTGAACTCTGACATTTGAGTTGTGCCAATTAAAGAAAAGTTCTCAAGTTCCTTACTTGACTGCAAATAAATATTAAAATTAAGACACCACACCGCAAAATCTGTGTGGCATCTGCAAATGTGACTCTTTTGTTTTGTTCAACATTAGCTGCAGGCCAAAGAATATTTGCTAAAAATGCTACAAAAGGACAAAGCAATTTCTGGAATACATCTTTGGGCCCTCAAGGCGTCTGTCTGGATTTAAAAGAGGGTACACTCTGGAGTATCTAAAGGTATATACAATATTTGTGCTTATGTATTCATAAGAGCCTCAGAGAACTGCTTGACGTTGGGGATTTTGTTTAATAATTTGCGTCGACTGTCTTTGACCTCAGTTTGTGTCACATGCAACACCTTTCCCGGCCCCTGCTGCTGTTGGTTCAGCCTCATTTGGCCATAAACTATGCATTAGCTACCGGAAGCATGTAAGGAAAAAATGTTGTCTATTTATAAACACGTGGTGCCTGCAACAATGCAACACATCTGGCCGGCAGCCTCAGCTCTTGTGCTTGCCTCCGTCATCCTCCGAATTTGTGGAGCCGTAGGCAAAGTTAATTAGTTGTGATTTTTCAAAGAACATTCAAATCGAAGGCAGACCCGAAAATACAAACAACCCAGAAACGAAACTCAGCTCGAGGCGGGGCTGGACTGGTCGGGCAGCAGTGGGGGAGGGGGAAAGTGCAACGAGGCGGGCATATGTTGAGTGTATAAAATTTTGATGAATGTTTTGTTTGCGGCAACTTTATTCAGCATGCAGCAACGACGTCAGCAGCAATGCTGACAAGGGGTTGCATGCCACAACACACTCTCCATTTGACCCCCCCTGGCTACACAATATGTGGGTGCGTGCACGGACATGTACATATTCTGCTTGTGACGGGCTGTGAGTAGAGTCCATCAGCGTGATGCCTGGGATGCTGCACACATGTGGCGTGCCCCGAGGCAGCAGCCACAAGTTGCCACACAGCAATTGAATGTGAATTATACTCGTATTGAATATTCACTGAGCGTCAGGACACAGCAGAGAAAGCCAGACCTCGGTCAGGGCCATGTTGCATGCCACAGTGAACTCGGGCGGCAGATGGGGGCCACATAAATTACACAGCATAAACAGACTGCAACTAATTAACAAGAACATCAGCTGAAAATGCATGCCACACATTTTGATCTTTAGTTTCTTGTGGGAGGAGGGGCAGACATCGAGGAGTAGGAGGTTGTAGGTGGTGGTAGGTGGTAGGTGGTAGGTGGGGACTTATCAAATGCTTAAGGGCAGCATTTACTTAATTTCCCAATCAAATTCACTCTGTCTACGCCGTATAATAATTTAAATATCTTACCCGGCGGACTTTAGCCTGAAAGAGGACAACAACAGGAAATGCCATTTCAGCTGTGGCATGCTAACAAGCCAAGCACCGGCAACAACAACAACAATTGCTAGTAAATGCGTACCATTACAAAACTGTAAGAAAAACCCGAGAGACAACAACAACAATGGCTGGGAAAAACTTAACTGCCGCGAGCAACACACGAAAAACACAAAAAGGCAGAAAACGGCAAGAAATTAGTTTCTCTGGCGAGCGTTGTTCTTGTTGTTGCCATTGTTGTCGTTGTTGCTCGTTGTTGCCTGTTGTCGTTGTTGTTGCGGGTGCAAAGCTGCCAAAGGAGGACAAATGCAAAACACACAAACAAACAATTCGAGTGAGCGAGCGAGTAGAAGAGGGAGAGCGCAAGACGGGCAAGGGCTGCATTAGGCTCCGGAAAAAGCCTTTTGCGAGCAGGAAAATTTATATGTGTACTTGTGAATGTATGTGTATGTGAGTATGTGTGTGTGTGTGTGTGTGTGTGTGTGGGAAATATGGCAAAGTCGTATAGTTAAACGTAAAAGGCGAAATATGCAGGCCACAAGCATTCGCAGACAACGCAAACCTCAAGATAGAGAGATAGAAGCACAGAAAAACACAAAACTCACATAAACAAGGGAATGGGTCTGGCCTATAATTGAAGGGGCGAAACAGATAGGGACTCGGACGGGACGGGGAAATGGGTTCTGAAAATGGATAAACTGATTGCTGCCCCCAAGAAATGAATTTCGAATTCAAATAGTTTGTGCGGGCTGGTGAAATCCTAAAGATGTAATATTTCAATATTTTTTTGTGAAATCGGCAAATGAAAAGGCAAAATTACAGTCGAGGTGCTCCACTGCTTGAGTTACAGCAACAAGTAAAATTAGAAAAATAAAGTAAACAAACTACGAAAGTTTTGCGCACGTTGCGGTATAATACCCTGTGCAGTTCTCTATAGTAAAAGTAAGATAAATATTACTACTAAACAGGAACCTTCATGACAAATTTGGAGTCTCTAGCTCTTATAGTTATAGTTGAGATCGATGCTCATAGCTCAATCGACTCTACTGTTGATAATGATCAAGAATATATAAAGTTCTTCTCGCTGTAAATATACCCTGTACGAAGTATATTAAATTGTAAAGTTACGAGCAAAATGAAAATAGAAGAAGAGCAAAAAACGATTGCGATTACTACTCTAATTAGATGACGCTCAGTAAGCACATGAGCATATCTGACTATTGTACATCTACGTACATAAATGCATATACACATACACTTTCATACATGCATATTGCTTGGTTATTGTGATCACTTTGAGCTTATGTTTGTGGATTAAAATACAAGTATTCCAAATACCGCATGTGTTTGCATAAGTTTACATAAATACGGGCTACTATTTCATTGTAGATTGATTACAAATAGTATTTTCGCATTTATACTTTACATCAAATAAACACACACATACTTAGATTTATTTCTATATATGCATACAGGCGCTTCAATGCAACATTTACTCTTCTATCTGCTTTATTTTCTAGATGTCTTTGTTATTTATAGGCCGATCTTAACGAAATTTTCAACTCAATAGGTGCGACATATAGTTGTTATTATTCATTGCGACTGTTACAAGGAAATATACTGTTTTCTACAAATATATATAATTAAAAGTTATTAATTATTACTTATATATTATCCGCTTGACGAATCCTTTGCAGTCATTTCAACTACGAGATATATATCGCTATCCATATCCGTGAACTATACAGCTACATAACCTACTCAGCTCCCTCTCCTTTTTCACGTCGCATTATCCCAATTTTCCTATATACAAATACCTTAAGCGAACTGTAATCTTCTCTAAGGCAAATGCAAATTTGTGGCTACATGAAGTATCCAAGTGCCAACAGTCATTGATACTTTTACATACATTATTCGGACCAAAAATGAATGGCCAAGGGCATAAATGAATATTCCGTAGACACAGGTAAATGCGTTTCGCCTCCTGCCAATTTCAGCACAGAGAAAAAAGTAGAACATGATGAAATTCTTGAGATACCTGAAGGCCTTGGCTCGGGGCTTCATGCCCAGTGCTTAAGTACATTCCAAAGTTTTGCACTCACTTCCGGTGCTCCTTCGGCACGTGTTATGATCAGCATGTAAACCACCCCACACCCCTACCACTCCTCCAACAACCACACCACCCAGGCCTACTCTAAAAGTGTGGCAGGCAGCAGGTGTCGGTGTCGCCAACATACCAACAATTTCAATAGAGCTGCGAAAGTTTCATTGACTTGACAGCTGAATTTAGGTAGGGGAAAAGTGAGGTGGGAAATTTCACAATAACTTGGCCCAAGTGTAATTGTTACCGTTTAAATTTCCATTAAACGTGGAGCATAGGCAAATGACTCTCACGTGAGGCCCGCGGCAGCATTTTGGCCACAAGCTGCCAAGAAGCCCAGCAAAAAGCCGTTTCACAAAATATGTCACAACATTTAAGCTGCGTTTAAGACAACAACAAAAACTAGAAGAAAGACGCTGCCGAAACAGAGGGGAGAAGAAGCGAAAACAATGTCGACGGATACAACAAAGGCCGAGCGCTTTGAAAAGGCCGCCCGCTATTAACAAACCATAAAGTAATTTCTTGCTTTCCTGCACGGAAATTAGACATTTTGTCAAGGGAACACTCATCTCGGACGTCGACGTCGCCGTCGCCGTCGCCGTCGCCGTAGACAGTGGCAGTAACAGGGATAACAATAACATGAACAATAATAAGGGGCAGCAGAGCAGAGGCAGTCGGGGCTGCGGAATGGTTTGGAAGAGGGAATGGGAAGGGGGGTACTGAACACTTGCTGCCAAGTTAAAAGTGAAAATATTATAATGAAGTATGTTGTTAGCTGTTTCGAGATTTTCCAAATGTATCCATCCATGGATATGGCTGAGAGGTATGATTTGGGGCTCGAGGGCGTTGAGACTGTTGACGGCGGGGGACGAGGAGTTGCAAAAACATTTTATAAGTAAACAAGCGGCGGCAACAAAAGTTTGTCTATTTAAAAAGTTTTGCGCTTCATGCGCAAAAGTTATAAAACATGAAAATATTTCTTAATTATTTTTATAAACAACGGCAGCTCTACGTCTTTGGGTCGATCTACACCCCGGCCCGCTGCAAGCCTCCCCTTTTTGGGTTGGACACACCCCTTACCCATAGCGCGGCCTAGTCTGAGGTTTTACAGCGAGTACGTGGGTCGATTTGTGTCTTGAAGGTTGTTGTCGTTGTTGTTGCTGGTCTCCATTTGTTGTTTGTCTTGCTGATTTCTGGAGCACATTGTGCCTTAGGTCAGGATTCTTTTTGATTAGCATAAATGCGACTACTACAACAAGGAAAAAGGAAAATTTTCAATTTTCCGGGTTTTTTTTTCTCTGACCAATGCTTAAAAAATTAATTAGCTTGAAGGAAATACCAAACTCTTACATGGGATTAAACGATTCCAGTAAAAAACGCTTTGCATGCACCTGAAAATAAAAGAAAATATGAAATGATTAACATAAGTTATTTAATTATTTTTGTTAATTAATTGTCCCATATTTGTTGAAATACATTTTCCCTGCTTCTCACCCTTCTAACTACTAAATTCTAGCGGCGGGTAACTATGCTGTAAATTTGATTGCCGTTATCTGCATTTTATGATGCTTTCTCCCACCGCATTTCACATTGGTTTGTGATATACGACATTGGGTTTTCCATTTGCCATTGCCATAAAATGTTCCAAATGGCTAAGCGAATGGCGATTCAATTTTGCTTTTCTATTTTCCGTTGCATTTTAAAGTTTTGCACCCAACAGCAACTATGATTTAAACAGCTCGCGGAGCAGTCGACAAATTTAAACTGCAAATAGAATTTTTATCAATGATAAGGAGACTATGTTGCTAACCAATTCAAAGCCGTAAACTATGAGTTGAACAAATGGAAATAGCGATTTCGCTTAAATTGACAGAAGCAGACCTTCTGAAAGGGTCTCTCAAAGATATGAATTAAACTCTTTCTAAATTATACCAGTAAATTTGGTTCTTAAGATAGAACAACAATGTTAAAGCTGAGCAAAGAAGACACCTATAAACTTCTAAGTAAAGTTCACTTTGCTAATTGAGCTAATCCGAGAGCTGTATTATCAGCTGCCACATATGAAATTGTTAAGTCTTTTGAGGTGTTTAACCTGCAGTTAAAGTCCCTCTGGCATTGGCCCATTCAGCAGCAATATCAACACGCTGGTAACGTAACATATCAATTTGCTGCAACAAATGCTCATAATTTATAAATTTTAAATCTATTTTTCGGGAGAACGACCTGAGCGCTTCGTTTTGCGGCATGCCACGTAAACAGTAGAGAAGCGACGCGTCGCAACGGGGGAAGGGGTTGGAAATTGGGGGAATGCTTTGTTGCTGATTTATTGAAGTTTCTGTTGTTGTTTCAGTTGTTGTTGCTGTGATGGCTGTTGGCTTTATTGTAGTTGCTGTTGTTGCTGTTGCTGTTGCTGTTGTTGTTGCTGTTGCTGGTGCGTTTGCCATTGTCTGCGTTTTTGGCACTGTTAACCCGATTTTCCACTTTTCATGCAGCAACGTGAATGGTTGCGCGGCATGCATGATGATCATGTTTACGTTGCAACCCATTGCTGTCTCCCCGTCTCCCGCCCTCTTCGCTATTGCCCCCAACTGTAGTAGATGTCACTAATGGGGCGCACGTTCAAGTCGAGTCACGTCACCTTTTGGCTGTGCGACTACGACCAAGTCTTGACTTGGTCTGGATGCAGACAAGGCAGTGGCATTGGCAAAATGCATTGCGAAACGAGATCACGTAATGCGCCGCGAGATTTTTGCAATTTCATGTGCCTTCCTATCGGAAAACTATCTTTCAATTAAATTCCATTTCGAGCAGAGCATCGCTTCAATTTCAATCAGAATCATATTTTTGATGGCATCGAATGGAACAGAGTGCGAGAGAAATTGGAGGTCAAAAGTTGTGCTACAAAACGCCGAAGCACAAAGCTTTAAATAATAAGCAATATCAAAACATTGTCGCAGCTGCAGCTTGGATATGCTCTGTGAACATTTGCAACATTAATTTGATTATGAAATTGCACTGAAAATATTTTCATTGCATTTTTGGGGCTGGCCGCGTATCATTTTAAGGTATTTTCCGTACATTTTGCGGCAATAAACAGATATTTTTAGGTCAGGGGCCAATACTGAAATTTATCATGATAGCAGCGGGAGAGAGATGTGGTAGGGGATGTGGACGGTGAAGGGGTGGTTCGCTGGCAGTTTTCAACTTCATTTAATTTAATTTATTTTTCAGCAGTGACAAAATTTATGTAACAACTTTGGCCTTGTCGCTGTCCTTGTTGCTGTTGTTATTATTTGAAACTAATTTGCATAAAATGAGCGTCGAGTGTTATTTGGTTACCTGGCCCATAAATGCCACACGCACACACACACACACATACACACAAATAGAGTGGCACACACATATGTCCTGTTGGCCCTGAAGCGGTCAAATCGCAATAAATTGCCTCCTGATGACTCCTTTAAAAACGGACCAACGCAGCGTCTGCAATTCGATTTCGTTTTTATGGCGCATAAATTATTCAGAGTTTGTCTATAGTCTATAAAATGTTGAGGGTCGTTAAGTCAGCTCAGCTTGTGAGCTGGTGAGCTTGTGAGCTGAGCTGGAAATCTTCTGTTTGTCGACTTGTTGTAGCTGTTGCTGATACCCGCAGGACGTCGGCTAACCTTGTATCCCTTTTCTAAATGGACAATTTGCCCCTGGCTTACGCACTATTGTTGCCGCCCTGTCCCGTCTAAATGTTCAGTTGTCCGGTTGTCGGGCTGTCGGGTTGTCCGTGTGTCTTGGCATAAAAATCAGTTTAAGTTTGCGCCACAGTGCCTGGATTTATGCTACAGTTTTTGCAATTGTTTCTTATTCTTTCAACCATTTTACGAGTAAATTGAGAGCTACAATCGTTACGGCAAATCACTTGCAGCTTAGAGACTATCTAACAGCAATAAGTACAACCACGAATGCAAAAACTCTTTCTTAACAATTTCGTCTAACGAATCCCCCATTTTTTTTATCGCTGCGACAAATGTTTATGTATAAAACTCATGAGCAATACTTAGTAGTTTTTGTAAAAGTTGATCACGTTCACAATTTGTTTATTATTAATATCTGATGCTTGCAATACTTGGCGAATGTCCTCGACAAGTTATCAATATTAAATCAGGACTAGTCTTCAATGTTGACTCTGCTGGCTGTCTGGGTAATGTGCAGCATCATTGTTTGTCGACTCCAAGTTAACGTACTCCGAAGTCTTGAAGGACAATGCTGAGGGCCAAACAAATACGCATGAAGTTGCGCTTTTTGCCATATCGCAAAACAATTTGCTGTTTGCTTTGAGCCAAGTCAAGCCAAACGAAACGCTACGAAAAGAAACGAATGGAAGTGTTTTGTCCTCCTGGCCAATGACCCAATTAGTTTAAAAGCTCTGTCATATAATCAATATTATTTTAACAGTATTACTTATTGCTATCCTTAGCAAAATGATAGTAATCCCTTGTTTTTATGTATTTATTTCGTTATTTTATTTTACCAAATTGCACATTAATTTTGAGTATCAAATTCCTGGAAATTTCTACTATTCTGTTTGTGAGCTGTGACACGCTTGATTTGCAAATTGCCCAGCAGACGCATTAATAAAATAAAATAATGTATGAATAAATAAAATTTAATTTTTCGTAAAAACTGACAAACAGTCCCCAGTTAGTTGTGTGTGCGACAGACTCAGCCCAACAGCAGCAACAGCAACAGCAACTAACAACCCACAGCAACAACAACACTGTGACAATGGCAACTTGTCAGACAACAACATTTTTATTTTGTTTGTTTTTGTTTGCTCAAAATTGTTGTAGCATATTTGAGTGTATTTGCACAAAATACGTGAAATTACGCGAAAAGTTGGTTCCGTCTGTCTGTCTAACTGTCTGCCTGTCCGTCTGTCTGTCTGTCTGACTGTCTGTCTGACTGTCTGGCAGCAGTTCCAGCACTGTTTACATCAAGACGACGCCAATGGCATCTGGCTCCACTGGCCAAAGCGCCGCTGGGAATGAAAGGAAGCTAAGTGAATGGGGAACGTTTGTCCTGACTGACTGTTTGACTGGGCTGACTGGGCTGACTGGCTGCCCTACTGGTTTCCGTAGCTTATGCTTGTTAGTTGCCTTGGTCTGAAACAAATGCCATTTAATTTTGATGGCAAACGGTTGTGCCACCGTTGGGAATGAGCTACTTGTATATGGGCCATCGGGCGTATGCGCAACGTAGCCCTCTAAGTGGTTGGCCCAGCATATTGTTAGCCTTAACATGTGGTTAGCATTTCAAACTATATAACTATATAACTACATACGGATATATGTATGTATGTATATATGATCTCCTTATGATATACCTGTTATACTGCAATTCTTGTTACAATCCTTTCACCTCCATTTTTAATGTACTTAATGCGGAGAAAGAAAGCATTTCTTCGACACGCAGAAGATGTGATACCCTTGTGAGAGTAAAGATGGTCCTGACTAAAGCGACTCAGCTTGTATATAACCCCGAGCGGGTATAAAAATATACTCTTATTTGGCATTTGTTATCTCGCTTTCTTCCCTTAGAGTTGTTTCATTTGCAGAGTTAAATGTGCTTCACTTTATGCTTGAAATTATTAATGAGCTGCTTGCCATACAAGTTAATAATCCGCTTGGCAGCAAAGCAGAAAGAACTACGTTGTACAACATACAGTGGCAGCAACTTTTGCCTGGCAACACTTTACAGCGGAAATCTCATTTGTCATTCAGCTGGCCATTTATCAGTTGGCATTTAAAAAGCCATTAAAACCGAATCCGACAAACGCACCAAAAAACTCAAAAAAGACAAATAAAAATAATAAAAATTAAATTGAAAATGAAAATGAAAAAAAAAGAAAATAATTTCAGCGCTTTTGCAACTTCTGCACTGGAAGTAGCCGGAAAGGAATCGGCGAACCTGGCCGGGCCAAGTTCCCACTGCCAATGCAATTCATAATTTAAAAGCCAGGGACGATTGCGTTCGTCTGATGGCCCTCCCACCAAGCGTGGCACGTTCAACGAGTCACAGCAATAAATTAATATAAAAATTCCTCACGCTCAGCCAATAACAGAGAACATTGAAGCATTTTATCGCAGCGGCCAGACGACAGAGGCCCACGCAGTTGTGACTCCCAACTCCATTCAAAGATGTCTAAGATGCCAGCACACGCGAACAGTTTGCTTTTGGCCTTCGGCTTGGCCATTGTACCCGCTTCCCCCTCCCCAACAACCTGACCAGAGCAGACATTTACAGTATGCGCGAATAGAACATTGAGCATTAAAAACTATTCAACATTTATAGCATACTTGAAAGCCCCAGAGACTGAGAAATATAGACAGTGAGGACTCTTCTTCTGGGAATCTGTCCCTTCCGATCGTTGCAATACAATCGACAGTCAATTGATTCCCAATCAAGCTGTGAGTATTATCTCGTAGGATGAACTTTGAGTGTAACTAGATAAGTTTTCTTCATCTCCTTAGCATAAAAGGAAAAGAGGATAAACCGCAATATCTACAATTTTTCAAAGCTAATTGCAGTCGACATTTAAATCGTAAAAGTTCCTGAAGGAGAAGCAATGCTGCAAGGCTGCAGGCACCCTTAGCACCTTAGTCTCAGTCTCAGTCTCAGTCTCAATCTCAGTTACAGTTACAGTTTCAGTTTTGAGTCTGTCGAGATCTGAAGACTCATAAAAAGGGAAAAGTTTTGCATGTGACCTCGTTAGGCGACGACTCTATCAGACTAGCTGGGGAATGGTTGACTGGCTGCCAATGTTGTGGGGCAACTTTGTTAATGCTTTTGTCATAAATTTTAATTCGATTGCAGCGGAGACACAATCTGCACACTGCACCCTTCACCCTTCACCCTTCACTCTTCACGCCGAGATTGCCGTTCAAAGCGAGGAGGGCTCATGAAAAGTGCATTAGACAATGCTGCAAGTCAGCCAGAAACTTGGACCTAGCATGTGGCATATAAGCGGGTTTCAAGTTTTTGATAGTGCGGCTGACCACAGCAACAGCCACAGGCATTAAACTCCAGGCTAGACACAAAAGCAGACAGTCTGCTGCTTGAGCACTCAATTAATTTATGCAGCGTGAACTCAACTTTAACTTTTCGCAGTCAAACTGAATTTCAAATTAAATGAAAGCCCAAACTGAGCTGCAATATGTCCTTGGCCACAAAATTGCAGACAAAGGTGGCAGATTCTTGATATACGTTGAAAATGCGCTCAATTAATGAATTTTAAATGCATTGTCATTGTCACTTCCTCTTACAGCTGAAAGTCACCAGGCGTCGGCTCACGCTGCGTATGCGTAACACGCTATTTGCAAGTCAACCGCCGAGCCAAGCCAAGGGGACAAAAGACATTACTTATCTTTGTGTGTGGTTGCCCAGGCTAGCAGCATATCAAACAGTATGCCACTGTGGCACAAAAGCCATTTACACCATCAACTTCAAGAGAAAACTAAAATAATATTTGCAACCTTAGCATAACACGAGTTGTAATAATATTAATAATAGAAAGGAAGAGGTTCGTCTGGAGATATCGGAAAAATCATTTAGTTATTGTGCTGTCATTTGCCGCAGTTTGGTGCCACTGTGCACTGCGTGCGTTGCCTGCGAAAAAGGCTTGCGAAATGATGCTACAGCCGACTCGCATTAACTACAAGGATAATTCCGCGCGCCTGGCATGAAAAAATAACAAGAAAATGCCTGGCATCGTTCATTACCTACCTCAGCCCTTGGTTATGGCTGTGACTTGGTCTCCAGCTCAGACCAAGACGAGCGACAAGACATCCGTAATGTTTTATTGTTGTAACTGTCGCCTGGCACCATAATATATAGTCTGTGGCACATCCTGGCGCACAGCTATAGCTACAGTCGTAGCTACACACTGGCTGCTGACACAAATCACATGCAACCTTTTCTTCAGCCGACTGGAAGGATGGCTGGAGAGTTGAAAGATGGGAGTGTAGTGGCACGAGGCATGGACGGACCGCATTTTTGGTGCTCGTACGTGCCCGCATTGGACAGGTGTGCGGGCCATGGGTCCAAGGTTGTTGAAGGTAGAAAATTATGTAAGCTTAAAAGCGGAATTAGTGTACATCTCTTCGAGTCTACCTATACTCCCTCTCTCTCTCACTCTCACATTCTATCTCTCCCTCTCGTTCCATCGTCTTTTGGTTGTGCTTTTGTCTGCGTTTGTCGTCTTCCGTTTTAACAAATGTTTTGTTAGCGCGACGCTCTCAAGTCTTCCGTTTGCAAAAATTATGCGGAAACGGAAGCGACAAAAGGAAAACCACAATTGAGTGGATGTGTGTAAGGAATGTACACTTGTAAACTTGTATATTTAAGTGTACTACTGCACGAGTATATCTGTGTGTGTGTGTGTGGGTGTGGGTGTGTGTGGGTTTGTCCATACGGCCCCACACGTGACCCTCACATATTGCGACTGGTGACTAGAGAATGTTCACCTGCTGCCATCGCTTCAGAATTAGGTCTATTCAATTTTCGTTATTGAATAATGCTTGGGAATTGATAAATGCAATTCAACAACTATTACAACAAAGCTGATGAGGCAGTGCCGCACGTGTCGCGTGATAAAATTAAATGCACGTACGATTCCCCGCCATTTTGGAGTCCCGGCCCAGTGACAAATAGTGCGTGTCCTCAAGCCGACAGGATGCGTGAGCGAACGGCTAAAATTGTAATTAAATTTAGCCGAAATAGCCCAAAATAAACCATGCACTTCCTGCTTAGTCAGACAAACAGACCATTAAATATTATACCACGCCCACAGACCCACAGAGGCATACAGAGAGCAGCCCGCCCATCGATAAATCATAACAGATTCACATAATTTTTATCGTTTTGCACAATTTTGCATATGTCGCGCACACACTTCACTGGCAGCCTAACTGTAAGTGTGTGTGTATGTGTGTGTTGGATGAGGTGTACGGCATGGGTGTGTGCACCTCGCTTGGGCTTTCAAGTTAAACGTTTCAATAAAGTCGAGCACCTGTCAATAAATCGAAATTGCCTCTCGTATTATTTTTATCGTCTACGTTTCGTTTACAGTGCACAAGCTCAAGCTGCCGCATGTCAGATTGCCGCCGGCCACGCCCATGCCATACTTGCGGCAGTGCCACAACTGGCACACACACATACACACAGCCTGCAACTCCAGAGACGACCTTAGATATCTCCACATCGCCATCTTGTTCCACTTGAGCGCGTCTGCGGGTTTTAGACTGCTGTCTGCCTGTCTGCCTGTCTCACCGTCCGTCTGTCGGCCCGTCCGCCTGTCTGGCAATCTCTCTTTTGTGGTTTCACATTTTCCATTTGAGCCGTATATCGGTTTACGGTTTACATCGTCCTTTTGTCTTAGCCGCGTTTTAATTCGGTTTCACCAATCGAATTTTCGGCCAGCTTTCTTGCCATTTCGTTAGCTACAATTAAAGTAACGTTTGAAGTTGTTTCTTCTCTTCCTCTTCCTGTTCCTCTGTCTCTTCTCGTCTCCCTTCTCTGCGCCTGCGTGTGCGCTTTAATTTTAATCCACTTCCTCTTAAGCAGGACCAAATGGGATCCCCATGCACCATACTTATGAAAATGTAATAAGCAGCACACCATTATCTGAGCTCAATGCGTATGGTTGCTTTCTCTCCCTCTCTCTGTCTCTCTCTCTCGCTCTCTCTATCCCTCTCTGCCAAGTGCTTCCCAATGGCAGAAGATGTGCACCACAAGCCAAGGCACATGTCGCGGCATCCACAGCGAAATCAACAGCAACAACAACAACAGGAACAGCAACAGCAGCAGCATCTCCTTATACAGAACTCGCATGTGTCATGTAAAAAGATTCTTAAACAAGAACCAAGAGAAAAAACTCAAAAATGAAATGCGTTTCTTGGTTGTGAGTGTCAGGTGTGTGGGGAAAGGCGATGAATATATTTTGTACAATGGGCAAAATGAGTTATATTGTCAAATGATTTACATTTTTTAATAGACGACTCTTTTCATTTCTGTTTATTTACTTTGCCTTTAAGTTAATTTGTGGATGTACACATTTGCTAGTTATTTTGCAATTAATTGGAACACAGTCAAATTTTGCGAAGCACTCTTAGCTACAATTAAGCTGCAGGTTAAAGTAATGTAAGGAAGAAAGAGCATCTTAAGTGCAGATTCTCATGCTTATGGCTCCACTGTTTCCTGATGTCCTTGGGCAAGTCGTTGCTCTGGAAGAGTAGCGCAACAAACAAGCGAAATATTATTTACGAGCTGTCAAATCCCAGTTAACATGCTTTATGCAGAGACTGAGGACGAGTCATAGTGTGTATGTGGGGTTGTGTGTGTTTTAGCTGTGGTCGCATAGTTGGCTGAGAGATAACCTCAGATTCAGCAACAGAAACAGTTCCAGATACAGTTACAGATACAGCTATAAATACATTTACAGACTCAGTCACATACACAGATACAAGCCTGCCGTCTTGACGCACGACCTCGAGAATGTTGAATTGCATGACGACGCGGAATAGCAGGCGAAGGAGCACAAGGATCAACGGCGGGCAACAGGCATAATAAAATAAAAATCATAAATAAAAAAAAGCAGGCGGCCAAATGAAACCACGAAAAAATAATTTAAATTTATGTACTTCTGTGCATTTATTTGTGCGTCGCATCTTGCCACCGCTGCTTCTTGCAACATCGCGACGTGTTCTCCACAAGACATTAAATTCAATTTGCATGTGTGTGCGAATGAGTGTGTGCATGTGTGTGTGTGTGTGCGAATGAGTGTATGTATATGCCATCCTGCCACTCAGCGTCAGTTACAGTTGTCCGGATCGAAGGAGGAGTGCGGCGATTGCAAGGACTTTTACAGGCAATGGCGACCTGTTGTGTTGTTTAAGGAATTACTTAAAATGTTAAATGAATGCCCAAGTATGAGTGCTCGTGTGTGTCTGTGTGTGTGTGTGAAAGCCTTAAGCCTGCACGCATGTGAATGAAAAATATGCGACATTTCCTTTTGTGTAACTCGTAGCAAAAGCTTCGAAAATAATAATGAAAATTGTATTTCAACGTGAACTTAATATATGTATTACAACATAATATATAGCATGATAATTATATATATTTAAAATGTCCTGCTTATGCATATGCTATTTACAGGGTATTGTTGTTGGGCATACCTTGTCTGCTAGTCCTACTGCCTGTTTATTCAAAATTCGCTGGGTCGAAATATATTTATGCGTTGCTGCTGCTCACATGAAACACAGTGAAGGCGTGAGTGAGTGAGTGAGTGTGTAGGACTGTATGTGGGAGTGTGTGTGGGTGTGTATGTGGGTGAGTGTGCTTGACAATGCGTGCGTCAGCTCGACAAGTTTCCTCAAAAAGCGAGACAAGTGGAAATCCGTTAAAGAAATACGTGAAACAGATAAAGGAGCTGCTGTTGCTGGCACACAACGACAACTGCTCTTTGCATGTGTGTGTATGTGTGTGTGTGTGTATGTGTGTGCATGTGTGTGTGTGGAAGGAAGAAGGCTCACATGCTTATATGTATGTGCCTGTGAGTGCACAAAGATATGTCGTCAGCAGCAAATAAAAATTAATTGAAAAATGTTTATCAAGGACTTTATGATTAAAATGCAGAAACAAGCATAAAGCAGACAGAAAATGAGAGAGAGAAAGAGACAAACAGAGAATAAGCAATGTTGGGAAAATGAAAATTAATAAAAATTTCTCGTTACTTATCCTGGCGAATTCTGGGCATCAGCAAATGAGCGCATCATTCACGGATTATCCAAGTGAAGTTGCAACACTAAAACTATGAAATGCCACGTGGCATGAGCGTAGCTCACTTCAAAAAGCAGCTGCACTTAGCATATGCCACACACACGCACACACACGCCCACACACACATATGCATCTATAATTGTGGTAGAACCAACAATAAAGCGTTGAGGCAAATATGTATTAAAATATTTTGTGGCAAATACGCGCGCCAAACTAAAAATTATGCAACGCATTAATAATTTAACGAGCGCTTATCCGCTTAGTGCAACGCCTGGCATGCGGTGCAGTAAGCGGGGCAAGGCGCGCGGGGCAGGAACATGCAGGCAGATTGGTTTGCAAATTGTGGACTGTGTGGGTGGAAGGGGGAAGAGGACGAATTGTCGAGCTGAAGCTCGAGTTCGTTGCCTGTTGCCTGCCACTTTTAGTATTTTAATTTTGACATTTACTATGCGTTGCCAACGAGAACGCGGGACAGAGAAAGCGAGAGAGAGAGAGAGAGAGAGAGAGAAAGAGAAATACAGAGAGGCTGAATGTAAGCAAGAGTGAGCTGCAGATCATTGGCGCTGCATAATGCCGTCGAAATGTTGCATCAACACAAATTGGGCAGAAGTAATATGCAAACATTAACACAAAAATCAGAATCCAACCTAATTGGCAGCAGTCACAACTTTTGTCAGCTTTTCCTGCGCATTCGCAATTATAAATTCTCCCCGGCAAATTATATATGTATACAGACAGACAGACAGACAGACACACTCATACATATATATGAGTCTAGTGATATGTTTGCACTTGGCTAACAAATGGAACGGGGAATGTAAGAAGCGGGGAATCTCTGATTCAATCGGAGCGAATTTACATTACAATTTTTTAATTAAATAGACCAAAAATGTTATTTTTATACAGAAAATAAAGAATTGCTTGAAGTTGCTAGATATACAAAAATAAAATAATTTAGAATAAATTAATCTATAATTCAAATTCAAATTAGCAAAACTAAATTGCGTGTTTTGATGTGCATGAATATATTTCGAATATTTGTTAAATATATTTTTAGAATTTTTAAATAAATAACAAGTAGTATTTGTAATTAATTGTTTTAATATATAGATACTATATATACTAAATTCAGTTAAAATAATAATTGTATAATATAAAATTGCAACACAATACAATAAAATATACAAATTATGAAATATAAATATTAAATGAATTGGGTAATTCATTCCAAAGTATTTTATCTAAATGGTAATTATAAAAACAAAATAATTTAATTAATTTGCTGCCATTTATTTTTCCCTTTATTGTCGAGATATTTACAGCTCTTTCCACTAGTTAAGCAGAAGCAATTGATAGAACGATTTGTAGCTGTTGCCAACTAGGGGGCGCAGCGGCCACGCCCTTGCCATTAGAGTGGTGCTTCTTGTGCTTAAGCCATCTTGTGGAATTAATATTAAGATGCATTCTTGCAGTGCATTAAACTTTATCAGCAGTTGGCAAAACCCTACGAGGCGAAGAGCCCGAGGTTGTGGTTTGGCCTTAGTATGTGCAAAGAGCATGAGACATAGAGAAAGGGAAAGAGTGAGTAGAGAGGAGAGGGAGGAGTACGTGTGCTAGTGTGTGTATTTTAAAATGCAACAGATGCGCCAAATTAATGCGACCATTAAATTGTATTAGCGTGTGCAAAATGTAAAGCGCATTTCCCGCTCGAAACTCAAACTCGAACAGAAACAGAAACAGAGAGAGAAACAGAAACAGAAACAGAAGCAGCTTCCATTGAGCTGTCACAAGGGAAGCGAAGGGGAGTGGCGAAATCAGCTTGTCAATGTATTTGTCTGTGTGTATCTGACTGCAAATGTATACGGATGCGCTTTGGTATCGCCCGCAGTTAGTGTGCGTTGCATTTGCTGCAAATTTGTGTGTGAATAAACATGAGAGTCGTTGCATTAATGCGCATACAAAAGCCAGCAGCGCCACCTCTCCCCTCCTTCCGATTCTCTCGATCCCTTACCCACTCATAGCCGCGCGCACGTTCGCTATCGTCGCACCCCCATTGCCAACATCGACATAGATTTAAATATCCCAGTCAGCAGACAAATGCATCCGCTCAATACTTAAATATCAGCAGCAGCAACACTAGCAGCAGCAGTAGCGTCAAGTTTATGTGGCACGCCACAAACTGTAGCCGCACACACACACACACACACATGACACACCAGCACATGCACACACCCACACACACACACAGGTTCAATGCAAGGCTGCCTTTTTGCAATAATTCCACATGTGTATGTGCGTGTTTCGTTGCATTCTTATTAGTGCAGCTTCAACGCCAGCAACACCGCAGCAACAACAACAGCAACAACAACAACAGCAACTGCAACAAGAGAATTTAATATCTAGATATATCGCAGATTCTGTAGAGCTCGGCATTTGGTATTGAGCACTTCAATGGAATGTTAGATAAAATAATTAATTAGCCTTTATACCTTCGCCCAACCATGCTCACAAAGGGAGGCGGAGGTCGTTGTCGGGCATAAAAATGGCGTTAATTAGGTGCGGCTGTGTGGTAGGCACATGTAGATATTTATTCATTAGTCGGCAGCATAATTTGTTTCCATGCTTTGGGGCAGGCAAGCGAAATTAGCGCCGTTTGCTGTTGCAATTACAATTCGAGCAACAGCAGGAATAACTGCAGCGCATGGAATGGGCGCTACAAAGGCCCAACTAATAGGCTTCTAATTGGGCGTCGGCCTGTTTTTCCGTAGAACACAAGCTCGCCAGATGCATTTTCGTTGGCGCGATTCTCCTATTTTGAATTTGTATTCCAATTAAAGCACATCAGCTACCGCAGGCAACTAATGTTACACGTATTCAATGCAGACAGTTGCAATGCAGACAGCAAGAGCAACAACAGGAGGCAACAGCAGGAGGTTGTAACAGGAGCATGGGGCAGCTGGATTCCAGCTCCAAAGTTTAGCCTTATTAGTATACCAATCCGAGCATTCACATAATACTCCTATAGCCGTATCCATAACCAAAGCGCGCTTCTGGCAATAGCTTCGCCTGCCTGCCTCCCCTGCCGATTGCCACCTTGCCACTCTGCAGTTGCTGCAACACTTGCCTCTCGCAATGCATTGTTAACTTGCCAAATATCTATTACTAATTGTTGGCAACGGCTACAGCAACGGACACATGGTTAATTACAATGCGGCTGATGAAATGAGGGGTAGAGTGGTAGGAGAGGGGGGTTGTTGTGGTGCAGGCAAACAGCAACGGATACTGCAGCCGCCACCTACAAACTGTGCAGCCGTGGCTGATAAGCTTCCAGGTTATCCAAAACCTGATGAAATAGGCAATCCCTTTAAACTCTGCGATTGATTTGAAGCATTCGCAGGTTGATCGTTGTTGAGCTGGTAAAAATGGTAAATCTGCTGTAAAATGTTGCCCTGCTAACCTTTAGCATTGACAACTGATTAACTTGGCTAAGTCAACTGATCTAATAAATATGAATTAAGGCCGAAGCTTGCAGCGCACGCAGCAACTATAATTATATTAATGAACAAAGTTACTTACAGGCACGCACACCCGCACCCGAGTAGGCACACACACACCCACTCAGGGGGTGCTGTGGGGATGGTAACAAAAGCACAAATATCAAATTGGGCGCGGGGATAGGTAAGCAGGGACAGAGGTTTAACAATGCACTCCGCATATATTTGCATAGGAATATTAATGCCATAATTATTTGCCACATGGACACAATGCTCAAATTTGTGCAATATTTAGCATGTCTATGCTAACATGCTGATTTGTGCTTGTATGCACTTGTGCACGAGTGTGTGTAAGCCTGTGTATGTGTGTATCCTTGTTTGTATCTGTGCTGTTGCTACTGGCGATGTTGTATTATTGCAGTTGGGTATTTTGAGGCTGTGAAATATTTCGGTTTCACTTAAGAACTGCTGTTGCAACTATAACTGATGTTGTTGTTGTTGTTTCTAGTGGCACTGCTGCTGTTGCTATTGTTGTTATTGCCGTCATTACTGCTACTTGGGGTTGCAGGTTATGCATACATATATTTAATGCAACTCAATTAATTGTCAATGCCCAATTGTTAACTCGACGCAAAGTTACAGACGTGGCAGATGCTAAAGGCCCAGCGCTTATACTTGCGAGACTTTCAATCAGTCAATGTGGAAATCAGTCAATCCGGCAAATTGCATAGAATACCTAAAATATTTAATGCAATTGACTTGACTAAATTCGTAATGCAAGGCCAACGAATAATGCGCAACGAAGCGAAAATGAATACTTAAACTTATGCCAGATTAATTAGAAATTAAACCAGTTGTAATGCAATTAGTTATTATAAATAATAAGTTTATTATTGTGATTGAAGTCTGTCTGTGTCGTCCGACTGTCTGTTGCGGTCTTATGCAACGCCCCGTCATCTGGCAATGAAATCAACTTAAAACGCACGCAGCTCTACTTCTCGCATATTGAATGAATGCACATGGCTTTCATTGTTCTTGTTGTTGTTACTCATATTGTTGTAGGCATCTGTGTGGCAGCTTGGGCTAAGTGCGGATTAAAGGTGAAATAACGGAGTGCACAGCGAAATGGCAACCAGCAACCACTGCTGCCACTGCTGCCACTGCTGCCACTGCTACCACTGCTGCCACCATGAACCACCCGCCTAAGCCAAATACCACTCAAGCCGATCCGCTGCTAGAAGTAATGCCTTTGCATTAGCGTGCAATTTGCTCATTTGCAGTCAGCCAGTTTTACGACGCAGCCAACCCAGTTGAACCACCCACCCACTCAGCCATCTGGTGAGTGTGAGTGTGAGTGTGAGTGTGAGTGTGAGTGTGAGTGTGAGCCACCAAACCAGACAACATGCACGCGTACTTAGCATTAATCCTGCTCTTTTGCCGAGGCTGCATTGCATTTATTTATCAAACAATTTCAATATGCTTATGCTGCGTAATCTCTCCCAGCCATCTCTCTTTCTCTATCTCTATCTCTTTCTCTTTCTGTCACCTCTCACTTTTACTCTTTCTATTGAATTCTGCGCTGTCTATTGTTTTATTGCATAATGGCTCAAGTGTCTGTGTGTGGAGGGGAGAGCGTGGGTCTGTTTGTTTAGGATTAGAGAGTAGCGTCGTCCAAGTTTAACTCGTATGTTTGCCTTTGGTTTTTGCAACCCCTGCAATCGGAGGGAAATTGGAAAAAGTAGAGGGAAGTAAGTTTTTATTGTGGTTGGTTCTTTCTGCTGGCACACTGGCCGACCCTTGACCCTGAGCTCTAATTTGAGTTTGACATTTATGTCAATATTTGGTCAGTCATTGTTCGCACTCGCACATGCACTTGGTTTACCTCACACTTCCTTCTTTTCTCTTTCTCTCTGTCTTTTCCCTCTTTCCCCGTCCGTCAGACATCGGCTTTATTATATTGTTACGCTTGGTGTCCTCATTTCGAGCCTGTTTGTTTGTCTCCCCTGTTTGACACCCCCTTGTGCTGCTTTTCTTTATACTCGTTTGCCTGCGGTTTGCCTGCCGTGCCACATGCGGGTCACCTCGAACCTCATTTCTCGGACCTGCTGAGCCTGGGCAGGGGACTAAGAAAGGTCTGGGGACAGGGACTGGCCAATCGGCTTGGTGACACCGACACTAATAGAAATTTATTGAACATACTAAAATACAATTAAATAAATTATGAGATTTACTCATACCCCAGCCAGCGGACGCATCTCTTATAATTTTTTGAATAAGCCCCAGCGGATGCCATCCGCTTTGTTTCCCATAAAGTGCCGCCCCCGACTGCCCTCCTTAGCTCTAGGGTAATTGAGAACAGAACAACAGACCACTGCGTGGCCAGAGAGATAATCGGAGTGCGTGCTTGCGTCCAGGTGAGCAAAACTGTGCAAAGGATTTCTATTAAAAGCCGCAACAAAGTAGCGTAAAGTAAGACAAAGTAGAGATTCCCGGGACTCGGTTCTGTGGCACTAAAAGCGCAACATGTTGCCTCAAGTAGCACACACACACAGACACAGACAAACGCAGACAGACAGACACTAAGACACCAAGACACTGAGAGAATGGCCACAGAACTCAGACATAGACATTGCCTACTTTGTCTAGCGCTCATCTACATGCCGCCCCGTAAATTATGGAGCTGTGCACGTCTGGTCATTAAGCCAAATAAAACCGGCGCAAGATTTATACATGCGCCCCTGAGCCACAGCCGCAGCCAAAGCCAGAGACAGAGACAGAGGCAGAACTGAAGGCCAGACGGCGCAACAGAAGGCGTGGAAGCGGAAGCTCTCGTTACTGGGTAACTTTCAAATGAACTACACAACTGCGTGTAGAACCGAAGCAGCTCGACGCAGGTTGACTTGGAATGGGTCGAATGGTGGAGTGGCGGAGAGGCGACGAGGCGAAGAGACGAAGAGGCGTTGTGGTTTGGAGTTCACTCATTCCTCGATTTTTGCTGCTGTTCGCGTTAACTTTTTGATATAAATTTAACTGCTGCTGGCCGGGCACTTAATTTCCTTCTAGCTGCCTCTCCTAGTACTCCACTCCTCTCCCTCTTTCTCCTTCTCTGCTACTACACACGTGCAATTGGAGTCCTAAAAAGATGCAGCATTTAATCTTAGTTACGATTAGCCAGACCAAATAAACTTATATTTGGCTAAAAGCAGCCTCACTTTTACGTTACGCATTCAGTTAATAAGATCACGTAATTTATTTCATTTGGTTCGCTTGTCAGCATATGCTGCTCGCACTTCCTTTCTATATGACAGCTCATCTATAGAATGCCGTGGAGGGATAATAATATTAATTATAATAATAATAGAAAAGGGTCTAAAGGGCAATAGATGCTAAGTTTAGTCATTTGTTATAATTTCACATATAAAGTCCTTTTTCAATATATAAACACAATTTGGACTGTGGAAACAGCTTGTCGGCGAAATGGTTAGGCTAATTCGATGTTACGATTGTCGTTAAAAATATAAATATTTCTTTCTATTTCATAACTATTACATTCAGCAGTTCAACTTCAACAAATGAGAAAGTCTCTGACCCAAAATAATAGCTCTTAATGTTGTGCAGAAACTAAGATCTATTGGGAGAAGCAGAGAACTTGCTTAGGCATAGATTTTCATAAGCATATTATATAAATAAAACTTGAGAACTTGTAGTAGAGCTGCTACAGAATGCCAGCTGCTTGGCTTTAAATATTCGAAACTGCGGCCAGTTACTATGTAAATCCCGACAAGAGAAGGAAATAGTTGTAGCATAATTTGTTGCTGGTTTAAATGTTGAATTACGAATAGTTAGGGCAACTTAGTACAGACTACAATTTCGGAATACAGTTGGCTTAATATGCTCGTATGTGTATGTGTGTGTGTGTGTCGGAGACAACTGTTAAGCACACATTTTGGTCGGGCAAGTCAACAAAGTGGCGCTGAAACTTTATCCAACACTTGCCAGTTTTTGGCCAAGATATTCAAGCACTCAGAATCGTGCAACTTTGAAGTGCATTGCAGCTGCCAACATGCGTCACGCACTGTAGAAACCAAAGCATACGACTAGCATAGAAATAGAACTAGAGAACACTTGGCCCATTGTTTTTAAGCGAACCCGAAAACGGGCGAGTGTCTTAAAAATTCAAGGCAAGTGCAAACTTTTGGCCCAAACACTTTGCGCAGTCATAAAAAAAAACTATATCGCAGGCATAGCATGGCGCAGCATAGCATAAAATAAGAAACAACTGTAAAAACCTAAACCAAACTAACTGCAAAATGGTTTACCCTGCCCGCAGTTGGCAGTCCATAGATCCTTGGATCTTTGGGTCCTTCGTCGTCAGTCCGCATGCACCACGAACCATGGACCATGGACCATGGCCCAATGGCCCCAAATGCGCACTAAAATTACTAAATTTTCGTACGCAACATTTGAGCCAGCCAAGCTTGAAAGTTGGCCCATGCTGTTGGCCAATAAATTGCCAGGCATTCAGTTGGCTTTAAGATTTCGCCAAGCTGTTGAAAACGGGCTTGGTGTGGTTTGGCTTCTCTACTAAAACACACAAAGGCCAAACCAACCAAGCAACCAACTATCGATTGCGCACCCTTTTTGCCACTTTTGGGCGCGAGTAGCTGCGCCATTGTTTGCCATCCTCAGAGCGTATACCCTGTATATACACTGGCAGCTAACAGGGCAGTTGAAAGTATGTTTAATGCGAACATTTTAAATAGCTTTTGGCTTTCAAAAGCTTACTTAAAATACTGATTGAAACTTATATTCCGCATAAATAGCTTAAAAAAGTCCCTCACTGCAGTCTAAAGTTTTCACCAGGTTCTTGTGCTCTGTTGACTTCGTCAAAGTTGCTCAAAGATTGTTTGCAATTAAGTATGGTATTCAAGGGGTATTGTGTAGTCATAACTGGCTACTGCAGACGTTTATCTTAGCCATTTTCTTGCTCTCGCTGTTGCCGGTTTTGTTGTAGTTCTATTGTTTTATTTGTTTTTAATTTTGCGAAGTAAGTTTTTAAGTGCAGCATTGAGCGTCTGTTTAGCATCGCAGACTTTGCCATTTGCAATTTGCAATTTGCCATGGGGCGCCATAATTATTTTGTTGCAATTAAAAGTCTTGACACTGTCGGCATTTGAATTTTCGGCTAAAGGTTCACTATGCTCCTTTGCCAGCGTTCGAGTCATAAACTCGGCATTGGCATTCGAGCCAAAATGAAACTTACGACGCGTCGTAGCCAAAAACTCCAACTGCAAGTGCAATTTTTGAGCAAACTTTTAGTGACAAACTTCATAATTATTTCCTGCATATGTGGAGGCAGTTGACGCAGTGGAAGGAAGGAGCACAGATTCCTGCGCTGAAACAAAAAGGGAAATTTAAAAAGGGAGAGATACAGAGAGAGAGGGAGAAAGACAGGCATAAGCATGCTCCGGGTCAGGTTGAAAAGCACCTCCAAACCTTTGACAGCTTGTGAACTTCGCGACCTTCAGCATTTGATCATTTGGCACGCGGCATTTGATTGATGGCCTCGAAGGGAGGCCAATTCAAAAATCAAAGAACCCCCTAAAGAATGCGGCATATACATTGCAAGTAAAATGTGGCCATAAAATTTCAATTTATGCCTATTAATAGCAGACAATGCCAAGGCTTTTGTTAGCTAAATATAATAATTCAATGCGCCAGCTATTGTTTCGCCAAAGCTCGCGAGGTGGGTTGGTGGGGGGAAGGGAATGTTTCTATCTCAACTTCATGCCGAACCCTCGCCATTTTACATAGAACGAAATTAATTTTAAATTATGCATGACCAAGAATAAGTAGAGTGACGGTAGTGCGCTCGCTAACCACCAGGGATTTCGAAATTTTCACCTGCCAACATTAACCCAGTGTAGCGGTGAGGGTGGTGCGATGATGGGGGTGTATCTTGAGTATCTGCACTGTATTAAATTTTATTGTAGCGCAACTTAAAGACTGCGCAACCGGCAGCTGCCCCTCAACTTCCTCTTGCCCCGCCTGTCGGTAGTAGAAAGTGCAGCCGGCAACAGTTTTACGAGTGGCGAGTTTTTTGCATTTATTGAGTAATAAAATCGTAAATTTTCCATGCCATGTTACAAGTGAATGCGATGGCGTCTTCCACACTACCACAACCCGCGTTGTGCCATCTCTTTTCAACTTCTCAGACTTTCCCTTGTTCGGCAAGCCTCAGGCATTGCAATTGTTGGCCATTCAACAAGCTTTGGTCCTGCCTTGGCCTGGCTATTGCCACAGGTGCCTCATCCTGCTGTCTGGTTGCCACTTTCTAACGAGCCGTAGCCCGTCTTATTTCTCTTGCTCATCGCCATAGTCGTTCTATCGCAGAGCGCGCGATTCCTTTGTGTGCCATTGTCGAAAATTGAATTTCAAATTATTTTCACAGCTCTCACTCGACTTGCTTTAGGGGGCACGACCCCCTTCTTTCGCTGCTCCTCAGAATCCACTTGACTGACACTGAGCCATGAGCTCGACTGTTGTTAGTCGACTCTCTAGTCTCTGCTGTCTCTCCAGTCGCTGGTCTCTCTATAGTCCGCTGTCTGTATAATCGCAGCTTTATTAATTTTTTATCGCCTACTTGTGCGGCTATTTTCTGCATTTTTATTGGAAATTAAAAATGCTAATGTCTCTAGCGTCCTCAGTCGCATGACGGCTTTCACTTTTCAACAACTTCTGGCCCTGGACTTGGCCCTGTTTCCGACGCTTAACTCTCTCTCTCTCTCTCTCTCTCCTCTCTCTCTCTCACTCTGTCTCTCTTTCTCTCTCTCTCTCTCTGTGTCTCTCTCTTCCTCTCATTCTCTCTTGGCCGGTCCAACACATTTAACGCTGTTTTAATTTGTACTCAAAAATGTATAAAAGTTAGTTACTTCCAACGTCTCCATCTCCCGCCTTTGTCTCTGACTGTCTGGCTTAATAAAGTCGGTGCTGCCCAGCTTTGATCTCATCTCAGCCTAGTGGGATTGCCCTCCCCTTCTGTGTCCCTCTTGGCCTGACCAACGCCATTGCTTTTTATGCACTGAGCTGTTAATGATGTGGCAAATTATTATGGCAACTGTCGATTGCCGAATGTCGACAGTCTGAGTACTACTTCAAAGTCGGGAGGATACGTTTCTTATCGATATGCATTCAAGCTGAGTGGGCATTGGTTTTGCCGACCTCTTGTGCTCTCATATTGGCCATTTGATGTGGTTTCTTCGCTTCGTTTATTGTAAATTTTTGTTTTGGTCTGGCAAACGTTGGCTCGCTTCCTCAGCCGCTCAGTTTCAGCCCTGGGGTGCATTTGTTGGCCACATAAATTCCGGCCCACATGTCGCGACCATAACATTTTGTTTTGGCCAAGCAATTTGCTAAATTACCCATGCTGTACTTATTTGTATTCTTCATTTTCATTTTCGTTTTAGCGTTAGCTTTTATATTAATATAAAACAAATAAACAACTATTGATAAAGCGAAGTCGAATACCAGATACGCTGCAATTGCAATCAGAAGAACTCATCGGGATTCCTCGAGCTCAACTTCATCTTGTAGTTTCAAACTTGTCATGCTTTCCAAATGATCATTTGTACCCAAGTGAAAAGTAAGTGTGCGCGTTTCGTGCATTTTTGATTCGCGTGCCAAGTTGGCGGTGACGGGCTTATAATTTCTTGACAAAGGTGCATATAATTTGCACAGCTTTTAGCTCTGCCTGAACGCTGCTAAGCGCGGCCAGTCACGTGCCACGTGGGCCAAGTTCCCAGCTCTGTGCCCACCTCGCTGCCTGGGTCCCATTTCCAGTTTCCGCTGCAGCCTTGAAACATTGAAACAGGCTCCTAGCTCTGGGCCTGTCAGAGCTATCCAAGTCAAGGAAAAAGCAGGCACAAAACAAAAGTCAAATGTCATGTTTATGTCATGTTACCTTCTTTCATTTCTTCTTCTTCTTCCTCTTGTTCTGCTTGTGCTTCTTTATTCTGTGCGTTTTATTTCACTTTGCCTTTTGTTTGCCTTCTTTTTTTGGTGCGTTTGCGTTTGCGTTTCATTTTATTTGTTTGGAAATATTTCACTTACTCTGACATTTCGCCTGCCACTGCCACAGCCATTGCCACTGATAAAGCCTGAGCAACAAGACGAACCCCTAACCCCTAAACACCACTCTGCCCCCACTCCTGCCGCAAATTCTCAGAACATCCCTGTGCGTTCGCACCCACACGTCGTTTTATGACATTTACTTTTATGACAGGTATTTGTGTGCCCCTTTCTTATGCAAGCGTGAAAACCAACTGAAATATTAATTTGGTACTTTATTGCGCATACGCCGCGTTGCCCTGCATGATTTATCACATCTGGCTGCAAGCGGCAAACAAATTTAATAAGTATTAGTGGATCAGAATTTGAATTGGATTCAATCAATCTCGGAGTGCACTTGCACTTATCATGCTAGAAAACAAACAACCAGTTTTAAATCAAAATTCATGAGAGAGAGAAAAGAGAAGAATGGGGAATGCAAGATTAAACTAAACGGCTCTCTGCTCATTTTGTGCTGGAGATAAGCAACAGTGCAGTAAAAGGAATTAATTCATTTAAAAGTTTCACATTAAAAGCAAAAACAACAACAACAAAATGTGAAACAACAATGAGCACAGGGAAAAAGTGAAAAAAGTGTAGCAAAGTTGAAAACAAAACTTTTTAAATATGCTCGTCTGCTCGTTGGCTTTGCCTTTAACTCCTTTGGCGCTGCTGGTTTCCTTTTATTTCACATCCTTTATTTTTATACTGTTTTTTTTTTTGGCAACTGCAGCAAAACAAATTGCAAATTAAGAACTAATTGGCTTACAGAACCTAAAGCAGCCATTAAAAGGCGAGGCTAAAGGTAAAGCAACTTAAAAGCCGCTTTCACTTTAAACTTTGCCGCAACTTGAGCAACCAGAGATCACAAAGAAAAAAAATGTTCTCCAAAGAAATCAAAGAGGTGCGAGCTACGCTGGAGTAAGGTACAAGGCGGGAAGCCTGAGGTGTAAGGTGCAAGGCGTGTGGCAAGAATAGCAAGCAATAAAAGCGCAAATGCATGAAGAAGCAGCACAAACAACAGATACTTCACGGTTCGTTCAGCTGCTGTTGCTGCTGCCGTTGCTGTTGTATATAATTAAAACAGAAGCAACAACTGAATGGCAAGCACTGTCAGCAAGACCTTCAAGACGTTTTAGCTCTTATTCTTAACCGGTTAGTCTGTCCAGTCGTCTCGAGCTCGAGCTGTTGCTTGTCGCTTCTTGTATTTGCGTTCTATGTTTGCGCTTCGCTTGGTCCCTTTTCGGTATCCCTTTTCAATTATTTAGATAATTATTTGCACATTTAGAACAAGGGGTTTTACATTTCTGAGCTGTTAATTCGTTCTTCGCATCGGTTATCACTTGACATTACATTGCGTATACGCCGCCTGTGCTAAGGGTCTCTTGACGCTCTTCGCGCGATGGGAGGGAAGGCGTCACTCTGTACTTTAATTTACTTAATTTATTCAATCAATTTACACTTAAGCATATCACTGACTGAGTCCCACTCACTGACTCTTTGACCTGTCAGCACATTATGAACTCAAAATAAATAATAAAAATCCGTAAAATGAAAGAGAGCAGCGGCCTTGTCGAGCGCTGTCACTGAGCGTTGACAATCAATGCAAACAGCGTCGTAATCGCATTGACCAGGCCAGGCAGCCAACAGCCAGCAGCCAACAGCCAACAGCCAACAACCAACAGCTAACAGCCAACACTTGGGGAATATTCGTATTGCTGGTGATGCTGTCAGCAACAACAATAATGACAATCACATCCCCAGCAACCACAACAGCAACAACAATGTAATAAATAAATACAATTAAACTTCTTATTGACTCTTGTGTTAACTGCCGCCCTGACATTTCAAGATGAGCTTGTGGTGACAGCCAATAAACAAAAGATGCACACAAAGAAACATCTTCTTAACTTTTCAATTTTCTTGTGTCACCATCATCAATTACATGGCTCGCGCAACTGCTACTGTAAATACTTATAAGGTAAAATACAGTAAATTAATTTGAGAGTTTATGGATCTGCAAACACAAGTAAATCAACAGCTGCAGATACTATGTCGTTTCCCAACAGCCAGGTGTGAGCTTGGTATTCCAGTTAATAAAGGTGGAGAATGGTAGAGGAGTGGGTGATATGATGAGGCATCAGCAATCTTAGGAGGTCACTGAGGAAGCATCTCTTAGATAGTCGCCTGATATGTTCATTTAGTAAACAGGAACTATCTAAATTGCTGGCTAGTTCTCTGTGACTGCTATATTGATTTTGTAAATAAAAATTAAACAGTTGTAAAAGGAATTCCCGTTTCTCCCATATGGTTAGTTCACATAGCAACATATGTTTCAGCATGATATTTGAGATGAATCAGGTTGGAGAAGGGTAGCTGTGGGTTGGGTTATTCCACCTACGCATTGTGAGGCTAAGTAGCTGAGAAATGCATTAAAATTGCAACAGTTCATGTCGAGTTATTCTGCTGAATCACTTGCAGCTCTGACCAGCTTCCAAATTCGGCGCATTCAGAGGCAGAGCTTTGAAGGCAGGGAAAGTAATCACAGCAATGGCTTTTGTGTTATTTCATTTGCAGTGCAAAGTTTTGGAGTTTGCAGTTTGGCTGTCGGGCAGTTTTTAAAAATTAACACACAACAAGAGTAACATACACACATTCACAAACACACACACACACACACACACCAGCACTCACACACATGTGAATGTATAGAAATGCAGGGCAACAACATGTTGGCAATCACAACGAGCGCTGGCAGCACTTCCGGACTGGCTTTCTGGAAAGCTGCAGCTGCCTCTTTTATTATTATTATTTTCGTTTTTTTCCTCTTCTATGGGTTTTGCATTTTTTGGCTGCTGGCTGGGCAAACATTTGAAAACTTTTCACATTTACATCCAGTGGTGCTGTTAGAGCGTTTTATTAAATTATTAGACACACTAGCACCATACACTCGAACTGTAACTGGCCAGAGGTCCGAGTTCCGAGTTCCAAGTACCAAGTACCGAGCTCTAACTTCCAAATGGGCTGCGAGTGGAGTCGTAAGCTGCCTTCTGTTTTTGGGACTGTTGGGCCGCATAAATTTCATTGCTCTAGACTCTCGACTGAAAATGAGCCACACGAGTCGCACTTTGGGGATGGAACTGCGACACTGACCATTTACACATTTTAAAAGGACGCTCAACTAAAAATTTGCGACCCTTTCGCGACACGCATAACAATGCGACCAGAAGAGTTGGTCGGTCGTAGGGCGGAGGACATCAGTCAAGCCGACTTGCTTAATTAATTATGTCGTCTTTCAGTTTAAAGGCGTTTAAGCAAGGATGGTTCTTGAAAAATGCCACTGCCGCATGCCGACAATGAAAAACGCGACCGCAGCGCTGGCAGCTACAGCAGCAGCAACAACAGCAGCAACAGCAGCAACAACAGCTACAACAGCAACAAAGGCAACAAAAGCAACAATGCAGCTGACTGACTAACTGCCGCAGAGTGACCCAAATTATTCACGATGAGGCGAAATGCGGACTGCGGGCATGAGAAGCTGCCTGAATAAGGGCCAAGGGGTTGACGATGATGGCTTGATGAGTTGTGAGATGGCAGCAACGTCAGCGGCGCTCGCATTGTATGAATAATTTTTTACTCGTTTTTCTGACAGGCCGCAAAATGAAATGAGGGACGAGAGACGAGGGACGACGAGCGGAGGACAAAGGACAAAGGACGATACTGTTAAGCGTATGCAAGAAATCTTTTCTACGCCGTTACGTGAAGTCATAAACTGCACAGAAAAGACATTGTGCTACCTGCGAGGCGAAACTTTGTTAACTTTTGCCGCGAGTTCATCAATAGAGTAGTTAACTCATCGCGAGTTTACGCTGAATTCGTTTAGCATTAATGAAACTCAAATAAAAAGCAGTATAAGCGGTGAACAAAACGGAATATACTTGAAATGCGTATACTACACAACCATTCTTTGTATATAAATATGTGTGTGTGTGTGTGTGTGTGTGTGTGTGTGTGTGTGCGTTGTATGCAACTTCAAACGAGGCACGCAAAGCATTTTTGATTAAGCACTCGTTTCGTGTTTGACTTTGGGCACACGGCCCATGCCATGCAGCGTATACGCAATATGAACTTTGCCCTCAACGTGGCTTATTTAAGCGCTCTTGCCATCAATCCTTTGGCTGATGTTAGCTATTTACCTACCCCACCGCACCACTCGCCACTCTTACACAAGCCCCTTCTCTCCCATTTGCACAGCTTTCTTTTACGCGCTTTGACATTTTAAAAGCATTTTTATGTTGTGTGAGTGACTTTTGCGGCTCGCATTTATGGAAGAGCATGGAAATGGAAATGCGAATGCGAATGCGAATGCGAATACGAATGCGAATATGAATGGTTTGCCCTCTCAGAGTTCAGGCAGCTGCGTTGTTTTGCTGTGCACCCACTATTCACTTTTTGCCAGCTTTTATACAGTTTGCCTTTTTCTCTAAACGTTTTTTTCCTTATGTTGATTTTTGTTTTAATTATTCGCAGTTATTTAAACCATTTAATAGCTATTTATGTGCATGTTAATTATACATTTTTTGTCTTGCAGCAAAAAAAGTGCCCAAGTTGATGAGGCTGAAGTACATTAACAGCTAATTTCATTTATATTTTCATATATTTATGTTATTAATATTTCATGTGATCAAAATTAATTAATATTCGGATAATAACACGCGAGAATTTTTCGAAATTAATTGAGAACTGCCTATTTATGCGGCTGCTTTAGCCTTGGCAACCATCAACAGCAGACCCAACCGCAAAGTGGTGCGAATATTGTGGTTGTGAAGCAACCACAGGAATATGAGCAGCAATGATTTCTAATTTGCATGTGTGTGTAACACAATATTCATTATCATTAGTGGAAATTACAATACAAATTAATTGTAAGTAATATTAGCATGCACATTGTAAATTCCTTGAGTGCATTAAATCAGTTTTAAATATGCAAAACATATTTCCCTTTGAGAGTTTAGAGAAGACTTTAAGCAACTGTTGAAAATAAAATTGAGTTTAAGTCTATTGCTAATTCTCTTTGCCTTTCTCTCTCCTTCTCATGGCAACTTCAACCAATTAAAATCCCAAAAATTAATTGATTCTTAATTCTCAAGGCATAGTTCTACGAGCTTGTTTGCAAAACGAGACGATCTTATACATTTCCACATCTTCTTCTGCTCCTTTTCTATGTACAATGATTATTTTTTTCAGTTACTTTTCAGTCTCTTGTTCTCTGCCTTTATTTTGTGTACCATATTCATACACACGTCTTTCATTTCTTCATATCAGACTATCCAATGCCACGCCCAGCAATCCAAGTCAAGCTAAGGCAAGGCAATCAATGCTCTACATACTGATTCCAGGTTTTATTTCTTCTTTTTATCTTTTATTTTTTTTATTTTGTCTGCGCTTGCCACTCCTTGGGCCGAGTCTCGAAGAGCGTATGCCATTTATTAACCAACTGCTATCAGTTTCCAGTTCTCGCCTGCAACGGTGCAAAATACTTTTCGAAACTTTTGCTAAACTAAACTAAAATGACGCCGCTGCTTTCTGCCTTCCCCTTTACATAGGTCAGGGTTTTGGGTTTGAGTTCGGGGATCAAACTAGAGGTCAGTTGGCGTCTTGCGACTCGACTTTCGCTTGCATGCACTTTACACACTTTACACACTTTCCACACTTTCCACTTTGCCACCAGAGCGTGGACTTCGCCGAGTTTTAGCGTTTGTTTGACGGTCAAAAGTCAACTCGAAGTCGAGTTCACTTCAAGTTGAATTTGTTTGCTGGGGCCAAGTGGGGCACAGGACGCTGCCGCAGTATGGCACTGGCGGATGGAAACTGTGCAACATTCACTGGCTGCCTGGCTTGGTGATTCATTGCTTTGACGCTTTGACTTCTATGCACTGAGTTGTTGTTCTTGTTGCCGCTGTTGCTGTTGCTGTTGCTTTTGCTGTAGCCTCTGTTTGTGTCTGTGTCTATGTCTATGTCTGTCCTAGTTGCGTGTCAGTTTTTGCTTTCATTTTCACTGCATGTTGCTTTCCCTTTGCTGCCGTTGCTCATTAAGCGGACACGTCACACTCAATTCGGGTTTAAAGTTGCATTTGCAAAATCCCCTCGGCTAAATTATGACTCAATTTCTTGGTATTTTTATGCTTGTTTCATGCTCCTATTGCTCCATTGTCTAAAGTCAACCAACAACAATACGAACAACAACGAGCACTGCCCGTCACGCACAACAAAAATCTGCAAAATATGTTTTAATATAAGTTTTTGGGTAACTCAAACTGCCATCAGGCGAAGCAAAGCGAGCCAGCCAGCCAGCACATCCAACCAGCCAGCTCCAAAGGAGTCCCAAAGTTTTTAGCAACTCTAATAATATTAAGCGTATAGCATAAATATTTAAATTTCATTGTCACTCGCACTACGGCGTACCGCATTTTTATGCAAATAACGCTGCAATTTATTTGGTTTTGTCACGAAAAAAAGGAAAGGAAAAGGAAAAAAAGGAAAAGAGAGAGAGAACTTATAGCTAGAAAGAAAAGCCATGGGGAGCAGCTAACTCAGGCTAACCGGAAATCTTAGCAAACATAATAATATCTATACTCTAGTGCTTCAAAGATACTTTGGCACTGTGATACTCGTTGAATGTATATCAATATAAAATATATTTCAACTAGAATCAGCTCCATTACAATTAAGTTCGTAATTCAATTTAAGCTCGACTAATTCAATGAATTTGGTTTAGATGGTAAAGGGTTCTAATTTACCCTCTTCTAACTTTATTGGCTTACAGTGTATTAATAGTCGGGCAAGTTATTGAATTAGGAACTCAATTTCGTATAGAGCACTTACGTTTCGGTGTGCTTTGAGCTGCACCCTTCCTTTCAGTCTTTTGGCAGCTATTTGGTAAAAATAAAAGGGTCTAGGGAAAGCAGTGGGGGGTTGGCTCGTTGAGCGACCACAAAGTTGATGGGGCCAACCAAATGAAAACATCAAATGGCTTGTTTGGCTTCAGCTTTCCCTTTGCCACTGCTTTTACTTTTGGCCCCCCTCTCCCATTGGCCATCTCATTTCGCCAGGTGGATCGCTGCTGTCGGCGCTGTCTGCTTGATAACTTGGCAACTTGTGTTTGTCTGCGGGTTCTATTCAGTTTTTCTGTTTTGCTTTTTCTTCTGTTTTTGGTGCTGTTCAAATTATGCCGAGTACGACGACCGCCAAATGGCAGGCAAAGCAAACACAACATACGACCATGGGAGAGAGAGAGAGGAGAGAGAGAGAGCGAGTGAGAGAGGGAAAGGGGTTGGGAAGGAGGATACGGACACGGAGTTGGACATGAACATGGACATGGACACGGACAATTGCGGAACGTGAGCGGCGCGACATGCCAAAATCGAAAGTAGGCAACATCAACATCAATTGTGGGTGTGGCCCGAGTGTACAACCGCGCGGCGCCAAATGGTGGCAAAAAGAAATGAACTGAAATAAATTGTACGTTTCCTGAGCAATTTTCATGCCCCACAACTGCTCAACTGGCAACTGTCGACTGTCGACTGTGGACTGTGGACTGTCGACTGGCAACTGGCAACTGGCAACTATGTTGGGAGTATGGACACAGTTGGTGCCCGGCCGTTGTCCTTGTTGTCGCTGTTACCAGCTGCTGTTGGCAGGGCATTAAATAAAACGTCAGCTACAACAATGCTAAAAGTGCTAGCAATCAAATAAATTCAAACGTGACCAAAAATATCCACATATTATCCACTTTTGTTGGGCGCCCCAGCCAAGTGGTTAGGCCAGAATCAGAATCAGAACCAGAATCAGAATGAGAACCACAGCCACGGCCACAGCAACAGCCAGACTCAGAGAGCCACAGCCCAAAAACCGTCGCATTGTGCAATTACGAGTATTTTGAGCAGATTTGCGTCGCGTCATAAATTTTGTGAACTGTGCGAATGCGAATACAGTGGCTGCAGCTCAGACATCATCATAATCATCATCATAATCATAATCATCATCATCACTGTCAACAACATTGGCATTATCAAAGAGGTCTAGACGCTGTAGGTAGCCAGACCATAACAATTCATTGAGAACATAATCATAATAGAATTATTGCAATATGTTGAGTGCCACTGCAAATCATGGTTTAGATTCCAAGAACTATGCAAATTCCTCACTGCATATTCTATGTGCTACAAGTCTGATTCGTTATATCATCAGAAAATGCTGGCTCTAATTGAGTCTGTATATTACTCAAGTTACTTAAGGGTATTCACTTTTCGATTTATGCTCCGTTTTGTTGGCATTGTATTCGTTCCTTTTGGCACTCGCAACTTATTTCTTTGTTCTTTTATTTTATTTTATTTTTTTTTTTTTTTGGCACAGCAACACAATTGCATTAAATTAAGCGCATAAAAAAACGAGACGGCATGACACATTTAATATATGCATAAGCAAATTGCTGTATTAACAGTTCAAACAGCAGAAGTTACCCCTGAAAATACGGGTGTGTGCAACAGTTCAACAAATTCAGATATTTCGGGGCGCGTGTGCAACGCGTGTTGTCAACGGGGCGACTACGTGACGCATCGCCAAGTTTTTTGCATTTTAATTTGATAAAAATAATATTTACCATGCTAATGGCTTCATTTCACAACGAAAACAACGTGGGTCGTTGTGTGCGGTAATGATAGTATAATAAATGCACTTTTTAATGCAAAATGTGAAATACTTCAAATCGGATTTACTTATACGTCAGTTGCCCCCGCATGTGGCATTATCCCTAACAGAGACAGCAACTATGGTGAAGAGTGCGCGACTGTAAGATATACCAAGCTAAGCTAAAGCTGTACTCAAACTTATTGTGCATAGAGCACACGAGATACTCAAGTTTTCATTGGCAACTTTCTTTATTTCAAATGGTTTTCTGGAAAACAACTGTTGTGATTAGAAAATCATGACAGATGGAGAACATAGTTAAGTGGGTGTATTCCTAATCCTAAGTAAACTGTGCCGATATTAACTATTTCTATCGAAAGGAGAAACATTTATCAGCTTATGTTATTAATGTCTTTTATATAGGTTAATAACGATGATATATAATTACGGGTTTCAAAACGCCTTCTATTGCCAGTTACACACATTTGCTAAAGATTATACTCCCATCGCAATGGCTACAGGGTATCAAATACAAGAGAGACCGAGTCTAGCGAACAGTCTGTGGTTGGTCCTTGGTTGGCGAGCTGCTGTCCACTGTTCACTTTGTTGTGCCCTGATAAAAGGATTAAATGCTAACAGCATGAATTAAATCTCTGCAAATGTCAGTTTACTTTACTTTGGAATCTCAGCAACAGTTGCAACCTGAAAGGCATTCAGGCGTGCCACAACTTGCCTCCAAAAATCCAATACGAACACTGTATTCATTAGTGGCTGAAATACTGTAAATGATAATACGCAGGTGGCAAGGATTGAGGGCATCTAGACAATGGCCACCCGGGCTCACACCAGTTTCATGGGAAAATTACATTTTGTGGTTCTGATAAAAATCATTTAATGACAAGACGCGCGCCACACAATTAAGCCATTTAATTTAAATGAGATTAATCATAATTACTAAGCTGCAATCGGCAAGCAGAAAGTGGAAAGGAAAGCGAATAAAGAGAGGTAAACGAACAAAGGGAGATTTTATGCCTTTATGCTTAGATTTTTGTGACAGTTACCTTGGCTGTGGGGTTGCCTGAACCTGAGAGGGGGTCAAGAGATTGAAGATTTGTGGGGTGACGCATGTGTGGCGCTGCGACTCTGTCACGCTGACCTCACTTTCAGTGCGAAGCAGAGACTTAATTTAAGGACAAGCCACAGCAAATTAACCTAATGTTAGTCCCGACACCATGTTTCTAAATGAAAAAAACGTACAGCGAAGAAGAGAGCATAGCGAATGTGTAGTTAACACAATTACGCTGTATATCAACTAGAGATGGGTTGTCTTTCTCTCCGAACTGAGAAGATACAATTATATCTATATCAGCAGAGATGACAAATATTTCTTTAAAAATGATTGTATTTAAAGTTTAGCCTGGCTAGAGTATAGAGAATTCGTGGCAGACCGGATGCTGCTTGCGTTGCTGTCGCTTTAGCTGCTGCACTGCAATTTATGAAAAATAATTTAAATATCAAAAGGCTTTCGTTTTAATTACGCGCAACACAAAAACAAAAGCAAATACAAAGGCAAAAAGCAACAGAAACAGCAGAAGATATGCAGCAGCAGTCAAAAGCTGTGGCTTCACAACCAGGCTCCCAAGTCAGAGTCAGAGTCAGAGTCAGGACCTGAATGTGTGAGTTGCCGGCGCGGCGCTGAAGGAGCTGGAGCTGTAGCTGTAGCTGGAGCTGGAGCTGGAGCTGTTTGCTTGGCTTTTCAGAGAGGCGTAGACACTACTTTAATGCCATAGCAGCCATTTCCATGCCCGCTGCGTTTAAATAATTAATTAAGATTGATGCAGACTCATTTGTCTTGCTGCGCCAAGGACGTGTGCGGCAAGCGGCAAGTGGCACGCGGTAAGCGGGGGCGGTAGGAGGCAGTCCGTAGAGTCGAGCAGGATGTGAACGCCCCACCACGACGGGCGCGCACTTTGCATTTTGCTTTTCAATTTATTTTGTTGATGTTGCGCGTGTTGCCTTTTTGTTTTCCTCTTTGTTGTTGTTGCTGCTGTTGTTGTTGCTGCTGCTGCTGGTGTCGTTGTTGTGTTTTATATCGAAAGATTTTGCATTAGTTTGCATTAAAATTTCACTTTGTTGTTTGGCGCTTTAAAATCTCGCATTTCCCCAACAAACTCAACGACTAATTCCCCGAAAATTTCTCCCACGCTTCTCAGGCAGCAACAGTGCTCGACGACTGGGCCACCTTTAACCTCAGCTCGCAGCTCCTCTCTTCTTTCCCATCAGCTGCCGACGGAGCACTCTTAACGCCAATGAAGCTTGGCGCATTGTTGGCAATAATCCTCATACATTTCGCAACGCAGAAAGTTGCATTTGGTGTAATTACATTGTAATGCCAGCAGCCCAAACTACCCACAGATTGGGGGACTTTACGCTCGCTAGGCACGCATGAGAGCGCCTGCCAATTCGGCGGATTACAATGCAAAATGAGTTTATAAACAATGCGCGGAATTGGCAGACAATACCAATTGCTAAAGAGATAAAAAATAATTGCAATTGACTGGCCCCGGCAACGGCACAAAAAACTGTGCGATTTAAAATTTGCAATCAGCAATAATCCGAAGCAAAGCTACCCTAAAAGTGATGCAGCTTAGTCTAGACTGAGCTTCTTATCCAGTAATAATTTATCAAAGCATCAAATCGATGCTAAACTAATGAATACTTTAATTATATTCCACAATTACAAAAGGCTCCTGATAGCTATAGCAACCCGATTGTAGCGACTCTTTGTGAGCTGCTAATTGGCTGCAATGTGTTTTTTGTGTTTGGGTATTGCTAACTTCTTGATTTTCCACATGCATTTATTTATTTAAATAATCCCATTTGTTGGCCGACACATTGCATATCAAAATTTAAATAATAATTAGTGGGGCGCGAAAATCTCTTTAAATGAAACAACGTCGCGCAAATTGGCAAATAGCGTAAAAATAATGGCAAATGAAAACATAAAATTAAAACAAAAGCTTTTCTCTATTTTCATTGCCGTCATTGTTGTTGTTCTTGTTGTTGTTGTTGTTGTTGTTGTTGTTTGTGGTAGTTGTTTTCGCTGTATTTGTTCTTGTTGTTGTTGTTGGTATTGCTGCCTTTTCTGCAGCTACTGCCTCTGTTGCTGCTGCTGTTACTAATGAAAACGAAATTAATTAATTTAAAACAACAATTGGCTGGCTTGGCACTCGCTACGTGAGCGGACAGTAAACGCTTTGGGCATCCATGGCGTATGCGCAATTTCAATAGCTCACAATTGCTATAAGGTATTCCGTATATATGGTGCATAGTATAATGTACACATGCTCATCATATTCATTCTCATGCTTACGCTTATTCATACAATCATACCGACTATATTGGTAACGCCCACGCTTTGGCTTTGACAGTCATGTCATGCATATGTAATTATTCCATGGCTAGCAAAAGCGATTCGCAAAGCAAATTTCGGCCAAATGTTTGCGACGTGTAAACAAGCTTTGAGTGTTGAGATTCACCTGCTTGTTGCCGGAACTCATATTAAAAACTCAACCCAAATCCAAGCCCTTACCCAACTCCAAACCAAAACCGTTTGCAAAGTTGGGCAAACAGCGATGCGATGGCAAAAATTGTTGCATATTTTTTTGGATAAGGCACAAAACGCACAGTGTCACAGCGTCACAGCGTCACAGTCGACAGAGCGACAGAAGGACAGAGCGACATGACGACACAACTACAAAAGCGCTGCCATGGCAGCTAAAAGACCAAAAAGGCCACGTACTTAGCCTGATTTACACGTTGCCATGGAAAGTCAGCACCCAACCTCGAGAGTCTCACAAATTTGCATCACAAATGTGTCTTTTTCAGGTTGCTTGACTTTGCATAACCCCTTTCAGCTTGCAAACCCTCTCAAAGTAATAGGTCGAGCCAGATCCAGAGCCAGGAGCCAGGAGCCAAGCGCAACCAGCGCCAAGCGTTAGAGCCAGAGTCTGCTCGGAATGGGATGGCTTTATTTCATATTTTCACTGGCAACATTTGCGTACGATTTGCATTACAAAGAAAACGATGCGAGTTGTGCTTTTTATTGGCATACAAAATCTAATGCCACGCCCACTACTTTTGCATTTTAACACTGCCTTGGCACACTATTAAGCTGTCTAATTAACAACATAAAAAACTGTCGACCTGGCCAAAAGGGATCGCAATTTGAATAAATCATTTCAGTGAATGTCCATATAATCAAGAAACAAATTTTCAATTTCAATTAATTTTTTGAGTGCAGAGGCTCAGATGTGCATTTGTATAAATATGTCAAATATTTATGAAAAATCTTTTGATGTCGATGTCGATTTTCTGGTAGACATGCAATTTAGTGCTCTATTTGCTTGGTTTGCCAAATGTTTTTTGCTGTTTGTAAAATCAATTGCAACTGCAGGCGGTCATCGGGCAAACAGAATAGAACAAGATGCAAACAACATTTGCAGCTGCTAACAGCTTCGACGAACTATAGAAGGCAACGAATAGTAGACAAACTGACTACGCAAATATGCATAAACACAAAGTCTGACCTTTATTCTAGTGTGATTTATTAAAATGCATATTGGAAAATTCCTTTCAAAAAGATTTATATAAATAAGTAGAATTTCTGAAAATATATTTCTGAATATAAACTCTTAAGTTATTTACCTGCTTTTAAGGAGTTGTTTTCGAGTGAATCTGAAAGAATAAAAACAAGTTTATAAATTTATTTATTCAATGCATATACAAAGAGTATGCGCACAAATTGGAGCTACGCTTTAATGAACCAAAAGGTGATCGCATGATAGTTATTTGCTAACGCTTTTTTGCGCACAAAAGTAGGCAACATAAATTAACAAACTTGCAGTGCTTCATTAGCTCAATGTGCGTCGATGTCGCCTGTTGATGTATTGGTGTCACTGTCTACAAACACACCACCATGTGTGTGTGTGTGTGTTGTGTGGTTGTGTTGCTTGCGTCCTGTTCTCTGTGTGCACTTCAGCTTAATTGTTAGTCAAATTATGCAAAGTATTTTACATACACATACACATGTAGCCACGTTTGTAGCTGTCAAGTGTCGCCTTTCTCCAACAACCCCAACCTCCCTCCCCCACCCCACTCCCGCTCACCCGCTCACTGTCTTTGTGCATGGGTTTGTGCACACATTATTGACAGTGAAGCGCATTTGTATCTGTGTGTACATACTCACACATGCATTTCAATTGGCGCTTCATTTGTTTAGACGCCGTCCAATGGCCCATGAAAATATTCCAAAATGGCGTCCTACGACTCGCTAAAAGTTTAACCCGCAATCACTAAAGAGGGGATGCAATGAAAAAGCAGATAGTGCCCCCACAGTCACTTATACATACATATGTTAGAGCAGCAATACATGGGCTTATCGTGTGCATTACACAGATACTTTTGTATTTGCAAGTACATGGGATATTTACGGCATTTAAATGCCGTCTAGCGAATATCCCAGCTTCACCCACACACTACAGCCCCTACCCCTAAGCTGGACGTCTATGTGCTTCTAGGTGTGTGTGTTTGTTTGACATTTAATTCCAATTGCTTTTACCTACAAATTGACATTTTGTGCTACACACAAAATGCCAGCTAATACACAAAAGCATTCCGTAAAACGATTTCACCCGCTTTTATGTTAAAGACTAAATCTTTTGTAGAGAATTTACTAAAAAAAATGTGATAAAGTAGTTTGCAATAGAGGCGAAACCGATACTTGGAATGTGTGCGATTGTCATCATGTCATTTGGCAATTCAAATTGTGTGTCTCTCTTTGTGCTTATATGTATATGGATATGAAAAATAAAACAAAACTTGTACACATGATGTGGTTGATTTTTATTTTTTGTTGCTTTTGTAGAGTTTACAATTTATGTATTGCCGTTTTTAATAGCTATAAAGCATTCTCATGTTTGCTGAAAGCATGTCGAACTCATACTAAAACAACTCTACTCCTCTCACTCACTTTCTCCTTTCTTCATCCCTCTCGCAGTCTTTCTCTTTTCCTCATCACATGTGTATATTCTGTTTATGTTCCGTAGACAGTTTTATGCATTTTGAACATGCAAACTTATGGAAAAAGCCGTGTTGCTGGAATTGGGAGTCAGTTCGGCATTGGGATTAAAATTGGGCCTGGGATTGGCCCAGTAATTAATTGTGTCTCTAGGGCGTCATTCGGCTTCTGTTTTAGTCCTTGTACAATGACTTGAAGCTATTCATTAGCGTGAGCGTTAGCGGTAATGTTATTAGCATAATTCATGGTGCCATAAACACATGAATTAAACAACGTATTGATTGACTTTGGTGACTACGACTGTAGCTCAATTAAACATGCTCTACAAATGCACTCGCATGTCCTTTGTTTCTGTATCTGTATCTGAATTTGTATCTGTATCTGTTTCTGAATTCGTATTTGTATCTGTATCTGTGTAAATGGCTAACAATAAGTATAAATGTTTACAAGCAATAAAACTAGCAAAACAAATAGCATACACATAATCCACAGCTAGCACACACACACACACACACATACACACACACACATACAAGTAGAGAGTCATAATGATATATAGACCGCAAATGCTGCACACATTTACAAGCTGCACACGCAGACAATACACAAAAGCTTTAATTGTTATTTTAATGATAAAAATGGAGACAAATTACATTTGGTAGCATGCCCCAAGAGCCTGCCACAGCCATAACCACAGCCACAACCACAGCCAGAGCCACAGTCATAAAAACTAATAACAAACAATAGCAACAGTTCATTGTTATTGTCTGCCTTGCATCCCTCATCCGATATTAGGCCTTAATTGTAGGTACTTCACTCACATGAGGGAGACGAGCCTACAAATCGACTCATTCGGAAAATTTATTGGTTTGCATTAGCGCAACGGAAATCAATAAAACCGTGTGGCACGATTAATGCTTACACCGATTCGTACAAATTCAAGGCACGACAGACTCTGCCTGAGTGAGTTAGTGTTTGGCATCTTAAAGATACAAATGTATCTAATGCGTTTGTTGAACTTTAAGCAGAGATTACCATCAGCGTCACCGTCGACATAAATACACACACGCAGTGTGTGCTCCTGTTAGCTGCTTAGCGCCACTTCCGCCGCTACTGCCGCCACTGGGCGATAGAGGACGCCATTGCATGTCAAGGGGCAATTCGACAAAATCAAAATACTTAGAATAATTTAACTTTTAATTGGCGCTGAACTGAAAAGTTGACGCTCACTTGGTAAATATTTTCATAGCAGGTTGCCAACTATCTGCAACGCCCACAAAATGCAAAATGTGCCAACAAAGTAAAGTTAATGTGCATTCATAAATAATGCAAGCCAAATAATAAATTATATGAAAGAGAGGGTTTGCAAAGTAGCAGAGGAATTTGACGTGAATTAAAAATTAAATTGAATATTGACATTTAAACCAGAGAATGGTAGTCCCTTGCTTCGTTTTCTCTCTCTTTCTCTCTCTCTCTCTCTCTTTCTTTCTCTTCCCCTGTCTCCCTCTCTCTCCCACTGTCTCTCTTTCTCTCCGTTCTAGTTGCTAAACTATACAAGTTTTGGCCACTGCGTTAAACTGAAATCGCTTTAAATATCGTTGGCTCTAAATTCGTTGACGCAACTGGGCCACATTCCAAGTTCCTGACACTTACGAATTCATTTCACTGCCACACTTTATCACCAGCGTTAGATTGGGGGAGAAAAGGAGAGAGGACATCCAAAAATTGAATAAAAATGCACTCAGCGTGCAATGTGCAGGGCAAAATGTTGTAGCCATAGTTACGTGTATTTCAAGTGCATATTTTGTTTGATAAATTGTTTGTCACGTTCCAAGTCGAAACAAAAAGCGGAGCTACTGCCTCCATCAGCTCCGCTGTTCCTATTTCGCAATCCCAAGCCAAAAGCAAAGCAAAGCAAAAGCCTTAACCCTTTGCCGCTATTCCCGCTGTCATTCCCAAAATGGGCGCCCGGGGAGTCACAAATATGGCAGCGGCTTTGCCAGACGCCGGCAGACAAAATTTATAAGCGCGTGGCAACATCTAGGTTCCCCTGCAATATATATGTGTGAGTGTGTATGTGTGTATAGGTAGAGTAAGGTAAAAGTCTGTCTCGAGGCGGTAAACAACCTGACGACGAATTATGAAAGTGTTAAATGGCTTGGAGTGGGGGAGATGGTGACTAGAGCTCTTAGCCCTTAGCCTTGTGACTGCTGCCTGCGCCTGCTGCTGGCAAGGATGTGCTGCCTTCTGTGCCCTTATGTGTATGCCTGTCCTGTCCCTCGTATCTATGGCGCCTTTTGATATTCTCCTGACAGAATTGGGTCATTGCCTGCAAGCGATTAACATGCAAACCAGTGCCGGATATGGGTCTAGGGTCGAGCTCCCGCTGTCTACTGCCTGCTTTAAGCTCGGCCTAAACTATCTTAACTAACTAACTGAATTATGGGAGCCAAAGAAGGAAGAATATTCATATGCAACGCATTTACATACCCACATACCCACATAATAAATTAGTTGGCGCACGGCCCCCAAATTAAATGAAACAACCAAATATTTTGAGTCCCATGCGCAGCTGTAAAAATATTGTGACACAAATTCTACTGCCAATTTGTGCTACTTTTTTGATGTTGGCCAACAGTAGCAGGGGCTACAGCTACATATCAAAATATTTGCGAGACGTATGACAGTCGCCCACTTGGAGATTGGGCCAAATTGTGAGTGTTGATGATGTTTTTACCGCAGCATGAATATCATGCGACAAACTTTTTAGGTGCTATCTACAGGCCTCCTCCTCCCCTGCTGCCTTTCTCTCTCTCTCACTCACACACACTCTTCATAGTCTATGTCTGTTGGCAGCCGCAACGAATTAGGTCAGAAGTTGCCATCGACAGCAATCGTGTGTTGTGTGGCACAACTGTTACTTGGGCCTGGGTTTCAGTTGGGGTTTTTAATGAGGCGCATTTCATAATCAACGCGTGCATTGCCTCTTCTGGTTGCCTGCCATTGACGTTGGCATCGTCGTCGTTGGTAGTCGGTTCGCATTTCCGTGTTTGCCATAAATTCATATGCCCGACGTACATGGCTTGCCACTTGAAGGCAACTCGAGCCGCAACCGTTTCACATACACCATGTCAGTCTATGACATCGCCAGCTCTGTGGGAAAGCCGATGCCGTTGCCGATGGGCTGGAGTTGGGTTGGATAAGAGGCGAGGGATAAGGGATAAGAGGAAAGGGGGAAGGGGAAGGGGGGAGGGGGAAGCAGAGACCACGCAGTCACCTACAATTCATATTAATAATGTGGCAATGGCAACAACTGCAAAAGCTCGGCAATCTCGGTTACAGCGAACGGAGGGGGCGTGACTGAAAAACTTGTATAAAATGGCCGGAAAACAGAAACCCCAAAGGGAAAGCAAAGAAAATCGACATGGACGTCGGTCTCCGTTGCAGCTGACTTCATTTGTTACGATTGCTTTGACAATGTTGCTGCGTCATTTGATGCCCATTTGCAATGCAGCCTGCCACACAACACAACAAAGATATCGCTCGTAGTTCAAAGACTGAGGGGACCTATGGGGAGAGAGATGGAGATTGTAAACAAGGAACAGCTGATAGTTTAACTGGGTCACATTGATTACAATAATACGATAAAGTCATTTAAATATCTAAGTATACTTTCAAGTTTTTAAGGCCTACTGCTTTCATCAGTAACTCAATTAGTCAAAGGTTATTTTTTATTTATTTATTATTTATGCCTACGTATTGTTGTTGTTAATGTTGTTGTTCCATTCATGACCCACTTTGTTGATAGTTTTGTGGCGTCGCAGTCTACGCCCACAAATCGATAACAATAAATTGTGTTAATCACATGCAATTACCTTTCAACGCAACTGAATAAAAGTAATAAAGAAATTGTTAGGTTCCTTCTCTGTAATTTGTTCAAATTGAATATTACCCATACGCACCGTTAACTTTGCCTGCGACACTTAAAGCGCTTTACTGCCGCCCCATAGCCAAAATCAAATAACAGCCGTCGATAAGCAGCGTTTCATCAGATGCTCGCCCACGACCCAAACACATGCACACATACATACAGCCACAGCCACACCACAGACACACACAAATACACTCACACACTCCTCAGCATGCCAAACACTTTCAATGGGTTAGCTTTGCGATTGTGTTCGCCAATGCCATTCGAAGACTCAGTGGCGCCTCACATACCTGAGGCGTATTATCCACTCTATTAACACGATTAGTTACACAAATACAAAGGCGCAAAGCAGCACAGCAAACGTACACATGCTTCTACACACAATGAGATACACGCACACGGCCGGAACTAGGAAATGGCAAAAGGAAACAAAACATTAGCCTGACGCGCCGCCTGACAGGCAACCTTGCATTATATGCCTTTCAGTCTGCCTGTCGCCCGGGATAGATGCCAGCCTTAAGGGCAAACTTATTTAGCAAATAAACATTGATTAATTTGTTGACAATACACACAGGCAAACACATACAAACACACAGACACCCACACAGACACAGACACACAAAAGCAATGAATGCGTTTATCAGTTGAATTGGCTGATGCCTCTTTGACTATTGAATAATGGCAACGCGTTGCTCCTCGCATAACAAATAAAGCCACAGGATCTGAGGATTGAGACTGGTTCTGAGACTGAGACTCCGACTGAGACTGAGAATGGGACTTCGACTGGACTGGACTGACTGAACTGAACTGAACTGGACGTGTGCCGCCTGCCGGGTCACTCAATAAACTTCAATGAATGCTAAAAGGTTATGCACGCATAGTTCTACAGCTTTTGACTTAATGGATTTCGCATTGACGCCCATAAATCTTCAAACGCCAACTTTTCCCCTTAGTATGTGTTGCCGGACGTTGACAGGTGTTGTCCCAGCCCCTCGTTCAGTTTATGCTTATGCTGATCAACAGTTTGCCATTGACAATTATTGTTGATTGTATGTGAGAAATAAAAATCCAATCAAATGGTCTGATAGACTGTGCCCACGGGTGTTGGCTTTACTTGTTGTTGCCTTCAATGGATGTTTCACCTGAGGGCAATGATAATTTCAAAACGCTTTTCAGCTCCACAGAGATGCTACTTAATTGATTAAAACCGCCAATACCTCAAGTTCATTTACTAATAACATTCAATACATACGATGTTTAAACTAAAGAGCCGTGTGGCATAGCATTTGCAATGCCTTTTGTTCAATTTGCGGGAACCGCAAAAGGCCCATTCAAAAGCAATTTAAATGCTCGTTACGGCTTTAAGCAGCAACGGAAATTAATTGAATTGCTGTTTTTTAACCGCACTCACAGCGCTTATTCACACCCACACTCATACTTTCTCAGATATACTCAAACAGCGGTATCCAGCTAAGCCGCAGCCGCAACCGATACGACACTTGAACAAACAATGTGCAGGGTGTAGTTGATTAAAGGGAAACCTAGCTGGCAAAGAAAAGAGCTTAGTTTAATTTACAACAACAACAGCAACAACAATGACAGCGAAATACAATCGATTGCTATGCTTATTTCATTAAACAAAACTTTTGTGCACTGCAAATGAAAGACAACAAATGAGAACAACAATAGGAACAATCTACAGTGCAAAAAGCGCAATAGGAGAGCATGAATATTCACTCGATACTCAAAGCACACTCGTGCAACTACTCACGAATTGATCCGCTTAGTGTTGATTGCTTGCATTTCATTAAAAACAAAAACAAAAGCAAAAGCAAAAGCAAACAACAAAAACAAAAAACTGTCGCTGCTATTTGTGTTGTAGTTATTGTTCATGGCGACTGCGTTTGTTTGATGTGTCCGCAATGCAATTTTAGAAACTTCGATTTTATAATACTTGGATTAAAAGGAAAAGCTTTTCAATTTGAGCAAGGAATATTTTGAAATTGAAATGCAGAACTTACTTTGCTCTACAGAAGCATAGTTGTGTATTGAAAGAACTTAGAGTGCTCAACAACTAAGATCGCGACAAGCCTTAAGTTGGGCTATGAGCCGAAGCTTTCTTTTATAAAATTAAATAAATGAATAAACAAAGTTTTAAAGTTTAAATTTCGTTTGATCACATCAATATTTGACTTGCCAATGCATATTTCATGCACACATCATCAATTGCAATTGCGTTTTTGGCAGCCATTTGCACACCTCTCACCTCTTTGCCACCATTCAAGTGGTTCGCACCACTCAATTATATGGTTTCGTTTGTCATTTTCTTTGACGTCACAGTCACAGACTCAGCGATTGCTGAGCTTAATTTATGTGCACATACACAGAGGGAATGAGAAAGAGAACACTGTAAGAGTGTAAGAGTGTAAGAGTGTAAGAGTGCAAGAGTGAAGCGGCCATCGATATGCTTCACGCGAGAACTGCTATAAATTTAAATGCTCATATCCTGTCGTGCAAGGACCTAACGATAAGAGACCAGGCATCCAATCCAGTTTCCTCTTCGGCCCTCTGGCTCTGCATCTGCCCCAGGCTCCGACTGCTATTCGGCTTCTGGTGCGCCTCATGCATGACTAAAGATGCAAACGCCGCCATTTCGGTGACTCAAAGTGGAAATTACTTTGCCTTTTGCGCAAAACCACTTGAACCACTTGAACCACTTGAAACGCTAGTTGCGTTTATTTAATGGCCTTCGCTTGCCGTTGACTCGGCGTTGGTCAGCTAACTGCTCAAAGTCACTGTCGATACGCAAATATTTGCATCTGCAGCTGCTGATGGCTTGTCCAGGTTTATTTGCTCTGCCTTTGGCGGGCAATTAAAACCGTTCACGCCAGCATCGTCACCGTACTCCCCGTCTCTCCAACCTCCGCCGCCTACAACAGTTCCATCTACACAGCTTCCGCCTTTGATACCCTTTGACACTTACGGCTCGGTGGGCATGGTCGAGATTTATGTTGGGAGCCACGACACTAAACAGCTTCCGCCATTAAACATGAACGCATATTTTTCGTTGGCTCATAACTCAGGCGCATATAAACAAGCGGCATTGGTTGTTGTTATTCTCGTTGTTGTTGCTGGGTGCTCGCATGGCGACATACTAAACTTAACTTAAATATAAATTATGAGCATCTTAAAAAGCCACAGCGAAAGGATAATTTTCATAAATATTAGAGTTGCGTTACAGCACCATGGAAATTGCGACGGCGGGGCGGGGAAGGAGAAATATGGCAACAACGCCTCGCAGCGTTGTGCGAAACTGCTGCCAAATGGTTGTCTGAGTGTCTCTTTATCCGTGTGAGTAAATGTATGTATGTGTGTCTCAGTGTATCTAAGGCTTGTTCGCTGCCAGAAGTGGCAGCGGCTGAGTTCAGGCTTGGGTTTTGGGTGAGTGCCCCTAACCTTTTGCACTCCCCCTTGGCACCAAACCACCGCTTACATAAACACACAATTAAAAATTATATTTTCAACGTTGTGGCAATTAATTAGTCACCGATACACACACAGATAGACAGAAGCAGACAGTCGAAGCTTACGAAATGAGAGTCTAACAGTTGGAACGAGATACGAAAGACATTTATGCCAGGCACCACATGTGCTCCAGTCACAGAGAGATGCGGCTTTAAAAGGGAACAATTATAATTCTTTTGTGTTTTTATACTTCTTTTAATTTATACAATCAGCCTTGGGGCTGCTTATAAAAGCAGAAGCTCTTAGCTGCGGTTTCCAAGACCTTTTTTAGGACTTTCAGATATTTTAGCTAGGTGAAGTTTGGGGTAATAAGTTGTGTTATATTCAGACTATTTGAATTATTCTTGTTAAGTTTTATACACATCAATATATGCTCATAATGAATAGAAGTGAATTTATATAATACTTTTCAGGGCCTCTTGAACACATAATCAATACTTTAATTTAATTTTCAAATATTTTTCCATTATCAAAGGTGTTGTTGTCTTATGCATTCAATACAGAAGAGTCGAAGCTACTGTATATGTCTTTGATTAATGATTTTCTGATATTATTTTGAATACTTTCTCATCAACTGTATCTTAAGCCAGGCTTGCTCCTAACTATGTATAGAGATGCACACAATTAATGAAGTATTTACAGCTGTATTTCTGAAATTGTTCTCAGTTTTAGGTACTTCTCTGGGCGCCATAAATCCAAAAGCGCGAATCGTAAGAAAAAACTAACGAATAACTGAGTGTATTCACTTTTTACCTTCCATTTACATCTCCCTCTCTATCTCTTTCTCTCCCCATCTCTCTCTTGCTTGTTCTGTATTTTTATGTGGGCGTTCGGCTCTTATCGCGCTATGTCTGTTTGTCTGTCTTTATGTATGTGTGTGTGCGTATGTCTGAGTTTCTGAGTGCTTAGCTCTGATATATCGTCCACTGTTACTGTTGTTACTGTTGTTTCTGTTGTTTCTGCTGTTGTTGTGTATTAAAAGTTCATTGCTTGCGCATAAAGCACATGAAATGCTCCGCATTCGCGCTGCTTTCTAAACAACCGCAGTTTGAGTTTTGTCGTTTGTCGTTGCAGCTATTAAATTCCCATCCCTCCCCCATACTCCTCTACGTTGTGAGTCCAGTTATCTGTGCAACTGTGTGAGTATTATGCAAATTCAAATTTGGTTGTTGTTTGCCGCGTTACTCGTAAAAACTTTGCACCGTCCACATATTTTTCGGTCGGCTGCCGCTGTTTTGTGGCACAAAATGAAATTTTGTAGAATTCTGTGCTAATGCATTAAGCGCTTAAATAATTGCAAATGTATCTAGTTAAATTGGAGATAATTCTAAATAAAAATGCATTGCTTGCTTTAATCGAATGAAGTTCCATGTGCCACTGATTTATTGAGTTATTGATGTTCAACTTTTCTTTAAAATTCAGTTTGAAAAACTCAGTCAGAAATTGTAATTAACAAATTTCATTGCACCAGCTAATGACTCTAACAACAGCAGCAACAACGACAACAAAAAATACGCAAATGTGTAAGCCATAAATGATAACAAGCAACCGCATAAACCGCTTTAACCGGCAACCTGCACCAACGACACAATCCCCGTCGAAAGGTGAACGAGTTGGAAGGCAACCCACAGTCACGTGGGCGCACGCACACACTCATATCACCGCCATAAAGTGTACCCTTCCCAAATCCCCGTCTACCCCGTCCGCAAATTGTCCAAAGCCGCTTATAAAGGTAAACGCTGGCCAAAACACTTTTTGGGCCAAAACTAACACACAAAGTGGCGCAGCATGGAAAAAAGAACCACAAGTTGAGCGCCAAAGTGAAAAAGTAGCACACAAAATTCATAAATACAAAAAAAAGCGAGCTAAATAAACAGTTGGGTCATGCCTCGATCCTGGCTAAAGGATATACTCGTTGCAAGAGTAAAAGTGAGACGGTTGCCTCTTTTCAATTATTATATTTATGACAATATTAAAATATCCCCTAAAAACTTTACCGAAAACTCACTCAAACGACAGCTAATTAAAAGACCTAAAATCCTGCTGCTTTGTAAATTCCACAACACACACACACACACACACACAACAAGTAGAAGCCAAAAGTCCAAAGTCATGCTCAGAGAACTGCAGACTGGCAAACTGGCAAACTGGCAGAGCCCCAAATCGCGTGTAGAGCCTGCCGTGTTGTTGATAACCCAAACAGGTCCTCGAAAACACAAATCACATAAATTCCAATTGAGTGCATATAGGAGCAGTTGGCTCTCGAAAATAAATGTTAATTTATTATGCAGTTGACTGGCTGCCTGGTTGCCCACTGTGCACAGTGCGTATGACTAATTTGCTTAATTCTGTGTGCCCAATGTCTCAGCAAACGTGGAACTTGTTTGACGCCTTTGAATGCCTATTTGAATGCTAATAACTCATTCACAAAAATGGGCAATAGAAATACAACAATTTTATAGCCGAAACGAAGAATGAGCTAATATATTAACAAACTGATCGAAGAAACAGAGACATTTGCCTACTTATGAGAAGCGAAGAGAGTAAAATAAAGCAACGAGAATAAGTTCAAGTTAGCAGATATTTATTATTTTACCCTTAACAGATAATGAAAATCACATCATTATAGCTTCAAGCCAATTATTATTAAAGAATAAATTGTACATTTGTAAGAACTCGCATTAAACTAGGGTAAAAACTTTGGCAGTTCCACACGCTTCAACAACAACAAATTAGAATAGCGCCATCAAATGCTGAGTAGCATCAACGGCAGGAGCTATCGAGTGCTTCTCACAGTTAGAGCTGCTGTTGCTTTGCCAACTATGTTGAGCTTGAAGCTTCGAGTGTATCCTTTGTCTTTAAGTGGCATTTAACTTCAAGTGCCTCACGCTGGCAAAACTTTTGCCAGTCAAATTTGTAAAATTAATGCGATTTAGCCTTGTGCTTTCCATCCATTATACGCTTCGAGTTATGTGCATTGTCCCATGGCTCATAGACTTGTATTCCTTGTTGTCCTTTAGTACAACTAGTATATTGACTCTTGGCGGCGTTGCGGTTGCCCCTTAAGTTACTCAAAGTTTGCAGATTTGCAGTTAGGCTGCTTCAGCAGCTTTGCTATGGGCGCTGGGCCAGAATCAATGCCAGACATAGACACACACACACACACACACACACACTCACACAGCGAGAGAGAGACGCACATACATGTGTATGTGCCAACAAAAGCGCAGCTCATCCATTTTGGGTCGTTTATGCAGAACAAACTTATGTCATGCATGCATAAATATACAAGTATTTATAGTTAGATATTTATGCCAAGCAGAAAAATGTACCAGGATTACAATCGAGGAGAACGAAACAGAGAGAGAAGGTGGTGGGGGGGCGTGGGGAGTTGATAGGTCACCCACAAGCGCTCACAACTGCGACCCTAAAGATTTATTGTGGTGATTTATTTACCCTCTCTATTACTTATTTTTCCCGTAGATAGAGTACATTGGTTTGGTGTGCGTGTCGGCTTGTCGGTCTGTCGGTCTGCCGGTCTGTCTGTCCATCAGTCTGCCATGCTCACAGCTTATTTATTTATTCATTTTCTAATTTATTGATGTTTGTCTGACCCAACAGACAGCTGAAACTGAAAGCGCTTTGCCCAATCGCCAGATGCTCCGCTGATTAGCCCCAGAGAAAATTGAGACAGGGAGAGGCAAAGATACAGAGATAGAGAGCGAGAGCGAGAGTGCTCATAAAAGGCAACTTAAGTAATCGAAGATGTTCCACAAATCACTTTTTGCTCATTCACAACCATTCTAGCAACAAATAAGTTTATTTCTCTTTACTTTCGCTTTCAATTTCAGTTAATTTTCTTGCTTCTTACTTATGATGTATTTATTTTAATGCTGTTTAAAGAACTTTTTGCAGCGATTGAGTTTTCTAAACTTGCTTTGGCTTTTGGCTTTCAGCTTTGCGTTTCTTGTTTGTGGCTCGGCAGTGAACCGCGAAATTTGAAAAAGAAAAAGACGCGCAAAGCGCCAAGATTGCTCTTGCTTTGGGCGCTCAGGGTCTAGATCTCTCTCTTGCGGATTGTTTGGCTGAAAGAAATTGACGCTAAACAAAAGCTAATTACGGGCTCACACCTCTGCCTCAGAAGCTGGTTGTCAAAGCCGCCAATGCCAGAAGTACCATCACCAACACCACCAATCAGCAGGCAGCTTTTTCGATAATTAACAAACATGGCGTATACGCAATTTTTTGTATTTACTGCCGCAGGCTTGGCTCGACTTTAATGCCGCAATGAAGACGAGTCGATAAGTAATTTAAAGACATTTCCATGTAAGTGAAATGATTTCTGCCATTCAACATAGACACAACTCACTCAGACTCATATCTTTTTTGTGCAGATCTGCTCCATTTTGTTGTTTGCTGGCTTTTGTTTGCAACGCATCGCGATTTTCGCCTCACTTTTTCTGATGTGTGTGGAATGCATTTTTTTACTTTTAATTTGCATAAAGCGAAGTGTATTTCCAGGCTGGCGGCGCTGATTCTGCTGGTTTTTATTGCACAATTCCTTTGGCTATTGCCGCACACAGTTGCATTTTAATGAGGAAACCAACGCCACCTGCCAGGGACTGCAGTCAGAGCTAGAATCAGAGTGGGAGGGAGGGCATAGTCGACCACCTGCCACGTGTGCAGACTTCTTTCAATCACTGTCTGCCTGCCTGTCTGAGGGTCCAAGTCTGAGTTGCTTGCTTGTCTGTTTATATGTTCGTCTGTTTGTCTGTTTGGGTGTTTGTCTGTTTGTCTGTTTGTTGTGCCAGCGATTTGTTTGTTTATTTGTTGACTTTCTACGCCCGATTTCCCGTCATTATAATGTCCTGGCTGGGCACTTGTTGCCCTCCTTCCGACTCTAGCCGTGTCCCCGCCAAGCGGCCTGTCACTTAATTAAAACGCTGGAAAATCAACACAAGCTTCGCACAAGCCTCAGTGCAATAGAACTTCAAGCTGAAGCGCCTCTTTATGGCTTCGACCAACTTTGGTGGGCGTGCTAAATAAATGAAAATGGAGAGGTCTGGAGTGTTGGCATCGTTTTTAGGGCTTCTGCTGCTGCGCGTCCCGAGATTTTATCGCCAGCCTTTGGCTGATTGTGCCAATTAAGGAGCGAAATGCGCGAATCGCCCTCGAGTGCTTTATGCACTTTCAAATCATAATAATAAATCTTAAAAGCGCTCTCGGCAATGGGCCACCAAGCTACAACTACAACTACAACAAAAACAAGTACAAAAACAACAATGACTGCCAGAGTACAACAATGCAAAGAGAGAGAGAGAGAGAGAGAGGGAGAGGAAAACCCAAGTGCCATTTGGTTTTGCATGAGCGAAATCATTTAAATTTATTGTGCGCTGCATTTCACGCCCTGCACTTTTAATCAGGCGGCACAATTTTTGGCATTATCCGTTAGCAAAAGCATAGCATAGCCAAGAAGTTTTTTCTCAATGGAATATTGAATTTCAATATTCAGATTTACTTAACCGAAAAAAGTTTTTGACGCTCTGAGCAACGCGAGTAGAGAAAGGCGTTTCCCTCGAAATTTTGAATGAGTTAAGAGAATGGAAGAGATATGAAAATTGGTTGCTTTTTTAGCTAATCGCTAGGATTAAATTGAGGATAATTTAATGACAACCCAGCCTAGATAATATGTATATTATGTATATTATTGTTCCACATTTATTGTTCAATTTAATCTCGTTTATTTGCGCATCAAAGCTAATTAATTCTTAAAATATTTATGTTTTTTTATTGTAATTTTACTTAATCATAATTTATTAAGCCCATTCTGTAAAAATGTGTGTATGTTAATTAATGCAGATTAAAATGCAATTTAATTTGCAATACTTTCAATATTTGCATACCCTCAACCTCATTTCTATGACGAATTCTTAATCTATCGTGTGTTATTGCTGTTGTTTTGAGTTGCTTTCCAACCCCTTTTTGGGGTGTCACAACGATGACGTGATTGATTGATTGATTGATGGTGTCACTTAAATCGGCGTGCGGCATACTCTCCAAATAATAGCATTAAGCCTGAGCTTGCCACACACAAGTATAAATAAATAAATCAAATAAAAAATGATTGCATCAACAACGTGAAATAATTAAATCAACATGAATGATTTAACGCTACAAATGCAATACACAAAACTTTCATAACACCCACTCAGATCACTTCTCTCACACACACACACACACACACACACACACTCTGCCTCTCAGAGAAACAACACCACAGTCGCTACGGGGCAACATTCGGTGTTGACAAGTGTTGACAGGCAAAACAAAACATAAAAATGCAAATGAAATAATATAAAAATGTAGCGCAAAGTAAAATGTAATTAAATAAAACAAGTAAGCATGCTCCAGGCATGAATGTTAGACTAGCTCATACCCTTTGCCTGGGTACGATGAAATGTATCAGAAACAAGGCCTAAAAAACTGATTTTATTAGGTAAATATAATATATGCAATATGTGAAAGCCAATATTACAATTTAATATAATGAAATAACAAAATATATTTAAACAACAAACAAAAAAGTTAACAAATGTGAAAGAATAAACAAATATAAAAATAAAAATAGAAATCAAATAAACAAATAATATTCGTACATCTGCATTAGTTTATAATAAGAAATATATATAAAAACAATTTTATTTTGAATGCCAAGTCAAGCCTGGCGACACAGCTAATTTACTCACCCTTCGGCAAATATGCAAATATGAATTGAAATTCGCAAAAAAAAAATAAGAAACGCTCGTTGAAAATATACATTTTTTATTAAAACTATCTATGCATTGGATTGTTTTTGTAAATGTAACCTAAAATTTCAGCAATTGAATTGAATAACAAACAGAAAACTGTCTGCAAATGCTTATTGTTTATTTTCTTTGTTGTTGCTCTCGCTATTGTTGTTATTGTTTTTGGATCGTTTTTGTTTTTCAATAAATAACTGGGTATTGTCAAAAACAACGCATCGGAAATTTGGTAGCCAACAAAAATGCATTTAACCGGCCAGCGGGACAATAAAAGCGATGAAAACTGGCTGAAATATGCGGCAGCGTATTGCGTATACGCCGCATGAACCAAGTGCAGGAAATGGGTGAATGCAAACAAGGAAAAAAGAACAAGGAAAAAAAACGAAAAAGGGAGAAAGCTGTTACAAAAGGCAGCAACTTTAATCAATATTGAAGCAGTTTTTGAGGCCAATAAATCATTTCATAATCAATTTTGTCGCTGACATGTACTTCTCCCAGTGTATGTGTGTGAGTATGTGAGTGTGTGTGTGTTTGTGTGTTCGTATGTGTATATTTGTACGGATCTGTGTGTGTGTGTGCGTTGCAAAAGGTTTTGAGAATAAAAAAGTGTGCGCGGCACATGGACAAACACAAAAACTTTGGCCACCTTGTGTCATGTGCGCTGTGTGTGAGTGCAATAAACAAACCACACATACACAAACACACAATGACACACACACATATGCAACCCGGTAGCTGGGTAGCTGGGTGCAACAACGTAAAGTGCAAAAAACAAGCAACGCCAAAATAATCAACAGATGTTGCAAACAACAACAAGCAGCAGCATTCTACCACGAAAAACTGCCTATCTCGCTCTGGCTCTGTGCGAGTGTGCGACTGTGCGTGTGTGCGTGTGTGTAAATGAAAAGCGGAAGTTGAAAGTTCAGCAAGACTGACAGCGTCAGGCCAGGGCGAGGTCGCCAGCGTCAACAATGACAGCAACAGTGGCGGCCCCAAAAAGTATGCTACGTTTGCTTGCGCCACTGCTGATGCTAGTGTTGTTGCAGCTATTGTTGTTGTCTGTTGTTGTTGTTTTCGTTGTTGTCAGTGGTACATTGCGCGAACTTCAAGCGGAAATTAAGTGTGACCTCTTCGCGTGGTTGTGAACAGCGCGAGAAAACAACGAAAAAGTTGGCAATCCAACGTGCATATCAATGCTTGGACGGACGTTCGCACACATTTGCCAAGTGCTGCTCCGACACTCCATTTGCAGTTGCAGCCGACGAACAACAACAACAACAACAACAGTAACAACAACAAGATTCGATTCAACCTCCATCCTCCGCTTCTTCCCCTCGGTAACCCTGGACCCATTGGTGATTGTGTTTGCGTGTTGTGATGCGTTCAAAATTGTATTTGCCTAGTATTGTGGATGCGAGAGCAATGGAGAGAGTTAAGGAGTGAGCATGTGGGTGTGCCATATTCTGGTGGATTGGTCATCGCCCAGGACGCACCACGGATGCAACGCCAATTGGCCTTTGGGGCACTTTGATTTTTTCATTGGATTTGATGAGTGCGTTGCATTGCGTTCGTTGGTCAGCGAAACGTTTTTAGTTATCAAACATTTCCAGTTGGCTAAAAGCCATATATATGCAACATAGAGATGACGAGTATATTGCATATTGGGCCCGATGTAATAAAGCCACTCAATCGTAGCCAATTGATCCTGTGCAGTAGCCTCTAACTTGCACTGTGGCTAATTCAATTTGGAGCCCCAAATATGTAGCAACTGATGATGGTGATGGTGATTTAGGATAGGCAAAGTTGTTTTCAACTAGCAGCAAAAAATATAACTTAAATATGGTCGGACTTTTACCCCTCCAACTGTCAGCCAAAATTGTAATGCATGTCTTACTTTGGTTGCCACATAAGCAGCTTTGCGACTTCCCCGCAACTAACTCACTCTCTTCATATTTTCAGCATTAAGGACAGTCATCTATCAGGCGAGCAAACTTAAGCTCAGGATTAAAACATTTCACAAACAGCAACGACAGCAGCCACAGCAACCACAGCAGTCACAGCAGTCACAGCAATAAAATTATCAGTTTTTTTCTATAGAAAGGTCACGCGCACTTGCTGCTGCTTGTCCCCCCTGAGTTACAGGTGAATGTTGCCTTTTACACTGGTGAAAATAAAATACGGAAAATGCTATTACAGAACACAAAGTGCAATGATTAATCAGATTTATTTGTCAGTTTTATTTCGTGCTAAAAGTGTCAAAGAGAATATTTATAAAAGTTTATTAACACTAAGTACTTGGGCGCACATATACACAAACAAACACAGCACAGCAACACAGACACACACAGCACATTAGGAATGACCATAAAATACAAACAAAACAGTTGCCAAGAACAACAAGCAGGACGAACAAAACACAGAGCAAGTTGAATGTCCGGAAGCGCTCCCTGAAGCAAACTTCAAGTGCGACAACAACAACAGCAGCTGCTGTGTGTGTGTGTATGTGTGTGTGTGTGTGTGGGAGGGGGAGGTGTAAGAGGAAGAAAAACTGGCACAGCACAAAGTGCACAAAACGTACTTAGAACCGTCTTTAAGTTCAACATTCAACATAAAAAACATTGGCGCTCTCAAGTTTGGCCAAACATAAATCCCCTCAACACAAACAAACGGTAAGTAACCCACACACATACACATAGGCATAGCAACAGCTAGCTAGGAGTGTGGAGCATATTAAGACTGATTTTGGCCTTAGGCAGAAGCCGGGCAGCTGGCCAGCATATTTAGCCGAATATTTATGGCCAATGGCGACGACTGCGGCGATGGCGACGAATTCGCAATTCTGCGCGACTTGTTGGCAATCACATAGATATCTCTGACTGGGTGTATATGTGTGCGTGTGTGTGTGTGTGTGTGTGTGTGTGGGCGAGGGCAACAAAAAGCTCAAGCACGAACTGTTTGAGCATCTTTCGAACTTGCCAACTGTCTGCTGTTTATTGACGACACAACAACAACACAAAAACAAGAGCGACAACAACATTGTAGCAAACCAAACAAACCGGCTAAATTGACAGTGAGCGACCCAAAACGGCAGCCAAGCCTGTGACTGCCAAATAGAATCTACTTACAGCGGGAGACGACCCCCAACTGGACACGACAAGTGGCAGTGGCAACTCACATGTTACATAAGTGTGCCACACAGTGGAGCCGAAACAAAAAATACATTTCAGTTTATTACAAAACTGAATCCATGTGGCAAAGAATGTGATAAAAGCAATTGAAATATCATTATTATTATATTGACACATCAGTAAGAAAATTAAAGAAATTCGGACAGAGAACAGAGAACCAGACTGAGGCATTTCAAATATGCCAAAGTTTAAAAAGTTTTTCAGCTGAGCATCCACACGTAATACTTGTATAACAACGCAAATTACATTTTTTAAATGAGCCAGAATTCGAAGAATTAATTCCTTCTCCCACTGAAGATAGATCAGCTTTCTGTTTTCATTTAGAAAAGCCCCAACAAAAAGTTGGAACCAGTATAGCCTTAACAGCACAGCATAGCCTTAACAACCCGCCTGTGCTTGTCAACCAGTGGAATTTTTCGTTTCATTTCGATTGGTTTTCATTTTGGGTTTTGTCATTTTGACAAACGAAAACAACATTTGATATGCCAAACACATGTGGAGACGCCTGGGACCGTTTGGAGCCGACGACCCTTCTCCACGCTCCCTCCCTTCGCCGCGACTGTCACTTGTTTGCGGCTACAACGGCTGGGGCGACGACGACAACATGGCGTATGAGTAACTTAATAAATTTGACAACAATGCCGCACAAAGGCAAACAAATGCATCTGGCAGCCGCCAGAGTTGTCACCGTTTTCGAGCCCTGCAACAGCTATTATTGCCGTTGTCACTCTTCCTATTATTGTTGTTGTTATCGTTGCTGCTGCCGCTGCTGTTGTCGCTGCTGCTGTGCATTTTCAATTTGTTTTCGTGGCGCGGCCTGTAAACAAAATCCGGCGGAAAATACTCGGACGTACATGCGACGCGTCGCCTACGAGAAGCCAAATAGCCAACAGAGCTAAAAGGAAATGCCATTTAGTCGGCACACGCACCTACCCCCTCTATATATTTCCCCGTTACCCTTTGCCCCACTAGTTGTACTGGTACCAACGTTGGCAAGCGCGTTAAGCACCCAGTTACCCCCAGTTCTACCCCCTCGCATTCTTCATCTATGGTCATTTTAACAGTGTTTACAAATTGCCCAATGTTTATTCAGTTGTTTGCTTCTCTGTTTGTTTGTTTGTTTGTTGGTTTGTGCTTGTTTGGGACTGCTGTTTCTCGCTGTTTTATTATCAACAATTTTTAATAAATATGCAGAGCTGACCACAAAACGCACTTTGGCTTATTGAAATTGTAACTGTTGCCAAATAAACAATAAACAATGCGCCAAATGTAAATTTACGCTTCAAAGCAACACAAACTCACTCAACTCGATAACTGAATAGAGAAAATTCATTTACAGGATAAGAAACTATTGTTAAAACGAATTCTAAGAGTATTTCAGGATGGTGAGTTATATATCAAGTAGTTATTATATAAAAAGATGCCTTAGTATAATGATCCTGACGAAATATTTATATTTCTGTTGAATTCTCAGTGTGTTAAATAACTCATTAGAGCTGCCACTAATCCTAATTTAAATCTTTTTAAATTAAAACAATCTCTTTATATCTTTAATGTATCTACACTTAATCCGGCAATATAAGGTGTTTCCCATACTTACAAATGTATTCTCCCATTAAATAACCTATAAAAATGGGTAAAAAGCGTAAATGCGAACGTCTATGTCTGCTAGGATCAGAGGGAGACCCTATAAAGTGTGTATATTCTTCATCGGAATCAACTGCCTAATCAATTTTCGTTCATTTCTAGGTATAAATGCATCTTTCCCAGCAACTAAAAGAGATAGAGACGCCGAATTTCGCTTGCAGATTGAGTTTGTTTTCAATTTTGAATGCCATCTAACTTAATAAAATTAGAAGTAAGCACCAGAACAAAAGAGTAAGAAATAAACAGTTTCGCTATAATACTCAAAGAATAGTCTTCGATTAGAGGGTATCGCCTTGTCGACTTAAACTTAGCACTCTGGACTAAAGGGTTCCTACTTGCTCTGCCTGTCTTCTGTGAGCATAATCAATTTGAAATTTTATCTGAGTGCAATGAATGCTCCATTATTTTCGTGGACAAACAAGGATGATGAAACCTAAAATAGTTGCATTCACATACACAAAATGTTGGAGTTTCAGTTGATTTTGGGCAGCTTTCTTTCGAGTTTTTGGCGCTAACGCTGATTTGCATTCAGAGTTGGAAAAATGACTACTGGTAAAAGCAGCTTAACATAAATTTCCATGGCTGCAATGAACTGGCTGCTTTGGCAGTGCCGTGAGTAAAAGCATACACCTACAATTCAAGGATGTCTGTGTATGTATGAGTGTATAACTAAACATTTACATTTCATTAAAACTAAAAACAACACACAAAAGCAGTGAGCACGACACGACAACGAATACAAAAATGAGAACTAACCAAATACAGAGACAGAAACAGAAACAGAAACAGAGGCAGAGGCAGAGACAGAGACAGACACAGAGACAAATACATGCAGTTCGTAGTGGCATGTTAGCAGTATACTTTTGGGCTAGGTAAAAGGCCTGCCCCCCAAGCCTTCTCTTGCAGCTGGCAACTCGCAACTGGCAACTACAAGTTGTCGTCCTGCTGTCCGGGTTTCAGCTCGCGTCCTTTGCAAGGTGAGTGCCACTCGAGAAGCTGTTGCCATCTCTGAGCTGTGAACTCTCTATCTCCGAGTGTATGTGTGTATGTGTGTGTATCATATCGCTTTTTAAAACACATATACTTAACTCGACGTTTTGCACTCAACGAGCTTTTACGTAGCGGCAACAAAGTGTAGGAGTGCAACAACAACAATGCCACAGCTGCCTCTCATCTCTTTCCCAGTATAGCTATAAGTGTGCATATATATATGTATATTTGTTCCTGTCTGTGTGTGTGTGTGTGTGTCTGTGTGTGTGGTGTGTTGTGTTTTATTTTCATACGCAAAAAGTTGGCCAGCTTGGAATGTGGTTCATTTGGGCCACTCTATGCTGCCGCTGCGCGAGAGCTGTGCTGAGAGTAGCGAAATAAATAGTATATTTTGCCCGAGTGCCACTCATGGAAATTGCACAAAAAAAAACAAAAAAAACAACAGCAACAACAACAACAACAAGTCGTTGCTGAGACCCGGACACGACTCCTGCGGATTCGCACTGTGCCTATGCCTATGCTGAGTGCCAGTCAAATATGAATTGGACGTTGCCAGCTCATGGCGCACTTACAGCATAATAACAAGAAGTAACTGTGCCCATTTACATGCAACTGCAACAACACTAACTGGCTGACCCAATTGGTGCCTTTGTTTTGCAGTATGAATGCACACCCATGCAGAGTGACACACACACACACACACACACCCATAAATATATATGTATACACACACAGACCGCCTAATTATGGCGCATGTTTAGCGGCTCTATTCAATTAGATGTAATGCACGTACAACGCCATAACTTAAAACTCAGCAATCAGAGCTGCAAAACGCTGGCAACATTTCATAGTGAGCAACGTGCCACACACATTTGTTACCTGTCCCAGTGTTTAATTAAAAACTAAAGCAGCTGCAACAACAACAACTGCTCATGCAACTGCAACGGCAGCTGCACCGTTTGCTGTTTACACTTTTACACTGCCTTACACTTTTCAATTTCCAATTGTGCAGCATAAACTCAATTTGTATTTTTCCAACATTTTTCACATTTCCTTTTTCATTTGTTGGAATCACACTGCAGTCGTTACGAATTTTTACTAGCTGTCAGCAGTTTCTTCTTAACAAGGCACCCAAAAATTCAATAGCTTAAAAACAACGAATAAGGTATACACTTCAAAGGTTATTTTTTTAGAGTAATCAATTATTTTATTATCTAAAAATAAATAAATTGTGTAAAATAAATAATTAAAATTGCATAATGTAAATGAAAAAAAGTGCAAAAACACTTTTAAAACAACATTCATAAACTAATATGAGGCATTTCAAATATTTTGCATGATTTTAGCAGTTTTCTGTAGGCCCTACTCTGATTACCTTATAATAAATATATTTTAAATATTAATTTAATGAAAACAATTGATTTAAGCAATAATTAGCTCGTTATGTGTTTATTTTTTACTAATTATTACCAATCGGAAGGACTCATTATCCCGCCTGCTTGACCGTGCGCTCAATAGCTGCCCAAGCGGATGATGCACTGCTAATGACTCCACACTGAAGAGAGGTAAGTGAATAGAGCAAAGACGCTGGCACTTAACAGCCAATAAATTGTAATTCGACACTAGCAGGAGAAACGACGGCAGCATGAGCAGCTCAGCCAGGACTCACACGCACACACACACACACACACACACACACACACGCAGACATACAAATTCTTTTCCTTTTGGCTGTGAAATGGAAAATTAATTTTCAAACGATTTCGTTTGCTGCTGTTCCTGTCGCTGCAGCTGCCCCAACAAGTTGTCGCCGCCTTGAAGCCTTAGCACAGTGCCTGTAAAGTGTCGCAGCCCTTTCCTCCCCTTTCCCCCTATCCAGCAACCCTCCTTCCCAGTCAACACTCTCAGTTTCTGCCTCTATCGCACTGCGCAATTTTTATATTAGTTTCATTTATTTTGCTTTATTCCCCACTCCCGCCGTACGTTTTTATCACACGCCCACGTTGCCAGCATACAAGTGGCAAATAAATTCATTAGTGGCACAAATTAGTTGCATGCAACGGCAGCCGAGACCAGCATCGAGTAGCAGCAGCCAACAGGCAACACAGAGCAACCAACTCGCCGGCCAACCCAGCCCAAGAGAAGCCAACTCAAGCCAAGCCAAGGCAAAGGACACTAAAGTGCTTTCAATTTCAATTAAATTTGCTACTCGCTGCAGTTGCTCAGTTGCTTTGCCCTGCACTTTGCCAACGTCTGTGTTTGCCACACCCCCACCCACTCCCACTCCCCCTCCCACACCCACACTGTGACCCCTGGCCTATCCTCCACAGAGTGCGTGCTGACTCAGGGGCACACTTAAAGCTCGTTTAAGCGCTCGTTTTGTTTCATCTGCTGCCGGCAGCCTTCAGCCAACATCAGCTCGGCCAACCCGTTTAGCCCCGGCGTGCTGATTATGTAATCAAAGTATTTGCCAGCTAATTTATCGCCGCCAGCCTTTGGCCGGCTGGCATACGCTGCGTATGCGTATGCGCAACATAAAACAACATAACAGGGGCGACACAGACACACACAGACAGACAGCCGGAAGACTGATAGATTGAGGCACTGTGGAAAATCGATGGCCGAAACGTATGCACACATGATAAAGCTGAATATTTAGCTTAACCCAAACGCAGCCGTTAGTCATTTGTGGCAAGAGAAACTTGCAACTTGAAACCGAAAGCTGAAAAGAAAATGTATGCGCGACGCGGCCCGGCAAGTAAATTGCGGCACATTTGTCGCAGAAGCACAAGCCACATTGCTGGGATGCTTGAGCTCAGCTCTTACCCCAAAGTCATCTATCAGGCGAACAGACACAACACAGCGCCTACAGACGAGAGACAAGCAACAACGACAACGACAACAACAATACCAACGATGAACGCAAAACCCCAAAACAGGCAACAATCAACAAGGAAATTACAAACATGTGTACACATTCATACGAGTATTTCTAAGCCTCACTCACTAGTCTCGGCTCTCGACTACCGACTACTCCCTGCTCCCTGCTCCCTGCTCATTTGTCAATACACACGTAGGGACGTCTTCTGCCTTCTTTCCGCTTCGTGTTATCCCAGCGTTAAGCATTTTCCCTGTGATCCCCAGGCAAAAGCCCGCAAATGCCGCGCTTCTGTAGCCACACACGAGAAATGTTGGTCCTCCAAAATATATGCATATGGGGAGCAAAGTGTGGGGGCTGCGGGGTGGCAGGTTGACGCTTTTAAGTCTACTTTAAATATCACTTAACGTATTTAGCGTTGATTTCCAAGCCTTGACATTTTATCTTCCATGCCATATTTGTTTTGCATATTTATTGGGTTTGGCTCCGAGGTGCGCTGGCATTACAAATGGGGCAATACGCTATGAGTCCTCTGCTGCCGGTTCCTGCTTTGAAGACAACAGCAGCGAGTGTGTAGATGTATATGTGTGTATGTGTATATGTGTGTATGTGTATATGTGTGAGTGCGTGCCATTAGTTAACTCATATTAAATTCAATTCAATTTTCATACATACAAAATGTTGTCATCCATATGCGAAGAAATTAAATTTCAAATTTTAATGAACCATCAAAAAATGCAAAAATATATAAAAATTATGAACGTAAATGGAACTCGCACAGACGCACAGAAAGTCAGCAAATAAGCCAATCTGACTGTGACATACCCTATAGCCTAAAGAAACTTTTTAATTCGCGGTAAGCATAAATTATAAAAGTTCTGCAAATACTTCCATCAATTCAATTAAAAGTATTTGAAATACTGCCCAGCTTATATGCCCAACTGGCTACAGGGTATAAAACGAGATTGAAAAGCAATGCTAACAAAGCCCCAAATGCTTAAAGTTAATTTAAATTTAATTAGGATTTTTTCGACATTGTTTTTAGGCTCTCCCTAGAAAGAGTGGGAGAGAAAGAGAGAGGGAAGTGCAGTCAAGGAGATTGGGTTGGGTGGCAAGCAGCAGTTCCCAGCGGACTAACTGTAAATGAAAATTGACGCAACGCAAGTTTATTAAAATACGATTTGCATAAGGATGTGGCACAGAAGCCGTCGACTGCCACAGAAGTCAAATGTAAGGCAACATCAGAGCAAAGCTGAGCACAGAGCCAATGAATTTTAAATATTTTCACAGCTCACAGACAACGCCCCAAATGAGGGACACAATCAGAGAGAAACTCCCAGACACACACACACACATACACACACACATTCGACACGGACACGGATGGCACAAATAAAAGCACAGGGCGAACAAAAAAAAATAACAAAAGTCGGGAAAGTCGGAAAAGTCAACCGAGCGCATTAATTTTCGCTTTTTCGCCTTTCACACGCATTTGATTTGCGTTCAAAACCCAATTAAAAGTAGCCAAGGTCCTGTCCAGGACCAAGCGAGCCTGTGGCCCTTTGTTTGACCTTACAGTTCTTTATTTCGCACAATTGTTGAATATAAAACTGTTTACCTGGTCATTAAGTTGATAATGGAGTCAATAGACGAAGAAGACTAATGAAAAAAGTTCACCCAGTAAATGGAAATAAAAACACGAGTTCACAGCGAGTTTCAGCTGCTATCAGAGTTTGATAGAAAACAGAAATGTGGCAAATAATTAATGCATACCTTAACTCAGCGTATTCCTAATATCATTTAATATCACTCAAATGGCCAACTTGATATGAAGAGCGGCTCTTAGCTGACAATGAAGTGCAAAACAAAGGCAAAGTTATCTTCCCCCATCAGTCGACATTCCTTCCCCTTCTGGCTGCAGCTCGGTTCATTTTAATTGAAAATTCAAGGCATTATTGCAGACAGCCGCAAAATGCATTCACAAAACAGATGACGATCAATTAATAACTGACGTATGTATACCCTACCTTAATAAATAAAATAATACTCATACGAACAGTGTTCGCTGTTCTACATACAATACTATTTGTATGAATATTATAAACTGCAGACTTGTTTCAAATGATTGTCCTTCCTTTGGTATACTTTGAGCACGGTAGCTGCTTGCTCGGCATGTTGTTATGACCATTCCAGTGGAAAGCGCAGCCAAAATGAAATAGCGATAAAATGGCCGCCATACGTGAGCGTCAGCAATCAATGAAACGCTGTGGCACTTTTAATTGCTTTGCATAGTTATAGATTGATATACGTACTTCAAGCTTTAGCCTTATTGCACACGCTTCACATGCGCATCCGCATTCGCATCCGTATTCGCATCCGCATCTATATTCGCATTCTCATCCGCAGTTGCAGTCGCTGTTGCCGTCGCCGTCGCCGTCGCATTTAGTGGGCAACGTTGCTGCAACAATTGATGCCATTGGTCGTCAGTTTCCTGCCACAACAATGATGTGGCTTTTTCTTCTGCCGCAGTATCCCCTCTCCACTTCTCTCCCATTCGGACTCCTTCTGTGATGGCTTCTTGCCCCAAGCACCTCTTGAATGGCACAACGGAAACTGTACTTCAATGATGCAATAAAAACAGAATTCACCAGGAAGGCAGCTCAAATTGAAGTTGACCGCCTGACATTAGAACCATGCGAGCAATTGTCTGGCAACACACACACACACACACACACACACACACACAAAGGCACACACGCACATCTCTCGTAACAATGGAAGTGTATATTCATTGAGCGCTTTTAATAAATAAAATAAAACTTAAATTGAAAATTGTTGTCATCGTAAATTGATAATAATTAATTTTAATTGCATGCAATGCACTCTTATTGTTTTTATTATTGTTGTAGTTGTTGCCGTTGTTGCTGTTGTTGCTGTTGTTGCTGCCACTGTTGGTATGATGGCAATGCAAATTGCATGTGAAAGGCATGCATCGAGCATCCGTAGTTGGGTTAAAAGAAGCCCCTTTGTCAGCGCACATAAAAAAGCCATTAAGCAAACAACATTAAAATGAACTTAAATGTTGTATATAAATAGCTGCAAGTAAAGTGTATTTGGCATATTTGCTTAATCGCATTTACCCCCAAAATAAATATGTTAGTTTCCCTTTTTGATTCTCGTTTGCTCTCAATTTCAATTTCCATTTCCATTTTCATTTCAGCTTTCAGTTCTATAATTGCCAAAAAATTATTGTTATACATATGGGACATCAATACGGGATTGCACAAATTAATTACAATTTGAATTAATTTTTGAAATTGCAGTTTTTTCGGTAAACACAGAGTCACATATTAAACGCATACACAGGCATTGTTTATTTATCTTGATTCTTGTTTAGATAAATATTTGCTAATGTGTAAAATTAATTGGAAATTTTGTTGTTGCAATGTGAGTTTTGGTTATTCGATAAGCCAACTGAAGTGAGTAAATGCAGGCAGCTAGATACCCTTACAGCAAGCGAGCATAGAGAATATTAAATGAAGATGATAAATGTGGAGACTGCATAAATATGCAATAAGTATACAGTGTAGGAGTATGTCTAGAACTTATAATTGACATACGGCATTTACACCTTCTAATTACAATTGCTATTAAACACTTGTGCCGCATTCTTGAGCATCTTTCCATCTATCTTCATTGTCTATACGGCTGACAAATTGCTATGTTTGTCGTCAGCCGTAATTATGCAGGCTGTGTCCATCTTGCAGATACTTTTGTGTTTGTCTTTCTGTCTCTTCGATTGTCCGTGCATAAGTAAACTAATCATTTGCATTAATAATTCTGTTCAAATTGCCTCTCTGTTGTTTGCCTGTGACCAGTAATTAATGATAGCATTGATGAACATCTCGCAAAATTTTAAATAATTACAAATGCATTTGTGGCCATCCTCAAAAAGGCAAATTTGTTTATACGAATGCAATTTGCCAGGTTTTTAAGGCTGCGAATTTAGCAAATATATAGCCAATGATAAATTGCCAGATGCACTTGCCTGCGTACATCAATTGACAACAGAATTACACTTCTATCAGCATTTGTATCCCGTTTACAGTACTGATGCCAGGTTAAACTCGTGTCAGAGTTCTCATCTTGTCTCTTGCTCCGTGGGCATTGAAATTTATTGGGGCCTTTTATTTTATCTAGGAATTTTATGCATAAATACAACAATAAAAGCATTTACTTCAATAACAATAATAAATAATAAATACCTTATGAAACAATAATAGAAAGCAAATTCCTGGCCGAATGCCAAGTTTCATTTGATTACCAACTAAATCACGTATGGTATTTGCCTTTATCAATAACTCTCATTTATCTATGCTACACTCAACTGAAATGCCAGGCTATACTTCTTCAGCTTCTTCACTTACCAGAACAAAGTTTTAGGCCACAAAATGCTCTAGCGGTTCATGTAAGACTTCGCTTCGCATTAGTTTTGCTCACTTTTTTTGGGCACGTTTGCAAAGTCTTTGGCCGGGCTCAATAAATTAGCAGTGGCGTCAGGTCCAAATCCAGTGACAATGACTTTTAGTTCTCTCTGCACACACAGCCGCACACACGCACACACACGCACACACGCGTACATACAAGCACAGCAGAAGCGGAAACGTGGCAGCGTATTAAAAACTCATTAAGCGACCAGAGTCTACACTGTATGTTTGTGTGTGTTTTTTATTTGTTTTTTTGTTTTTTTGGTTTTTTATGCAACTTTTTTTTAATTTATTCAAATATCGACCGAGTCACATACAGCCTTAGAAGCTGCCAAAAATTATGCTATGCTTTTTGCTGGCCAACTTGCCGCAATGCCAGTGAAAGTAAATCGAATGTCAACCGCACACACACTCACACTCGCACACACACACACGCACACACACACACAGATGGAGTGTCGTGAGAAGCGTGAGCCTTGTGTCTCGTTGCCGTGCGGTACGTGACCTATGCCAAGCGCCAAAATCGCTTTGAAGATGCCAAACAAATTCCTCTTTGGAGCGCTTCTAGAGCAAGCAATTCCGATTACGTATATGTACTCGTATATGGTAGAAGTCACTCGCATACACTCACACACACACACTCACGTGTCGACCAAATCCGCTTAAGACAAACTGACGACTGATTCTGTGCCACGCAACGCGGTGCCGCAAGTTGGGGCAACTTGGCCCCAAATTGACGTCGGCGTCAGCGTTGGCTTCAACCTCGTCGTCGTCGTCGTCGTCAGTAGCCAACGTTAGCTTCAGTTTCAGCTTCGGCAATAGGGATAGAAGAAGGGGCCCTACCCGGACCTGCGACACTGGTAAAGAGCGTGAGTTGCTTAAGAGAAATGGACACAAAGAGAGGCAGGCAATGTTCCATTGCCAAACGTTTCAGCATGTGTGGCCTGTGGCGTGTGGCGTGTGGCGCAACTGGTTAGTCAGCCGCATGGAAACCAAAATGTGTGGCATTGGAAGTTGCCGCAACTCTCTCTCTCTCTCTCTCTCGCTAATTCTATCCGCGCTCTTCAAGTGGGGCAGTGCAATGCCGGCGTCTGTTTTGTTTGCCCAATTAAATGCCACATATGTCATGGACTCCCCAGACCCCCGACCTCTCGGATCCCAGCCTCAACAGAGTATGCAGTTTTTTAATTAATCATTAATAGGAGCCACGCTCGACTGGCAACCAAAGCAAACCAAGCAACCCAGAAGCAGAAGCCACAGCAGATAAGCGCTGCCCCCAACCGTTGCAGCTGCAACTGCAAGGCTTCTGTCCCCCAACAGAATGCCAAATTGCGTCGTCGTGCCTTTGATATGTCCGCTGGACTCTCCGACTCCGGCTGCGACTTCGCCCTCTGCTCTGCCTGCAGCCTCATAAGCTCGCAGCCCCGCAGCTCCAACTCCAGCCGCAATTAGCGAGCGGCAACATTGCAACTGTTGCGTCGTTGCGAAATCCCCAAGCACGCTCCCAGCACTGCAACTGAGCCTATTTCTCGCTATGTGTGTGTGCGTGTGTATTTACATGAGTGTGTGTCTGCCTGCACGACATGTGAAACCACACAGAAAACTAAAAAGTAGGAGAATTTTCTATAGGCCACAACGACTACTCAGTGCACTACAAGGGAGCAGATATAGAGTCTAAATATAAATCATTTATTGAGCTGAAGTGTTTGCTAATTGTTTGAGTGTTCACACAAAGTGATAACACAATGGATACCCTATACATTTGGTTATTTGCCTCAGCAGCTGTGCCTCCTTTTGTAGCTGCAACTGAGGCCATCGCTTGTCACTTCCCTAAGTCAACAATTGACCCTCGGGTCGCGACTCCTACTCAAACTGCTACTCGATCTCCATTGGCGTCCCTAGCTCTGTTTGCATGGCTTCCAACTCCCCAGATGCCACAGCAGCATGTTATATGTAGCCTCTGTTGGCTGCTGCTGCAAATACAATTTGTTGCACTCGGCCGAACACATTCCGGATTTCGCATAATTTTATTGGCTCGCATGCGTCGCGTTGACTTCGACGTGGAGCAAACAGAATCAACAGTTACCCGACAGTCCCAACAGCCACAAGCACCACGACTCGACTCCCCAATGCATTTTTGTAGGCGCCGAGTGCTGGGCCATATGTCAGAGTCATAGACAGAAGCCGGAGTCGCAGTCAGCGCCAGAGCCAGAGCCAGCGCCAGCACCAGCACCAGAGCGATCCCTTTACCGAGAGCACTTATGTTTTGCATACGCAATCGCGCACATAATCAGGCAGAGTCAGAGTCAGAGTCAGAGGCAGCGGCAGGGGCAGGAGAGCCGCGGCCCCGGGGTCCCAATCGCGGTGACTCCCATGGTTGCATATGGCAAAAATGCTAATTAGGCGTAATTCGCATAAAATTCGCAAACATTTGCCTGTCATCCGCAGAGCGCGAACCAGAGGAGGATTCGGCTGAAGGATTCAGCCTTTGGTTACAGTTTTTGCGGCTGTCGCCTCATTCGATTCTGGCAATGGACTTTTGATTTACGAGCAACGCCGCCTATCAGCAGCACATCAACAGCAACCAATCGTCAGCTCATCCGTCATCGAAGACCACACCCGGAGTTGAAAGCTGATGTTTCTCCCCTGACTGCTTCTCCCACTCCGCTTTCGGACCCTACGGCCGCCAGCCTGATAAATTATTAAATGTGTAAGCTGACGTGATTCTGATACTTTAGCGGATTTGTTTTGCTTGCTGTGATTACATGTGGCACACACAAATACACACATAAACACTTGCACACACATAATCGCTTCTTCGGTGTTGACATGTGTATTTGTCCAGAAACAATGATGGCAAGGCTTTTAACAAGAGTCGACTTAAGAATCGAAGAAGCAGCCTTGACCTTGTCTAAGAAAAACACTCAAAACAAAATGAGGAAGGGGAAAAGGAAAACGGATAGGAAAGTTGCTGCAACTGAGCAACTTGTTATGTTAATTAAATACTTAGGATGATGATCAGACTAAGCCGCGCCGCAACAGCGCCATCAACTACAGGAGCATTACTCAATTGAATTCTGCATAGTTTTGCCAGCAGCTGCGACTAACGACGCGTAGCAGACCAGGGAAATGGCAATGGAATGAGGCAACAACATTCACTTTGCACAAGTACTTAGCATACCGAGGATACTGCGGAGAGGAGGTGGACGGTGGGATGGGGCAGGGATTAGGAAGGTAGGGCCATGGATGTGCGCTTGCAACTATTGTCAACAAGGCGTACTTTGTGCTTGGTCGTCCAGGCCGAAAATGCTGCCATTGTCATTTCCTGTGCGCGATTCTCTCGCTGAAAGGATTTCAATGTCACACCGCGGCTGTTTGACTGTTTCGGCTTCTCTCCGGCTGTCCCGCCCATTACATTAACCCACGGGCGCATCAAGTTTCGGCGACCACAAAAACGTCACAATGAAAATTCATGAAAATTTCGCTAGCCGAACTCTCTCTCTCTCAATCTCTCTGTCTCCCTCAATTGCTATCTCTGTCTTCAGTCGTTGCTCTTAGCCACTTTTGTGGTCAATTAACGGGCCGCTATTTGCAGGCCTCAGAGTTTGCTTTTGTGTAATGAATTTAAATGACCCACTGTGCCGCATGCCCCTCAAGTGGCATAAAGTGTTTTTGGAACGCCGATTGCCTGCCTCAAAAGGCGACACCTTAAGCCGAAGCAGCTAACAGCAACTGGATTCCCATTTTCCATTTCCATTTCCATTTCCCAGCTCACACATTGTGACAACACCTGTCGCCGAAAAATTTTCAACAATTTAGCTAATGACTTTCATAGGCACTGTGGGCCAGGGAGGTGGCTTCTTTTGGTGAGAGGGGAGGCGGTGGAGGAGGTGCTAGACGTGGCTAGCCAAGTCAGCCGCTCTGTAAATACCAAATTAATTATATTCCATGCTGTGAAATTAATCAAGTGTAGCGCCCGCTCCGCCACCAAAACCAAAATCAACTATGTACACTTTCGACCTGAACTCTATTTAACCCCGAAACAAGCCAGAGAAACCTGTCTTACCCCGCCACCTGACACAAACCCCTTCTCCCTTGTTCAGTTCACCTAAAATCGTTGCCCAGCTTGGGCCCATTTCATTAATCACACTCAACACTTAGGAACGGGCTTGAACACAAGAACCTGGTTAGGGATTTGGGGGGACATGTTGAGCTCACTTGTGGCCAATGTCAAATGGTTTTGGTCGCCGACGCCGACGCCAACGCCAACGCTGTTGACGTTGCCGTTGCCGTGGCCGTTGCGCGCCCAAAACACTTCTACCTCAGATTATTTATTATTGTTTTGGCTCATAGGTGGGCAGGGGGTGGAGAAGGTAGAAAGTTGCAGCAGCTGCAGGGTGCACTCAGTCAAGGCGATTGACTTTTATTGGTGGCAAGACTTGCACTTAGCCAAGAAGTTAGTGTGTGTATATGCATATTAGTATAATGTATGTGTGTATGTGTATGCCGTGTTGCTATTGTTTTCTTCATAATTGTGTAGCATAGTTTTAGGCAGATGATAAAAGCTACATAGCGGAGACAACAACCACAACGCTATAAACGAAACTTGGCATTTGTATGGCTTACTTTTATATCATGTGCACCCGCATCGCCATAAACAAACACTGACGAAAAGTATGCTACTAACTCTACAAAAGGGAATTTTACGACTGTAGCAAAGTATGCCATGAAATGATGTATAAGACCTAAGTTCACACTGCTGACGCTGGAGGGCGCTTTTTAATTTACCTGTTGACGCTTTATCGGTTTTACGTTTTAGTCGCGCGATCGGCCGCATACGAAACAGGTGTATGAGCAAAAGTGCATGTGAGACTCGTCTTGTGATAAGAATAAACGGTAGTTTCAGTAACATTTGATAAATTGTGTAATTTGTGAAATAAGCCTGAAGCAAAGTGTGCAAATTGAATGACATAAAAGTAATAAAAGAAATAGTATAATTGAGCAATGTATTAGCGATTTGCCTCCGTGTATCTGCATATATATTTATATACATATATATGTGTGTATAAGTGTGCGATAAGATAGCCGAGGAACGCGTCGCTTGTGATAAGAAGCAGTGTAAAACTTAGAACCTGCGAATTAGTCACTGAGTAAAGTTGTAACTCACAATAATTGTTTGCAATTCAAGGTAATAACAATGTTATAGAGAGTAAATATGTAGTATATGATGATGTAGTTAATTAAATAGGAGATATGCTCATATGAGCAGCTTCCGCTCTGACTGGCCGTTTAAAGAGAAAAATATGCCAGAGGAAAAAATTATATAAATTAGGTTACGGCTTTTAGCAGACTGAGCTGTTGCTGTCATACTATATATCACGCATACAGTATGTATGTCTATGTATGATTACATCCACAGAGCAGCAGTTGCGGCTCCCAATCGATTGTTGTGCTCGATGTGGCCAAGGCACAAACAAATAACATAAAATCATGCATTTGACTTACGGAATCGAAGCGCAGCGCCAACAACAACAACAACAACAGCAACCACATCAAATTACTTACAAAATATTTCGAATACAAATCGGAAATAATTACCTTTCTGTGTGTGCGCCAATGATTGACTCTGAGGGAGGGAGGGAAACGGGATCTTGCTGAAAACTGAACACTCAAATACTTGAATGTATGGCGTATCAAGTTCAAAATTAGATAGAAATTACTATCTAGAAGTATTTATAGGCCTGTGCCTAGGCCCGTACCTTGGCACGTTTATTGTCTGTGCCAGTTCTCAGTTAAGCAGCCGGTTTTATGTTGACTGAAACGCAAAAAGAAATTGCCTAAGAAATAGCTCGTAAATAGCGTTACACAATCTGGAATAACATCAGAGAGGTCTTCTATGGGTAATATGTCCCAGCACAACGAAGAAAAAACCAAAAAAGCCAACCTGCAATTAGTCGGCACTTGTTGGCCGGGTCGTTGGCCATTAAACGCGACTGCCCTTAGCCAAGCTTACGAATCTGACGTCATAGTATGGCGATCAAAACACAGCATTGAAATACGTTTGTTTCGTTACAGTTTTGGTTTTAATTTGATATCTTTTTGGTCATTAACTTGTACACATGCAACAACATGCATTGTTGTTGCTCCGATGTTATTGTTTGTTGATTGTTGTTGTTGCTGTAGCTGTAGCTGTAGCTGTGGCTACCTCCCGCTATCAGCAGCGCACCTTTCACAGCTCACATTCAGCGCGCGGAAGTATTAATAATGCATTTTTAATAAATAGCAACAACAGCAACAATTGCAGCAAACACAACAAACAAGAGTAAACGCAACAATGGATCTCATTCAAGTGCAGAGAAACAAAAACTACAAATACATAGACATTAAATAGGTCGAAGTAGAAATACACTGAAAAGTTGAAATATAAAATATGAATGTGAAATGAATTTAGTAGCAATAGTATTATATGGTATTAGTTCATTTCCTGTCAATTGCGCTAAAGTATTAAAGTTATTATTATGAGCAAATTCCAATAATGTCAAGTCACTAACAGCGGACAGCGCTTGATCAACAAGCTGGCATTGCTCATTATATGCAATCAGTAGACTCTGTAGATCGCCGAGCTGTTAAGTTTTGATTCGGCACTTGAAGTTCACTTCAAATGAAGAAATTGAATGCAATTTGAAGTAAATGTTAATTCTATGAGGCAGCTGAAAATATCCAAGCAAAGCTGTTTCAGCTTTTCTAAGTTCGCGTCAAATGACCAACCACATGAGAGACTTGAAATGACCATAGAGTGAGTGTATATCCCATTGTTGTTGTGGTTCTTGTTGTTGTTGTTGTTGCAGTTCAGAGCGCAGCTCTTCAATTGTCGCATTTGTCAAGCACAGCGAAAGAGAGTAAGACTCAATGAGAAACAGCACGAGAGGTAGATAGTAAGACAGAAAGAGAGAGAAAATGTTCATATTATATGAGGAGAACAAGAGACAGAGCGCAGACAATGCGCAATGGGCTCGGCCAGTTCTACTCCAGCGACACACACACCGACACACACACACAGACACACACACACACACACCCACGCGCACAACACCTTTAACGCTGTCGCTACATGGTGGGTGATGTTAGTCGCGTTCAGTTGCCGGCGACGAGAGGAACACAGAAGAGAGAGCGCGATTAGAGAACTGATAAAAACGAAATTAAAAACAAAATAAACAAAACTCGCAACTGTGCAAAGTGAAGCATGTAAAAAGCGCAAAGATAACAATGCGACTGAGGGGAATATGGTAAAAAGCCAGGGTGAAGGAGGGATAGAGGAGGCCAATCAAAGGGTTAAGTGGAATACTAACAATCTATTTGAATTGCAGTTGAAATTGTGGCGAATTCGAAGTGCAACCTGAAGTACCAACATGGCCTCTAGCACCAGCAGCACCAGCCCGCACCAGCACCAGCCCGCCCCCAAAACCACCAACAACAGTAGCATTACCAACGCTGATTTGGACAGTCAAGTGAATGTGGAGGATTTGCCCATAACATTCAAGGTTAGTCTAAATGCCTGAACCGCAAACAGACCGCATCATTTCACACCAAAAATTCATGGCAAATTGTATATTTAAATTGCTGCGAGTGTGCTTCAGTGCGTTTAGCTGTGCAACCCTGCCGCGCGGCATCCCCTCGCCTTGCCTCCTATCAAAACATAGACAGACACGCACTCGTCCCGCTTCGCTGCCTGAAGAGTTTAAAGTCGCATGAGCATTTCGGCTGTTGCTGACATCCGGTTCGCATCGAATGCAAATGAAGCCGCTGTCCAGACTAGCGCTGTCGTTGACTAACGGGTTGTGGGGGCATCTCATATATGTGGCATGCGGCATACGGCTGTCCGGAAGTAACTTCCCAAACAAATTGTAATCCGTTAACTTTTTGCCACTTGCAGGTCAAATACATTGGCTCGGAGGCATCGCGAGGCCTTTGGGGCATCAAATACACACGACGCCCAGTTGATATTATGGTGGGCGTGGCCAAGAACCTGCCGCCGAATAAAGTGCTGCCCAACTGCGATTTGAAGGTGTCCACATCGGGAGTTCAGCTGGAGATCATCTCGCCCAAGGCCAGCATCAACAACTGGAGTTATCCAATCGATACGATCTCCTATGGCGTACAGGATTTAGTCTACACACGTGTCTTTGCCATGATCGTGGTCAAGGACGAGTCTAGTCCGCATCCTTTTGAGGTGCATGCCTTTGTCTGTGACAGTCGCGCGATGGCACGCAAATTGACCTTTGCCCTGTCCGCCGCTTTCCAGGACTACTCCAGAGTCGTAAAGGAAGCTTCTGGAGAAGATCAGGTTGATGACAATGGAAACGCGCCCAACGATATTATTACCCCAACGCGGCAAAAGTTCGCCATCGATCTGCGCACGCCCGAAGAGATCCAGGCCGGGGAACTGGAGCAGGAAACGGAGGCGTAGGACAGAAGCCCCTCCCCCTCTACCCCTTTCCATTATTAAATATGTATATGTCTATGTGTGTGTGTGTGTATGTCCAATCTTTGTATTATCTCTGGGGTGCGGAAGTCGTATCAATTGTGATTGTCATAGTTACTTATTGTACAGTCCACTAGCTGCAATTGCCTTTGCTGTTGTAGTCCTGTCTTTATCTCTGTCTCTCACCTGGTAGTAGCCTCATACAGCTAATTACCCAAAGCCTAAGCATAATGCAATTTTATACAAATATTAATCTTTTACGTACAAATAAAATCAATATAAATCAAGGGATCTTCATGTTTCGCTCTACTTATCTCTAGTTGGTGTTTTCTTGGGGCTCTCAACTTGTCATGAAGCTTAGCTTTATTATCATCATGAATTCCGCCAATGATCGTTTCTATAGCTGTACTATCTTCAGATTAACCTACGCATATAATTAGTTTCTTAATTAATTAATTAGTTAGCTGATCCTATTGTAAGCTATTCTATAACTAATATCTTGCTGTTGGTCAGTTGTTCTATATTTAAATCAACTTTAACCGATTGCTTACTGAAATCCACTTGTTAAGCAATTTCTCTGATCATCGATTTAACATACCAATTTCCTAATCTTCTTCTTGAGCTGATCTATCTATAGTTTGCTAATATTTGCTCTGCTTCAGCTGATTATTTCCTTAGTGCAGTTAATCCTGTTCAGTTTAGGTCGCTTTTTAGTTGGCCATCTCTACCGTTCAGAGGCTGAATGCCATTGGCCAAACTCAAACACTCAAACCTATGCACGATGGAGGTGGCTAACCTGGGGGATCTGTTACAACTTGGTGCCTGTTCAATGATTTTTTAAGATTTTTATTTAAAGTTTTTCAATTTTTTTAATATTTGTTTCTTTGTTTGTTTAACTCAAGAGGATACAACAATGCTAAACTTAAATTTCAACTCGCTTGTGCTCTTCTTGAGGAAGTGCAGAAATGGCCATAAAACTACAAAATCAAAAAATAGTCATTAGTGTTGCCTAGGTGCAAATGAGTGGGACAGCGTCGGGTTGCCAGAACTCGGAGGGTGTGCATGGGCTCCGGCTGGACTTCGGCTTAATGATTGCTTTGTTGAGGGCGGGCGTTTGCTTCGAGGAGGATTCTCAAAGGCTTCTCATCTCAGTACACTCCTCTAACTGGCATCGGCCCGAAAGAGAAAACGACGCTTGCGTGCATCCATTCTGGATGGAGACACCTCCGACACGGATGGCACAGCCTCCTCCTCTGGTTTCGCATCAGCTTCCACTTTGCTGGCAGTCACTGGCGAAGTCTGTACCTTGGACATGGTTGGTTCCGCGATAGAGACGCGCTTATAAATGGGCTGTATATCCTCCTCCTGTACGGACTCCTGGATTGCTACAGTCTGCAAGGAAGGTTCTGATGCGGCTCCAGTGACCTCTGAGGCAGGAACTAAATCAGACTCTGGCTGAACACCTTGCACGGATTCAGGCACAGATTCTGGCTGCTGCTCCGTCTCTGCCTGAACGGTATCCTTGCTCGGTATCAGTGCCATTGGAGCTGCAGCGCCTGGTGTGAGTATCAGCTCCATAGGCGTGAGCTGTTCATTCTTGGGATTCTGATCCAAGCGCTCCTTAACGAGCTCCACAATGTCATCAATACTGATGGGTGGCATATAGGCAGCTGTGGCCAAACTGGGCTCCTCAACATTCACAGTTTCGACGGGCTTGATTTCCAACTCAGCTGCCGTCTCCTTGATGGCTTCTTGCTCTGGCATTGCCTCCGACTCTGGCACTGTATCTGGTACTGTATCTGATTCTGTTTCTGGTACTGTAGCTGGCACCGTATCTGCTTGCGGTTCTGGTTCTGGCACGGTAACCACCCGCACAGGTATCTGATAGTCGGCAGGTAAGTGATTCAGCTGCATGATGTTGATAATGGGAGAGTCCTGTTTAAGTTTCAGCTGTGGTTGTACCACTGCTTCAGTCTCCAGCAACTGCTCCTCGACAGAAGCATTCTTATCGATTATTTCGGGCTCTGGCAGCTTGGCTTCCTCAATAGAAACATTATCCGTCTCCTGTTGCAGTTCAGTCTCTGCCGGCTTGCGCTCGCTTTCTTGTGTTTGTGGCTGCTGCTCAATGGTCTCGGCCATGTCCATGGCGGCATTGGCCAACTCAGTCTCAGTTTTCTTCTCATGCATGCGTAGTGTGTTCAGAAAGTCGGTGATTAGCTGCTCCGCTTCTGCAGACATGACTGGATCGACGGGCTTAAAGCCACCAATGGATTCCTTAATCCCATTGTGGCTGCCGCTGTTGTCCAGCATCTCCTTCACGGGAGGACTAGGCTGTGCCGTTTCTGATGTGCCAGGTAGGCTGACAGGCGCATCTGCCGGCTTTGGCGCCTCCAATGCTTCAACACCATTCACTCCTTCCTCACTGGAGCTGCTGTGCTCCACAATAGATGGCTCAGCGTCAGCTGGTTCCTTATTCTGCTTCCGTTGTCGGCGTTGTTGTTCTCTGACTGATCTTTGGACTGTTCTTCATGCTGCATCTGTGGCTGCTTTTCTGACTGTTGAATCTCTTCTGGGTTTTGCTGCAAGATCTCCTCGATTACAGCTGGTATTTCCTCTAAGGCTTCAATGGGTTTCATTTTGTCTTCATCAACTTTGAGTGGTGCAACTTCCTCAGCAGCATCTTCTGTCTTAGTTGCGTCTGTCTGCACAACAATCTCCGGTTGTGGTTCTGATTCAGGCTGTGCTATGGCCAGAACAGCCTCGGAGGCCTCTGCCACTGGATCCTCTACAATCTCTACAGGGGCTGGAGCAGCTGCATCTACAAACATTGTCTGCAATTTCAGTGTGGGCTGTGGTTCACTTAGCTCCGCTTGGACTTGAATGGCCTCAGTAACCGCGGCTTCACTTTCCTGCACAGGCTTGGAGCTGCTTGAAGAGCTGGGCTTATTGAAGATTGATGGACGTTTGCGAATGGAAATGGAATTGAAGAGCTCATTGCGAATGGGCGTGGCAGGGGCGGACACCGCAGGCTTGATGGCTTGTGGTCTCTCCTTGTTTGGTCTAACGCTGAAACGCTGTGGCTTCAAGGGTTTAGACGCCAACTGAGCAACGGCAACAGGCTCGGGCACAGCAATCTCTACAGGTTCAACTACAGGAGCTGCAGTGGCGGGAATTGGCGCTTTCCTTTGTGGTTTGTTGTAGGTGACGGCGGGCTTGCGACGATTTGGCTTTGGTTTGGGCTTCTGCACCTTGACAGGCTTCGCTGGCTCTACGATGGGTTCAGGAACAGCAACTGCAGCGGGCTCAGCTTCTGCGGGAATCTCACTTTCTTCGGGCTGTGGCTTCTGCTGCTCAACCAGCTCACTCTCGGCAGCTGCGGGCTGCTTCTCCTCCTCGGCGGGCAGACCAAAGTTGCCATTGAGCTCGTAGTATCTGTAGCTGTCCTCACAATCGATGGTCATGTCCTCGCGCCGCATGCAAGTGAACGATTCCTGCAGCAAGGCAATCAGATAATTCACAACGGATAATTAGTTTGAGTGGAGCTCACCTGGCTGAAGATGGTCTCCTCGGGGCAGATAAAGCTCCAGCGGAAGGTGTTCTCCTTGCCATCGGCATAGGTAACTGGCAGACACACATGGAAGATTTGGCAATCGTTCTCCACATCTGCATAATATCCGTAAGATTTGTTGGCACACGAGAAGGTGTCCGTGATGTCTGCCCTGATGGAGGTGGCATTGCTGGGTAGCGTCAATGTGCCCACTAGCGGAGCTGCTTCCGCCTGCGCTGGGCTGCCACCAGCCTGCACTTGCGCCTCCGCCTCGGATTCCTGTGACATTACGCTATCCTCGCGTGCCTTTATGGGCATATTCTTTCTCTGCAAAGGTAGAGCGCATTGGGTAGCGAATATATTAAGGTATTATGATTAGCCAGCGGACATTCAGCTATCGCTCTACGTGCGGCGCATGCGCAACACGAAATGAATCAAAGCACGTGACGTGATTGCCGTGGCAGAGTGTCTATAAAGCAGCTCTATACTTGTACTTAAGGGGCAACCGAAAAAATTTCACTTGTGTTCTAGTTTTTGGCGTTAAGTGAAAACTGAATTACCCAACGTTCCCCACCTATTGTGGTTAGTTTCTGTGCACTTCGCACCTGGCACCTGCTTAACCTTTTTGGTCAACGTTGCAATTGAATTGGACTTTCGAATGAATATTATCACATCACATTGTTAACCATATCAATATGTTATTTATATATTTGAGCTGTGCATTTTAATTGGTTTTAATTGTCTGACGGCTTTCAGTCACGCAGGGATATATTTTCTGTTAAGAGAAATGCAGTTTGAAGTGTTGCAAGTGAACCTCGAAAACATCTAGAAGTTTTTGGAAATTTAATTAGATTCTTGTTTTATAACTTGATAAAATGTTGTTATATTTATCACAATTAGCTTTCGTCTTTCATGACACGATATTAAATAATAATTCGTATACTGCGCGATTGTTTCTAAATCTCCATTAAATCTATTCTATATTAATTTCCACATTCGATTCCAATAGATACTTTCTAATATCGCTCACATTTTCATTTCTTTGGTTTCTGCAATTGCGAAAAGTTCTCAAATATTTTTTATCTAATTTCAACGTTAATTATTCTGCCATATATTAACATATCGTTTTGATGTCTTAATGTGCTTCATTCCTTTTGGCCTTCATTTGTTAAGAGCGCTGCCAGCATTGGGCAACCCGGCAAAATAGTTTGACAGCCATAAAAAGAAGAAGTTAACTTGCAGCTGTCTAAAAATACCTTGGCCTGACTCTTCTGCTGCAGTTAGCCGTTAAAAGGCTAAACGTTTGGCATACCAACTAAGCAAACTGAGCTAAGACAGACTTATGCAAATGCCAGAAGAAGGAGAAGGCGACACTGACGACGACACTTTGGGCTCTATGTATGACTAACTCAATGGGGAGTCATTAAAATTTCAGACTATGCCTCCACAAGGCAAACATTTCATTAACAGTTTTCCGTTGACCGTTTCGATATCCGTTAGCAAAACGGAAGTCGTCTGCAATTGCAGCCCGATCCAATCGAATGGAATAGAATCAATATCCATAACGCACCTGTTGGCCAACTGGTCCCGCGTTGCAGCAGACGCTCAAGAAGATCAATACACAGATGTACTTCCACATGATGATGCTCACGTTGCACAGATTGTTCAATTATATATATTTATATATATGGTTATCACTTATATATCACGAGAACTGTTTTCATTTACTTCTTCACACTTCAACTTAGTCTCTAATGCACTTAGTAATCCTTTGGGCCGGTTTATGCAACTAATATATATATATATAGATATATGGATATGTGTATTTTTAAGTGAGCGTGGGTGTGTTAATCCAATTGATATCCAAGCGTATATATATTTCTCGATCTCAAGAGCTGTCTATAGTCACCAAAGCTTGCACTCGCACACCTGTGAGGCACCGTTGGCTTCCAAATACGAACTGCGACCGACGAACCAAGGCGACTCCCAATTTATATATTCTTCACTTTGATTTATTAAGAATGCAGAAGGTAGAGAAAACTCAACAAGCGACACCACACTCCACACACACTCATACACACACACACACACAGACATACTTTGTCACTTACAGGTGCGTACGGCAAAGAAATGTAGGCGACAACAACCACAACAACGATCGCACTCACAATCACAATTACAATGGTAAATACTCACATTGTTGTTTCTACTGCTTCGCCGTTTGCTGTGCAAACGTGATGTGGGACCGAGTGGAACTTGGTGGATCGCATTTGGTGGAACACAAGCTAGTAAACTGAGCGCCAAATTAAAGCAGTGCACAAGCAGTTCAGATGATCCTCTGGGTTGATAAGGGAATTAAAACTAATTACTAAATGCATAACTACTAAGAACTTATTTAAGAGAAATATGTATAGTTCTTATTAAGAGATATACTTATTTAAGAGAAATCTGTATATTTTGTGGTAAATAAATGATACTTGTAGATTTACAAGTTCAATCAGAAACTCTGCAATGCATTAAATCCATCTCAGTCAGGCTTCCTTGTAGCTCTACCCTATCCCTAGCAAATTCAAGGAGTGCTCTGACACAGCTGCCGCTTGTTTATTATGCCAGACATCTTTTTCAGACTTATTCTCCCGACAACAAGATGAGTCCCAATAGATAGATGTCACTTTGAATCGCCGCTGGTTGTGCTTGCTGTACGGGTAGAGGTATTACAAGCGCCAGGCAGCTAATAAAAAAGTCTGTTAAAAAACTCTTAGAGCAATTAATAAGAAATATAAAATGATTACTAACTCGTATCCATTAATAGCAACTCGCTATTTCCTATGACAGTGGCCATTGGCCTCTGTTAGCTTTCGCTTTTTGCTGTGTGCGCACTGTACGTGATTTTGATAGAACAGAGAAAAGGGACAGCAGGGCAGGGGGCAGTTCAATGAAGAGCCAAATAAAAATTAAATAAACTCGTTAAATTAGAAATTCATAATTGACGCGTAATACTCAGTACGTGTAGCCAAAGGCACAACTCGACCAATGCGAAATGGTAGCAAACCATTCTAAATTATTAATGCGCCTTAATAAGCGTCGCTTGTTTTGGTCTCTATGTGAAAGCCACAATATGATGACATTTCGTTTATTGCATAATCCTTTATCTCTTTCCCCCTCTCACTCGCTGTTCATGAACCAATGAACCCTAATGAAGCTTTTTTATATTTGGCCAGCCTCAGATGTGTTTGGTAGTTCTCGAAGTTCTGCTAAAGCCCCACTTGGTACACATAAAATTGCAATCTCACGTCTGAGGCAATCTTTCGAGTGTAATCTCTGGAGAAGCGTAAGAGAAGCAATGAGCAGACATGTGTATGGATAAATAATTTTCTTAGTAATCATACTATCAACTATGCATATAAGAAAAAACTTGCCTTGAAGTAGACAATTGTCAGGCTGCTATTGGATGCGAGTCATATTGGTATTGTCTTATCAATTATATTAATAGATCTCTGAGTAAATTCAGATCAGATAAAATGTATAAAAATATTCTAACGTTGTACAGAAAGTTTCATTATACATTTGATTTGTGACCATATTCAGAATAGTACACATTTATGCTTAGGGAAATTTAGTCAAATAAAAGCCGTCTTAATACTGAACCTGCACCTTCTTTATAATGTCTTAGTCATTTATTAGATACTACCTACATATATATAGATATGGGAAGCTAAATTGCTGTTAAGTAGTTGGAAAGCCTTTGAGTTTGTACATTTAAATGCCAACATGAATTTGTTGCGCACTTAGCAACAAAGTAAGTTGAACTGCCCAGAAAGAACAGGGAACAGACAGGCACGCAGACGAACAGAGTGTAAAACGTGCAGAGATAAAGCAGTTGACAAGAGGGCGACGTGTTAAGAAGAAATCCTATATGAAGTGTTGTGAGTTTTGCTGGAGCTGGCAAAAACATGACTAGAATTATGATAATGGAATTATGAATAGAATGGCAGGGGCAGACAGCAGAGAGGGGTGGCAAATGGTTAGCTCCTTGTTGTGCATGGCATGGTCATTGTTAAAAATCCGTAGAAATTGCAGACTTAATTTCAGACTTTGACTTTTTCTTTTCTTTTTCAATTTTATTATAATTTTTTTGTTTTTTCTTTTTTTTTCTTTGATTTTTCTTATTGTATTTTAATGCAATGGGAAACACGTGTAACTTTCTAAAATGCAAATCAAAGTGCAATGGAAATATCATGAGCGCTTTTCAAATTTTAAAATGTCCCATTCGCTGGACACGTGGGCGTAGATCAGCCCCAAGCGAGACTTTGGAGAATGCGTCGTGCAGTGCGTATACGTGATGCAGTGGCACTTTCTAGTGCAGCACTTAAATTAATTAAATGTAGATATCATTGTCAAATGGCTCCATTTGATGGCACCACTGACAACCGCACGTCGCCGCCTGTCATTTAGTGGAGCAAAGCATAGCAAACGAGCTTAGAAATGAATACTTGTATTCTTCTGCACAAACTTGACCTGCGTGGCGTGGAGCGAGGCAAAGACTTCCTTTGGCTTCTGCTTGAATTCCATTTAAATTATGATTTTTTTGGCAACCAAGCACGTTGCCCCACTGAGCCGCTGAATTAACCGTTACTCCACCGACATCCACGAGGAGATTCGCCAAACAAATTTTGCACAAAGAATTTCAATTGAATTTTGGTTCGAGAACATATTGATGATCGTATCTGCATGATATATGACCACTGGCCACACCCACCCATGGCAAGAGTAGTGAGACCAGTGCTATCACCGCCCACCGTTGAGTTTAGAAAGTACTCGTATATAAAACTAAACTATTTCTCCCTTCGATGATCATCAATTACTTATGTGGCACACGTTTGCAGACACCTTCGAATGCGGGGCTCCCACGCAGCTGAGCTGCCCCGGGAGCTCGGGGGCAATTGACTTTTTATGGCCAATTTCATTGATTTTAATTTTGCTAATGATAAGCATTTCTTTGCACGAACCTCCAAAACAGATACAGAAACAGAAACAGAAACAGTTCCACAGCTCCAACAAAGCATTGATTGCTGCCTCATGATAAGAGGCATGTTGCGGCATGTCAATTCGCTTTTCTTTCATTTGCCCCCGCTTGTTGCATGTTAATGGGCCAGCCAACTCGAGCTTTTCTTTCAATTAGTGCACTAAACCGAGGTCCGATGTACGTTGTACGATGTCCGATGTCCGATGTCCGTTGTCCAGTATCTATGTGCTTTAAACAAGGTCAATATCAATATAAGTGGCAACAAAACGTGCTACAATGCATGTGAAGTGTCGTGCGGGCCACTCTGGACCTTTGTTCACTTTCTTTTTGTCAGAGCCTGCCACAGGGGGTCGACATCAATCAACTTTGAGTTCCCGACATCCGCACACCACAATCAAAATCACAATCAATCAATTGGTGTCGACAATTTATTAGCCATAAATTGGCTATCATCCAACTTGTTTTGACGTTTGTCAAACACAAAACTTAATTGCTTATTACAATTATTGACAAACATTTTGCCATCCCCCCGAAAAAAGCTCACGTTCAACATTCGCAACACGCGTCGTGCATGTGCAAATTGCCGAGACAATGGGAAACGAGACGAAATGAAAAAGCAGAGCTACAATCAGACACGGTGTGACAGTGAAGACACCCATCCACGATTTTTCTAGCGTCCCATAAATATGGGAGCACGTCGCACCTATTTGGTATTACGGAGCAGTCCCATAGTCCAGAATTGGGCCACAAATTAGAATCAAACGCACGGTCGCACAGGTGAAATTTCGAAATTCCACAAAGAATTGACCGCATTCTGGAATTATTCGCTATGCCCTCTTTTTCGCATGCTATTATTGGATACTTTAGCCAGATACCGGAGGAAGTGGAACCAATGCAGGTAGGTCTGTTCAGCATACTTAAAAAGCTCTAGAAATCCCAGAACCAGAATTGCTTTAACCAATCGCAATTAGTTCAATAAACCGCTTAATTTTTGAATAATTTCGAACATATACTTCGATATAATACAGTGTTACCCATTAATAAGCAATTAACTGTTGATTACAGTTCTTGAAACATTTAATATGGATCAGAATATGTAACATACAAGTACAATAAATAATTTCAATAAATAGCTTATGCTACGTTTTATATGTTTCAATTTTCTTGGAGAAATGATAACTATTGAGTTAACATTTTCCGAGTCGTGAACTTAGATTAGAATTTATTTATATAAAAGGTGAAACATTGTACTAAATTTGAATAAATTTCTACTAAGGCGGGGTTACAGCTAAAATTGTTAAAATTGGTTTACTGGCATTTGTGCTAAAATTAATTTCGATTAACTAGGACTATATGGGGATTATTTAATAATCAGCGTCGTAATACAATGTAATAGTAAGTCAAATAAATACGATATAAATTACGATATTAAATAGATTTAGATTTTTGTGCAGTCTGCTCCATGGGGCACATTTACTGCCACTGATATTGATTGCGATAGGCCAAGTAATGAGCATCCTGGGGCTGCTGCTGCTGCTTAGGCCTTAGCTGATAGCTGTCCGTAGATGCATCCGTATCCTCGATGGAGGGATCTGTTTGCAGCGAACGCTTCCAGTAGCTACCCTGTTCTCCCCAATCCTCGCCATGGTCTTCATAATGGTGCTGATGATGAGCATGTTCGACATAGACAACCTAGTTAGAAATGATTCAAATAGGGCGTGAAGTGAGAAACACCACAGGAAATACCAAAGAGCCCAGAGTGTAAGAGCTGTGTGGGTGAACATGGATATGATGGGAATTGGGCTGTATGGATTAAATTATGTGAGTGAACGTGATCGTGAGAGAGGGACAATGAGTTGCCTTTCATATCTCAATTGCAGGTTCAAGTTGCGTGGGTAAGAGGTGGACAGCCCTGAGACGGAAGGCGTTACTATGAGACTCGCCCATACTTACACATTGTGGGGAACATTTTGGATACGCTACGTTTGTATTTTGTCTGATTTAAGTTTATTGGGTATTCTTTTCATTATTTTTGGAATTTGTTTTCTGTTATTTGTTGTAGCTGTCCAAAATTTTACCATATCTGAAACCAAAGAGGTCTTAATATGTTAGCATACGGAACATTTTGAGGTCTGTAATTTGAGGAACTGTTGTGGAGAAAATGTAAACGGAAACCGCAGCTTGGAGTGAAACAATTAGAGCTTCTGTAACTGTATATATAGAAAATAATGTACATAAAAATAACTTGGAGAGAGTTTTTTAGCGTAGGGAGTGAAGAAAGAGAGAGCGAGAGTAAGGTGGCAAAGTGAACATTGCCAATATTCTTTGCTGTACTTAAGATTAGTAACAAATTTCATATAACTGAAAAGGGTGCAGAAGATCCATTTAGAACAAGAAACATAGGTCTCATAACCCGAACAATTTGTTCGTGTGTGTTCCAGAACAAAAACAAATAACACATTAGCTTTAACATGAACTATGAGGCCCATTGGCTACATCTCAACTTACCTTGGCCGGTGTGCCGCCCCGCTTGACATCAATCCAGAAGCGCGCTATGTTAATAAGCAGTCCGATCAGAGCTATGGCAAAGAACTTAATTTGCAAATGAGCCCCCAGTATCTTCAGCAGCAGCTCAATCTTGGCCTTTAGCAGAGTTCCAATCAACGCCAGCTTAGCGATTGCCTTCTTCTTCTTCTTCTTCTTACCGCGAGTAACTGTGAATCAAGTTGGATGGATTAGCTTATGTTAATCGCTTAATTACACTTACTACTAAGCAAACGCAACGCATAAAAATATAAAAAAAGTAAATTCTTTCAACGATATTTATCGTTTGGGAGGGTGGTGTTTGTTAGTATGAACTGCAGTGCGCGTAAGTGCGTTAACGGTAACGTAATGATAACGATAACACAACAAGCATTCGAGGCAAACAAGCAGGCAATTAATATATACACAATTCACTTATAAATACGGGCAAATAACTTATGCGCATCTTCAAAGTACCTACACATTCTGTAGATCATTATTTTGATATAAATATAATTTAATATCGCATAAGTTATTGGATCGCTTAAATGTAGCTTACAAATAACGATTTGAATCTTTGCGCGGCATGCGAACTGCTTAGGCACGCACGCTTACCGACACCAATGTGAACTGCTTGCACAAGCAGTGCAAGTTTGTACATGCTACGCAGCTGACTGCTACGACATGCAAAAGTTACGTATGAACAAAACGAGTTTAAAATGCTTTTCAATAAATAGCTGATTGCAGTTATACCCTTGCAGAGCTTATAACAATATTGTTGGGAAATGTTTAGATCATTTATCAAAGTATTTAAATTACTTTCTAAGTAGCATTGTTAAGCTGTCAGTTTCTGTAGAAATATATTCTTTGATAATGGATAAGTCTGCAAGGACATTAACTCTTCGGCATGCCGAAATATTTCAATTTGTATGCTCTAATTTATACAATCTATTACTATGGATAGGCAGGCACTAATTTGTGCTTAGGAAACGGTGCGCTAAAGTCATTGAAAACCACACGCAGCAAACAACACACACCTCCGTTACTTCTACCATAATTTGTTGGGATCTTATGCTTGCGCTTTCCTCCTCCAACTCCGCTGCTAACCAACTCGTCTAGTAGTCCGAGGCCCAGTAGATCGCTCGACTCGTGATCCTGCACCAGGACCGGCGAATGTTGACCCTTCTTCTTGCGCCTGCCACGCTTCTGCTTCCTCTTGAAGGGCTTACCACCTCCATGTCCACCTCCGCCTCCGCCATGGCTCACAACTGATGATCCGCCCTCATGACCTGCATCTATTTCGTGATGATCAGGCGCTGCCTGCACTACCACCAATGTAGCTGGCTGTTGTTCCTGTCCCTTCTTCTTCTTTCGCTTGGTCTTGTTCTTTTTGCGCTTGCCACCGCCGCCGGGTTTCTTGACGGCTCCTGACGCGTTCTCATCTCCCTCCTCCAGTTCTATGAACTCCACGGCACCTGATGTATTTTCAGTGTCAGTGCTAAAGACGGAGCTTTTCACATCATCGTCTGCGGCTTCAACATTCGTCGGAGATCCAATTGGAGCACTTTCATTTTCGGGCTCATCGTCTGTTTCATCCTCCTCGGCATCGCTTGTTTCCTGGTCTCCGCTCGCAGAAGCATCTGTCTCCTCCTCCTCGCCGGTATCTGCATCATCATCATCATCAGTATCCGTTTCTCCCTCCCCTTCCGCCTCGTCATCATATTCGGCATTTTCACTATCATCGGACGTCGCTTTCGGTGCCTGCAGATACTCATATTCGCGGCCAAGGAAACTGAGCAATACAAGAGTAAGCGAAAAAGAAACAGAAACAGAAGTGGAAATGGAAAGAGATGAGAAACCTGATCTGGCTGGTAAAGACATACGAAATGTTGGCCATTTACCCGTCCATCGTCTCGGCCAGATACTCCTTCATGTATTTCGTGCCAATCTCGATTTTCTTCAGCAATGTCGATGGCTTCTCGCCAACAGGCAACTCCGAAGCGCTGTAGCCGCGTCTCTCGATCGTTGCGTTCAGCTGCCGGTCCGCTTCGACTGTGCCAAAATAAAAGAACACATTTATAATTTAAGTTGTTTTGCCAAATATATATGTGACTAATAAATATAAAAAATAAACATAAATGTGCGAAAGCAATTACAGTTTAAATTGCAATTTAAATAAAATAATTACACTTTATATTTAATATGCATATGATAAAATATGTTTCTTTATTTGTAACACTCGCGTGTGCAAAAAGAAAAATGCACTTTGTGGGTATTTATGTTATTTGCAAATTTCACTGACTTTGATTTTCACCTAAATGCATAAATCACAGATATGTGAGAGAGAGAGTGAGAAAGAGAGAGAGGGGGTGACAGAAAAAGCTTTTGTTTTGTTAATTACGCGTTGGCAAACTGTTGCTCGCTTAGACCCAATTAACACCTCTTTCACTTGACCGCGAGCTGTGCGAATAGCACCGATTGCCAATACGCTCACCTTTCAGCTTTTGCCACTGCACCGAGAGTTCAGCATCCCAGACATCCAAAATTCTCGCTGATCGCTGTCGGGCACAAGTCCAGGGCTCAGCACGTATGGGACACAGCGCCAGATCCAAATAAGGCGAAATTTCTGCAAAATAAAACATAAAGAAGGTTGAATGTTGGTGCAACCAAATGACTGATGTTGCCACATTAGGCCAACGATTGGTTGGTACGCACAGAGGAATTTGGTCTGATTTTTGGTTTAGTATGTGGCAGTCGCAACTTTTCCAACTGTAAATATTTGAGTGAAAGTGCGCACACTTAAATGCGCTGACCACCGGACACCACAACAACAAACAACAACACTGATAACACCTTGTGTGGCAGCTGCATCTGGCATTGGCTGCATTGACGATCATCCAAGGCTGCCACTTGTGGCATTGTTAGCGGCACATGCCATGTTCAAGACACGGTTATTGCTTGTGGTTTCTAATGACCAGCCACAACCACTCTATAGTGGTGCAAGTGGTTCCATTTGACAATCAAGTGAAAATGCGCCAAGACTAACAATTAATCACACTCTCATTAATTGCCACATCTTGCAACGAATTAATTGTTGTAACTTAATTAAGAATCAATTATTTATGACGACAAGTGTCTGACGGGCGTAATTTTCAGTATTTCAGTTGAAAATTGAGCAATTATTTCTTTGAGCTGTCGACTTGCTACCTTTTAATTGCCACAGACATACGTTTCATCTGCGACTCCTCTGTGTGTCGTGTGTTGTGGATATTTTTGACTTTCAATAAGGTGCATGTACTTTGACCCAATCGGCAGCTAATAGTGTCATTCGATGCAACATTCAATGCCAAGTGAAAGCTGTTGCATGCATCGTGCAACTAGGATGCGACATACGGCATTTGGGCCTGTGAAAAATTGCTATAGCTGTTGTTGATGCTGCTGCTGCTGCTGTTGCTGCTGCCACTGTTGTCGTGGTGACATTTAACAGATAGAAATCCTTGTCGTCAGCCCACGCCGACTTGAAACCTTGCGGCAAACAGCGTCAGCATATTTGGCATTTGTTTTTGGGCTTTGTTTTCGATGGCGTCGCATTAGGCTAACTGTTCGTCTTTCGGACTGCCTGTGGATCGTTTCACTTTCCAGGGCGTGCGATCAATGCTATTGCACCCCGTTGCCCCCTCTTTATTTCATTCTCCCCATAGCCCTTAGCCTTACACTGACATGACAATGCCCAAGCGCTGGGCTCGAGCTACTTAATTTCATTTACCATTTGAACTTTCACTGCAATTGAAATTTATGCGTGGCTACCTCGTTATTATTAAGGCATTCAAATGAGTAGTGAATGGGAGAGGAGAGGAACGAGAGGAAGAAGAGGAAGAGGAGGAAGAGGAGAGGGCGTGGCCAAATGCAAACTGAACTTGATGATGGGTGACGCGTTTATTTGCATGCCTCTGAAAAGAACGGCTCATTGACTGCATGTAAAACTGTAATCGCGGCTGCGGCTGCGGCTGCGGCTGCTGGCCATTTGGGCCAACTTACACGCTGACCAAATGCCAACAAACATAACTGTCCAGCCAAATGCCATAAATCTCATTTACCTACTGCCGATGGCTAACCATAACAGTAGCTCATAAAATATTAGCATAATCACATGAAATTCTCAATTCCCCCAGATGAAGTTGTAAACTTAAGTTTGAAAGTGAAATATGAGACAACTAAAACTAAACACTATGATTACTCCAAGACCAATGCATTTAGTTAGCCTCGTTGGCTTTTAGATTTTCCATTGCTTTTGAATAATTCATAGTTAAATTTTCCCTCCATTCAATTCAAATATATGCTATGATTTGGCTTTTTTTCGTTTTATTCACTTTCCAGTTTTTAGAACACAACTGTATTCTTCATTGCAAAGAATTTATCAGCATTGTAGAAATAGAAACTTGTCGCCCCCAGAAACATGCTTCACCTTACCGTTACTTCAACAAAGATGTGTTTTGTTGTTGGGAACAAAAGAAAAAAGAAGAAATAAAAACAAGCTCAATAAACTTTCACTGGTTTCGATCCAAGACTTAAAGACACACGCAGAAAACAACAGCAGAGGCAAAAACAACTAACGGGGGAAGATCTACGCAAATCGTTAACATTTTTATGTCTGGAAATGCTCCAGATACCAGCCACATTCAATGTCACCCAATCTATAAGCAGCCTACACGCAAATAAAACGACAATCAATAGCGTTGAGACAACAAAGAGGAGGAGCCGAGGGCAAACCTTGTGGCTGACCAAACGTGGTAAGCTGGATGTCAGCTATGCGTTAGTCGCAATTAAAAAATGAAATTGGATTTCATTTCGTGGAAAAACTAACTCAACACTTTTAGTTTTTCCATTTTTTGTTTTGTTTTCTTTTTGCGTTTAAAAATGTCGCTTGGCAATCGGACATGGACGCAATTTAATTTCAGTTTCCACAGATATTCAAAAAGTTAACTAAACCAGACAAGGCATAACCACAATTACACACACGCCACAAACCTGATACTCACCTACTCGGCTTTAACCCAATTATGACCATTTTTCAGGTTATTTTTGGTGTCGTCTCCAACAAACTGTGCTGGCTCCACTTTATTGTGGACAAGCGAATCTGGCTGTATACACCATTTCATGACTTGACTAAGATATCAAAATTGTGGTTATTTTATTGTTTACTTTGCGCTGCTTTTTGTTAGTGCTATCATTGCTATTGTTGTTGTTGTTGTTGTTGTTGTTGTGCTCTTTAGAAACGAGGGTATATTCGCAGATAAACTTCAACTCATTTAGAACAAGATCTTACTCGATGATCAGAAAGGCGTTAACAATGAAGCTAAACTAAGAATCATCTTCTTAATTATTTAAGTAGGACTAATCTTCAGTTGTTGGTCTAATCTATAGAAAAAACAAAAATATTTAAATTATATTTCATTCAAGCTATTGACTTACAATAAACTTCATTAATAGAAAATAGGTTTTCATATTTATTTATTATTTAATTTCTTAACGGTTTTCTTTTATCAAACATATTTTATTGAAGTTATGTAAATAAACTCTTCAATTTCATATAAATTTATTCATATTCGTTGTCTTTTTTTAAATAAATAAATAAATAGTTTTTTGTTTAATTTGTTTGTTTGTTCTGCTCAGGCACAAACAATGCCAAAGCCATTTAACAAAAACTGTTCTTTCTTGACACAATATTCCCAATTTTAATACTCATTTGTCGAACTGTTAATTATGTCGCAGTCTCCTAAGACCTCCAGCTAAGAAGAAAATGAAGAAAACCCCATGAGCAGATGTTTCTGTATTTACAAGCGTATCTAAACTTCGTTCTATTAAACACATGTCAATGCATGTTTTTTATGCGCTGTCTCTTAACTGAGTCTTCCTTAATGACTCGACATTATGTACAGTTGCCCTGCTCCCCGCCATCTCCACATTCCCCTGGCCACATTGCAAATCTGGCAACCTGCGTAACTTATCTGTCTCTCTTTAACGCTCAACGAAGCTCTACTTTAGTCATAAGCACACACTCACACTCATATGTGACCCATATTACAGGTGGTTGGGTTCTTTAGCACCTTCGCAACAAGTGCAGGCGACCGGCTAATTGCTCGACTTGCACATCAGAACAGAACAGAACAGAACAGAACTAAAAGAAAGACAATATGGATAAGTGTTGCCGGTTTTTTGCTTCGTTCACGTTCGCATAACGTAAGAGAGCATGTCACCTGCTCTAAAAAGCCTGAACCCTCTTAACCATACAAGTATTAACCATATTCTTGTTCTGGTGCGTTGGCCATGCAAGTCAGCGTTAATTAGAAGCATTAAGTTGTTTGAATTTGTGTCGCCTGACAGCTGTCAATTGCCACATCAACTGATATCAGTTGATCTGCCCAAGAGAAAAAGAAAGACAGATAAAGAGACAGTCAGTCGGAGAATCAAAGCGAAAGAGAGAGAGATAGAGAGAAAAGAGGCAGTCGACTATGATATAATGGCTAATAAATTTCAATGCGCTCTCACATTCAACTTAATGAACAAAAATTTCACTGCAATAAAAAAGCGTTTTTGATTGTGCTTCTGTATTTTGTTTTGTTTCTGTGCATTCGTTTACACATTACATGTCCGAAACGCCAAAAAGAAATTGTACAATGAGCTGCTGAGTCATCCAAAGTTGTCCAAAAAGTTGGCCAAAAATCATATATTCGATCTGGATAAATGCAAGTCCACATGACTTGACAGAACTGAAAACTTACGATTTAGTTGTCGAGCAATTGGTGGCGTCGCAGGTTTTTCTGCCACAACTGGGGACCAGGCTGCTGGAGACTCAGGCGACTGAGTGGCAGTGGCAGCCAGGCTCCAGGCATTGGTCAATGTGAATGACATGAGCAGACAGAGCAACAGCTGCCCAGCGCCTGCTGAGGTACGCTGCCAATCCATATTCAGTTAGACAGACTAACTAACGCACAGATCCAGATACAGATACAAAGATACTGTGTTGAATGTAGATGCCGTTAAACGTTACAGAACGGTTACAGAAGAGTCTATTCACGAACACACTGATTTATGTACACTTATCGACATGTAAAAGAACCAACGGATCTTTGTTCCATTTTTCCACTCTTTTGTTTTTGTCCAAAGAAGTCACCGAAGTTGTTCAATTAACGCACTTATAAATATTCAAATCGTCTATCCCGGCGCGTCGACAAATTCACCGTAAATCGTCAGGAAACTCAGACAACTAACTAATGTCTATTACTGCGATCTTAACACGACCAAGTTCAAGGTAAGATTGAGCCATGACGCGCATACGTAAGAAGTTTTATACCAAACCATGCAGCTGACTTCGAAGAGCGCAATGTGAAAGCTGCTGTCGTCGTGCTCTTCTGTGGAAAGTGAGCAACTTGTGGTAAAAGAGCCAAAAGAGCAATCACAACACACCCAGACATACACTCACTATGTTTGCCAAATAGGCATGCGTGTTGTAGGCGCTAGCTGCTTCTCTATTTGAATATCTGTTAGGACCCAAGCGCCACATTAGCTCAATTAAGGTGTCCACTTTTGAAATATCGAGTGTCACATTAGGAGACATAAGAGGAATTTGTAGAACTTGTATCTTAATCCGAGTAACTAGAGAGAGTTGTGGGAAGAAATTGAAGGGGAATTTACGAAATATTGTGAGTGAATCTATAAAATATTTTAAATTAAAATAGAATTTGTAGATCTCAATGATCACAAATGTTATTTTAAAGGCTATCACTGTATTCAACTGAAAAGTAAAACAACAATACTTAGGCTATTTTCTTAACAATGTTTCAAAATATATTGAATCTATATATCTCCTGTAAAGCCCTTTCAAAAGGTGGGAAAAAGATATTTCGACATTAGACATTTATTTAGCACCTATATGGACAGTCTCTCGAATTGCGTCAACTATTTATAAATAAAATTAACGACGCGTTTACGCAATTTAAACAGTTGCATCATTTACAGATTCTACAGCAAATTTTGAATCAAATTTTCACTACCAACGAAATAAATGAAAGTTTTCTAAAATGTTTGTCTAACGAAATGCAGCCTGGCCCAAAGCGTTTTATTATGCTGTTCTTTTATTGACCATCACAATTAACAAGCTAATGCTATTTATATGTAGGCCCAGCCCAGTCCGTGGTTAGTTAAATATGTCCGTATGTAGCGGGCGCAGTCGCCCAGTCCCAGTCCAGTTAGTTCAAACATTATATTAATGGTGCAAAGATCTTTTCAGTTATGTTTGACAATTTCTACGCATGTCGACTGTACTATCAATTGAGGTGACAAAAGGAAAGTTTGCAAAAATAAATTAATAATAATTATGTATAGCGGGAATTGATCAAATTGGGTGTGTGGACAGCGGAAGAGTGACCAAAAAATCAAATACCAAAAAACCAAACACCAAAAACCAAATAAAAACAAAACAAAAACATTCAACAGCGCTCGCATTTTGATTTTGAATTACGAAATTCAAAAAATTAGCAGGCGAAGCACGTGGAGCCGCGACAATAATTTGTACTTGTGGTGCGAGTGCGAGTACGAGTACAAGTCTATCAATTTCACTTTCTTTCTGGCCAAGAAGCAAGAAGCAGCAACTGTCAATTAAAAAGGAGTAGGGCAAGCGCAGACGGTTTGTCAAAGGTAAACGATACATCTTGTGATCAGGCTGCCATCCTCTTATGTCCATGCTCATGTCCAATTATCATGTTAGCCAAACAGTGAGAGCAGCAGTGGCAGTGGCGTATCTCATACGTTTGGCCCAGTCCCAATGTCACTATTGCCATCATCGTCATCCTGTCAGCTGCAATTATCCACATTTTGCAGCAGCCAAAGACAAAAGCTGCCGATGCCGATTCCGATGCCAATGGCGAAGCCGATGGCGAAGACAGCTGCTGGCTGTGGGGTTGTTGAAGCCACATGATTTGTTGCCAAACAAACGGCAAGTGGCTAAAAGAAAAACCTTTCTGGCGTATTTCAATAATCGCATTGGCAATGCGTTAGAAAGCAGTGAAATTTATGTGATCAGCTAAAGCGACTCTTGAATTTGGCTGCAACAAGTTGTAATATATAGCCACGCACTCGACCACGCTTACAAAAGAAGGAATGCAACAATCAAGATTAGATATACAACACAATACCCTGTAACACCTAATCGACAGATTATCAATAATTTCAAATGTGTTATATATTTTCTATTGACAGAACTGCTCTCCTTATTGGTAACTAATATTTAGAACATATTATTTAATTATTACTTGAGCTATGCATTTACAAAATTATCCTCTTTCACACTGATATCTAGGGTATTAGTGTGTTTTTGTCGTTGCGACTAATTAATTGGCGCGCTTAGTAGCAGCTCTGCAAAAGGCACAGCGTCAATGCTTTTTCTGTTTTTAATTAAACACAGCCGTGGACTAAGACATCAGTCCGCCGACAACAAACAGCAACAATCTACCAACAATAATGGCCAATATTTCATCTTGGGCAACTGAATGTCAACTACTTGCACTCGCTGACAAGGACAACTCCAACTTGCAACAAACAACTAGCATCCCGTCAACTTGCAACATTGTCAACCGCTTGGCGTTGGCGGCTCTGACAGGTCTCATATCAGATTAGTTTAGGCTCGTCTCGCCTCGGTTCGTCCCATTACATGCCTGACTCACTGTCAGTCTGATGGTCTTAATTGTGCGCGTAACTAGATTCAATAAATATTTATCGAGCTCGAACGAGTCATTAATTTGTTACAGCTGTCAGTTAAGTTTTTATATATAATTTTTGCTTCTGGTTTGCTCGCACATTCATTTTGCTTTCTATGGGCGGCACATGCCAATCACTAAGCAGAAATTTTAATTATGCTTAATAATTCTGGCATAATTAATTACCTTAGTCGTTGCCGTTTGTTCTGCAATTTTATTTTATACGCCCAGAGCAAATTTATTTCATACGTGAAAGGAAAAAATTACACTCGCTGACACTTTGAAAACAAAAGACTTAAGACACGAACTTCTCTGAGATTTATTCGAAACCTGTAGCATACTTTTAAGCTGTTGGATTAACTAATTTAGAAATGTATAATGTAAAAAGTGTTGCATACTCTTATATGCCTATAAAAAGGTTTGAGGGCAATTGGAAATTTAAAATACTTTGAATAAATAAATATCTGCCAAATTAATGGCTGATAAAGCGATGACTTTACAATTTATTTTCTATATACTCTACTAAACAGATACTCTTGCAGTGGATAAACAATCGATAACAATTTGTCAATTATCATTCAACAGTCCTTAACATGCATCTCAACTATCAACTGGTTGCTGTCAGCTCCATCTGTTAACCCAATTATCTAATTAAACAATGATTTATTATTCAACAGACGCTCTGATTCTAATTTGATTGATCTGATTCAAGGTAATATTTCACTTAGGGCAAATATTTTGAGTTTTAATGAAATTGAAAACTGAAATTGGTTCAACAAATTATTATCGTTCAGCTAAGCCCGCAGAGGCGTCGCTAATGAATCGTTGTCCCGCACAAAAGAAGTCGTCGACTGTCGTCTATCGTCTCTCATCTATTGCCTAAATTGGTAATGTTTTTTTCTTCTGTTGTTGCGCCCCTTTTGCTTTTCTACGTACCCAAAGCTACCGTAAAGCCCGCAACACGATATCCAGTGCCATGACTTTGACTTCCATTTCAATGTTGACGATAATGTCGATGATTAGATGGCAAAACGTGGAGTCAGCACACGCCCATTGTTGAGTTGGGTCCCAAAGAAATCGCAGCGGTGGCACTTGTCAAAAGCCCAATTAATCACATTCTCCAAGTCGATTCCCAAAATTGGGGAAAAGACTTTCTTCACACATCCATCACACGACGAAGACAAAGTTGTCAAGGAATGTTGCTAATTGTATCTTTATTTATTTATTATATTAAGTCTTTATTATAAATAAATAATTTATAAGCACTCGTCTTAAGACTATTTACAGCGAAAATAATTTAATTAACTCGTAAATCCTATCAAAACTTTCAACTAGTAGATTTTTATTAAGTATGTAATTAGGTAAAGCTGCGCCCCCGGAAAGTCGCTGACTAAAATGTTACTCGGTGGTCGTTAGCCGCAGGTCAAAGCCGCTCAGCGAATCAAGTTCCGCGCCGGATACTTTGTGGGCAGCAGCGACATGGGATCCGTATTGTTGGGCACCTCGGCGGCATGCTGCTCCTGCTGCTGCCCAGTGGGCAGATAGGCACTGTAGGGATCAATGCGACTGGCCCAACCACCTGATGTCTCATAGTTATAGCCCTGGCTGGCGAGCTGTGCTTGGGTTTGGGCATTGCCGTGAATGTGTAAATGAATCTCCTTACTTGGCGGATGGGGAGCTGAAGGAGGTCCAGATCCACTGAGACCAGTTGGGCCCCAGGACTCCTTGGCATGCGTATTCCAACCGGGATAGCTAAAGCTGGGTGCCGCATGCTCATACGAGCCAAACAGACTCGTCTTTAGAGTCAAGAACTTTCCCAAAATAGCGAGAGCGTTCATCACAACTAGCACCTTAAGCAGGAACAGGGATTTCATTCCAATGGCAACCAGGAATGCCACCATGGCCGATAGAACTCCAAACTTGAAGATAATAGGTATCAAAGCCATCTGCAGACGGCGAATCTTGCCAAATGTACGTCCCTCTGCAAAGATACATAGGAGAGAAGTGTTTAAAATAATAAAAATCATCACGCTTCGGCAAAGTTCATTGCCTCAGTTTGTTATTTTGGCAACCGACGAAAATCCACGAAAATTGCTCATTGAATTGGCATCACTGCCAAACTAAGATTCACTTTTCTTTATCCGCTTACGATAACAATTTTAATAATGATTTCATCAACAAACAGACCTGAACGCTTAGCAATGCGAAAGTCCATAAAAAACGCGCAAAACCAGCCAAACAAATAAACAGATAAATATTTTCTCAGCTTTTAAAGATGCTTGGCTGTTTAATTTTTTTTTATAAATAATAATTTACACGAGTCTAGAAAAAATGCGGAAAGTGAAATTACAAAGAGGTGTTGTTGCCATGAGAAATAAAAAACAAACTCGTAGATCAACTCATCTGAAGCGAGCGAACTCTCGGCGATCAGTTGAGGGAAAAAATTGACTGTATACTCAGGAGTTAACACCTCTTAAGCATCTTATGGTGCTTTGTTTGCTTATGTTTTCATTTTTTCTGTTTCTAGTTGTGTTGAGCGTATCATGTTTCATTGAAAACGAAAGTGAAGCGGGCGACGTGATGAGAAAATCAAAGTTAATTAGAGAAGTCGCTAATCAATGACAATCGGATTGCGTAAATGCAATCAACGGCTTACTAATTGCTGGGATTTGTAATTTGGAGCAATTGCAGTTGACCACTCACCCACGGCTGTAGCTGTTGTTGTTGTTGTTGGCTTTTCATCGTCATCGCCAAAGAGACTTTCACTTAGATCGCTGCGCAGCCAACTCCAGAGCGTGCGGACCATGCCCCAAACGCTAAGATCTGTGGGATCCACAGCTGGCTTCACTTCGTTCTTGTTGCTTGTTGTTGCGGCAGCATCCTTGTCAGCAGGTTTCTTCTTCACCTGCTCCTCGTCATCATCGTCATCGTCATCATCCCCATCCCCATCGGTATCAGCATCCTCGTCTTCATCATCATCATCATCGTCGTCGTCATCGGCTGCCTGGGCAGCTGGCTCGGCTACTTCTGCTGCTGCCTCCGATGTCTCGGCTTTGTCTTCATTGTTGGTGGAATTAGCCGGCGGCTTTTCGGCCTTTTTGGTTATTTTAGCACCCAGTGCGCAGCTTAGACAGCACAATGCCAACAAAAAGGCGAGCAATGAGCGTCGCGCACTTGAACTCTTTGTGAGAAACTGAAAGTACAAATGGGAGAAATTGTTGTAAATGTGTGTGTTTAAGTGCATTGTTCAGATATGACATCCAAAAGCCGCTTCAGACGCATTTCATCATACACGCATCCGTCGTTGTGCGGAAATTGCGTAAACGAAAGACTTAGGAAACGAACCTGCTAATAGACGCAAGTCTAAAGACCACTCCGCTTGTTATGGTAATAACCGTGAGGCACTTTTCAGAATGCAGTAAAGAAACCTGCGGCTTCAGCGTACTCATAAAACATTTTATGGCCCATATTTTGCTTGCAACAATTTCCATTTTGACGCCTCTTACAATATGAACCGCAACTCAGTTGTCTTTTATGTAATTCCCAGCTCTTAGAGCAAGTCAACAAGTTCCACCAACAAAGTGTCAACATCGCCAATGTTATGGTGTTTTTGATTTTTGCTTTTTGTTACTCTTTTAGTTTTGCTCTTTAGGTTGTGGGCAGCAATTTATATGTAAATATTTGCACTATGTAAATGATGACCCCAAACCTGACTCATAAATCATTAAAAATTTCGCGATATTAATTAAGTAGGCGGATATTACGAAAAGCTGTGGCAAGCTCTTGCAAAAAGTGAAATTTCAGTAGCTCAAATCTTGGAGAGGCGGTGAGAACTGTAAGACTGAAATGGGATTGGTAAGATTCTGTTCGCCAGATCTGTCGCCCCAGCTCTTGCTGCTGATCAAGTATTTATATGATCCTAAACTTTTCAGAATACACTTAAATTAATGTCTTCTTTACGACAGCCCTTTACATATTCATTTGCCTCTGTTGCTCAGCCTAAACTCATGCCAGAAGCTCTCAGCCCCAGAGACAATCTCTTAATTACTCAAACAAATTATTCTCATAATCTTACTCCGCACAACTCAGCCCAAAACTGAGAGTCATCATTAAAAAGCTTTCCATTTTCAATTTCAATTTTTACAGAACCAATTAGAAACAAAAGAAGACAATGCACATGCTTATAGAAATGTATGAATCTATTTGTGATTTCTAATTGTGCTTGTCCCAAAAACAGATTTCCCTGGAGCGTGGCCAAGTGATATTTCATTTTTACGAGCTGCTTTTTGGCCAAAACAAAATATCTGAACGAAATTATGTGGAACTAACGGTTGGCTTCAATCCATGTAAACAAAAGGCCTCAACTTCCATTTGGGTTTTAGAAGATTAATCAAAGCTGAATTCTGAGACAGTTTAATAAGCGGACCCCGAAAGAAGAATTCGCATGACAAGTGGAACCCGTTGGCTTGACATAATTTGTGACCACTTTGCATTATCTAATACAACATTTCTTTTAAATATTTCATATATTTGCATGGTGTGAAAATGATAATCAATTTGCTGTCAAAGCTATTGTTATTATTATTTCAAATATTTGCCGTATTTGTGCTGAATTTATTATTTTTTTTAGTTTTTGTTCGTGTTGTTGTTACTGTAAATTGAAATATGCATCTTGGCCTTGATTCAGTATAATACGAAATTATTGGTTTTTCATTATTTGTTGACAACAACTGCAGTCAAAGCAGCTCTAAATTGAAACAGAAACGAAAGAAAAGAAATGCCGGGGAAATAGGGAAAAAGAAAGGCTTTTACGATGATGCAACAGGCGAAGAAATTCGAAATTAATCTGCGTCGCATTTAAGAGTAAAAACAAGCGATAATAAACAATATGCAAAGGGCACCATTTTATCGGTTAATTAGCATATTTTCCTCTCCGTTTGAATGGACTGATTGATACCACCGACTGATGGAAGATAGTTTTTCCAGCTCAGTTTCACTTTCAGTCGGTTTCCAACTGCATCCAAATTAATGACTTCGGCATAATTTAATTTACATCTTTAACTTTGAATGTCGTCATTCGATGTAACCAAATTTAAATGCATACTATTGGTGAAACTTAAGATTTATATAGATTTTATTTTATTTTACTTTTCGTATAAATATGTAAAGAGCTTCGCAAAATTTCGCCAGGCACATTTCAACGAATTGGTGTTAAACACTTTTATGCCACATTTACTTTTGGGCGGGGCTAACATTTATTTAAATATTTAACACTGATGACTCAAATTGTGTTTACACACATAAATGGAAAGTGATAAAGGTAAACCGTTTCTGTTATTCCAGTATTTACTTGTATTCTAATTAAATACAGTACCAATTTGTTCGGCTGTAAATGATTTAACTATGAGAATAGTCTTGATTTAATGTGAATAATAATGGTTTACAATTTGTGTGAATCATGCTGTTGTGATATAAACAAATTAAGCTAATGAAATACCGATTATATCAATTAAATCCATTAAACTTTTTGTAGAGCAAATATTGTAAATGTTGTGAAATTAAATGAACAAGGTTGCTATAGGAAATACAAACAACACACAATTCTATTCAAATTTCCCATACTTTTCCTTTAAATGTCACCCAGATAGATACGTGTAGGCAGACTAATACATTTCAGCAGCGACAGTTAAATTGATTTGATTTTACAACTAGGCCATGCCCACAAACGAATATAAAACCATAAACAAGCCCCATCTATCATCCGCCCTTAATAAAAGACACTTTTGAGTCATTGTGCAAGTGGTCGTAAAACTATAACCATAATCATAAAACTAATAATTACAATCTTTAAGTTTTGAGCGTTGTAAATGCAATTGGGGCACGTGTTGGCTACAACACAAACGGAAGACAGATGAATGTAATTACCATCTGCAAGTGAGCATTATCTAATGGCAGTTAAAGTCACAGTTCATGACACAAAATTGGAATGGGCAAACAAATGGAAAACATATTAAAAGACCGCTAATAATAGAGTACTTAAGACGGCTTTGGTTGCAATTGAATAAAGACTTGGCCAACACATGGCTCAAAAGAAAGTTGACTTTTTGGCAAGATGACAAATAACAATGTAAACATGGCCAGAATTGTCTACACAACAAAAGCAATTGACAATTGCTTGGCCCTGTTATCAATGCGACTCCTTTGAGTCGACAACGAAACCAGGTAAGTCGGTCGCACAGTGCGTGCCAGGTATTATAATGACTTTACAAATATATGATTCCAACACGAGTTTGTGCTTTTTTGTGCGTTTTTTAGCTCTTACTTACCAGCATAATGATAGATTTTCTTTAGCAGCTGCAGCTGACGGGATAATGGTTTTGTTTTGATTTCGTCTCTGTTTTCACTTGACTGTGTGCTGTTGTCTCGTTGTCTCGTATCCTTAATTATTTCATTGAACTCTTGCTGTAAAATTAACTAACCAACAGAGTCTCGAAATGCTTGAACGACTTTCACGCAACCACCGAATACAATAACAATCAATCTGTGCAGCGCCAGCAGCCAGCACACACGCAAATTGTTCGTTTGCCTTGTCTGCCTGTTGCCAAATAAAGAGCAGTAGCTAAGGAGTGTGTTCAGAGATCCAAATCGTATACCTGGCCCGACTGCTGCGCTTGAGATGTGCCCGTTGACTGTCAGTTGGCTACGGTCTTGGCCAACTGGTAAAGTCTAAAGACTTTGGTCTTGGAACGAGCGCGAATCTTGCTCTCGGTCGGACCAGTCTTTGACCAGAGCTTCTTCTTTAACGTGTTTGCTTTTGGCTACCAACGACGACTCTCACACAGCACACCGCTCTCTCAGTTACAATTTCGTTTTCAACACTTTCTTCACAATTTTCCCATAAGCGGCAGCAGACGATCTCGTCGCCAGAGCCGCAGAGCCGCAGACCAGCACCAAAAGTGCCGACTCAATGCCCCTGCTCTTACCCATCCGCTCTCGCAGTCCCATCTCTGCTTGGTTCCATTGTTGACTTTATTACGAATAGTCGTGCAATGGGCCAGAGCAGAGAAATGTTTTAGCGAACGTGACAAACACACATCTGACGTCACACAGCCCCGGAGCGTACTCCAGGCATGCTTGACCCCAAGCCCAGACAAACCCAAGACCCAGCCCAATCCCAACCCAACTCAACCCACTTCATCAAAGCTGAACTCTAGTCACTTGCATTACCTGCTTGTTTGCACAGCACTCTAATAGCTTAAGTATTTACATTGTAACAAGCTGCACCTGCAGTGTAGAGTATTGTTAGATTCGGCTTATATATGAGAGCTACTTTAAGGTTCGCTCAGTTTAGACCCTATTTGATTTCATTCTGAAACTATATATGCCATCTTTAATAATTCTTATGCAGTTCATCTTTCATAAATTTTCAAATCGGACAGTTTTATCGTGTTCGTTGTATTATTATTTAGTTGATCAGAGTATTCGCGGTACGTCTTGGCTTATTTGCATTTCTTCTCTTATGTCTGTGTAATCCAATCATTTTTGCCGGTTGCCTTTTACCCGCGCTTTTGTGATTGTTTTTGACCCATTTCCAGCTTGTTGCAGACTGGCTCTCTCTCTTCTCTTTCTCCACCTCTCTTTCTTTGCCTATGGCTGTCCATTCACTGGGTTTCCTCAAGCAGCTGCTTTGCATAATAAAAGAGTGCGTATTAAAGTATTATGACCGACTGATAAGCATATTTATAGAACATTTGATATGATACAAAGACGTTTGCTCTGAGTCCCATCAATCCGCATTGATCGGCATGCATAACAGCTTACAGTTATGCCGAGCAGTTGAATGTGAATTCCATTGATGAATGGCAAATGTGGGTCATATGTCAACCAACTGATAATGATGATGTTGTTTCTTGACACTGAAGTGCAGCGGTACGAAGTTTCAAGTTCATTACACTATGTAAGACCGAAACATTTGCCATTACATAATGGCACCCAACACACTAACTAGCAGCCAGGTGTGAACTCCGTTAAGCACATTGTATGTGGCAATCGCAGCGCACTTTTAGGCCTAATGTTGCCTCGACAAGAAGAACCGTCTCGGTCTGAGTTTGGGAGGTTTTTACCGCGACATCTTGTTTGTTTTCTTGACTGCTCGAAATGTGTCAAAGGTGTCATAAATGCTTATGGGTTCTACGACTATTGCATAACGGTTTCCACGCCTATGACATGAGCTGCCCCGCTGTTTATCAACATAACATCAGCAGGGATTATATCATTTGCATTTTTATGTTGTACTCAGTAACTGTAATCAAACTAAATACTTCCTGTTTACGTTCTTGTCAACTTTCTTAAAAATACTTCCAACTTTTTATTTAAACAACATCAAAACATTGAATGACCGTTTGTGGTCAAGTTTATCAACTATTTTTTACCCAAATTATTTTGATAGACATTAGAATAGTAACTCTGCCAGTTCGGTGTGTTCAAGGAGGCATAAGGATTGTTGCTGTTGTTATTGTAATAAGACGGATACAGATACTGTCCGATGACGTACGGCCAAATGCGAATCTTTGGATCATTATTGTAATATGGAGTAGCGGTAGGATAATACGAATAGTAGGGATATGGCGTGGAATAGTAAAAGTTGTTCAAGCTGGAAAACGTCGGGCTGGGCGTGTTGTAAGGATTATATGGCGTATAGAACTGAGCAACAGCAAGCTGTATATTGTTAGAAAACGAATTAGAATTTGAGGAACAAAAGTGAAAATTTTAGACTCACCACAGATAGGGAAACCAGCAGCAGCACACAATAGAATTTCTGATATTTCATCATGTAATTATCCAATTGGTTGTAGATAGTTCTAGCTTCACTTTTAGACTAACTGCAAAACATCAAATCTCGTTACATTTTATAAGCAATTAAACCAGGAAGTTGCAATTTCACGCACTAACTCCGCTTTTTTTTTTGACCAATTTTCTCGTATGCTATGTCCGCCGTCATTTTTTTTAATACCCTTTTTCGTTTCGTCATTGAACTTGACTCAACGGGGTTGTTTACCTAGTCGGTGACTCCCATCCAATGCAAAAAACTCTGACAATTTACTAATGGACTTAAAACATTTTGTCATATTAACAGAATTCTCGAAATTGAAATGTACAATTAATTATTTCATATAGAAGTTCATATAGAAGTTCAATCCATGGTTTCGATTTATTTTGTTTATGTTGCTTACAAACAAGGAATATTATTTGTAAATTATACAGTAATGCGGCGGCCTTGAATTTGTGTAGTTGATGTTGTTGTTGCTCTTGTTAATGTTGTTATTAGTTAGTGGCCTTCTATTTACATTATTTACACGGCTCTCATTTAATACAATACTCAAAATTTGACTACATACAATTGTACAAAAACGAAACTCAACAAAATTGTCAACAAATTTCTTAAATTAGTTAACATTTTCATGGAAATTTTTCCACTTAGGGCTTTTGTTTTTTTCTCATTCATTTTTCAGTTTTGTTGCATTTAATTTAATTTGCTTTTGCTCCTCAAAGACAATAAATATTTAGTTAATTGCATTTAGTAGTCCTCATCATCTTCGTCTGGCGGATCTGTGGCATATGTTAACTCATTAAGATAGAACCATTTCTGAGAAGAATAAGTTAGGAAATTAGTATTTTTATAGCTTATAGATTGTACAATATTTAATATAATTACCGGCGACTCTGTGCAGTTAAAATTATAATCCCAATCACATATTCTGTATTCCTGATTAAAACTCGTCTCATTGGCGCACAAATGTGGTATTCGATTGCCCTCCTCATCGCACATGTGGAATATCTGTATTTATGTGAAATTAATTTTTATTGCATACTTTTAGGCTTGTATATGAATGTCAAATGCAAATGTTTGCAAGCAGTTCAAAATCTGCAGTATGTGAGCTGTATACTGCTTACTTTTACTTACACTTACACTTGCTCAAGCACTGCTTACCTGGCAATTGTACTCCATATCCGCATAAAAGCCCACCGAACGCCTCTTGCAATCGAAGGAAAATGTTATATTATCTAAATTCGTCCATTCCTTCGTCTTGTGATTTTGAAATACTGGACTGGCTGGCTCCTGCGCCGTAATCGCAACCAGCAATAAAGGAGCTGCAATAAATTAATGTTAATCAACCGTCAAATATATGAAATGACCTCATTGAGCTACTTGAACTCTTCGATTCCAGTTGAAATTCGAATTTTGAAATTCTTTTCCATGCTCTACATAGATTGGTTGCCAACTTTTGGATTATATTTTTTATGTGGCTCACGCCTGTCATCGAATCGGCCTTAAAGCGAATCGTCTAATCGACGCACTTGGCATTTAATTTATGTGTCGACTTGTTTCGATTCGATTCGTCTTGTCTGGTCTTATTATTGGGGCCAAAACTCACCTAGTAAAACGCCGGAAAGCCATAAAATTCTATAACTGTAAACCATTTTTGTTGAGCTGCACATTTTGGTCTCTGTTTTGGTTGCCCGTTTCGGTGTGTCTTCTGTGGCTGATCGCTCTCTTGATGTCCAAAAACTGCACTGCGTCTATTCCACTCGCACGCGTCTTTTTATCTCTCTCACTCTCCCACACACGCTCACTCTCTCACTCTGTGTTTGCCGCGTGCTACGCGTCCATTTAGCTGGCACTTTTCAATTAGGAAGCGTGACTTTGTTTATGGCAGCATGCACATGGCTTAAAGAAGAGAGCAAAAAATACGTTAATATTAAATTGTTGTGGCAACTGGCAGACGTCGCGACGTTAATTGGCGACCAATTTTGGTTGGAAATTCATTAACTAGTATTACAAAATCATCAACAACAGCAATAACAGCCTCCATTTGCGCAGAGTCGTCTTTATTTACATAGATATGCCAAACCCGTCGAGACTTGTTGTTGGCCTGAGTCATGCGCCGGATGCCGTTAATGCTAACTCTTTCCCACTCGTCAGCTGTCGTCATAATCATCATACGCACCCGCATCCGCAGCAGGATCTAGGTCTAGACGCTGACTTGACCCACTTTCTGGCCACAAACTGTCTATCAATTCTTAGCTATACGCTGAGTATTCGTCATTTAAATTTGAATTTGCATTCATATTTCATAACAATCATTTCACATCAATCATCAGACATCGACTGCCAAATTAACACACACACTCGTTCACACGCACAACAAAAGAGTAGGAAGAAATAATGAATTTCTGAAATTCCATTAAAAGACAATATGTCAATGGCAGATCCAATCAGCAATAGAATTTATTTATGCAAACAGCTCGGAATTTATTTCATTCTCCTCATTTTTGGAGGGTCTTTCGTTAATCTTTCGACAATCGCTGAGAAAAAAGAAAGAAACTATTTTAAAATGACCTTGCTCACGATTGTTGTTTTCTTGTCGTTGTCTTCAATGGTTTTCGTTGTTATTATTGTTCGTGGCTGACTCCAATTAAAGTGTCAACCAGGTCGAACTGGAGCCACGGCCTCTAGACCTGACCAACCCGATTGAGCGATTAGTGAACCGCCGCTGATTGCATTTTATTGTACGACGATCTTTCTCTTTGCTAAATCCTTGACATTTTTCATTATTTTTCTTTCCTTTTTTTTATATTTATGGCTGCCGCCTGCGTAGACAACTACAGCGATTAACATGGGCTTAAGTCGGCATGCAGACAAATAATCGTAAATTGTTTCGAGGTAAAGCACCTCCCCCGCATTCCCAACTAATTGCCGGCAACAGACACAGGATCGAGACACAGGGACCATAGCTCCACAGTCAGAGCCAGAGCCAGAGCCAAATAATGAATGATATGCAGATTTTTCTTTGACTGCCGCTCGTAAAGTGAAGGCAACGTTAAAGGTCATCACCAGACCAGGCAGACAAAAAGCCAACCAGTGAACCAACGAGCGAGTCGCGCAATGGACAGAGAGGGGTTGGGACAAATGCAAGGGATATACCAAAAACTCATCTTCACGCAGATGAACAAAGAGACGCCTGAAAGATGACACAGCAGCCACTGTTGTCCATCCATTTGGCTTTTTGTCTTTCACCTTTCCGTTGACCATGGCGCCTGCCGCAATTTGAGACCCTGCCCCTCCTCCCTCTCCTTATCAGCAATAGCTATTGTCAGACTCAAAGCTGTTAAGCGTGCGTCGAAATTTCCGCGAAGAAACAACGCAGTGCACGACAATTAATAGTGCAGGGTATTAAAGAGAGCTTAATGCATACGTAATACAGTATATAGATATAGATATAGATATAGATATAGATATAGATATAGATATAGATATAGATATAGATATAGATATAGATATAGATATAGATATAGATATAGATATAGATATAGATATAGATATAGATATAGATATAGATATAGATATAGATATAGATATAGATATAGATATAGATATAGATATAGATATAGATATAGATATAGATATAGATATAGATATAGATATAGATATAGATATAGATATAGATATAGATATAGATATAGATATAGATATAGATATAGATATAGATATAGATATAGATATAGATATAGATATAGATATAGATATAGATATAGATATAGATATAGATATAGATATAGATATAGATATAGATATAGATATAGATATAGATATAGATATAGATATAGATATAGATATAGATATAGATATAGATATAGATATAGATATAGATATAGATATAGATATAGATATAGATATAGATATAGATATAGATATAGATATAGATATAGATATAGATATAGATATAGATATAGATATAGATATAGATATAGATATAGATATAGATATAGATATAGATATAGATATAGATATAGATATAGATATAGATATAGATATAGATATAGATATAGATGTAGATATAGATATAGATATAGATATAGATATAGATATAGATATAGATATAGATGTAGATGTAGATATAGATATAGATATAGATATAGATATAGATATAGATATAGATATAGATATAGATATAGATATAGATATAGATATAGATATAGATATAGATATAGATATAGATATAGATATAGATATAGATATAGATATAGATATAGATATAGATATAGATATAGATATAGATATAGATATAGATATAGATATAGATATAGATATAGATATAGATATAGATATAGATATAGATATAGATATAGATATAGATATAGATATAGATATAGATATAGATATAGATATAGATATAGATATAGATATAGATATAGATATAGATATAGATATAGATATAGATATAGATATAGATATAGATATAGATATAGATATAGATATAGATATAGATATAGATATAGATATAGATATAGATATAGATATAGATATAGATATAGATATAGATATAGATATAGATATAGATATAGATATAGATATAGATATAGATATAGATATAGATATAGATATAGATATAGATATAGATATAGATATAGATATAGATATAGATATAGATATAGATATAGATATAGATATAGATATAGATATAGATATAGATATAGATATAGATATAGATATAGATATAGATATAGATATAGATATAGATATAGATATAGATATAGATATAGATATAGATATAGATATAGATATAGATATAGATATAGATATAGATATAGATATAGATATAGATATAGATATAGATATAGATATAGATATAGATATAGATATAGATATAGATATAGATATAGATATAGATATAGATATAGATATAGATATAGATATAGATATAGATATAGATATAGATATAGATATAGATATAGATATAGATATAGATATAGATATAGATATAGATATAGATATAGATATAGATATAGATATAGATATAGATATAGATATAGATATAGATATAGATATAGATATAGATATAGATATAGATATAGATATAGATATAGATATAGATATAGATATAGATATAGATATAGATATAGATATAGATATAGATATAGATATAGATATAGATATAGATATAGATATAGATATAGATATAGATATAGATATAGATATAGATATAGATATAGATATAGATATAGATATAGATATAGATATAGATATAGATATAGATATAGATATAGATATAGATATAGATATAGATATAGATATAGATATAGATATAGATATAGATATAGATATAGATATAGATATAGATATAGATATAGATATAGATATAGATATAGATATAGATATAGATATAGATATAGATATAGATATAGATATAGATATAGATATAGATATAGATATAGATATAGATATAGATATAGATATAGATATAGATATAGATATAGATATAGATATAGATATAGATATAGATATAGATATAGATATAGATATAGATATAGATATAGATATAGATATAGATATAGATATAGATATAGATATAGATATAGATATAGATATAGATATAGATATAGATATAGATATAGATATAGATATAGATATAGATATAGATATAGATATAGATATAGATATAGATATAGATATAGATATAGATATAGATATAGATATAGATATAGATATAGATATAGATATAGATATAGATATAGATATAGATATAGATATAGATATAGATATAGATATAGATATAGATATAGATATAGATATAGATATAGATATAGATATAGATATAGATATAGATATAGATATAGATATAGATATAGATATAGATATAGATATAGATATAGATATAGATATAGATATAGATATAGATATAGATATAGATATAGATATAGATATAGATATAGATATAGATATAGATATAGATATAGATATAGATATAGATATAGATATAGATATAGATATAGATATAGATATAGATATAGATATAGATATAGATATAGATATAGATATAGATATAGATATAGATATAGATATAGATATAGATATAGATATAGATATAGATATAGATATAGATATAGATATAGATATAGATATAGATATAGATATAGATATAGATATAGATATAGATATAGATATAGATATAGATATAGATATAGATATAGATATAGATATAGATATAGATATAGATATAGATATAGATATAGATATAGATATAGATATAGATATAGATATAGATATAGATATAGATATAGATATAGATATAGATATAGATATAGATATAGATATAGATATAGATATAGATATAGATATAGATATAGATATAGATATAGATATAGATATAGATATAGATATAGATATAGATATAGATATAGATATAGATATAGATATAGATATAGATATAGATATAGATATAGATATAGATATAGATATAGATATAGATATAGATATAGATATAGATATAGATATAGATATAGATATAGATATAGATATAGATATAGATATAGATATAGATATAGATATAGATATAGATATAGATATAGATATAGATATAGATATAGATATAGATATAGATATAGATATAGATATAGATATAGATATAGATATAGATATAGATATAGATATAGATATAGATATAGATATAGATATAGATATAGATATAGATATAGATATAGATATAGATATAGATATAGATATAGATATAGATATAGATATAGATATAGATATAGATATAGATATAGATATAGATATAGATATAGATATAGATATAGATATAGATATAGATATAGATATAGATATAGATATAGATATAGATATAGATATAGATATAGATATAGATGTAGATATAGATATAGATATAGATATAGATATAGATATAGATATAGATATAGATGTAGATGTAGATGTAGATATAGATATAGATATAGATATAGATATAGATATAGATATAGATATAGATATAGATATAGATATAGATATAGATATAGATATAGATATAGATATAGATATAGATATAGATATAGATATAGATATAGATATAGATATAGATATAGATATAGATATAGATATAGATATAGATATAGATATAGATATAGATATAGATATAGATATAGATATAGATATAGATATAGATATAGATATAGATATAGATATAGATATAGATATAGATATAGATATAGATATAGATATAGATATAGATATAGATATAGATATAGATATAGATATAGATATAGATATAGATATAGATATAGATATAGAAGGGTATTCAAGCATCAGCGTATTCTTAGCTCAATTCCTCCTCTTGAATTTTCTCGTCTTCAATGTGCAGCGCAGTCACTTTTGACATTTTCTGACAAGCGTGAGAAGCGACTGCGGCTACAACTGAATCGTTGGGGTCTTGGGGGACCCATCCATGACGGAGCCATTAATTTGGTTAGCGGTTCTCAACTTACATAATATGCGAGTAAATCCCAAAACAAAACTCAGACCTGAGCCACACTTTTGGGTATTTGTTTGTTGTAATAATGTTGTCTATATGGTTGTTGGTGTTTTTGCATTCCATGCGCATGCGCGACATTTTTTTTGGAAAGTTTGTTTTGAATTTGTTTGTCGATTCGGAAGTTTGTCGGCGTCGATTTGCGAAACATCGCACTAATTTGTTAATTTTGACGCGTAACCGAAGGCACAATGTTTGATGGGTTTTTGGGGGCCCTGTAATTTATGCAAATTGCAAATTATTTAATTTGTCGTAACACAACAACAGCAGAGCAACATCATCATCAGCAGCAGCAGCAGCAGCAACAACAAAAATAGCATCAACAACAAGAAATCTTCACAAATTTTGCTTAATTTTAAATTTCGAATTTCGTTTCGACGCTTTTCGTTAAAGAAAATGCAATGCTGAAAGGCGAATAAAGTGACAACAAGAAAACAACAATTGAATGAAAAAATAAGAGGAAAAGCTGAGAAAATTTTTGGTGTGTTGCTTGCAGCGGAAGCGTCGCTAATTGGCGGAACTGCTTGCCAACAACAATACAGGTAGAAAGAAAGACAGAAGAAGAAGAGAAGAAAAAATGGTGAAACGACAGATGACGACACTTGAGACGACTTATGGCCGCCGCCCCGTTATCGGATACCACACTTACATAAGCGCAAACATGGCTTAATCATCTCACCATGCTGTAAAGACTCCCAAGCAGCAGTAGCAGCTGAATTGATTAGGCCAAGCTGCAGCCAACTGCAGATTGAGATGAGATGAAGCTGCTATTTGTGGCGCCTCGCCAGGCGATGCCAGGCAGAGGCAGACGGAGGCAGGCGAAGCAGTTGACACTTGGACTTTTGCACACATTTTCAAAGCTATTAAAACACCGCTAACAGCATTAACAACAGCCAAACAAAAACAACACCAACTGCTAAAATTTCATTTAATTGATCAACAGCAAGAAAACTTGTTAGCTGACCAGATTGACCAGACATCGTTCCCCTGTCCGCGTCGCCACCCCTTGATTATTGGCCTTGAAAAAACGGTACGCAGAAATGCGCTTAATACGAAAAATCAATATCGAAAAAATACACACACACACTCCATACACTCACACACATGCAAAAAAGAAAAAAGTTGATCGCTTGGCAAAAAAAAATAATTATGAAGAAAAAACCTGCTCAAACTCGTACTCGTACTAGGCGACAGATAAAAGTAAATTTAAAACGAAACAGCTACACGAAAGCGCGCTAATAAAACATAAATTTCAAATATATATATATTCGATAGATGCCAAAAGCTTAAACAAATAAATATTGCAAGAAATATTGAACAAGAAACTGAACAACAACAACAACAGGAAAACCCCCATTGGAAGTCTTAACTGATTTTAATATTGTTTCATCAAGTTGACATATCAGTTAGATGCAAAATATAAAACGCTTTGACTTTATTTTTTAAATGCCACCATTAATAACAATTAAATGTGTTAATTTACAGTCAAGCAATGAAATTAATTGATACAACTATTTGATAGAAACGAGAGGAAAAACAAACAGAAGCTATAAAGTAGATGACAACAATTTAGATTTAAGAGTAATAGAAACTATAAATAAATAAATGCATATTGAAAGAATTTAAATGTGAAAAATAAACATTTTACTGAATTTATTTATTATTAAAAAATATCTCGGTTACAGTGCAAAATCTCTGAGCTATTTTAAGTTATTTATTGTGAATTTCTGACATTCACATAATCGTAATTTGTTATTAAATAATCATTGATCATGCATCGCAATGCGCCACCCACACATCGATCATCACCTTAAGTTTACCACTTAACACTTCCGCTGATTTTATTTATTTTCCATTTTTCTTCTTTAACAAAAGAAAACAGCTAACAAAAACCCGCTTCGATTGTTAACATTTGGAGCTTGACAGCTGCAAAAGGCCGTTGAAATAAAAAAAACAAATAATTAATTAAGATTCCATTAAACGCAACCGCATCAGGCATCAATCGATCCATTCATCCATCGATCGGTCGATCGGTCGATTCACCGATCAACAGACTGAACATACGATCGATGGTCTTAAATGCCAATAGTTCAGCGGACAACAACGCGACTGACAGGCAGCAACAAAAGGCAACGCGAACAGCAAACGACAAACAACAAACAACTGCAAATCGGTTAACCAAAATGCCGCTGACCAGCAGCATCTCCAGCTTCTTCGACAATTCGACATTAACATTAACATATCAACTTTTTTTTTACTGTGTCCGTATCGAATATTCGTTACAAGGGCAGCAAACTACGCGCAGAAGTTTAGTTATCTGGGCAGACACTCATCTAAATCAACAGGTGAATAAGTAAAAATACATATATTTCTATATACAAATATATATATATATTTATATATATATTATACCTATACCTTTATTTAGTTTTGATTACCATTACCTTGCACAATCCGCTATGGTAACAGCCCATTGAAGGTGCTTTGATTGATCGCCTTGATCCATGTCTACCCAAAATACGCTCCTCTTCCAAATCAAAAGTCAAACTCATGTGATTTCTGGCCAACGGCTACCAAGTTGACCAAGTGCTACTGAAGTGTCGATTAGGCTGCCTCAACACCAATTGATGATCATGATGATCATCACATTTATCATTTTATTTTGGCTAACTCTGCAGTTGTATGGCTTTGCCATACATTTAACTGAATTCATAATTTGTTATTTCCCGTTTTGATCTACTGCAAGTATTTCTTAATTAATTAATTAATTTTATGCTATTGCGTGAATTTTGTAACCAGTTTTCTTCAACCCTCTCCCAGTTTGTGTATGTGTGTGTGTGTGTGTGTGTGTGTGTGTGTTATGCTTGTGTATGTTTAGCAAATGCTAGCCGAGTTCAAGGCTCGCCACGTGGCGTATACGTGATGTGCCGGCTCTGTTGGCCAAATGGCTGAGCACGTTGCAGTCAGCGAGCAAAACGCTTTTCGCACAATTAAGCAGCAGCAACAGTAACAGCTACAGCATTAACTAACTGCTTTGTAATGTGGCAGCAATAAATTTTATGTAAATCGTTTTTGCTTACAGCCATTTTTATTGTTGCTATTGCGGCCAAAGAAGAAAACGGTACAGAGTTAAACAATGCAAATGAATTACATACCACATTGTAAAAAGCGCAACGCCATCGGGCCAAATGATGTGCAAGCAATCGCAACCGCAGTTACACACACAGCACACACAGATACTCTGTAACACACACACACTGTTACATGAGCAGCATGAGAGTCGAAAGATTTTCCAAGAATGCGCTGCCAGCTTCAGTTACATTCAGCGGGTGGGCTCTATGTTGCCAGACTCGCATAACATACACAAACACATGCACACTCACACACACACATATGCACATGCTAAGCTGCAATAACAACAACGGCAACGAGTTTTTTTTTGTTGTTCATAGTTATCGATTGCATTGGCAAATTAACTCTAAACTCTGCTCTTCGTTTTTGTTTTTCATTAGGAATCTAGCAACAGTTTATAATAAATTTATGAACTTTAAGTACTTTCCAGAAGAACATGCTTAAAAAATCCCCTCTGCAATCTGTTAACTGATCAGCTGCTTGACGAGTTATGCTTAGCAATGTCGTGTCTCAGACTTAACTTGCCTCTCTCTGTCTTTCCCTGTCTCTCTTTCCCTCTAAGTTGTCAACATCATTAGCAGCTCCATTTGTTGTGAGAATGGCAAAGTTTAAGCAATGTGCAATTGCAATTTTACTTGACCAGCAGCAACAGTTGTTTAGTTTGCTTAGACGCCGCCAATTGGTCAGCAAATTAAGGCCAATGCTTTCGCTGGCCTTTTAAACGAAATTGGCAGCAAAGCTATTGGCCTCGTCAGCTGTCATTTGTGATTAGGCATTGAATTCGTTAATGGCACACACGCAAGCGACATCGATACATCATTATGCGTAAATAAAAACAACGGCAACAACACTTGCATAACGTGTAAGAGATGCCATCAAATGTGGAGCAGGGCGCATCGTGTGGCATGCAGAATGCAGCACATGCAACTGGGGATACTTATTACCTACCTTATTGTTGACCAATGGAAAGTCGTTAATGTGGCTGCCGCTGCTGCTGCTGCTGCTATCCACACTAGGTTGAATTTGATTTTGAATTGTTGAAGCCAAACCTGCAAAGCACTTGATTTGCATTTGCATGTACTCGGGCTGATAGTGAACACAATTTTGATGATTTATATAATGAAGATTTGGTTTTTGCACTGGAAAAACTATTTCTTATACGGCTGCTGCTGTATTTGCTGCTGTTTCATCGACAATTGTTGTTGGCGTTATTTCGTTATTTCGCCACCAACAACAACAGCAACATTTTTTTTATATATTTATTTTTTCGTTTTTGATTTTTTTTTTTATAAATATTGCTCTTTCTTCACACGCACATACACAGAGCAAGAGCAGCAATCAAAAGGCAGCAATACATACACACAGGCACAAAATCACACACAGATAGGCTGAGAGCGCGCTCGTGAGTATCGCGTATCCGTCAGATACAAAAAGGCAAGAGACAAAGCAACAACCGTTCGCTGGCGCGCACGTCGAACGAATAAAACGGCAAACGAAGCCAAGCCAAAGAAAACACTTGACGGCAAATCTTAACTTTAACTTTGGCTGCACGCGCAAAGCCAAAAAGTAAAATCAAAAACAGAAACAAAAACAGAAAACAAAAGCAAAGACAAAAACAGTAACAAAAGCAATGGCAAAGACAAAATAGTTAACAATGTTTGACTTTATGTTATTTACGTAGTTATTGCTGTTGTTGTTGTGATTTTGTTTGTCTGTAACGAACTTTTGGCCAAATGCATTTGACTCTTGGACGGTTGTGTTGTGATGATGAAAACGTTTGCAAAGTCTGCGCTCAACTGGTTCGCCATCCGCCGCTCAAATTGGTTTTATACGCAACACACTCAGCACTCAACGCTCAACACTCAACACTCAAAACTGAACACTCATGACTCCACACTCAAGACGGAGCGCATTCGCACTCGTTACCAGATTCGAATCCGATTCAACCTCCCTCAGTTGCCCAGCTGCCCATCTGCAGCTACCGCTTCAAAAGACTCCCAGATTCGGTTTCTGCTTTGGTTGCAGCATCTCAAAAAAGAGGCAAACTGTCTTTGGGAATTGAGGTAGGTTGAGAGACAGCGCAATGAATGAGTCTGCAAACGGAGCTGCCAACTTGTTTCACTTTTAAAAATCTCTTCAAATTTGTAAATTCAATTCATAAAATTTACCAGGTGATAAAATTTGTAATAAATTCGACAGAGGATAGATAGATATATATCTAAAGCTGGTCCAAAACTATCTCAGCTCGTTAATTCACATCAATTTATAATAAGCTCAATACTTGCATCACAATTTCTGGAACTGCAAGTCCACTTAGCAATATATCTTCATTTCATTTTATAGCTTAGCAGCTTTAATCTTAGTTCCTGACTTATTCCCCAACAATATATTTGGCTAAATTGTTAAAATATTTATAGTTTCTGATCAAATGTCAGACTCCGTGCTAATCGGTGACAAAATGTAGAAACATATATTTCAATACCCTAAGAAAAGGTGTTTTGTATTTCTTAGATAACATTTAAATTATAAGAATTTTTGCATACTATTCTCAAAAAGTCTCCTTGTAGAGCTCAATCTCTTTTTACAGCCAGCATAGATATCGAAAACAGGAAAAGTAACAATAATTCATTGCAAATCTTTTATTAATATATCTACAATACTCAAATATAAGACACCTATAAAATATGATCCTCTCAAGAAGAGTTAGACTTTATAAACCTTTTGTTTGTTTCTTGAGACAACTTAAAGGACAATTAATCTTCGTAGCCAACAGAGGAGGCATTCTTTTAATTAATATTATTATATTACTCTAAATATCAGTCAATTGCAATAATAATAATATAAATTGCACTTAAGCTTAGCTTAGTTGATATAGAGCATCTCTAAAAGAGTGTTTGGATATTCTTCGTGTTAAATTTGTTGTAGGATCCTTCTAGTTTTTGTATGGCTTAGCAGCTGACCAGTTCTGAGCCACTTTTGTCGCATTCATCTCTGCTTTAATTAACATAATTAAATATAAATGCGAGCAAAAGCGCAAAACGTCAGCAAATTGAATCCCATTAAAACAAAAATAAAAATAAAAATAAATAAACCAGTTTACATAAGAACAACTTTTGGTTTTAACAAACAAAAAACAAATAGATGAAAAAATTAAAAATAAAACAAATAAAAAATAATGCTGTTAAAATAATTTTTTCGCTTGTTGATTGCCGTTAAATCGGCATCAAGTTCATCATCAAACACGTCTGAATGCGAGTCTTGGTACGAGTATGGGTCTGGTCTGGGCCTGGCCCGAATGCCCGCTCAACTGGTTGGACATGGCTCTACTCATCTCAGATCTGGTCATTTGAATGCCAAAGGCATCGCTTTGCTCTTTTCACATTTGGCGTTAGCGTCTTTTTGTTGTTGTTGTTTTTGTCGTGGTTGTTCTTGTTGTTGCTGCTGCTGTTACTGCTGCTGCTGCTGCTTTGGCACTAAAAGGCAATTTATGATGAGCGCCGTCAGTGTCAGAAATTAAAAATTTATGACCATAGATGACGGCAAAGAAGACGAAACCCAAGCATCAGCAATAGTTGCTATAGCAGCAGCAGCGGCAGCAACAGCTTCGGTAGTCAACAGCCCAGCCGCAAATGCGAAACTTAAATGTCAAACTAATTTAAACAAGATGCTCCATAAAAACTGGATTAATTAAGGTGGCTGACGTATTTTGGCCGAATGATTTGCAGCCCACGATTGATATCGTATCCCAAAAGACAAATCCATATACAATACTGCAGCTAATTAAGGGAACTGTCCACTGAACTATTTATTTACATATCTATGATATATGACTGATTGACCAATTGACTGATTGCCTGTTTGTTTAATTGGCTGCAGTCAATTAACATTTTGTCAGACACGGATACTTGATTTGTACTTTGTGTTATTATATACCCAAATACCCTGTGGACAATAAAATGAGGTAAAAAGGTATTGCGGACTGAAGTAGCCAGCGCTGAAATTAACTTCAAACGAATTGAACTATAAAATAATAATGATGATAAGTTGATTAAGGTTGATCTTATAGATTAAAAGAGCTGAAGACATCAAATTCAATTTATATATATTTTTATATCTTTAACAGCTCAGCTTAAAGTTAATTAAAGCCATAACTTTAAAGTTATAGCCAACAACATTAGATACAGATAAACTGATTATCTCATAACGACATCAAAAGATATCTTACGCATTTGATCGGAGATGTCTGTTGATAGATAGATATTTACATTTATCTAGATTGCTACAGGATATTTCTAAGTCTAGCAGTCTCAGCCTGACGCACTCTCACCTCTTTCAAATCGCCCACTGCATATATGTATGATATTTGCTTATATAATTAATTCAACATATTTTAATTAACAAGACCGCCTATCTAACGGGGCGTATGCGCAATCTCTTGTCTTGTTATTACAGCAATTCAATTAACTCAAGTGTCTGTCTTTGTTTCTGTAGGCACAGTTTTTTCGCGCCTGGCAAAAGGAAAGGTGTTGACCTTGTCTGACACGCATCGACACACATTTACACACTAGCACACACACACACACACGTGACTGTAACTGGGCGTTCCACTGGTTCACCTTCCAAAATTTCCAATGCATTTGCATTTGGCCATTAAGCGAAGAGCCCTTCAAAAGAATTGAATGGGCTTAAACAAAAAGTGAAAGCCCCGGCTATAATACACATAAACTCCTAACTGATTCCTTGGCAAATTCAAGTTCAAGGCCATTCATTGGTCATTGATATTTTTGGGCAATTTAATTTCTTGCCATTTGGATACTAAATATCTAATTTATTTTTGTTGTTATTGTTGTTATTCCTGTTGCTGCTGTTGTTGTTGCAACACTTGTGTCCACAAATTATGTCTATAATTACGCGGCTGTTAATCGATTTTTAAGTTGTTGCCCTGGCTTTAAGTTATACAACAATTTTTTAACACCTTGCGCACAATGGAAATAGCACTTGTTGTTGTTTTTGTACTTTTTATAACTGTCGCTTTTGTTATTGTTATTGCTTTTGCTGTTGCTATTGCCATTGTTGTTGCTATTATTGTTTATAGCGTTGGCATTTTGGGGCGCGCACTCATAACTTGAACCAATTTGAAATGTATTCACAAAAAAATTCAAGTAAATATACTCAACTCAAGTCAATCGGAAAGTCAATAAAATATCAAGTTTTATATATGCAACAAGTATTTGAAGCCGCAGACAAGCCACACGCACACCATCACATCATACACATGCAAAAACTCGAAGTGCATGTTAGTATCTAGAGCATGAAATTCAACTGGCCGCCTGACTGGATTTCGACTGGACTTGGTACAAGTGGTCAGTTGATTGGCTGAGCGAATTGTGCCTAAAATCAAATCAAATTTTAGTTACGCTGCAAGCAATGCCACAACTTCTTGGAACACCCTAACTAGAAGATACCCTGTAAGCATTAGCAGCACAGTAACTCAAATAGCTCTTGCTTTACACTTTCAATCGCGACTCTAGTCTGAAATTGCTTACTAATTTCTATATCTTAGGTATACAAAATATGCTATAGATTTTGAAATATTTCAATTTTTGCTTGCCTCAATCATACCTACTCCGAAATACATGAATAGGTTTATAAGTGGGTGAATTTCGTGAATTAGGTGAATGTATTTTACATAAATATTGATCAATGATGCCAAACACTAATTATTATAATCATTACTTAAATCAGTTCAGTCATAATAGAATGAATTTAATGTTTTAATATTGCTCAAACTGTTAATTGCTTGCTGTTGCCAATTGAATGTTTTAAGTGTTTATCGATCTGCCTGGCAACCATTTGTCGTTTTGTCGTACACGTCGAATCACTTATCCATGTTTATCGATATCTATATCGATTTCTTAACAAGCACCTAATTGTCACTAATCAGAATTTCTTTGCCTTGACGTCAGATTGCCACAAAGAAACATAAGCTCACCACTTTAAATATTGTTGTGCGCCTTTCAAATTCTGTCAGCTCTGCCTCGTTGCTGTCGTTTTTGTTGCTCTTGCTATTGCTGCTGTTGTTGTTGTTGTTGTTGTTGTTGTTGTTCTGCTTGTTACCAATACTCAAAAGATGGCGAATTCATTTGATTTGAGCTCGAAAGCAACTGCAGCGCAAGGTAAGAGGCCAATTACTCAATTCGCATGCAGCGACGGTAACCGCGGCGACTGCTAACAATTGCAGCTTAAAGTTGAAGTTGAAATGTATTTGTGTAGTGATTGGCGCTGCCACCGCCCGTGTCTAGAGTGCCAGCCCCACTGCCCCACTTGCCTCTCGTTGGCTACTATGCGCCACTCAAATTACCAGGTAAGACTAATTTTGATTGTGTATGCACACACATACACACACACACACACACTCACTCACATACGGACACATGCAGCTCACGTGCAGACTCGCATTGCAGAGTGAAAAAGTGATGAGCGAGAGGTAGAAAGGGAAAGGGAGGGAATATGGCAAGCAGTGCAGTCGCTGTCGTCACCAGCGTCATCGCCTCGCGTTCGTTTCTTAAGTCATTCGTTTTGGCTGACACTAAACTGTTGCACTAAAGTGTTTGTGCTGTTGTTGTTGCTGTTTTTGCTGCTGTGGCTTGTTTGTTGTTGTTTGGCGCTTGTCGATTTACAGCCAAGTTTGTTTTGATTTTTATTTCGTCCGTTTTTTTTATTTTGTTTTTTTTTTATTTATTTAATTTTTTTTTTTTGTTTTTTTGGGTATTGGGTTTTGGGTTTTGCGTTACTAGTTGGGTCAGGTTGCAGATTCGAAAGTGGGTCAATTTATTACTGCAATGCATTTTTTAACTGCTGCTGCCTGATGCCTGATACTGTTGTCGCTGCTGCTGCTGGTTCACTCTGTTCAGCTTTGTAGGCCACTTTTATAGGGGGTTGCTTAAAATTAATTAACTTTGAGTTGATTTTCGTTTTTTTTTTTTGGGTGGGCGTGCTGTTTGTCTGTTAGATGCAGCCGTCAATTTGCCTACAAATTTAATCACATTTTGTTGGTATTTCGTATTTTGAGCTTCTTCTTCTTCTTCTTAAAAACTTAACTGGTGGCCGCCGAAGGTCGTCAATGGACCAGACCAGGAACCACCACAAAAATGTGGGTTAAATGTTAGACGTTGATGATGAGCTTCACAACAAATTGCATAAGCCGAGTGTGTGCAGCCGCCGGGCATCAACAAAAGGCAGCAAAAGGCAATATGCAGCTGGAAATTGGTAGATTGTAAGTCGGTAAAATTGTAAAATGTTAGTGTTAGAGTGCAGGCCATAAATACAAGAGACCAAGTGCCTGTGCGAGTGCCAGTGCCATGTGCAAGCCATTAGAGAAGATATGGCTTATGCTGCGGCTGCGGATGCCTCTGCCGCTGCCGCTGCCGCTGCCGCTGCTCTATGGCAATCGCAATCTGTTTTTGGCTAATGTTTTCGATTTTGGCTTTATGTGTGAGAAAACTCACAAAGATCGACAATAGACAGACACACAAACAACGCATTGGCCATTGAGCGTTTTTTATGGTTGCCGTTCGCAAATAAACCAATGCACTACCATCTGAGAATTGCCATTGTGGGAGTTGCTTCAGCTCTGTGCAATTTGTATGACTCGCTCGCTCATTCATCTTCCGATCGGCAATAAAGCTACCGTGAAATTAGCCAAACAAAATTGTTGCCAAAGCAAAAGGCAAAAGCAAAAATGTGAACTGCTTACAAATATACGGTTGGTGCGAAGCAGTGCATGATCGCTGTCATAGCAGCGAGCAATGAAACAAGAGCAGAGCGCCTCATTAGTTTTCAGCAAGTTGGCAGCTCTGCCAAATTAAATTTACACTGCTTAGAACTGCTTGCTAAGGCCCAAACGCTCGCTGCTGCAAAACTAACCGTTGCATTATTTCAAAAGCGTGAACTTTTATTATAAATTATTCTATTACATATATCAAGATTATATAGCTCGTTCCCGTTTGTACAACCTTACATGTGTGCTAACCTTAACAATCTACAACTAATAGTGTAGTCAAATGTCACAAAATAAATCGAATTGGCCCACATGAACGTTAAAAATAGACCGGCTAATCTGGTATATCATGTTCAATTGCTCTAAATACAGAAACCCGTAGATGCTTCAAACATTTAAGAAATCTGAGCTTTTTACAAACGTCAGCATTATACATATGTACATATTTACAGTTTCTATTCGAAAATGTGTTGAGTTATATTTCATGCCGCATCCCAAACTCCATCGCAATTATCTAATAGTCCACTGCCTTTGCTAGACTCAAATAAACAGTGGATCTTCCACCAAATAGTACAATATTTGCTGTAATATTTTCTTCTGAATGTTTAAGCAATAAAAATGGCAAAATCATCATATATTGAAAACAGCTTTTATTGATATAAAGTTTTATAAACAAATAGAACATGATTTGATGTGTGTAAACAGTAACGATAAGAATAAGCATCAGAGAGCTCCAAAAGCGTTCCAAATTTTGACAGCTGGCTGTGAAAAAAATAAAATAAAAGAGAAGATTATAGCATACGCCATATTTGATATGCAGTGCCATACATACGAGCAGAGACATACATACACTTTTTTTTTATTCATTATCAATATGTACATATGAGCAGGCTTATCCACATTTGACTGTATCTTTCTCTCGTTTCTCTCCGCTCCACTCCGCTTAGCACTGCTCTGTTTGTTCTTTATTCATTATTTTATATGGGCCCTTGTTACGGTAATCGGTAATACATTTGACGCTGATTTGCCTCCTTGGTACACCTAACCTCTCATAGGCTATGTCTGACGGAATTGCAAATGCACAGACAAAGCCTAGTAGAGGCTAGATTTATAAGGAGATTTCCAAATGCCACACCCACTTATTGTATTGTGTTATTCCCAAAAGCACGAAGGCGTATGATAAAGAAAATCAAACGGGGGCCGAGCTGGCTGCGCAACAACAATTTGCCAGTGCGCCGCTTTCTTCTCATTTCATTTGCTTTTGCGTTTGCGATTTAATTTATTAAGTTGTATCTGTCGTTGTTTCGTGCTTTGCGTACGCATTGGTTTATGTTTTATTTTTATTATATTGAAAAAAAGTGGCATAGGCCAACGAGCTCTTTTCACTCTTAGTAAATAGCAACTTTCACTTTTCTCGCATTTATTTTTCGCGTTTTCGTCAAATAACTAAATTAATTGTGCAAATGGCAAATCAAAAAACTCAACAGCAGAAAACACATGCGAACCAACCGACGGTCTATACGCGAATAATCAAAGGCGGAGAAGGAGAGCGTGGAAGAGCGCTAAAGTCGCGCCCCATCGCCAACTAGAACAACAGCAATAAATTCATATGGGCACCAACATATGCACATACAAACATACAAGCAAACAAACAAACACAAATACATACAAACATACATACATAAGTAGTTATGCAGCCTGTTGCTGTGTGTGAGTGCATTTTAAAGTTCAAGTTCAAAGCAACGGTCGGTCGCTGCTGTTACTCCCGCTGATTGCGTCGCATTAGAATTCTTGCTCTTGCTCTTGCTCTTGCTGCTGCTCATGCTCTTGCGTTTGCTCCCCAACTGTCAACCCACACACTCACACATGAGCACACACACACACCCACACAATCGCCCTGACAGAGTGCACGTACACGCGAATCGATCGTTCGTCGTGGTCGTCGTTGGCGCCGTCGGTGGTAGTCTAGTCGCTTTCTATTTTGAAGCTCGCCGAGCACGAAGTTGCGGCTCAGCTCTCTCGTAGGCGCTCTCGTTTGCGCTCACCTAGTTGCCCGTCTATGTACCTGCATAAGTACGTCATAGACGAAACTAATGCTGGTTTCTCTCTGCTGCCATTATAGTTGCTGTTGTCGCTGCTGCTGTTGTTGTTGGCGCAGAAGTAATCCATGTCAGTAGAACACGAACACTTTCGTTTTTTTTCTATTTAACGCTAGCGCGCCGCGTGGCGTGGCGTCTGGGAGCGTGCGCCACCCAGCATTTTTATAAACATTTGTAGTTTTATTGTGCTTCTTCATTTGGTTTGTTAACGTTATCAATAGTTTCTAATTTAAGTCCTATTTATTTTTGTTCTTAATTATCACTTGATATTTGGGCAGTCGTCTTTTTTCACAAGAATTTAGTTGGGCACTTTTAAATCAACTTTCGACTCCCAACGATCTTGACACTCGCACAGTTTTGGTTTTAATAAACTCGAGTATGAAGCGAGTTTAAGCTTTTATACTGTCCAACGACGTCGACGTCCAATGGCGGCGCACGCAGCGTTGCAGAAAAACGTTGAATTCTGCATATGTATGCATATGTGTTCATGTGTGAGTCTCAGCGTGTGCGTGTGTGTGCGTGATCGCTGCTTTCGTATGCTTCATTTTATTATTTTGTTGACTTTTTATATTCGAATTCTTGGCCAGCGAAATGTGTACATACAGAAACGAAACGACGACGGAATGAACATTTTGCATCTTTCGATCGTCGTTTATATTGGCAATGGCGATGGCTCTGCCAGCGCCGCTGCTGCTGCTGCGGCTGTGGCTGCGGCTGCTACTGCTGCTGCTGCACACACGCACACGAAGAATATGAGTTACTTGAGCATCATTTTGTTTTGTATTTCGGTTGCCGTTTCTCGCTTCGCCTTTATTCGGCCAATTGCCTTGCTTCTTTTTTAGGAGATTTCACACACATCTAAACATACATATGTATGTATATTTGTTTGTATGTATATGAATATACAAACATCTGTACATACATATGTATCTGTTCTTTCTGCAGCCTGCGCCGCCCACTCTTCAAGCCATGAGCCCCGTTTGCCCGACGTGTCGTTGTCGTTGTCGTTGTCGCTTCTGCTGCTCTCTTATGCAGAGAAACTCTTCTCTCCCTCTCTATCTCTCTCTCTCGATGTCGTGCTGTTTTAAGCCGCATCTTGGTATGCTGTGCTACTATTGCTGATTTTGCTCTGTTGTTGTTGTTGTTGTTGTTGTGGTTCTTGTTATTATTCTTTCTGCCTTGCATGGGTGTTGTCTGCCTTTTTCTGAGGGCGCAAATTAAGTTCGAGTCATTAAACCGGTCAGCTAAAGTAACGCAGCAACTGAAACTTAAGTGAAAAGCTGTTCATCAAGGAATAAACAAAATTGTTGTGGTTACTTAAGCGTTTTGCAACTGTCTCAAAGGTATTGACCGACTTTGCTGTAACCTGAGCATACAATACAATGAAACTTAATGCGCTTTTAGGGATCCAAACAGAGGCGCCAGGTGGCACACGGACAAGCACACGGACATTGTAAAAGAAATTTAACTGTAGACTTGACTGTAACTGTTTATGCTTGACTTGATACTGAGACCGAGAAACTGAAGCATAATTAATCAAATTTATTGATATATCATTTGTTAATTGATAGTATCTCAATATTACTATACGTAAACAAATAAAATGACAATAAGAATAAGAATATCAAACAGCAACGTTGATAAGTCAACTTGAACTCTACAAACCCATATGCAAAGTATGTTTGAATGTATTTGTATACACGCGCTGCTTTTGATTATTTGTTAAGTATACAGTGTGCCACAAAAGTGAAGATACAGCATGATTCTCTTTTCCAAGAAATGCGATTTTCTCCCGAACTGCTGTAGTTTGATTGTTGCTGTGTGCTTTGAGGATTTCAATATACTTTCTATGATCCAATATAACTTCTATAAATTCTAAAGTTCCGACGCCAGTACTCGACTGGCTGATCTTTGTGGACCTTGGCAAACTTAAGCCGCTTCCTGGTGCACATCGCTACTAAGCATGGCACTCTGGAATGGGTCCTTTTCAATAATATGTCTTATTGTGCGCTTGTCCTGATCATTCAGTGTTTGGCGAACAATTTTTCTCATAATTAAAGCGTCTAATCATTGTTGAATAGTTGACCGGCTTCTGGACTCTAATTTTGCAATTTCTGCATAGGATTTTCTTTGTTTAGGAGAATACCGCATTTCTGTATCTTCACTTTTGTGGCACACTGTATACGATCGAATGCAATGAACTCAACAACGACTTTGCGCTTGTTTGTTTAAAAATAAAATAAAATACAAATTTACAAAAAAAAAAAAGTAAAAACGAATCAACAAACAAAAGGAATTCTTTGTTTATGGCGCGTCCAACCTGTGTGGAGTCTCCATTGCCGTCTGTTGTTGACGCTTCAATTGGGGCGCAAATTGCAAAAACCGCAAAGGAAAAAGACAATAACAACAACTACAACTACAACAAAATTGCAACAACGAAAGAGCATCAATTTTTGAGTGAAGAGTTTTGAGTATTGAGTTCATTGGCTCCATGTAGAATTTATTTATCAGTTGAAATATTTTGCTAACAAATTGCAGTCAATGACATTGCTCTCCCCAAATATACACACAGGAATTTAGCAGCGCTGCAGCGGATGTGCTGCGTATGTGTGCGTGGGTAGGGAGAGCGAAGTGCGGAGAGCGGAGAGCGAACAACAGGTCACGCAAGCGTGCTAAAGTTTATTCATCTCGTTCCAAAATGCGCAGCAGCTTCAAAATTCGACGCGAAGTCTGAATTTGAAGCAAAATCAATGAAGGAAGAACTGATAGAGAGAGAGAGAGCGAGAGCGAAGAGGCAGAGAGAGAGAGAGTAGAGAAGAGAACAGAAGAGAGAACGTGTGGCTCCTACTTCAACTGCACACTTGTGTAAAGCTCAAAACAACAAGAGCAACAAGCTTTCGGTTGGCAACGTGGGAAGAGCTAACGAAGCAGGAGGCAGGAGAAACCGGCGAAACGCTGTTCTGTCTACGACAGCCTCGGCAATAGCAACAGCAACAGCAACAACAGCAAGAGCAACGACGACAACAACAACAATAACAACTGCCCGCAAAATTGTTTAATTATAAATTGTAGAAAAGAAAAACAGTCAAGCAAAAGCAAAACAAGCATGCGAGTGAGAGCGAGACGGAGAGCGTGGAGAGTGCGAGATAGCGATAAGTTTTTGTTGAAGGACACACACGGTCTTTAAAAGTGAGTAATGCACTAGAGGTTGTTGACTCTGTCTCTCGCTGTTGTTGTTGTTATTATTGCCTGTCTTTTTTGCGTTTTTGCACTGCCCGCTGTCGTTGTTGCTGTATTTAAACACACAAACACATGCGTATGTGTATATGTGTGTATGTGTGTATGCATGCATGTATGCGTAGAATCTTTTGTTATGCGTTTTTATTATTATTTTTTTGGCGTTGTCGTTGCTTGATTGTTGCCTTGTCTTTCTCTCTTTCTCGCTCTCTCCCTCTCTCTCTCTCTCCCACTGCTTGTGCATGTGTGTGCGTGCGCAAAGTCAAAGTGATTAAACTTTATGCGCAATTTATTTTGCATTCGCATTCACCACAATAGCAATAAGAACAACAACAATTGGCAAAAAAACCAAAATTATTGTTTAATGTTATTTCAACGCGACACAACAACAAATTCACCAAATAGCTGTAACAGGTTCGCGCTCACGAGAAGTATACGTAATTTTATGAGTCGAAATAGTTAAGGGGGCAATTGCATTTGACATTTCGCCAAATTGAGAAGATATTCCAGCGTATTGTATATCTAAAGCAATCTATAGAACTATTCTTTGGTTCAACACATCCTCTCGGCTTATCATTGTGCGAATTATTAAGTAACAACTATGAATAACAAAATTTCCTGGAATTTCCTCAATCGATCAACGGTTAAATGCATTCTAGAGGTCATGGAGCAATCCACAGTCTGGCAAATGACACAAGATCACGGAATTTGCATGCTTTCCGGTACAAGTTGCCAGTTGGCATAGCATGCCGCTTGCCGCTTGTCGCTTGCCGAATGCCGAATGCTGCACGAGACAGCAACATGTGCCGCAAAATGCGGGTGTTAAATGCTGCAAGCGATTCCCTGACTGACTCAGCAAGGGATGCGGATTGCGCTACAAATTGACACCCAGCAGACGCCAGACTCCAAACACACATACATACAAATGTATGTGCGAATGTATAGTATATAGTATGAGTATATATACATTGTATAGGAACAGATGCGCACAATATGGTGCATTAATTTCAGCTCCTGCCGGACGACGCCAAGCCAGGGACACAGTTGCAAGTTGTTGTTGGCGTTGTTGGCGTTGTTAATCGTCTTGACAGGCAGCCGCATCGTGCGTGCTGCTCCCAAGGCCAGTGCAATATTTTACACTGTAACGTCGCCTCGTCGTCAGTCAGCAACTTCCGTCAGCTTCGCTCTGCCCGCTCCCACTCCCCCTGCCCTTAAGCAGTGCGTCATCTTGGGGTTGGGGAGTGGGAGCACAACATGGTGAACGGGAATGGAAACGTATTTTAGATGGCGCTGCACATTTCATGGCTAGCGTTTCGTTTTTCTCCTTCATGATCGTACATATTCACATACATATATATATACATATATATTTATATATATATTTATATATATGTACGATATTTTTGCCATTGTCATTGCCGCACAATACACGCCCACACACAGAGAGGCGAGGGAATTAAAAAAGCTGGCAAAACTCCTCAGATATCGAAACTCATTTCATTATAAGTATAAGTATATAATTATGGAACTGATCGTATAACACTGATTCATTTCTTCAATGCAAGAACTGGTACTTAAGTATTGTATTCGTTTCATAAATAACAAGCTTCAATTACTGTAGCAAAGCTATGTTACGCATAAATAATAGATTGCCCTCAAATGGGCTGCAACACGTTTGATCAGTAAACCTAGTTTCTATAACGTTAACATTTTAAAACCTCAAAACTTGACTTGATAATATTAACAATAGGAATAGGATTGCTAAGCTTATAGAGTCAGATATCTATATTCTCTTGTAAAATGGAATATCCAGAGAGCTTCCTGGTGAAACAGTAAGTACGTAGTCCTCCAAGCCGTTAATCTCTGAAATTTAGACGAGAACTTCATAGTTTTTATAGCGTGACCGCCATGGCAACACTATTTACTATGATGATTCTGACGATCCCCTATTTTCGTGAGAAATTTAAGTTCCATTTGAGTGGGGTGTATAACAGAGCAATTAATTATACTCTGGTCAGATATTGGGAGGATGAATTATCGCCCGTCTCTAAGCAACGTCTTAGGATTGTCAAGCGCAAGACTTTGGTGCTGGACATGGATGAGACACTGATTAAATCGTATATAGAATTTCATTCAAGGAGAAGACGTATGAGAGCTTCAATGGATACAAAGCCGCGTGTGGCACACGATTTCTCCTTCTTTATACCAGCTATCAATGTCACCGTCTATGTCTATAAACGACCTCATGTTGACTACTTTCTTGATCGCGTGTCCAAGTGGTACAATCTGGCTGTCTTCACTGCTGCCACTGAGATCTACGCTTCGAGGGTGCTCGACTATCTGGATGCAGGAAGAAACATTTTGAATCGTCGGTTTTATCGACAACATTGCTTAGATATATACGGTATTCGGGCCAAGCTTGTGTCTGTGTGCCACAAAAATCTGGCCAATGTGATACTGCTAGATGATTGCCATATGGCCAATAGCTTCAATGTGGGCAACGCGATCCACATTAAACCCTATCAACTGGACACCAAGGACATTGAATTGCTCGCCATGCTGCCCTTCCTGGATGCCCTCCGATTCACCCGCGACGTACGCTCCATTCTGGGACGCACTACACGGTTTAACTCATAACGGGCTCCCTCCTTCTGCCGACACGATAACTTTATATGAATACACGTTATCCAACATTTTTGTAATCGTGAAGTGACTCTTTGTGTTCCAATGCCCAACTCGAGTGGAGTTAGTCATGGCAGGCCTTGCTTAGTCAGCAAATGAATCACTAGCGACAATGACTTCCAGTTGAGTGCAAGGTTGCCGGGCCCTATCGGTGCCTAGACGCTGCTCCACTTTATCAGTGGCGACATTGAGAAATGGCGAAATTGTTGGTGGCATCTCTTGGCCATCGATATCAGTTAAATTTCTCAGTCGCGAAACCGAAACTGAAACCGGCTGGCAAAATATATTTCTTGCTAATCTTCTTGACCAGGCCATGGGTGCGGCAATTAAGTCACCATAGCCAAACGCAAGCAACAACAGCCACTCTAGGGGGTGAAAGAGTTGATAGAGGGGAGCTGCCGCGCATTTCCAATGAAGATCATTATTGTCTCGCCGCGGATGCTGGCGGCGGCCCCAAAAACGAAAAAAAGAAGAATGAAGCAAACAAGTTAATGAACCCGTCGCCTGCGTCGCAACCAGTGTTGTGGATCCTTGAACTCAACTCGAATCGAGTCGTCCAACTAGTTTGGCCTGCGACTGTGTGCTCCATGCCTGTGCCTCTGGCTGGGCGACGGCTGCAACCAGAACCAAAATCTGTGGCATGAATTCTCTGGAAATGATCGAAATTTCATTTCATTGCGACGTCGCGGCACAAACTACAAAAATTGAGTTCAACAGCATTCCGGTTCGGTCTTTTTGGCTCCTCAGTCTGCAGTCTACGGTGTACGGTGTGTGCTCCTCCGACCAGCCCCCACCGTCTGTCTGGACCCGGTTCTATGTTGTTTTGTGTATATGGCATGGCTTAGAAGTGGTGACTATGCAGCGCACTCTGTTCTGCTCTCTGTTAACTTTCCATTATCCTTGAGGCTCAAGTCAATGCCCTCGTCTCGCATTACACAATTGCAGCGGGTGGCAGAAGCAACAACAAGAACAGCAGAAGCAGCAGCGGCAGCAGGAACTGTGCATCTCGAGTTATCCTCCGGCCCTTTGTCGCTCACTCAAGTTACACAGAACTCCAGTGGCCTACTTCCACTTGAATGAAACAAATGGGAATGGGAATGTGATATAGAGTGTGGAGTGTGGGGTGTGGGGTGTGTGGTATGGGAATCGCCCGCCTATATACCGCTTGGAACAAAAGTTTTCGTGCCAATGAGCAGGGCAGCGGGCCAGCAGCAACTCTCAACTCGAAGCGATCCTGTGGCCAGTCAAAGACAAAGAAACTCATTTTGTCGCATGCAAAAATTAATACAAAACAAATTCAAGTGAGAGCTCACACACACACACACACAAACACATTTGTATGCATGTGTTTGTGTATAATTTTATTTTTATAACTGACCTCGAACTCTTGTGAAATGTGATTGAACTGCCACTGCTGCGATATCTGTGAGCTTAAGCCCCGCCCCTTCCCGTTGCCATTCCATCAGCATTTGCATGCAGACTGCATATGAAGAGTCGGTCGGAAAGTGCTAGCGATAATGTCGCCGTTGAGCTTGGGATCAGAATCGGAATCGAAATCGGGATCTGGATGCGTTGTGTCCGTTGACAAACAATATGGAGGGGCAAATGGCAATGGCAATGATGATGATGATGACGATGATGATGATGGTGAGTGAGTGAGTGCATTGTCAGAGGGGGGATATAATGTAGTTGCAACCGACAACAACGTTAAATGCATAATAAATGCGGTTTCAAGAGGTTTGGAAAAATAAAAATGCGTGCTGCGACTGAATTGCACTTTCAATGAGCTAAAACAAAATGTTTAAACAGAACAGAACAGAATTTAACGACAACGTCAGCGACAACGGGGCAATGCGATAAGAATACAGCCGCAAATTTGAGAGGTGGAGTGAGAGCGAAAAAGCGAACACAGAAGAGAGTGTAGGGACAGAAGAGCTGTGGTAAGTCCATTGCATTACGATATGATAGCTATTAGTTACAAAGCAGTATCCGACCACGCCCATCTCGTAAAAACAAACGAATTTCATTCACATTAATAAAAAATCACAGAGTATGAGAAAACTAAGGAGAGAGAAAGAAGTGGAGAAAGAGAGCGTGTGTAGAAGAAAGCATGCGGTACAGTTCTTTATCAGGAATACTTTGCTGGATTTTGGAGTCTTTGCTGCTGTGCAAATATTTAATTTGTTAACTGAAAATAAAATACAAAACATACCTAAAGTCGAATGCAGAGGCGCAGATAGCAAGCAAAGAGGTTTGCCTGTAGCTCCCCTGAGAGTACGTGATGTGCGCCACTGACCAACAACAACAGTGAATGAGCAAAATGTTTAGCTGACGTCATTTGTCCTTGAATTCGTGTATTTGCCGCAAAACAAAATTCGCAAAATTCAATGCACTTGGCAGCGTCGGCAGCAGCCAAAAAAAGCGAAGCAGAGAAACATCAACAACACAATAAGATAAAGTACTGGAGCGGGAGATTTGAGAGAGTGAAAGCAGCAGGGCACAGTTAAAACAGAATCACTCTGGGTACTTACAAACACTTTTATTTATACATTACTTATTAAACAAACAATTAATCGTTTTGATTTATTATTTTAATATATTTAATTTTTAATACTTTAATTAAAAGCTTTTAAAAGATTTATTTTTATACAAGTTTAAAATAATTTTAAAGCTAACGGTTTGCAAAAATAATCAATGATGTTTATTATTGTAAGCTCAATGCTATGAAACTCTTGCACGCCAAGTATCGTTATTGAATGACACAGAATATTTGGAAGTTGGTGGAATTCCAAAAGTATATCATTATATTTTAAAATATATATAATCGGTGAATTAAACAACCAAAAAGATTACTATGGTCTGTGACCCAAAAAAGCATCGATAGTATCGATCAATTTTTTGGTACGCTTGCATTTGCATTTATATCGATAACGATAATTGAAATTATTAAACATTTTGTACAAAAGCCTTAATTTAAGCAAAACAGCAATTGCAACGCCCGCTAGAGAACACGTGCCGCATTTGGCTAGATCGAAACCCAATCTAAAGAAAGCAACGAGCTCGAGGAAGAACACTTATCTTCACCATTGATTTGTTATATTAATGTAGTCAAAAAATACGTTCAACGAGCTAAAGTTATTAATGTAGTGGAGCAGCCTCAGCGCCAGGTAGGTGAGCTTAACAAGCACTTAATTATACCAATTGTCGTAGTTCTAAAGATTACGTTCTATTTTGCGCATGTTTAGGTCTGTATCGTTATAGTCAAGTGTGTCAGCTAATTACGGAGCTAGTGCATGTGCAATGGTTTATTTGATGAATACATTTGCACAGATGTAAATTAAATATATTTGTGTTTATTTTTTACTCGTTGCAAGACGCTGAGAGTCGTCAGTGTCTTATCAGCATTTATCGGGTTTTGGCCTCGCTCTCTGCCCTTTGCACGTTCTACGGTCAACTCAAAATGGGAATTCATTTATAATCGCAACAATTGAAACAAAACGAATGACACATATGTTTATGTATATTTATATACATATGATTTAATATATAAATAGATATAGATATATGTGGATATTTATTATTTATTTATTTATATATATACTGGAGTGAATGAAGTATGGTTGAAGTGCTAAATTCAAAGTCGGGAGTCAAGAGTAAATGTAATCTCAACGTTTCTTTGTTTTACGCTTATGCGGGTCATATCATTAATTTGATATAATAATCTCACTGCACACATACACATACACGTGCAACGGCTTATCTACATGTACACATATATCAGTATTTTCTTTTTATATCAGTTTCGTAATAAACAATCTACTTAACTCTACATATTTATTTGCACATATAAAGATACTCAACCTTAATTGATAAGCCAAAACAGTCAACTACATCGAGATGGGACAGACGCTCTCGGAGCCGGTGACCGCCAAGGAGTCGTCATATTGCCAGAATCGACAGTATCGCGTCGGAAGCAGTTGTATGCAGGGATGGCGAATCAATATGGAAGATTCACACACACATATACTCTCGCTGCCGGATGATCCGACAGCTGCCTTCTTTGCCGTCTATGATGGACATGGTGGTGCCACAGTTGCCCAATATGCGGGCAAGCATTTACATAAATTTGTTTTAAGACGCCCTGAATACAATACGAATGACATTGTCAAAGCCCTAAAGCAGGTGAGTAATGCGAAGATTCCATAAGTATTACTCAATTCGAACACATTTCGTCATTGCAGGCATTTCTGGATATAGATTATGAAATGCTGCACTGTGAGTCATGGGGCGACCAAATGGCCGGCTCAACGGCTGTTGTAGTTCTGGTCAAGGACAACATGCTTTATTGCGCAAATGCCGGCGATTCACGTGCAATTGCCAGTGTAAATGGTCAATTGGAGACACTCTCCGTTGATCACAAGCCTAACAATGAAGCCGAGTCGAAGCGTATTATCGAGGGTGGCGGCTGGGTGGAATTTAATCGTGTTAATGGTAATCTTGCCCTCTCCCGTGCACTTGGGGACTTTGTATTCAAGCGTGCGAACAAAAAGCCGGAAGATCAAATAGTCACAGGTAAGAACAAAGAACATCATTCCGTTGTTGCAACCGCAAATGCATTCATCTCTTGTCATTGCAGCCTACCCGGACGTGGAGACGCGTCAAGTTATGCAGGATTGGGAATTTATTGTACTGGCATGCGATGGCATCTGGGATGTGATGAGCAATGAGGAAGTATTGCAATTCTGTCGTACACGCATCGGTCTCGGCATGCAGCCGGAGGAAATCTGTGAAGAGCTGATGAATCATTGTCTGGCACCGGATTGCCAAATGGGAGGTCTGGGTGGCGACAACATGACCGTCGTCTTAGTTTGCCTGCTTCATGATAAGCCCTACAGTCATTTGGTTGAACGTTGTGCGAATACGAACAAATCATCATGTCAGGATGGGGATACCGTAAAAACAGCTCCGACTTCAGAACCAGCGCCAATTACAACGGAAACAAACTCCTGCGAGGGCGACAATGCTGTAACTACGGAACTTTAAAGCAATCCGCAAATCTTGCACAGTTTAGACCTATGATATGAAACCGGCAAATGAATCCGCTGCTGGCAGCATAAAAATGTCTTTTCCCGATTACAATTCCATTTGATATTTTTGAGAACGCAATTGATTTCAGCTTTCAATTTTGCCAAAGCCTAATATTAAACATTTTTACGCAAGCAATTTGCTTTGGTGGCAAAATTCTAAACAACAATTTAATAAGGTTTATGTTAATTCTCAAATGAAATTGTTCTTCAGAATAGACTCTATTTCCTAGAGCGCCTTACAATGCCATTTAATATGAACATGTGTACTTAACGCGCCTGTTTTCGGTTAAGTTTGCAACACATACTCGTACAATCCTTACTAATTTGTTCACTATCCCTTCTCCCTATCTATATTAGGAACGCAAATCCATATTCTTTGTTCTGTCAAAAAAAAAAAATTGTATTATTCGTTTAGTATTTACGTATTGTACCTATACCTTGATATAATGAGAGTTTTGGGATTGGTCTTTTAAATGTTGGCAAAGAAAGAAGAAAAGCTGACGATAATTGTAATATTAATAAAGTAAAAGTGTTTTTGTAGTGCCCAAAAATCGTTGTAAATTCCATTAGTATACGGTTTATCTACGGGTTCGATCCAAAGTAGTCATGCTAGAGGCCTTTTTACATCGCAATAATAATATATGATAAATTAAAATATGAAATTTCAAATACACAACAAACAAGAGCAAATCCAATTATGAACTTACGCATCAATTTATTGAATTGGGTTGCCAATTGGGAAAGATCAATGATTTATACCCCCTTCTGGAAGCAAGATGTTGTTGTTTGGGATGTTGTGTACAGCATTTTGCTGGTTATATGTTTTATTGGTTGACATGTTATTATCGTTATCAAATTTCGTTTATCGCTTCGATTCCTATTTGTTCAGCTAACTACATTTAATCTACATATGCGCAATTTGTTTTCTGGTTTTTCTCTTTTATTTGATTCTCGTTTATATGATACATACAATAAAATAAAATATGCATTTATGATTTTCATTAGATGGTTTTCCCTTTTGCTTTAGTTCTTTTTCAGTTGGTTTTTTTTTATTTGTTTTTATTTTTTTGTTTTGTTTTTATTTCAGCTCGTAAGTATAAATCTGTACTAAATCGAGCACAACATTTCACTCTTAACTATACAGAAAAAATGAAAATGGTTTGCGGCATTTGTTTTTGTTTTTCTTGTTGCTGCTGCTGTCTCTCAGTGTAATGGTATTGTTTATTATAATTTATTTATACTTTTTCTTTTCTTTTCGGCATGGGGATATTGCTTAGTTATAGTTAGGTTTTGTTTTTAGTTTATAGTTTAATCATATGCAATTATATAAACCATTTTTATTACTTCACAATTATCAATTTTGGTACAATTAATAATATTATTCATATACTCTTGATAAATTATTACATTCTTTGCTTTCGCTTTAACAGATTCTCGTTTTGTTTATTTGTTTTTGTTGTTTTTTCGCTTGTTTTATTTTTATTTTTAATGATAACAATGTGCGTAAGCTTTTCTATGCAATTATTTTTAACAGAAAAACCAAAAAAAAAAAATAATAATAATAATAAGAATGAAATGTAAATAAAAATTAATAAACACTTCGACTTTATCGAAAACAAGCAGAGTCAACTAGTTTAACGCCATTCACAAAGGGCGTATACCAAAAAAAAAAAAAAAATGGTAATAACGCAATAATATCAATAAAGTAAAGGGAGCGCTCGACTAAAACTAAAATATCTAATATGAATTATTAATGGCAGTGCCAAATGAATAAAGGAAAGATAAAGCGAGCGTCTATTATAAAATCATTTGTACACGTATGTATATCAATTATAATACCCTCATCGTAAACATGTATTGATCAATAATATACAAAATTCTGTGGCAGTGCCAAATGAAACAATGGTTCTGGCATTTCCTTGCCGCCCTTGTGAAAGGCAAAAACTCTTCCAATAATAATAAATAAAATAAAATAATGTAGTATATATAATAATAATAATGTCTTGAAAGCTATTTGAAATGACTCTGCACGACAATATGATATATATATATTTAAAGTTATATATATATATATATATATATATATAAGTATAAAACAAACAAGAAATTTCTTTAGTTCTGGCTGGTTTTTTGTTTCGAGTGTTTATGGTATTGAGAGTACGGATGGTGGGTGTGTGTGTGTTTGTGTGTGTGTTGAGGATAGTTACATACATATATTTATGATGTGTATTATTATTATTATTATTATTGTTGTTATCAGTAGTAGTTTTGTATAGTATATTTAACAAGGTGTCACATGTGTCATTCTTCAGTGTCATATGCGCTGCTTAAACATACAAAATAAATAACTTAAGAACTGAGGCTTTACAATAACAATTTAATTAATTTATTTATTTACTTCTTTCATTTGTTTTCTTTTTGTTTGTTTGACTTAAAATTATTCAACATCAACAATGTTTCACTTTCATCTCTTTCATATCATTTTAGATGCTCCTTCGTACCATCATCATTTCAATTACTTATCATTTCGTTTCGTTTTGCTAACTCTATACCTCTATACTCGTCCGGGATTCTTGGACAACCTAGGTGCACTTCCTGCGGGAGATACAGTCGAACCGGCAATCAATATTCCAACTTTTCCCTTTGCAATTGGCGGGAAACTCAGCCTCAATCGCAATAATATCACACATCAAAAAAGGTTGCCGAATTTTTGACTACCACCAGGGACGACTCCCGAAACGACGACTATCCCTATCCTCCCATTTCCCCTGCGATGCATCCCTCTTACAATTCACCTAAGGCAGTCGCAATTCGGCCGCGCTAGCGTGGTTCAACTGTACAGTGGGGCAAATGGATGAGCACAAAATAATAACCATTTGAGAGCTTTTTAAATCAAATCTATGCAAGATCAAGTCTGTGAAAGGGAGGCAGATCAACTATAAGCTAGGCATTATTTAAAGTGGGTGTTGTTGTGGTGTGGCTTGTATGTTTGTGAAGTGTTTGTACTGTTGCACACCACTGAGCAAGGCGACAGTCAGACCAGTTGCTGTAGCTCTAGTTTTAAAAGGATACGCGCATCCAGTAGAAGCTAGAACTTACACTGGACTTGCTACTGGCGACATAATTAATTGTTTAACAAATAATTAATTATATATTATGTATAGTATATAGCATATATAAACGATATTTATGGTATACAATCTGGTATTTGGAAAGGTTTAGGGGCAGCAGTTTTATGAACTTAGGAGATTAACACCAAGAACAGCAACCTTGACTCAGTGGAGCGGATTGTACAGTTTTCAATATATATATTGTACACTCATATATATATATGTATAGATATATATATATATATACATGTATTTAGTATAGGCACTTAGCATATTCGATTGTTTTCATAGAAACAAAAAATATTTATTTTAAATAAATATACACATATATATACATATATATTTATATATTGGTATATAATTTAGCATTGATATATATATAAGTGATGGAAGTCTTGCGTAGGGAATATGAAATAACAGAACAATGGACAGTGAAAGGGTGAAGGAGGGACAGAAAATTCTCTTCATTTGGTATATATTAAAACAGCTGCAGAGCACTCACTCATATATGCTTGACTCTAGCCTGGCTAAATTGTACACTAATCGTTTAAAAAAAATATATATATATAAACAAAATAAATGAGGATATTAGAACAAAAGCAATTTGTTTGTTTCGTTTGTTGGTTGATTGATTGGTTACTTGATTGGAAGTGAAAGGGCGGAGACGTAAGTTTCTTCTTGTAAAACAAAAAACATATGTACTCTGTATATATGTATATGAATAATCCTAAACATATCACTTAACACTAGCATAGCTATAGTTTTAGCATTATATATGTATAGTTTATGTATGTCGTATGCGCTTAGTCTATATTCATATATATATATTTTTTCTTTTTATATGTAAAGTATTGATTATTTTTCCTCTATTCCTTTACTGCCAATTTGTTAATGCCTTAATTTTAATTTACATGCTTATACATCGCTCGAGTTTCAATCGAAAACTAAAATTTGTGCGTACAAAATCAAAATGTAAATCAAGAAAAACTCAAGAAAAAAGAAGCAAGATTAAAATAATAAACATTAAATACAATGCAATATTGTTTGTTTTTTTTTTCTGATTTGTTTATAGGACAACCAGAGAGAGAAATCAAATTTTTAGATTATAATGTTAACAGAGATTATATATATATGTTATATATAAATTAAATTTAAATGCCTATTTGTGTTGTCCTACACCTTATAGAAATTCATTGTGTGTGTGTCTGTATTTAGTTTATGGCACCTTTTTTTCGTATAATAAATGTGTGAGTTGCGTATGTGTGTGTGTGTGTGTCGTTGTCGTATATACAGAAATATATATATTTAATTTTTGTTTAACATTAGATAATAGTTGTTTGTTGTTGCTGTCTACGCGTTATAAAGTTTATTTAGTTATTATAGCATTGCATATAACTTGTTTGTTTATTTGTTTGTTGTTCTTGTTGTTTTTGTTGCTGTTGTAGTTTTAGTTGTTATTTTTTGTTAAAATATGTGAAACCATCAAACTGAGAAAATTGCCTTGTTTTTGTATATGTGAAAGAAATGCAATTTGAAAATGTATGCAAGTATTTCCATATACATATAAATATAAAATAAGTTTACATGAGTGTGTCTGTGAGGTGTGCCAGTCTGTAAGTGTGTGTGTGTTGTATTGTAAAGGATCCCTTATGACGTGAACTAAGTACAAGAATCCCATTTGAAAAAGGCTCTAAATCAACTAAAACGAAAGACTTCAATGGTCGCCTACTGTCAAATGATATAAACAATATAAATGTGTGAGACTAGCGTATGTAGTGTTTGCATATTTATATACAAAACTATATACTCTGCGTATGTGTGTGTTTTGGCTATGAACTTTTGCAGGTTTTAGCATATAAGCAAATGAAATTAATATAGTTAATCAACATGTTATCAGTAGATTCATTTCATGATTCACATTTAGCAATGAGTAATAAGTAATGAGTAATGCTATTGTTTATCTTTTTGTTGTTGTCGTTGATGTTGTTCTGTAAACAACAATTGCAATTGATTGCAGCTTGTCTAACCCCAATCATACAGTTAAGAGATTAGATTAATTATAATCGTAAACTTAACTTGGGCATATCATTTCCTTTCTTCTCTCAAATCTTCTACTAAACTACACAAGTATGTATTGAAGTGTGTGTGGGTGTGCTTGTTTGTTGTGTCTAGTGTGTGTGTGTGTGTGTGTGTGTGTGTAACGGATTATACAAATACATATACATATATGTATATATATGCATGTATATAGTTGTTGTGTTTTAATGTTATGCACCATTATTCCTTTGCCTAATATTTATTATATTATAACTGGTCCAAGCTGCTTCGCCTCTCCAACTGCTGCAGTGCGACAGCAACTGTAAAGAAAGTGGGGTGTTTTCACTAACGATCCGATAGGAAATAGGCAACTTAACTTACCTTTTATATGCCTCCTTGGTTAGCTTGTAAATATCTATGTAGCGCTTATAGATATATAACAAAAAACTGATCTTGCTTGTATTTACACATGGAATTTATGTACAGTGGGTCGGGGGTGAAGAGTGCGTAGGGATGCAGTTGTTGTAGTGGTTGGTGTTTGTGTGGTTGTGGTGGTGTGGTTGTTGTTGTTGCTCTTGGCCGATGCACCGCTTTGTATGCATGTGTGTGCATCATAAGAAAGTATATTTCACATTTGTCGCAAATTAGGCGACCTGTTTTGCTTTTAAGAGTTATTTGTTCTCGATTTGCGACCACCACCTGAACCCTGATTGGCATTCGTGTTGTGATCAGCGGATGATCCATAATGCTGTTGTTGCGATGGTTTCTCCTTGCTTCGCTGACGCAAGGGCCCAGCAATCATGGCAGCATTTGGCCGTGATTCACGCTGACCAGCGTCTGTAATAAAACATATATTGTTAGTAATTGGAGTTTAGAATTATTTTCTGATTATTCTCACCCTTATCCTTGGCGCTGGCAGCTTGATTACCACTTGACTGGTTGGCATTCACTGTTTGTGTACCGCTGGCAGCCTTGCCAGCCAATGTTGCACCTGCATTTGGACCCGCCGCCAGGCGTTTATCAGTTGTAACTGTCAGTGCTATTTTATCGGCAGTCGAAGCCGCTGAATCGCCAAAGACTAGCTCCAATTTGTGGTTTCCAGTTGGCGATAGGGTGCCGTCTTTGCTCTCAGCGGAGGTTTTGTGATGCTGTGCCACCTGGGCATAGCTCAGTTTGCTGGCCGTTGCGGCGGCAATGTTTTCCGTTGACACTGAATTGGAGGTGGCGATGTTAAAAGTGGATGTGGCCACGCTTTTGTGTTTGCTGACATCTTTGCCGGAGCTGTTGTGCTCCTTTTTGGCGTGTTGCACCCCAACCAGTACCGGCTTCTTGTGCTGGCCTTGGCCTTGATTTTGACTCAAACTCAGCTCGTTTAGGCCGGTGGTCAGCGTTGTAGTGGTAGCCACGCTGCAGGCGCCAGCGCCCGAGCTTGGCAAATGCCCGGCAACAGGCAGTGCTCCAGAAGACGCGGCCCCGCTCATGCTGCCGCGCCCATAGTCATTTGTAATCTGCTGCGGTTGCTGCTGCTGTTGGCCATAGCCCTCGACTAGGCGCTGCTGCTGCTTGCCGCCACCACCATGCATTGGATGCATATCATCCTCAGTCTTGTTTGATTTGTCCAGCTGCTGGGCAGCACCGACGACAGCTGCTGAATCATCGCCAGCCGATGCTGCCGCTGCGTTGTTGCTCAACTTGTTGCTGGCATTGATATTTGGTGTTACACACTTTATCACATGGATCGGGTTATTACTAGAGCTCTGCTTAGTAAAGTTTTTAGTATTGTTGCCCAATGGGCGCGGCGTCTCCTCGGTGGGAACCATCACCACCATCGCTGGCGTTGGGCTAATAGCCAGATTTCGCTGTTGCTGCTGCTGTTGTGGTTGGTGTTGTTGTTGGTAATGCTGTGGCAAATGCTGCTGTTGTTGCTGCTGATGATGCCTGTTGTGTGCAGCAGCATTGGGATCCTTACGTGCTTTGCCCTTGCCTGTGCGCACCACATCAGACAGACGATTCTCTGCCCAATTGCCGGCTGTAACAGCAGCTGTGGATGTAGTGGCGCTGGTGGTGGTGGTGTTGGAGGAACTGTGTGCATTGCCTTCGGCATGCTGAAGATTGCTTGAACGCGGCTCCTCGCCAGCAACGCTGCCACTGCCACTGTTACTGTTATCTACGGCCGCGGAGCTGGTGGCATTACTATGCCCCTGTTGATGAGCCTGAGTTAGATTTGTCGACTGCTTATGGGGCAAGCCTGTCGTCGATGAGGAGTTGTTGCTGGAGCTATGTAAGGAAGCGTGGCTGGGATGATGTGGAGTATGCGCCGGAGCCGATGTTGCTGGCAATGGTGGAAAGGCAGAAGCCTCTAAATCAAATTGTGGCGGCTGGACTGGAGCCGATGGTTGTTGCTGCTGCTGCTGTTGCTGCTGCAGCTGTTGCTGATGTGCATTGTGACCTTGATAGCCCATACCGCCGCCATGATGTAAGATACGCTCGCTGCTGCTGTTGCCACCGCTACCGCTACCTCCACCACCGCCGCTGCTGCCAACGCTACTGGACATGTTGTTGTTGCTACTGTTGTTATTACCACTACCGCTGGCGTTATTGTTGCTTCCGCTAACGCCAAGTCCGCCACTATTGCCCACATTGCTGCCAATGGAGTTGTGATGGTGATGATGGTGATAGGGATGCCCGGAGCTCTGCTGGGCAGCTGGCATATGATGCTGCTGCTGTTGCTGCTGGGACGGCAGCGCATTGTGGCTATGATTGTGGTGGTGGTGGTGCATGGACGCATGCTGCTGGGCGTGATAATTGGGATTATAGTTATTGCCCTTATAATTGCCGCGATGCTGCGGCGGCGGTGGAGCTGGTGCATCATGGCCGCTATAGTGGCTCTCGCGATGCGTTGCGCCGCCAGCTGGTTGCACGTTGCTAGTGGACGATGCGGACGACGAGGAGAGCAGCTGCTGAGGCGAACCACCATAGATCTGCTGACAATCAGAGTACAATATGTGAGTAAATTGATAGTTGTCCAGTTGTCCATAAATGGGCAGAGCACTTACATTAACACGACCGCCAGGTGAATAATTAATGCCAACATATTCTTCATCACGTCGGCGACGACGTGGGCGTGCCTGCCAGTGCAACGGCTGTGGTTCCTTGCCACCAATAGATGTGGCCAGCGAGGATGAGGAGCTGGCCGACATGTTGCTGCGACTGGGCTGCATACTGTGAGAGCTGCTACCATGCTCAACACTCACATTATCACCTCCGGCTGCCTCCTGAAGCTCAACCGGCTGAGGATGGACCACCAGGTGATGATGCTGCTGCTGCTGTTGTTGTTGCTGTCCCGGCTGTGGGGCCAGTGTCAGCGTTGCAGTGCTCGCCTGGGTGCTACTGGTATAGGTAGCATGAGTCGTGCTGGCGGCACTGGAGGAAGGCAATTGATAGTGGGTCTGCTGCGGTTGTGGCTGCTGTTGCTGGGGCTGATGGTGGCCATGGCTACTGGGCAAAGTTTGCACCTGAGTGCTGTAGTGATGGTGAGCAGCATAGCCCTTGTCTAGATTCTTTTGCATGCCACTTTTCCAGTTACTTTTGATGGTATAACGAGCAGATCCAGCCGAGTTACCCGCTGCCATTTGCTGTGGCTGTTGTTGTGGTTGCTGTTGTTGTTGCACCGGTTGACCACTGTGACTGGAGCTCGTTGGCTGTTGCTGCTGCTGTTGTTGGAGCTGCTGCTGCTGATGCTGCTGTTGCTGTGCCTGCTGCTGCTGCATTGGATCCACAATGGTAGTCGGCACAATACAACGCAGTGCGGTGGACATGATTATGTTGCCACCCTGTATATGCGATGGCGTTTGTTGCTGCTGCGCATTGCGCGGCGGTTTGTTGCGCGGTTCGCCACGGGGTCCGCTGCCAGCGCCGCCACCAAGATTATTGGGATTGCTGCGATGGTTGCTATTGTAGCGTCCACCGCCACCGCCCTGCGGTTTATTGGTTACTATTTGTGCGGTGGGTGGTGGTGCGGGCGCAAAGTTGGCAGCCACAGCCTGTGGTGCCAGGCCATTGGCTGCAAAAATGTTACCAATATCATAGAAATTCTGTCCATGTGCTCCAGCGGACACAGGAGCAGCTTGCCAAGGTGCTGCCATCAAACCAGTGTAATATTGTTGTTGTTGAAAGGGCTGTAAAGCAAGACGATATTCAGTAATTAGAAGAGACAAGCTTATCTCGCATATACTCACGATCACTATTTGTCCGCCGTACGGAACTGAGGGTGCCGCTAAGGGCGCTCCATTGCCTGTGTAGACGAAGCGCTGTTGTGCCGGATTGTAGTTAACGGCAGCAGCAGTTGCCGCAGCTCCAGCTGCAGCAGCCGGGTCATAAACTGTGGCAGTTGGTGGTGAATTGAGACGATAACCGTTCTTAATATTTGGTACTGCAGCTATTCTATTGATAAACGACTTGGGCTTAATGCGTGCCATAATAGGATTGCCCTGAAACTCTTTGACCTCCTCGCGCAAATACTTGTAAGCCTTTTGCGCATCCTCATCTGACTCAAATGTGATATACCACGAGTTGTTGGCCGCAAACTCACAGGAAATGGGACGCGGGCAGTTCTCGCTGCTGAACAGAGCCTGTAGAAGAGAAAGGAAAACAATATACATAAGATTATGTTAGTACTTACTATATATACAAATAGTTTAATGTCGTACGTGATCGTAATTTAAATATATGTGAGAATTATTAATTGGTGAGACGGTCGTCTTTAATTAGGTTTGGTTTTGCTTTGGTTTCGGGGCGAGTCCACGAGTTGTTCATTACCTTGACGTCATCGAGTGGCGTGTTGCCGGATATTTCTCGCAATATGATGATGCAACGTTTGTGGTTGGGGCGCACGCGCAGTCCCTCGTCATCGACCTGCACGTTGGGCGATTCGCGCAGCACCTCGGTAATCAAATTGATGTCCTTGGTTAGTTTCTTAACAAGATTAAAATTGGCCACTGTCTTTATGAGCACATATTGATCGCTGTCCATTTGGGACACCAGATAAGTATCGGTTGCCAGATTCTCTCTAAACAAAAATATAATTATAATTAAGTAAGTGAGTGTGTGTATGTTTCGGGGTGTGTCTATATTACCTGCAAAAGTAATAATCAAGCTGAGTGGCCAGCATCTGCTTTAGCTTATCCAACGGCATACCGCATTCATCGGCAGCCAGCTGCTGCTGCTGCTGTGCCACGAGCTCCGGCAGCGGCTGCTGCTGCTCTAGGGCAACTAAATTCGTAGTGTTAACACCAGGTACGAGGGCCTCTGTAGTGTAGCAGACGAGGTTGCCATCCTGAGTCTGAGCAATGGCTCCATTCATGATGGCGTATTCGGTATTGTCAATTGCGTTTGCCTGAATGCTATCGCCAGTGGACGGCAACGGCAGCGGCGGCAGCGGCTGTTGAGCCGGATGGCCGTACTGCAAATGCTGTTGTGTCGGATGTGGATGCGCCTGCAGATGCACTTGTCCCGTTGCCGTCTGTATGGCCGTCGGCGTTACCGCCTGAACCGTTTGGATGGTTTGTGTTGATTGCTGTTGTTGTTGCTGTGCGGCGGCTGCTGCGGCAACTGCCACAGCGTGGGCGTGCGAAGCGTGTGTATGGGGGATGAGCTGTTGCTGTTGATGTGGATGCTGTTGTTGTTGTGAATGCTGTTGCTGCTGTGGATGCTGTGCGGGTTGTGCTGATGGGGGCGCTGCTACTGCGGTTGTTGTTGCTCCTGCTGCTGCGGCTGCTGCTCCTGTGATCAACGGTATATGAGTCGCTGCGGTCGGAGCTGCAATTTGCGTCGTCGTGCCAAACAGATTGGTGGCTAACATTGCCGTTTCAACAGGAACATTCGTATAAACAGGCGGCTGAATCTTGATTGCATCTGCATTCATATAGACGTAACCTCCTGCAAAATAAGAGAACGCATACAAATTAGAATTGAATTATCGCATAATCACAAGACGTAATCAGGCAACGAGTGTGAACAAATAAAGACCCAACAGTACACTAGCATACCCTCTACATTTTCTTTTGTATGCCTACAAAGTATGACACTCGGCAGACGCTAGCATTTGTAATTGAAGACAGAGGCTCCAATCGGCTTCGGAAAATTTAATAGGAATTATATTGCTGGCTAGACGATGCGTTTCCAATGGATTTCAAATATTGCACAAACAAACAAATGAATAGTCGCCGCCAGATAATTTGATCCTAAACATAACCACAAACGGGTGGACGGGAAAAGGGTAAAGTGGGTAGCTGTGACGGCTGCTGCTAAAACTTTGCGTTTTGGCCTCACCTTAAAGTAATGCAAGCAGCATACGCGATGTATGGGTATATACCCATGTATGTATGTGTAAGTTCTTATATACTCGCATATATGCATTCATATATCTGCATGTATGCGTAAGTGCGGGGGCATTGTTTTGCATTTGTGTTTCTAATTCGTTATGTACGAATGAACGAATGTGGGATGTATATATTTATGTGCCCCGCATATTTTTGTTCGAATTACAAATTGAGAATTGAAATTTCTACTAACCTAGGTAATATTCCATGGTAACGTATGTTGGGGAATTGTTAAGAATTCCGCATACACACTCACACACTTAAAGACACAAGTCGGCTCTTCTTTTTTCTACTCCTCTTTCAAAACGAACACCCGACAGCCCCCAAAACTTGCACAAACGACACACACACACACAGCGCACACCACACACACACACACACACACAAGCTTGCACTCGCTCACACACACACTCGCACACGCACGCACGCACACACACACACACGCGCTGCCTTGTTGCGGCGGCGGCTGCTGCTGCTGCTGCCACCCAGTTGAGACTTTTTAATTGGAAATTTTGATTTTCACTTGATATATATTCTTATTGCATGAAACTTGATTACAATGCGAGTAGCACACTAATCTGCACCGTAGCTTCCTTTGCTTGTTTTATTTATTTATTTATATTGCTGCTCTGCTGTTGCTGCTGCCACTAGTCACTGTCACTGTTTCTTTCTCTTATGATTCTCATCTCGGCTCGTGCCTCATTTTCTTCTAACTTCGACCGTTGTCGTCTAGTTTTCCGTGTCTGTAGCTTCAATGACTTAATTTTTGTTCTCATTTAATTTTCTTTTCCGTGGCTATTTTCGCTTTTCTTCTTATCCTCCTTTTCTTTCCTTTTGTTTCTTTTTGCACACAAATATACGCAGAATAAAATTGAATTTGGCCCGAGCAGCGAACCAACGATTGATTTTTTTTATATTTTTCACGACCAACTTGCACCGCCGCACCGCAGAAGTAGCTCACACGAAATACTTAAACTTTGTAAATGTTTTAAATAATATTTATTGGTTGTTTTCGACAACGAACTCGTCACACGAAAATTTTTTTATAAAGCCAAAAATTTGACGTCTCATCGTTATAGAAAAACTTTCGCCCGTTCCTTTTGTCAAACGTTTCGATACACTATAGCTTGCATGGTTGCATGCGGCGCAAAACACGCAAAAATTAACTGACGACAAGAAGGCGAAGCCAAAAACACTGCAAGAACACGCGCACGCTTTTTGAATATTGAATGACAATGCACACCACTTTTCTTAATTAATAACTATTTTTAATACTGTTCCTGTTGCAAATCCCACGTAATTTCATGGCGCTACTTTGGAACGTTGGAAACGAAACCTAAGAACCTTATATTTTTCTGTTAATTAAACAAAATTCACACGCTTTGCGTTTAAATGTCAGTAGCAATAAAAGGCACGAAGGAAAACATACTCTGACCCAATGATATGTACTTACCACTCAGAAAATAATTTTGTTTTTCAAATAATCTTCAACAATTATTTTTGGTTTCAGCACTTTTCGTTCACCGTCGACATGAATTGAAAACCACTTGTTATGTGTGTTCTGGCCAGGGCACTCGCAGCGATTGCGATTGCTGAACGAAACACCAAACGTTCCGCGTGATACACGTACACAGATTTAAACACTTTTAAATAAACTTATGAATTACACAACCTAATTCGTGCATCTAATGAATAATATAAATTTAATTGTGATTTATGAATTACTATTTTAGGGCTGTCGTCAAAATCACAAAGTGTGATTGTGGTGGTTTGGCGATAAGTTATCCACGATACAGTTAGGGATGGTTGCAAATGATGAAGTATCGGAACCGATAACTCAATTTCGATATCAGGTGCTTTTCAGTTTTCACAAAAATTAAACTAACAAAAAAATAAAGTCTCCCGTAATTTGCTTAGCTCCTTGTAGCTGCTAATTATTTAAATGTAGAATGTATTTCCTTTTTATTTGTCCGGCTAACTATTTGTTGTTAACAGAATTCGAATATTAGTGTGACCAACAATGATCGTTTGTAATCGATAAATATGGTCAAAAATATTATTTAAATGTTAATATTGTATTTAAATATAAATTGATTAAATTTAAACCTAAACCCACATAAATATAAACACATTTGTTCATAGCATCAGGATAATGTTAATATTTAAATAATCCGATATATTTTTCAAAATACGTCACCAAAATGGCGGCGGCGGATTACCTCTGGTGCGACCTTGCCATTGTTGTTGATATCAAAATCTATCAATAACAGGAGTTGCTTTAAATGCTTATCCATGAATGAGTTGTATATATAAAAATAATATTATAGGCATAGGCAATATGATATACGCACAGATACTTAATTAAAATGAACATTTAATTTTATTTAACTTGTATGATTAACATTGTTCACTGTTAAAGGTCTATTGCTTTTGTCTTTATATAAATGTTTTCTTTTTTTTTTTATCAACGGGAGCTTGTAGTTAATCGGAACAAATAACTTTAGTAAGTTTGGTATATATTTGTGTTTATGTATATGTAAGACTTGTATGAAAATCCACACTTGTTTGTTCCTTGGCATCAGTTTAAAAGCCGTGAACTTTCAATTGATCAGGCTTCGCTAGTCCCACCTTAGTCAACCATTGGCAGATGTTTTCACGTTGATCGCCCTGGAGTTGGAGAACTTCACCATACTCTGGATGCTCAATTACAGTCCCATTGCAAGCAAATTCCTAAAGCAAAAGCGATTAATTATCATGGCTTATTCTTATTTAACATTAGCGTGAATAGCTATTAAGTTTTCTATACGAACCTTTTTACAGGAGCGGACTATTTTCTTCAAGTCATATTCTGCGGATAAGCCCTGAACAGTGGTCAATGTCTTGCGACCGTTCCTCTGCTGGATTCTTATGTGCACGAGTCCGTCTTGAATATCATCATCATTGCCCTTGATTGCATCAGCAAAGGGGTCTGAAATATAAACAAGCATGCCAATTGTATGAAAATCTTTAATCACACCCCATCATACCCAAATCGAACACATCTATTTACATACATGAATGTATGTTTGCATGTACATAAGTATCACAATGATGACTAGACTAGTCCCAACAAGCAGCCATTTTATATATATACACACATACAAATGTACATGTGTAAATTACGACGTGCAAGTGTACGGGGTAGAAAAAGCATGCAGGCTTACCACGAGTGTTTAAATTCTGGATGGACATACGACGATAAAAAGAAACCACAGCCTAAAACAAAAACTTTTTGAAACGTTTTGATACAATTACGTATTTTAATTTAACTGTAATTTAACTTTTTTGCGAATCGAGCTTCGGAAATGTGTCTGACAAATAGGGATGGCTCTGAGTATCGATACATTGAGCATAACACAATGGTATCTTAACAGTATCGATATTTTAATGAAGCAACCATGTAGTCTTAATCGCAGCCAACTTTGCGTTTCTTTGGATCTGCCATATTTCTTTCCTGCTTGTCTTTCAACGAGAAAAGGTGGGCATTTTGCATTTTGTCTTGATTTAGTTAAGTTATATCTTATTGAGCGCAGCGAACGTCACAAAAAGATACCTCATTTATTGACTAATACATGTGCATAAAGTGTTTGGTCCTGCAATGGCTGTAAATGTGAAATATATTGGAGGTAAAACTTATGTGCTCCACACGTGCACGTTGGCACGCCGCTGCCTCAATCGGTGACCCATTCCATGATGATTGAATTTGGCGGAAGAGTTCTTGAAGACTATATTCATCACCCAAGACTGATTAAATATATTAATAGTTTCATGTTCATTATAGTTCGACATTTTAAAACTGACTTAATTTTCTATTTCATGTATTGCAATGCTGCTCCTGCTGCTGCTGCTGCTTTATATGTGGGTGCTTCGAAATAAAGGTGAGCACATGTGGTTTTTTGAATTGGTTTGGTATAGTTACATTTTGTGATGAACGAATTAGCAGAAGAGTTCTTGAAGACTATATTCATCACCCAAGACTGATATCATTCATAAAACGATTTTTGCTTTTCATTTGCACTATGGAAACTAAATTTGATTCTATTATTATTTCATGTTACGCCTGTCGCTGCATCAATTTATCATTTGTCGGATAAAGGTAAGCAAAAGTAACATTTGTAGCCGTTTTTGAAGTTGGTTAACATGATGAATGATTTTGGCAGAAGAGTTCTTGAAGACTATATTCATCACCCAAGACTGAATCTAGTTTCCAAGAGAAAACTTTTCCCGTTTTTGTGAATTCTTTTAAATCAAATGTTTCTTTGCAGACGTACGATGGCAACCTCTTCGCACCTCAATTGGTTGATCATTCGCAACAACAACGCTTTCTTGTTGAAGAAGCGTGATGTTAAGAAACCCTTCAGCACAGTAAGTGTTCCCGCAATTCTCCCAACTCTCTACAGTTGTTCAATGATGTTTCCAACTTATATACTTTCACAATGATATTTGAATACAACATGATAGTAACTTTAATCTGACAATTTTGATCAAAGTATTGAGTTGATGTTAGGTAGCCCAGCAAAATTATTAACATGTTTTTTCATTATTTATAGGAGCCCAATAATCTGACAAATGTCAGCTCTTACCGCTACAGCGGAGTTGTGCACAAGAAGACCGTTGGTGTTGTCCCCGCTGCCGATAAGAAGGGCTTCACCGCTGTCCTCAAGAAGGGCAAATATGGCCAGCGTCCCGCTAAGAACACCGTGCGTGTCAACTTTAAGGCTGGTCCCCGTCGCTCCCTGAAGAAACTGAAGAACCTGCTGATTGGCTCCAAGTACCGCAAGGATCTGACCCAGGTACAAAAACATTGCCACTATAATTTTCATATTTATATTTGCTATGATGATATCCTTTATTATTACTACACCAAGATCGCAGAAATGTCGTGTTGATAAACTCCTCTGATATACCTTACAATTCAATTATCTGTACAATTCCCATCACTCAATTATTTATCAATAAATATTTATTTTTCATTGCAGGTAAACATGCTGATAGAAAAAAAACTTATATTGCTGTGATGATATCTAAAAACTACCAAGATCTCTGAATGATCGTGACGAAACTGCTTAACTGAGAACGATTAATCAATTTATATTTTAATATTGACTCTAAGGCAGATATTAACCAATTGCTTAATTTGTTTACAGGCTGCTCTCCGTCGCGCCTCCGCCGTTCTGCGCTCTCAATAATATGGGTATTTGAGGAGTACTTTTCTACTCGAGAATAAAAAACCGTTAAAATCCAAAAAGAGCAATTATAGTGTTTTGTTTATGGGTTCAAATAGTAAAACAAACAATAAATTTAATATGTATTAACAATCAATTTAATGTTATGTGCAAAATGCTCCCATAACTGTGTTGCTACTGTTTGCCAATTATGTTCTCAATTGTAAATGGCGTTGTTGTCTTTGATTTATTGTTTGCCGCAGGCGCTGTGGGTGTGTCGCCGCCCAGTAATTCGTGCAAACCTTTAAATGCATCGAACGCCGCTTCCCGTCGTGCAAGTGGCGGAGTGAAGGCGCTCGGGGAATGTAAGTCTTCATGAACGGCGCTATCCGTGACACTTTGGGCCGTTCGACTGGAGCACGGACTGTCGGCAGAGTTGAAGGCTGTTGAATCTTTGGCATCGCTGCCACTGGGCAACCGTGGCGCATTTCGCGATTCATTGTTGAATAGATTGTTGAATCCAAAGGATACCGACAGATACTGGCGATGGAGTTCTGTAATGCGATCCGAATAGTTGGGCCTGGTTGCTGCCGCACTGTCATTGCAGAATATATCAAAGTCGGGCAACGAATCGCTTGGGGATCTGACCTCTCCATCGTTGCTCGCATTCGCATCCTATGTGAATGGGTTAATACCAATGATTTATGTTGTTTATACGTTCATATAAACTTTTTGATGATTCAGAACATACCCGCGAGCCCGCGTCCCGTTCATATCGACCGGCGTTGGCGCAGTGTCTCCGGCGAGTGCGTCGCCGTCGGTAGTTGCCCTGCTCGAACATATCCGTGGCGGAGGCATCCAACATCCAGTAGCTGCCCTTTCCGGCACTGTCGTTATCATCAATGGTGTTCTTGTCCCGCGGCACCTTCACAAAGCAATCGTTCAGCGATAGATTGTGCCTAATCGAGTTCTGCCAGCCTTGTTTGTTTTCACGATAGTATGGAAATCTACGAGAAGAGATCGATTGGAAGAGAGTTGCAGAGTTGTAGAGTTATGAAGTGGTCAAACTTATAAGATGTACTATGCAGTACCATTTCCCATTTCATTTGATTGGGTATATCGACCCAAAAGTGGAACTGTGCCAAATTTACTCTGCTAAAGTCAAAATTGTTCCGACATTTATAATTATTTAAGCGTGGGATTTTAATTTGTTTTAATAAAATATTATGGCATTGTATATTTCTTAATGGGAAGTTAAATATATGAGTTAACATTACTTTCTGTAGGTTGTGACGTGTTCTCAACTCTCATAAACAATGTACAAATATTTAATTATATGTTTATAGCTGATATGAAATATACTTTATTGAAGATATATCTGCAATCCTGTAGGTATTGGTAGGGATGAGGTTTAAGAAGCATTTTTAACTAAACTTTTATATGTAACTTAAGAGAATTTATTTTGTACTTTGTTGAGTTTAAATTATCTATGGGATCTAAGTATCTAGTAATATGATTAGGATTCTGTAAATTCTCAGTATTTCGTATTTTGGAATTGATATTTTAATTGTAGTTGTGCATATTGATGTTAAAAGGGTTAATATTTCATCAGATGTCTACATTTTTCTATTCCTTCTCAGTTCCCTAAAGGATAGCAGCTATCTATTATATATGTATGTCTATCGAAAAGATTATAAATATGTTAAGCTTCCATCATTTATCTGTATCTTTATTTTATATCATGAATTTTGTATGTATAATCTTTCTATCAGATTTATCTAACATAAAACTCAATCCTAGTTTCAAAAAAGAAACAATTTTCTACAACGAGAATACTTACTTATCCATAATGAACTTGTAGATGCCGCTGAGTGTGAGCCTTTGGTTGGGAGCACTACTTATAGCCATTGCGATCAGAGCTATATAAGAAAAAGGCGGTTTCTCAGGTCGATGAGTGTTATGTAAAAATGAAATGGGCAAATTCCATATATTGTTGTGCAGCGAGAGGAAGTTATCCATGCCCTGGTAATAGAAGGCTGAGGGGAAACCATTGCAGGCCAATGCATCCATGCCCATTGCTCCGACGGCACCTACGGCCAATGGATTGCTGGCTCGCAAGTAATCCGGACAGGCCAACAGGGTATTGACCAGTTGATCATTATCCGGCAACGCCGTTGCACTCGTATAACAAGATGTGGGTAGCATTATATTATGTATATATATTTAAATATTTACTTTAATTAGTATTATATTTATATTTGATAATTTATTGAACTTTTAAGCACTTTTTGATTCTTTGATATTGATTATTAATATTTTATATCTTGATTAAAGCACTTTACGACATTGCACCCAAAATTTGTATAATTTTGGGTACTTGTGATAGGGATTTAATCTCTTCAGATCTCTATGCCGAATTTCCGTATCCAAGCGAAGATTCAGTTGCGCGCGCCACGATTTGTTGCGTCTTCGAAGAGATCCGATCGACAAATAAATGGAATGGATGTGGATTTGTGGGTTGGCTGTTGCGGGCAGAGGCACTTGCAAGTGGCATACCTCGGGGTGAGTGTGTGTGTGTGCGTGTGTGTGTGTGGAGAGCGCAATGGACTATAAATACGCACCAATACAGACGCACACTCCCACACACAGAAGCGCTTCGATGAGAGTATGTAAATTTGTAGCCAGATAAAAAGATAATCTCACACTGAGGATCCTTAGGGATGATGTCCTTTTAGAAAACATTTAATAATATTGCAAGGATAGGCAGAAATTTGATTTAAATATTATGGCAAACATTCAGTTTGATCTTAAGTTATGATCGCTGTAGGGTTAATGCAGACGCCTCATTGGTGCACTCAGTTCCAGCAGAAGGCGTCTCTCTTTGGCTACGCACACTCAAGCACTCACACTCTCAAGCACACACACTCACACACACTCAGGGCCGCAGAGCGTTCTTTTGCTCATTTGCCTTAGAATTAGGTGTGGTAGGCGGAGCCGCGGCATATTGTGTGGGTGTATTCAAAGTATTCGAGTATTCACCAAATATATAGCTTAGATATATTCAACAAATGAAAATCGAGCAAGTTTACATATTCACATTGGGTATGCAAAAGATAGACAAAGACTTGATCTATTGATCTTTAAACAATGTAATTTTGTTGTTTATTTAAGTTTTAGTTTAAGTTAGTTAAGAATTAGTATAAAAATGTTATTGATATAATGCCAAAGAAAGGGGAATACCTTAATGTACATTCTGGAAGAAGAAAACGAACTTGAGGATTGCTTTCTAACTTCCAATAAATGATAAGGAGCAAGAGTTAAGTTGACAATAAATATAACAGTGTGACTTAAGCATGAGAAGTAAAAATTAACAAAGTATGGATAGCAATGCACAGTCCTTAAGGAATTTGGCTGCAAGAAGTTGTGTAAGAGAAAGTAGAACAAGTCCTGGGAGTGCATAGATAGCTAGAGATGTATATATATACTTAATACAAATGAAGTCCTGGATTTAAGGGTTCAAAGTGTAGATAGTTGACATTGAGGTCAACTTGAAGTTGAAATTAAATCATATATAGATATATTATCAAAAATGCTCTCTCAACATTAGTAAACTGTACAAAAAGTATCTTTGAAATGGAAGCGAGCGAAGTGAGAGCTGTTTATCTGTGCTGAACAATGTCGCTCAGCTATCTGGAACATAATCCAATTTCCTTTCGATTTTTACGACTTTTCACAATTACAACGATTGAGACTACGTATGCGGTAGTTCAGAGTCAAGTGCGCCATTTTTGCTGTTCGTTTTCTTGGAGAAATGAAAGTCTTTAGCCATATCGTACAAAGGTCGTAAAATGATGTTGTATACATTTAAAACACAGGACTAGGATGATGATCTGTTTTACGATCGGATGGATGGTCTCAAGTAGAAAGCAGAGTCTCATTTGAAAGAAATAAAAACAATAAATACAAACCAATTGAAGTTTTTGAGCACATGCAATCCACATATGTCGGGCGGGAGTCGGAGAACTCAACTGAGCTGATCTATGAACTATGCACTGATACAAAGGATTTTTCACGCTCTCACTAACTCACTCCCACCATCGCTCTCCCTCACTCCCTCACTCCCTCACTCCATCTCCTCGCTCTGTCTCTCGATCATTGAGAAGATTTTTATGATCGTTTTACCGCGGCCAAAAATGGGTCATAAAACAATGGGTTATCCTAGACGTTGGCCCAAGTCATAGGCCCAGGCAATTGAAGTCTGTTGCACTTTTAACGGGGAGGATCATTCAACATTTACATGCAAACGTGCCACATTGTTGCATGTGTCGCTCTCTGTTTTGGTTTTTGCTTATTTTTAGAACTATGCCACGAATAGTATTGGAAACAAATAGATTTTCATTTTTATTGCACAAGGTCTGAAACAACAATGTTTTCTATTTAGTTTTGACTGATCACGTTGGTCACGTTAAGCCATAAAACGCCTCTCCGATTGTTTGTTTAGTTTCCATGCCGCAAGTTAATCAAACCCCAAAAAAACACCAAACCCCAAACACCAAACACCAATTGCAATTATAGTTTAGTGCGTGACACGTTGTCGATCGATGTCTAAGCTGATTTATGTTGCGGATCGACGGATCTATGCATCTACAGATCTAAGGATCTACATCTTGTGTTCCAACCATCAACACCTTGTCACAATTTGATTGGCTCACTCGTCGTGCAGTTGCAACTTAAATCAAAAACAACAAATCATCGATCATCGTTGTTATTGCCAGAGATTTTGTGGGGTGATTTGTCAAAACTCTCTCCATGCCATGTTCTCCAACTCCCCTTCCCAGAAGCACATTAACATCTAGTTGATGCCTATTTATAGTAGCTCCCATTGTCGTTAAATGCAGGCCAGGGCAGAGAGCTATTAGCTGCGTGCCGTGTTGTTTGACAACAAATACAAGGAGCTGCCCCCCTTCTTATACTCATTCTTCGCTCTTTTCTCATCATCACCATTATCATCATCATGGGCTTCATCATCATCATCCACATTGTTGTCGTTGGCGGCGACGGCGGCGGCATCGGCGGCGTTACACATCATTGACAGCAAATTATCCACATTACCTGAATTGTCAGAGCCGGGCGGCCCCATTTAGCCATTACGTCGGTGTGAACGTGACCTTTGGTGGCCATTAAATGGCACACTTTGAGTCGTCAACGCATTTGTATGTTGCCCGGAATCGGAAATTTATGCGATTCTTGACACTAGTTGCATAGCACCTCCCTAGCTTCCATATCTTTCCCCCAACTCGCCCTCCAGCTCCTCCTTTTGTCACCCTATCTTACTTTTTACCTCTTGTCTTAGATACTTCTCGATAGGTTTGTTAACTCCACATCAGGCGTCTCCCTAAACCCCAGAACTTGAAATATTGTGAGGATATTGACATTGTATTACTTTGCAGAGCGAACAGGTGCAATTAATAGAGAAAATTTGGTTAGTTATATATATATCGATGATATGATATATCGATTCTTATCGTTTTTGGTGAAAGAGAAAGGGATTTATACTATTAAAAGCCAAGCCTAGAAAATCTAGTTTACATTGAGATCTCATGTCCTTATAATTGCTTATTTTGTCGCTGAGTCTCTTAATTGATTTCCTAAGAAACTAACGGCGTAGTTTCTTTTTCGTAATATTCTCTGGAGGCTAATTTGCCAACTGAAAGGTCGTCGTAATAGGTTTTCTAGGAAAATTCGGAATTGTGGAATACATTTCCCATTTCCTTGCTACTTTCTGTCTGAAAGATATACTCCTCTATCAGAGGATGCACTGCATTACAACGAATATATCCAAATTTTCTCAATGCTCAGTTGTTCCGTTAGTCATTCAAGAGTATCCAAGAGATATGTATGTTCGCTGTTGTAATTCTAAGAAAATATTCAAAGGTGAGATCATTTCTACCTCCTCATCATCCTCTTTGCAGGCATCCATAAAATATCCATATATTTCCATATAATTTTCAACTTCATTGAAAAGTGAATTATTAGATGCGTTTAGAACGGGCTTTTCTGAAATATCTATCCACCTAGAGGAAGACTATTAGTAATTTAATGCGTAATTAATAAGGAATAATTAACAGTTGTATAATCTTTGGAACAAATCGAACGAAAAGTGTTGATTCACCGGGGGGATTACACGATGAGGGAACTAATAGATCGGAAAATACAAACGACTCATTCAGCATTGAGACTCATTGTTGTTGTTGCTGTTGAGAATGAATGTGAATACAGTGAGTACGGTGAATGGATTTGGCACGTTTCGAGTGGCAAATTAACGGGTACTCAAAACAGAAACTCAAAAGAAATATCGTATAGTTTCTGCTCAGGTTTTAAAAACAATAAACTTTCAACAACAACAACAGCAACAATCAGTCAAGCAGGCTATTTGTTGTGCGAGTGTGTGGGTGTGTGCGTACTGAGTGTGTTTGTTTATTTGTTTAAAATTAGAATATCGACCACATTAAAATAGCAACAGCTTCAAAAGCTTCTCAAGTGGACGGAAGAGCCATAAAACAGATTTTCCAAGATGTATTATGGCCAAAGCGAGTGCAAGAGAGCATTGTTAACACAGCCAGCCACACCCCCAACGCCCAAAAGTATCTCCAATTGCTTGAAGAATGCCTGGTTGACCCCGCGGGTAATTTGCACTTCAAAGAGTCCCAAGCAGCGCATGTTTATGCCATCAAGTGGGCCAGCTGGTGGCCCAAAGATCTATGGCATTTATGAGTTACGAGGGGCAGGGAAACGAGCAGGGGCTGGAGCGTTGGCCGTTTGCTAATGAGCTTCAGCCACAAGCGCAGATACATTTCAACTTCTTGGCTAATTATCAGGCAATCTAACAATGCGGCAAATGTACGCAAAAAGTCAGCAATTGGAGTCGGAGTTAATGTCTGTCCCAGTCACACTCTCTTTGTCTACATCTCTCGCTCGCTCGCTCTCTCTCTCTCTCTCTCTCTCTGTCTCTGTCTCAGCTGCTCTCCGTCTCGATACGCACCTGACGACATGCCATCATCGATCCTTGTCGTGAGCTACAAAGCAGCTGTCAAATCTCCAGTTGACAGCCACTTTCATTTCGATGCATTATTAAAATACGGCAACATCCTGACACATCCTCAGTCAGACTTGCTTCAGTTCCTCCCGCTTCCCCTTCTCGGTCGTCTGCTCCTCCTCCACCTCCTCTCCAGGTGTGACCCGGGCATAAGCACATCGCAGACATCTTGGCGACTAACGTAGTCAGCTCGTGTTTATTTTCATGGGAAAAAGTCAGCTATTGCAGGCCAGAAGAGAGGGTTTAGAGACAGGGGAAGTTGTGGTGGATGGGGTGCTGGGGGATGGGGTTGGGGAGTGACTGCTGCTGTTGCTGCACTTGGCAATCGGCTGCCTGTTTATGTGCCTTGTGTGTTGTGTGTGTAAATACGAGTACGCAAAACTTCATGCAGTGCGCGTGGTGCGTTTACGTGGCAAGGGGCAAGGGGCAAGTTGCAAGGGGCAGACGCAAGTGGTAGTGGCATGGGAGCTACGGAACACACGCATCGCGTCAGCGGCGCAACAAAGGCACGTGTAAACAACTCGAACTAGTTGCCCCCGATCCAGCGGCCGCATCAGCTCCCCACAATTGACGATATAACAACATTGTGCTGTGCTTTCTTCACACGCCGCACTTTCTATACCCTGCCAATGTATTACTATACTACTGCAGGGCTTGCAGTAAATCTGTGAACAGCTCAGCGCCTGTTTCTTGGTGTGAAAACCGAATTATCATAGAATGGCATTACAGAACTTCGGAATCTCAGAAACTAATAAAAAAGTGATTTCCGAACAAAATGTTAATTTAATTATTGTCTAGTTGCTTAATTTAATCTGCTTTCAAATTTGTTTTATAAAAAATAAATTAAAATGCATGAGTTTAAGTGCCTCAAATAGTTTGACACAAAGAATTTCTGTTAAATAATGAACATAAATATTGCAATTCTTTGGGCTCTATAAACAATGTTAAGTTATCCTTTTATTACCATATTTTTCGTTCCCTTAATAAGTAATTTGTCATTTAAAATTGCGCAGTTTATTGGTAGCAAAGCCTTTTATTGTCGGCAAAAGGTTGCACAGTTAATCATTCTCCGCCAAAAAAAATGTAAGCTTTGCAGCAAAACTGAGGTAGAAAATATACTTTATAGGGTCTGCCAGGTCTTCTTCTGCCTGTTGCGTATACTACGCTTTCGTCAAACTTGGAAGACTATGTTTTTTAAGTACAGAGTCTAAAAACCTAAAAGTGAGTTTAACTTAACTGCAACTCAAATTAGTTATTATCTATAGAACTTACATTTTTTCAATACAATCATAAACATTAATTAGTATTTAACTAAAGAGACAATTAAACATACATATATTGAATAAAAATATAAATATATATTGCTTCTCTGTCTCTCTTAATCTCTTACTCCTGCGCTCTCCGCCATTGCTTAAAAAGATTGATAGATTGGCCCAATCGCTCAAGTACCCGTTGCTACCCCAGTTGTTAGGGTATTGGGATAAAAAAAGGGCATCTATGAATTGTTGTTACATATGAATGCAGGCCGCCAAGGCGTGGCGTGGCAGACAGAGTGGCGTCAAAAGTTTGGGTCGAGTTTTGGCCCTGAGCATGCGGGCAAAGCTGGAGGGAACGTGGAGAGGGGTTAGTTGGAGGGGAGGGCCAACGGGTATGCCACGGTGGAGCTGTTATGAAAACAAGAGGCAGCCAAAACCACTTGGCAAGGTCCGCACCTCGTTGTACGTACGGCCAGAGCACCACCAAATGGTAAATGGTCGACAGTTTGATATGCGGTTTGGCATCGCCAGCAAAATATCTGTTTGCTATTGCAGCAGGAGCAGCAGCAGGAGCAGCATCAGGAGGCGGGCGAAGGAGAAGGAGAAGGAGATGGCGAATGAGGAGGAGCAACAGAAGCAGCCGCCAGTTGCTGCTGATTTAATTTCAGCAACCAGGCTCAAAACCCTGGCCGAGTTTCCCAGCTAGAGGGAGTTACCCTTTGGGTGGCTTCTTTTTTACTATATATTTTATTTTCCTTTCTTTTAGCTTTGTCGAGAAAAGAACTCGTCAAATGTTTACAAGCAAATACGCCACATCATCAAGCAACAGCGAAGCGTCAGCAAAAGTCATGCTGTAATGGTGGGGAAACGCTTTGGGGCTGGGCGAGGGATAGTGGCAGAGCAACAGGGAGAGGAATGAGGCTACGGCCAATAATAGTTCCTGGGAATGGAGCTGTATTAGGCCAAGGGAGATTGCTAGATCTGGGTTAGGAACAGAGAAAGAGGGATAGTAGCAGAGAGAGAGAGAGAGAGAGAGAGAGAGAGAGAGAGAGAGAGAGAGAGAGAGAGAGAGAGAGAGAGAGAGAGAGAGAGAGCGAGAGAGAGAGAGAGAGAAAGAGAGAGAGAGAGGGGGGAAGGGGGTAGTATCAGCTATGGTCCACGTAGGAATACAAGGGAACGGAGCTGTATTAGGCCAAGGGAGATCTGGGTTAGGAATAGTGAAAGAGGGATAGTAGCAAAGACAGGGCAAAAGCTATCCATGTAGGATTAAAAGAGAAACATTGGCACCTAGAAGGGTCTCAGGCATGGATTCAGTATAAACGATAAAGACAAGACCACACTTCTGGGTTTGGATCCAGGGTTACGTCAATAACAGAGAAGAGTAGACCTAGTGCATGAAATAACTAGAGAAAGGGCTAGAGAAATATGGAGAACGTGAACTAGTCGTTGCTTAAGTCAGATCCTAAGAACCGTTCCAGCTCTAGTGTAAGACTATTCTCAGGAAGAAGGCAGGTGCAAATCTAGAACTAGGACTAGGAATCGGGACAGGGCCAAGCCCATGTCCATAGAAGGGCTATAGGCGAATCTGAGAAATGAAGACAAGGAAATAACTAGATTTACTGATAGGATGAGGGCCAGGGACAGCTCCAGTCATAGACAAAAGGGGAGGGACAGTTCCATAATTAATTCTGGAGGCTAGAGCTAGTGGATTTATGTATAGTTTTTGTGGCACATCTCGTTAAGCAGCAACAACTGTGGCAACTGTAGCAGGGGGGTGTGCTTGCTGTAGGGATTAAGCGGGTTGGGTGGTCGGTCGGGCGGGAGGGTCGGCAACGAGCGGGGACAATAAGTTGGAATTGGAATTTGCTTTGATCTTTTCGCACTTTTAAATGTTTGGGAAATCTGTGTAAAAGGCATCGGAATCGGTTTTCGGAGAACCAATAAAAAATTAATGGCAGCATTGTTGTTGCTGCTGTTGTTGTTGTTGTTGTTGTGCTTGTTGTTGTTGTTCGTGTTGCCATTGTTGCTGTTGCGGCTGAGGCTGTTATTTGTTTTTTAAATTTTCTGTTTGATAAAGCGCGCCACAAACAAAATGGGTGGCAAAAATAAATGCCCAATAAACGGCATTGACGATGTGCAACTAGTTCTGGGCAAGTTGCCCCCAATGCCACAGCCAGAACGTGGCTGCTTCTCCGGCTGCTGTTGCCGCCCCTTCTCCTGATGTTGTTGCTGCTGCTGGTGGTGGTGCTGCTGCTGATTTACATTTGATTCGATTTCAAGCGGAAATCTTTGGCAATTGCAGATTAATGCCCTGACAGCTGCCTGGCTGGAAGCTCTAGCTAAAGCTAAAACGGAAGCTGCCACAGCTAACTTGCCACCGCTGGAGGCATCTCAGGTGTCAGGATACTTTACGCTGATTAGATAAGCATTTGGGGAAATGTGTTAAGCTTTGTTTGCCTTTTGTTTTGCGACTGCGGCCAACAAAACGTGGAAGTGCCTTTAAAGCCAACTTTTCTGCGGGCCAACTGCAGTCGCATTAGTGCGAGCGAGAGAGCGCGAGCAATCTAGAGTGAGATAGAGGCAGCGCAAATGGCATTTTTATTGAGCCATTAAAATTTTTCGGCCTCAGCTCAAGTGTCTGGCGATTGCGGTTACGGATATATATATATATATATAAACGGAATACGGTTACGGATGCGTATACGGATTGGGGCCCTTACATTTTGATTAACGTTCTCTGATGCTGATGCTGATGTTACTTCTTTTTTTTTTGGCCACAAAATGCCACCTAAGGGGATAAACTTGTGAAATATTTTGGGATTTGTGCGGCTTACGCAGCTCCCTTTCCCTTGCACATCCTCCCGCTCCTCCTGTCTTGGCCAAATTGGCGCTGTAGGTGATTAGGCAGCAATCCATATTTTTCTTAGCTGGACGATCGTCTTGGCTATGGCCAAGACAACTGTTCCCAACGATTTATGTACATATTTGTTGTTGTTTCAGGCTCATTAGCTGCATTTCAAAGTCCTGTCGCAGTGTCCTGGCATGTCCTGGGGGCGCACCTGTGCGTGGTGTGGCCTTATCACACGAATATCATTACGCACCCGCCTTCTTTGATGTCCCCCCTACCACAGGGTCTTAACCAAAATGTGTGAATGCGTATGTGAATGTGAATGCGTATGTGAATGTGAATGCGAATGCGAATGTGAATACGTGAGTTCTGCAAGTTATGTGCGCGTAAGTGAATGAAATTACCGTAAGGCATTTAAGCAATGCAAGAAGCAGGCGCTTCGAATAGATACATAAATGACAATGCCAGACCCAGACAGGCGGCTCCAAAAGCAGCTTCCCCTTTCTCCTTTCTCCTTTGCTCAGCCGCTCCTGCCACAAGAGTTGACTGTGGCAGCCACAAAACGTTTAAAGACGCAGCTCAGCACTTGGCATAAAAATCCTCTCAGATCCCGACTGCCTGCCTGCTTGATGCTGTTGCTGCTGCTTCTGCTGCTGCTTCAGCTCCAGCTCCTGGTACTCCTGCTACTCCTGGGCCGTAAGGCGCGCTTATCGTTTTGACAGGAATATCTGCGCTTTCTAAATGCCACCGCCGTCGTTTATGATGCTGCCGCTGCGCTTACGATTGAGTTCTGGCAGCAACCCCTACCTCTACCTTTCTCCCGCCCCCTTCCCGTTTCCACGCAAAGACTCAATGCCATGCCGTAAAAACGTGCTGTGCCTGGTTGTTACTTTAATGGCTTTTACTCCCCACGAATCCAGAGTCGTCAAGCGAATTATGGAAGCTGCCTCACCATCGTCGCGTAGTCATCTTACTTTTTCCTCAAGCCCAGCCCCCTGCCACACCCAACCCCGTTTGCCTGTTGGGGCTTTGTTTTTCAGCACTTTTGCGTGCCTGCGTGTGTATTTAATAGTCTGTGGTTTGACATTGACTGCCTGGTTATACTACCTATATATATAGTAAGTATATAGTATATATCTTTTATATAGCGCATTATGCGCCTACTCTTTGTAATCTGTCGAAAGCGCTCTGCGGCTTGGCTTACCTGCTACACCCCCTTACTCACTCCCCTTTCTACGATGTTTCCTTCCCTCTCCCTGTCTCTCGCTCGCTCTCTCTCTCTCTGTGCCCCTTCGATTATCGTGTCAAATTTTAATTACTCAAATTACAACTCGGCTTTTAATGCCCGCGTCTTAATTTTTGTGCCAAGTTGTCAACATTGTCAAAGCTCCTGGTCATTAAACATCTCCCACACTCAGCCAACTGTCACCAGTCTCCTGTCCGCAGTTGTTTCCTGTTTTGAGCCCAAGAAACACAGTCTATGAATTTAAAGCTCCTCTTAAATAAAATACACAATTGACCTAGTCCAAGGGGATGTAAGACGTTGGCCTTTTTCGTGTCTACGGGGGCACTTTTAATTGCAAAATAATAAACAAAGTTGTAAGGTTAAGAGTGTTGGACTTGATTTGTTTGTGGTTTGTTTTGAGGTTCAACTTCTGGTGAATTTCTATATATAATTTGATTATCATATTTCGATATTCCATTTATATATTTAGATAAGTTCTGCCCATACCATAACTAAATACATTTTTATACTTTTCAGCAGTATTCAAAGTATTAGCAGTATTAGCTTGCACGTGTGGATCAATTGGATCGTAGTGCAGTTGATAGCAATTGGTCGTTGCAATTAATATCCACAGCAGACTCGACAGCTTGCTGCAGTTGGAGTCCACAAGAGAAGCTGAGCCAAATTATACGCGCTGCAGTGTGTGTGAGTGCATGTGCTTGTGTGAGTGCATGTGAGAGAGCTGTTATATATAGAGTCCACAGTGGATGCATAGTACAAGAGTGCCTGGTTGAGTCCACAAATTATAAATACGGCACTCCACGAGCAGCAAGCATCAGTTGCCTTCGCAACGCAGCGGAGTGCAGAGCTGACGTTGTGAGAGTAAGCTTGGTATTAATAATTATAAATATAAGCATATATATTTACATATATGCACATATATAATAGTTATACTCAGTATTTCAGCGAACACTAAGTCGTTGGTTTAATCTAAAAATTTCTAGTATTGTTATCGAATAATAAAACAATATATCATTACATCATTGTTTAAGTTAACGATTAATCATTGAACTAATTATTGTTTTATTAATAGTTAATCATCTAAGCAGCTTGCCGCCACACATTTAGCATGCCATTTCGATTATTCAACAGAATGATATCTCTGTAACATTTTTCGATTCGATACATTAAATATATATTGTCAGTTATAGTCCGAATAAAGAACCCTTTCAATTGACATTTACAATATATTTTTATCGATTTAATAAATGATTTGCAATAACTGAGCTTATCTGCAAGGCTGCCCACTCAGGGCTTAAAAATTACAAATAAAAATGGTTAAGCTTAGCATGATTTACAGCTAAGAGGGCGGGTAAGCTGCTATAGGAGGAGGAGTGGGGGATTTGGCTAAGATGCGTTAGTCTCTTTTAATATGCCTAGATTGACGTCGATTATGCACGCACTATTTATAACGCGCCTTTTGCGTATATCCCTGCCATGACGTCTGTATCCTAATGAACGCCTTTTTTGCCAGCATACGCTTCACATTGTTGCCGCACGGAGACGCCATGCTCGCTGAGTGGTAACCCCAAGTCGCCGTTTGCCACCCATTTCGAATTTTGCGCTGACATTGATTGATTATAAATCGGCATACATTGCAAATCTAAAGCGCACACAATAACAAAACGGCTGACGCTATTGTTGTTGTTGCTCATCCTTTGTGAATTGTTGGCGCTGCGGTTGCCTTTGTTTGGCCTGTGACAGCTTTTAATCTAGCCAAGCACGAGGCACTGCAACAACAACTAAAGTGTCCGCCCCAAACTGACAGACAGTGAGACCGACCGACCGACCAACCGACCTACAGCAGGAGCGAGCGATGGACTGACAGAATGGCAGACAGACTTACATATTTGAAAATCACTTTAGTTCATATTCGGACAGTGCCTGAGACTTTAGCCAGTTGTCATTCACTGTAGTCCTCTAATGGGGCTGCGGTCCAGGGCGCTAATGATGCGGTTTACTCAGCGTACGGTGTTGACCTCAGCTTAGTGGGCCCCCAACACAGTAGAGCAGCCATGCTGGATTCCAGAAAGGAGATGGAACACATTACGTATACGCAATGTCCGATCGAAAGATGTTGTTGCGCTACAAAACTGAACGTTGATGGCACGTTTTTTGATTTCAATTGCTATAGAAAGAGTGTGAGAAAGGGAAAAATTTGGAGTGGGAGGGGGAGAAAGATAGAAAGAGAGAGAGCGAGAGAGACAGTGAGTTAGGCATCGGCTTTATGTGCTGTGCTGTCTGGCCTATATAGGTTGCTTGGCGCCATTTTACGTAGCAAAACAAAAGTTATGGCCCAATTTTGTAGCCGCCATCCGCCTCCCACAGCCACTGAGAGGGGAAGGAGGGCGAGTTCTTGTAACAAGTGGGACATTTGCCAGTTGCTGTTGCTTGCCGTTGTTTTCGTTGTTGTTGTTGGTTGTTGGGTGTTCTTGCTTCTGGCAGCAATAAAAACAAGAAAAAATGTTTACTTCGCAAGGCGCCATCCTTTTTCTTTTTTGCTTTTCATTTTTTTTTTTTTGTTATTGTTGTTTCCAAAGCATCTTTTGCCTTTTTGCCTTTGGCTTGGACTTTTGCCTTTTGCTCCCCGTGTCCAAGTTTTATGCGTAAATCGGCAATAAGTATATGTGTACATAATGCGATACATAGTTGTTGGCGGCGAGGCGGGGGAATGTGACCCAACTGTTCTATGATAATTTTAAGCAACAGCAACATTGTACAGCTCGCAAACAACAATAACAACAGCAGTAGCTGGCAACAAGGACAACGACAACAACGTCAACGACAACGACAACGACAACCATCAGCCAAAGTCAATTACGTGGCGCTTTCACAAATCTTTGCCACAACAATCGTGTGCGTAGGCATTTTCTAGGGCGGTCTGGGCGTGGTGCTTTGCTATTTCAGACATTGCAAATTAATAGAGAATACATATACGCACACACACACACACACACACCTCTCTCTCTCTCTTTGCGTATGCCTCGCATAAAATGTAATGTCATAAGTGCTGAACCTAAAACACTCCGCTTAACATTTACCACTCATATCGTTTGCTTCGTACTCGTCGTAATAGAAAAGTGCTCCCCCTGCCACATACTACGCATACTTCGCCCACTACTCCCTCCTTCACCACCTCCTGCTCTTCAGTTGTTGCCTCTTCTTCTTGTGCGCGTGTGTGTGGTGGGAGTAAAAGATGCGGATTAGTTATGCTTTTGCTTCCGCCTTCCTTTTGGGGGGGTTGGTTTGGTTATTCGCCTTTGTGCCAGGACTATGTTTAATTCCCTGGTTATGCATGTATTGTAGTTTCCTTTCTATTTAACAGCCTGCATTCATGGACGCACAAATTGGCAGACAACGTTGAAGGATTTGCAGTCATACTAACTGTTGCGTCCTGCCAGAGGGGGAGTTGATGTTGTGACGCAGAAAGTAGGAGGATTGCTTATTTGTTTGCGCCAAGTCAGCAACATCAACAAGCGTTTCCTGCAGCAGCTGCTGTCGTTGCTTCCACTCCGGAGCATACTGTAGTGTGTCTTCAGTTAATAAGTCGCATTTGTATATGATGATTCGTTCTGACAAACCCCTTTCATGATATCACGCACACACCATTCTTCTATCTATCGAGATTTGTGTGGAGCAACTGAAGCATCTAATTGTGCATCGTCAGGTTAAACCACAAGAGCTGAGGCAAATTCAGCTAGCCGAAGCCAGCCAGCCTACAACTAAACGCAATTTGGCAATGGTTTCGCTCTTGTTGCTTGTTTAGAAGATCCCAGCAATGAATAGCCAGCTTAGCTGCATTCCCAATGCCACTCCCAGTTACAGGACTCGTGTTAAAAACTGAAATTAGGGGTGTTTTTGGGAGCATCGGTTTTTGGCTTGACAGTCGCATTAGTGTGCCCTTCTTACGCGCCATAAAATTTAAAAGCGAGCAAAGCATTTTAGCTCTGGTGCAATTTATTAGGCCAGCTCATCGCGGCGCGTAACAATTGCCTTCATCTGTTGATAAATCCTTGGCATGGCACCAAGTAAATTGAAAATATATATTCTCTGTGTGTGTGTGTGTGCGTGTGGATACGGGCATGCCCTCAAACCAAAAGGTGGACCATGATTCTGGCCACGGCACGGCAATGAGAATGTGCAGCCAACTGTGTCGCAGTTCTAATTATCCACGCACATGTCTCTGGCAAACGTTTTACTCTGAGACGCAGACACAAACACGGAGACAGAGACAGAGAGAGGACTTTGAGCTTGGTAGCTTTAAGGAAGCCAAAACGCTAGCTAGCGTTAAGGACAACGCACGAAAGAACTCCCATTTTGGCGACAATGGCTGATGCTACTGAGGTATCGAGCGCGCTTCCGTTTCTGTCTTTTATGCAACTGCATTGGCCGCCCGCTGCTAGCGGCATTCAAAACAGGCAGCCAAACAGACAGAAGCCAGTTTCCATCCAGCCAGCCAGGCAGCTCACCAGCTGTGCAGCTGCCTCCGCATCCGAAGTGGCATGGAAGTTATGAATTTTAAACATTTTGTGCCAGCAAAAAACGCCCCTGCAGCCATATCCATATATATTCCGTACAGTGTCTTCGCAACACTGCAGATTTATAGCATACGAGAAACTACAACTCTGGTTTGGGCATTTTTGCGAAAAAGGTACAAAAATTATGACAACTTTATTATTAAATTTAATATTTTCCACACTCACTAAAAAATACTTCAGTCGTCTTTTAAGCTTACATTTATTTGGAGTTGAATAACAACTTTAATTGGCAGTACTTGAGGTTCGCCAGATGTCAACATCCGTTTGCAGGCATTTCCTGTATCTGTAATTGGTCAACCCAATAGAATACATCGGGTTGGATGCCTTATAAAAATGCAACCCACGTCCAATTTTGATAATGTAGCCATTGCTTAAGCTAGAAATAAAACAAACAGAGATAAGATAAGATTAGTGAATTAATTACTCATCATTTTTTAGCTTACAAAATTTTGCGATCGTGTAGGGAATCCTCGTACTTGATATAGAAGACAATATGCCTACATTCCAAATCCGCTTTGATCTGTTCCATATTGGTTTTTTGCTGTTCATGATTGATGGTATCTTTTTTTGTTACTAGCCGAAAATATTTGAATTGCGAGCAGTTTGTTACAGCCAACTCAAGGAATCTTATAAGATTTTGATACTGTAACAATGGAAGGACTCTTAGCATATCCGGCTATACGTGGGGTTTGCACATACCTGATAGTTTTGGGTCACGTAGGGCTCCTCTAGCAGAATTTCAACAGTTTGATTCGTCATATATTTGCCAAATACCTGAACATAATCGTAGCCCGTATCATTCTCCTCGATCGATAAGTGGCTAACCACTTCACCGAGCATCAGTTTGCCATTGACGCGCGATTTGATGGCATCCGCACGATCCATATACTCCTTGATTCGTGTGAGAAAGCTCTTCCGCTTCTGTTCATCGGGTTCGCTTTTGACGAGTGACATTAGTTCTGCGATACCATCTTGATAGAGCGTTTGTGCCTCCAAAATTCGACCGCTCTGATCGCATTCGACGGCGCGAATTAACAATTCCTTTGCTTGCAGTGCTGCACACATGGTGATCGATCGATCGATCGCTACTCTCTTACATTCATTTACATAAAATTCTTAGGTATAATTTACAAATAGAACGATATATGCACAAATTCATACTTGTTGTGATACCACGCAAAAGACGCCATGGTGTCAAGTGCAATCAGCTGATCAGTGTGACCGTTTGCTTGAAGATGCAAAATGCACAAATACCAAAAGTTAAAATACTTAAATATAATTTACAATACATAACTAATTAAATAATATATGTAAAATGTATTTAATTGTATTTAAACATTAATGAAACTTTAATTATAAGATACCTAAACATAGAAAATTGTGCATTCAACATACCGATGCTATGAAATGGAAACTAAAATTTAAATACCGGAAACGGTCACGAGTTGCTTGTTGTGCATGCGATAAACTGACGCTTTGCTGTTCGTTGGCATTTGCATTAGAGTATGGAATGTGAGTCTAGCTATTAAAGTTAGCATTCCAATGTCATAAATATTCACTTTTCGTTTTATGTTTATGCCACTTACAAGCAATTACCTGAAAACGAAAGCGTTTTATCGTCAGCTAACAGTCGCCCCGCCAATAGCTATCTATCCCAGTCGTCCTTTTTGTCGTCTCCCCGGAGCTCTGAAGCTCCCGGACACTGGATACTCGTAAAGAAATTGAATTTCACTAAGCCAAATATTAATTTATTTGTGTTTTCATTTCTTGCGCATTGGCAGGTGATTGACCACTAGGGGGGCGGAGCTGTGAGCCATGCTGTGTGGCTTTGCGCATCCAATCGAAATCGAACTGGCCCTGAAAACATTTCCTGCTACTACTGCGCGTGTTATTTTTTCTACTTGTCCTTTTTTTGGGTGACTGCCATTCAGTATTTTTATTTATGTCATAAATTTTAAGCCATTTGGGAGCTGCGAACGTGTACGCGACGTCAGCTTTGGAGGGCGAATTTTAAATGTTTTCATAGCCCGCTCCCAAAAATGTTGGTATAACGAGTATCGGGCAGTTACCGGCAGGAGGAATCTATACATAGTTAACTAGACTTGCAACTGCCATAACTTTGTCAAATTTTGATCGATTTCCACATGGAATGCCTCTTTAATCTCGATTTGTCCTCTGATTTATTTCGTTATTTTTCAAAAACAAATGTTTGAATTTCAAATTTTGCTCACACAAAAAGCTGACTGAGGATCTACTTAAAAGTATGGCATACTTTGGGGCGGACCAAATAAAACGAATAAAGCAGTTAAATTGTTGCTCTCGATGAATTTTTTTTGTTTATTCTCAAATAAAGAGCTACTCAATTGTCACGCTGGACTAACTTTTGTTTGGAATTAGCTGAATTGTATCTTGTAAAACACAAATTCAAGAGGGCTAAAGCCAAAGCCGTTCAGGCTTCAAGCCTAGAGCTCTTCCACATGTCACCCAATAATGCCCTGTGATGTGCGAAGCCACTTGCCCAGGGATGGAGTGGAGGCAGGGCTGAAGGAGGGGGTTGGGTCTGCTTAAGTCTCGGTTGGGCCGGGGGCAGTGGTTAGCTCATATTACGGGTATCTTGGCGCCAGCTTTTTATCGACGATTATTTTCCTTATATTTGTGAATGTGTGCGTTTATGTGACTGTTTGTGTGTGTGTGTGTGTGTGTCAATGTTGTTGTTATTGTTGTGTGTTCAATATTTGCTTGCTACTGCTACAATTCTCTCATTCAGACTGTGCTTCCTTTTTTTCCGCCACTTTTGCAGCCTTTCTCGTTGATTTTTATTTGTTTCTCTTTCAATTTATTTTGCCATTTCGTTTTCCTTTCTGCTGTCATTGTTGTTGTTGCCATTTTCATCGCTTTTATTACAAATACAAGCAAACACACACACTCACAAACACATCTTGTGTGTGTATATATATAAATGTATCTGTACATATGTATATGCACTGACACATGTGGGAACCTCTAACATTGTGTGTCCTTCACAGCCGCTGTGCGTGTCGCTTTCTCTCTCGTTCTCTCTCTCTCTCTCTTGCTCTCTGCGTGTGAGTGTGCGTGCGCGTGTGTGTGTGTGTGTGTGTTGAAGTGTGTGTGTAAGTCTGTTTGTTTGCTGCTAAATGTGCGCTCAGTCCGCCACTCATTTATGTCGTCGATGTGCCAACGCCCCACCCTTTTTCCCTTTCTCCATCCTCTGTTCGCTTTGCTTCAATCACTTGCTTTACCCCCGCTGCGACTGCGACTGCGACTGCTACTGCGACAGCGACCCCCTCTCGCCGTTTGCCCTGCTGCGGCCCAGCAACAACTGCTTTAGCTTGTTCGTTAACGTTCAGTTTTTCCACTTGATGCTATTTATGTTTGCTTCCATTTTTCAAGAAGGATCAAAATTTATATTGGCTAAAAAGTCCCTCGAGAGCTTTCAGCTTTTCTCACACATTTACAGATGTAACAAATTGTAACACAATCGTAACTGTTTACTCTGGGGCTGGCACTTCCCCCAAAAATCATAACCTTCATGAACTTTTGTGCCCATCCTTAACAAGAAACCGTTAGTAAGTTGCCCAGCGAAAGCAGCCCAAGGTATGACATTTGGCCTGCCTAGGTCCTTGGTCCTTGCTCCTCATGTTTATACTCATCCTCATACCCATCCTCTGCGCCAAGCAATTGAATTGAGCTGCAATTGTTTTGATTTTTAGCCCCGGGACCTTCGTTTTATTCACACACTCACACACACACTTTCACAATCACATACAGGGAAAGCAAGAGGAGTATAACCATCTACAAGCTGCCCATATCCTTCACGTATCCTGCCGGGCACTTTCGTATTTATCGCCATTTGCTCGTCAAGTGTGGAAAATGTAATAAACAATTGACGTTGCTTTATGGCAGCAGCATCTCAATTTATATTTGGTCGCCTTTAAAGGTGATGTCCTGGTTCTGTCTTCGTTTTGGCCTGGCCTGGCCTGGTCTGGTCGGGGCTTGGCTTGGCTTGGCATGCGTCTTGGCCTTTGTCTCCCTTTTGTTGCGCGTCAGTTTCCAAATTAAGCACACAAATTGATGATGTTAACAATGACGATACGAAAATTGACTTGCTGCATGACTGGCAAACAAGTTTTTGGCGGCCAAGCGAAACGCACAGCAGCAAGGAAAATAGCGAACGAGAGCTGCGGGCATTGTGGCCAGCACAAACGCTGGGGATAAATGAAAATGGAAATGGAAATGGCAATTGGGTAAGGGGAATGGGAATGGGACTGGGAATGTGAATGGGAATTGCTAAGAGTGGAAAGGAGAGCGTGAAACTATCGCAGTCATATTTCATATTTCGACCAAAATGGCTTTAATGTTTTCACATTTGCTTTGTTGGCTTTGATGGACGCTCAACTTATATGATGGTTGCCATCCTCCCACTCCCACTCCCACTTCCACTGCCCTTCCCCCTGTGTCACTCCGTTTTCCTTCACTTGGCCAGGATGCGGCAGCCACTGGCTCGACAAATCAATTGAAAACTGACAGTTGTGACTAAACGGCGCATATTTCCTTGACATCTGTGTGGGAGTCTGTGTCTGTCAGTGTCCTCCACTCTCACATGCACATGCATGTGTGTGTGTGTGTGTGTGCGTGTGTGTGCGTGTGTGTGCATGCTTCATGCATATTTCTGTATTGGATTTCAGTCCATTACGCTCAGAGTTTTTGGTAGGAATTGGATATTGGCTTTTTATACATATGGATATGGCTGGGGCCTGTTGCCTGTTATAGAGAGACTATGAGTATTTCGTTCTTTTCTGTTTGTTTGCTTGCTGTGTTATGTGCATTAACGAAATTCACGCACGCTAGAGGCTAAGAAAATGTCAGGGGCTTGATTTATCCTGTCCAACGCTGCGTGTTTGGCCACAATCAATCGATTGCCGACCGGCTGTTTGTAACTGTCGTTCAGGGCGTGCCTAGGCCTAGGACGAACTGCCTGCACCCAGAAACGGCGCAAAAAAAAAGCAGAAAGAGAAACAGAAGCAGAAACAGAATGAAATAAACTAAACAACAGCAACAATTACGAATAGGAATCGGAATAGGCATAGAAATAGCTATACGAATACATTAACTGAACTGAGCCAATAGATCCGGCCGAAAGGCAACAGCTGAGTGCACAGTGCGATAATTAAAATCCGCTACGCGCCCTATAATTATTAGCATAGTCTCAACACAACTGCAGGAAACCCAACAGCGCCAATAGCAATCCAACTCGCTACGCTTCATTCCCATTCATTCCGGCTCTTCTATCTGCTATCTATTTTTATAGACATGTGCGTAAGCGATCCGTGCGAAAAATGGGCGCTTCGCGGCAATTACCTTCAAATCCGAAACAGCTCGAAAAGATTCATCAGTCGCGATAAGCGTAGGACTCCAGTCAAGTTTTAAGTTCCGTCTGTTACCGCCTACGCACCTTTTCGCGTCATGCAAATCAGTTTTAGCCTGGCCAAGGACCCACCCATACTATGTCAATTCTCCCTGATATCTCTTCAACACATACACGTGCGTGCGGGCTGCTAAATAATGTGATTTGACCTGGCCTGACTCGACCACAGCAGACCAGACAACTCCCCTCAACTTTGAGCGTATGCGAGGGCAGTTCTACAACAAAGTCACTAATTGGTTGAGGTCACTTCAGCAAGTATAAAGAAACTGTGGAAAATGGTTTAAAATGGCTAAAATTCGTTTGTTGAATTGCTAGAAATACTTGTATTTTACTATTTTATTTCTTAATTATTACTATTTCACTCTTTCATCTACAATATTTTCTAATATGTATGCATATTCTCTAGAGACAACCTGAACTTGTTGTAGCACCCTCGTTGCTAGAGTATCGCTAGAAAGTCTAGAGTCCAGAAGCAGCCGGAACTGGCCAAGTTTATCATTGCGTTACAAAATGTGAATCGGAACATCCGCTTCTAAATGCCAGGCATTTGCCAATGCCCGCAGTCCATTGAGCAGTGACCACTGGCCAGTGTCCAGTGTCCAGTGGTTGGCCAGCAGAAGTTGGTAGTTGGTAGTTGATACTTGGTTATTGGTTACGTATGCAATGGGGTTACAATTGCAAGTCGTCATATAGAGATGGGATAGCGTCTAAATTGAAATTGAAATTGACCAAAGCTGCACAGGGAACCCCCTGGCACCCCTGACTTCTGCTATCAATCTTCAACTCAGCTCAATCCCATTCCACAATGCCAATTCCAATGCCAATGCCTTCCGCAGCTTATGTAACGCTTATATAATTTTGCCGCCACTTTCGAGATTTATAAAAATTCGTTGGCTTCTTTTGTAATTTTTTCTCTGCTTTTTGTTTGATTTTTTTTTGTTTTGTTATTTTTTTTTGCTGTTAAGGAGCGTTTGTATTAAGCCAGCTGGACGACGTTTCATTATCAGCGAGTGAAGTGTGGGACCAGGGGGAAGGAAGGGGAGCAGAGTGGAAGAAGCGTTCGCTCAGAAGTGTGCAATGTAAATAAATGGATAGGAAGAAATCAACGTTAAAATAAATGACACTAAAACTGGAGACAGTGTTTTTGTTTTCGCTATTTTTTTCGGCGCTCCTCTTGTTGTTGTTGCTAATGTAGTTGTCGTTGCCGCCGCTGCTGTTGTTGTTGTTGTTTCTCTTTGCGCTGGCTTGCTCTTCAATTGGCTATTAAGCAAATTGATTCAGTTAAATTTATCTTAATGCAATCTCCGCTCGTCCAAGCGTCCCACCACTGTTGGCTCCAGCCCCAGCCACAGCCCCAGTCCCAGTCCCAGACCCACTTTCCCCATGCCGTGTTCTTCACAGTCCCCCTCTAGATAGTGCATAATTTGAAGGGCATAGTAAACAAGGCAACAATTCACGCGCAACAAAGGCAAAGATACACGTACTCTCAGATACATTCACGTCGGCTCACAGTCCGACACATGGCAGCGGCAACAAAGATGAATACAATATAGAAACCAGAACCCAGACCCAGACTTAGACTCGGAACCCAGTCACAGTCATAGACACAGCCACAAAACAAAGTCCCAATGCCAATAGCAATCCCAGGACCTCAATTGAGCCTACCATTTCTAGCCGCGGGGATGACAACAATAACAACAACAGCAACAACAACAGCAAAAGCAGGAACAGAAACAGAAGCAGCAACAGCGATGGAGACAACGACGTCGACGGCAACGGAGACGACCATAAAGCGCTCGAAGCGTGAAAAACAAGGGTGAAATGTGGAAAGTTACAGAAAAAAAGCATTAGAAAATATATCTGGCATGGCTTAAAAACGCGCGCTGTTGATTGTTTTGCTGGATAACGGGCAACAGCCAGGCCAAACCCTGTTGCCCATGTACCCCATTCAGCCACCAACCCAATCCAACCCAATCCCACCCAACCCATCCCAAGACAAAGACGACCAAAGTCCCAAAAATGCCAGTGACTTGGTTGTCGCCATTCAATGATGCCACCGCCCCAAGGGTTGCTCACACAGACACACACATCTTCCCCCTAGGCCCAAACTATATCGTATATCTATGAGTACGAGTATGTGGGCCATTGGGCAATCTAACAGGCCAACGGAATCGAGTAGCCCTACTAGCCTGGCTAAATAAGCCATCGCGTCTGTACGACAATCTAACAACAAGCATCGCTCCTCGTGCCATTGATCGGGGCCATAAACAGAATTTTTGGCCATGCGATTGCCTCACATAGGCAAATCATATAAATTATGTTCAGTATTTTTCTTCTTCTCTTTGGCTTTTAATAAGCATAAAAACTTATGATATGTGAAAATATGCGCAACACACAAACAAACAACAACAACGAAATCAACAACAAGTATAATAGCAACTGGAAGCTGTAGATTTACATTTTCATGACATCAATAGATTCAACTGTGATCTGTAATTCAATTTTATACAGAATATAAAATAAAAATATATTGTAAAATATAAAAACATTAATAAAACTGTTGTTATATACTTTGACCCTTATTGTATGTAATTAAATTTAACGCAAACTTAAAACGGCAATCGTATTAAACTTTTTATGTAATTGCGGAGGGTAAGTATCAAGGAAAGTTGTTTGTTGTTAAAAATATATAATATAGATCTGATTGAAAGATAAAGTCTACAGGCCTGACTAGTCAAGTAGATAGTAAAGTCTATGTGTGTCCTCCAAACTGTTCTTGATTTGAAGCTGCGATGAGCAATTTTTTTGCAGTGCCCAAGGCAACAAGGAAGTAAATTGCTATATCGTACAGTTGTTGGGAGACTGCATTTAAGTTATTTTAAGTGAAACAAGCTTATGCTTAAAGCTTTATGATTAAAACTCAATAGAAATGACTATATGACAAATTAAGTTCAATTCCATTTAAATTCATTTGAAAATATACAGAATTATAAGAACAATAACTTCGAAATGTAATTAAAGTAAACTGATACAACTCATTCTCCATCTCGTCGAATCTGAAAAACTTTAATTTCATTTTGGCTCGCTCAACCCAATGCAATGCTTTAAATATTGCTAAGAAATTGAGTCAAGTACAGCTTTGCACTTACTGACAGCTGTGCAGTTACAGCGAGGGAATTTTATCTGCAACAGCGCAAATGATTGCTGTGCTGTGCTGTTCTCTTATATATTTTTTTGTGCTTTCCTTTCTTTTAATAATTTTTATTGATTTCTCTTTGGCAGTTGAATTGCTTTCGAGCAATTTCAAATGGCTTGACGTTCACATTGACAGCTCTACTTATTGAAGTAATCTATTGGCAGAGCCCAACTGCAAATCGCCCCATTATCCCCGGCAGCTTTTTCCATTTGCCGAGTTCCGTTCTTTTTTTTCTGTGAAGCTAAGTAAAACGCACTTTGCAAGTTATTTTTTCAGATTTTTATTTTTATTTACTATGTTTTGTTGTTGTTTTGGTTTTCATTTTTTTTCTCATTTACTACGCAAGTTGTTTTTGCTTTCGTCGCATTTTCAATTTCACTTTTCATATATAAATTTGTCATGTGTTATGAAAATATAATATAATATACTTATGTACGTTTATGTTTTACAGAATGCTTGGCTTTTTAACTTCGACTTCCTCCTCTTATTCTTCGTCTTCATCTTCCTTCTTGTTGTCTTTAAGTAGTTAGTAACTATGCATTTTAATTTTTGCCATTGCTTTTATGTTTTTGTATGTTTTAAGTGTTCTGTTTTTTGGGGGGGTTAATAACTATGTGCATATATGATGTACCTATATATTGAATCTTTAATGCTGGATTATAATTATACAACTCAATTTGATTAAAGCACAAAATATATGTTGCTGTATTTTAACCCCAAATGGAAACCACGTAACGAACTGAAGACATTTTCGTGTTCTTGTGTTTTTTTTCGTATCTCTTTTCATTTCGTTTCATTAAATTCTTGTTTAATTACCGGTACAATTTTAACAACTTAGCGTTAAATACAGAAACAATTTTATTTATTTTAATTGAAATTGACCATTTTGCAAATTGACTTTTTAGGGCTGTCGTCAGCTCAGAAATATTGCTTCAGCCGTATTGCACTTTCCTCTCAACTTCATAGCATACTTTTCAGCGGTATTGAAAATCCTTCATTTTGAATTAATTAATGCGTCTAAAAGTATGCTTTACATTTTTTATGGAACTCGTGACGGGCCAAATAATTGTTATTTTTAGCTCTTTGACTTAACTGACGTGCCCATTCAGGTGATTGACAGCTTCTGCCTGAACTTGTGTTTGTGTGTGTGATTGTGAGTGTATGTGCGTGTGTTTGCGTGTAACATGTATGTATATGAATGTCATATACATAATGGCATGCCGCATGTTTGTATAATGTCGCATAATAAACGCATTTCGCTTCGTGTATATCAATAATACAATAATAATAGTTTCGTTTATGTATTTGCGATTAGGTTTCTTTGTTGTTCTTGTTGTTGTTTGTAATCAATACAGTAGGGTATGTACTATGTATGTATTTGTGTATATGCATGTCTTCCTTCTTTTGTTTTATTTTTATTCCACTTTTGTTTTATATGTTTGTTTGTTTGTTTGTTGTAGTTCTAGGTACAGAATCTTTGCTGGCTCACTAAGGTGCTGTTAGTCATATTCTAATTGTAAGCTTAAATTTAAACGCAATCGCACTCTGTGTATTTGTGTTTGATGTTGTTGTTGTTGCTTGGTTTTTTTTTGTTTGTTTGTTAATAATAATAATTAATTGCAACGCTACTTTTCTACAATTCTACATTACGTTGTGTGCTCTAAATACAAGTTAAAATGATTTATTTACTACGCGGTAACTTCTTCAAATATCTCTTCTATGTAGGAGTATTGCCGTGTCTGTATGTAAGTGTGTGTCTGTGTTTGCGGTTCAAAATAGGTATTGCTTATTTGTTTGTTTGTAAATCTATCGCAACAATATGCACCTATGCAAAAACATAAGATGAGTTATTTTCAATTCTCAATTCTTCATTTGGTTTTCGTTTTATTTCTCCTTATTTTTGTTTAAATCTTTATTTTCGTTGTATAAAGTACATCAATTGGTCTCGTCAAAAGCAGCACAAAAGTTGCGATAACAATATGCCAAAAAACAACTCTACCGTTATATGTTCTATGTATGTATATATCGATAACTAATAATCGTTTAATCAATTCATTATGCAGCTAAATCCAAAAAGTTGCTACGGCTTAATTCATTCACGTTTTCTTTATTCTTTTGCTTTGTTGCTGGTAAACTAAAAGCTAAATTTGTATTCATATCTTTATAGATATATGCATATATATATGTATATATATGTATGTATAATGTATGTATATATATATAAGTATTTATTAGGCTACACTGCGTGTGTATATAGTGCCATAAATATTTTGGTTTCGCTTACTTATCGCAATAGTTTAACGATTTCCAAATATTTACCCATAGATACATGCGCTATAATACTTTTTTGGTTACCTTAGAAGTAATGCTCTATTGCTCTTATTATTCATTGCTCATTGTTTACTATTTCGTTGCTGTTGTTATTGCTTGTTTGCTTTTACTGTTGCTCTTCGTTGTTGTTCTTGTTGTTTTTATTTTCAATTATGTTTATAAGTACTCGTATCATTATACCATATACAATAGATGTAAATAAGTTTTTTCATAATAATATTCAAAGTGTTAAGTCTTTTATTTTGGTTGTTGTTGTTACTGTACTTCTTCATCTTGTTGTTATATTCATAGATTTTTTGCTTTATTGGTACATATTAATTTTGTTTTTAATTTTAAGTTTAGTTTTTGTTTATATTTGTGTTAACGTGCTAAGTCTTTCATTTTGTTTAATCATTGCTGTTGCTTATTATTTATACATAATTTCAATTATCATTTCCACTACGCGCTTGCTTCTTGTGTAAATACTGCGGTGTATTCATAGAAAAGTCTGTTCCGCCTTCTAAGTTCGCCTCAATTTCATCACAAAATCTGTAGCATTCTTGGCTTCAGCTCTCTGAAGTGCATTTTATGATTAAACTCCTAGCGGAAATGATACGTAGTTAGAATTCGGAACAGCCCAGTTAAATGAAACATAAATAAGAATAATTATATAATACTAATAAAAAACGCTATGTACAGACCCAATGCAAATTAAATTGTTAAGAATTTAATATTGCCACTTTTTGGTCTTGGACAAAGGGTTGGGTTTCGGTTTGTAGGGGGTGCCATGGCTGGTTGAGGGATGAGCCACGCGCTGACGCAGTTGGCGTCTCACTTTATTTTTCTTGTTCTATTCTCTTGTTTTTTTGTATATTCTTTATTACATTTCCCTTTGTTTGGGTGTTCCTAACGAGCGCTCGTTAAAATGCATTGACACAAAAAGGACAACATTGTCAGAGCGTAATGCGTAGTGTGGCGAGGGGTGGAGAGGTGGATTTTGAGATAGCAACAGATAATGGAAACAATGGATCATGAACCTAATGCTACCAAATACTGAATTCAACAATTCTAAGTATTTAAAGTTGCGCTGGTACTGATGAAATACAACTATGTCGTTAATATGCTATGCTAAAAATTTATCAACTTTAACAATTTTTATTTTTATTTTTTTTTCGTTTGCTTTTTATATTTCTAACAATAATGCCATGATCCTTATAATGTTTGGACGAACCTATAACATGTGTGCGTGGCTGTGACGAAACCTACAAAAAACTAAATGAAAACCATAAATCGGGCACTTTTTGAAAACAAAAATGTAACCGCCGAATTTTTGTTGGAGTAAAGCTTTTCCAAATATACATATACAAAATGTATATATATATATGTATATATATATTGTATGTATATGTAGTTCTATAATATAGAAGAACTTTATGCTTATATGCATTTTATTTACTACGTGTCTTTAAGTTATTTAAAAATTTCAAAATTTTAAAATATTTCCTTTTTTCTGCATACTTGAAAAGTATTTCTCAAATTTATATTTGTTCAGGATTACAACTACGTTTTATTGCTTCTCGATACACGTTATGCTATTTATAGTTTTTGGAGCTCATTTCAATAAAATTTGCATTATATTTTCGTTAGATATCAGTTGAGCAAAATGAATAAATTACGGATACTTTGTCATATAATAATCATTATAAGCTTTATAATTGTGTGGGAATATCACAATATACGAATTGCTTTGTTCTATTGACCTGGTTCCATTATATATGTACTCTAAAAATGACAACAAATTCTCCACATATCGAAATTATAAGTTAAAGTAAACAAGTCCAGTTCTGCCTTTTAAGACCCAAGGAATATACAAAAGCAACAAAATTATAATCCAATTTCAAATTGCACTTCAGATACAATCTCACAGAAGTGTAGCATACTTTTTGGAGCTCGGTTGGTATACTTTGGGGTAAGTTTAACTTGCTGCTGTGGAATTGAATCAAAAGTGGAACTCAGAACAGGAATAAATAAAACATATATAATTATATGTGGTTGGAAAATGAAAAACAATTGGTTTGCGTTGTATAGTGTAAGTATTTATGTATATGTATTGTATATTTATAACTTTTTAATTGTTTCATGTAATTGTTCTTGTTTTGTTTGGTTTGGTTTTTGTTTAAATACAAGTGTGCTGTCATTACTAATTTTAAATAGTTTCAACCTTAGATTACTTATATTCTAATAAATTGATTAACCGTTATGTTATTGCTTTCATTCACATAATTAATTATGCATTTTGTTGTTCGTTTTTTTTTTTTTTGCTTTTTTTGTTGCTTACATTGTTATACAAAATTAAATATTATTGCCGGGCATTAATTAAACATTTTTCGTATTTTCTTTTGTAAATTTTAAATGAACTCTCATCGACAAATACAAAAACAAACAAATTGAAGTAATTCGAATATAAATATATATATTTATATATAATTTCTCAGCGAAAATAATACAAATAATAATAATAATAAGTTCGTAACTATGACTATAAGTAGCTTTTTTGTTTTCTGCATTTTATTTAAAGTTATAATTGAATATTTGTTCGCATTGTTTGCTTTGTTGTTTTGCTGTTCATTTGAGTATTGCTTTGGTACTTTAGCCGATTTCGATGTCGATATTTCGATATCGAGTCGATTATTTCATAAAAGTTTTGCGTTTCTCTTGTTTTAGGGTTACCACCCGCCACAAATGCGATACGCTTAACTCCCACTTCTCTCGCGCCTTCTCCGTTTCAACAGTATAAAAATAATTTTGTCGTGATTATACTTACTAGTTTAACTTAGGAGTATATGTATACTATATCTAAATAATATATATAGTATATATATTTATATATATATATATATATATGTATATATATATTGTAAATATTACGCAACTACATACGTATTCTAAATGTTGTATATATAGATTCCTCTTCGCTCGCTTAGACATACCAACAATTTTCGACTCGGTTTTTGATCTAAACATTGCTACTCTTTAGGCTAAGTTTTCTATGACTATGGCCACAAAAGTTCGTTGCACTTTCTTTTTTATATATTTTGAGATCGGTCGCTGAAGCTGATTTTCAGTGTGATAAGTGTGATAAGTACGTGTATTTCGATTTTCGGATTAAATACTAAGTATTTACATGGTATTTTTTAGTTGTTTGTGCAGCGTACTCGTTAGTATTATGTGTGGGTGTAATTGCGAATAAATGAACATATGAGCTACATAATATAAGTTAGGTTTAAGTAATATCGTACTAGGGTCATTACGAATAAGTTCTTGAAAAGTGCAAAAGTATTTTGTTTCCTTCATTTTCTGTTCTATTACGCATGGACGAAGTGTACTGTTAAATGCTTGAGACTAGATCACACTCGATAATGTTGTATGTTTGTTTCGATTCGTTTGAGGGGCACGATTAATGCGATCGAATACGGATTTGAAGAAGCATCAAATCATTTGGTCTTTGTCGCTAAATTGATGTACTCGTAAATGGGCCACAACAGAATGCAATGCTCTAAAACTATTCGTAGTGTAAGTATAACTGGGGTCTGGGGTCTCGGGTCTCTACAGAAAACTCTGTCTTCTTGTCTTCGTTTAAATTATAATGTTACTGTTAGACAGCGACTAGATTCATTTCCTTCTATTCGTAATAATAAATAATTTTGCTTTTATTCTCTTGGTAATTACCTGGAATGCTAATTGACTATATTATAAATTGGGACGTGCTGTTAATGCAAATGAAATGCCCAAATATGTTTTCAGATTCCCCTCCCTTCCAATGTTTCTCTAGCCTTCAAATAATAACAAAAGATTGTTCAAAACTCCACCAAATATTGCTTTCAATTGTGCCAATAATATTGATGTTCTCTAAAATGGTATTGCTTATCGAATTTTGTCATTATAATTGTGGGAATATTTGTGAATTTAGGGGACTTATTTCATTCGATTTTCGAGTGCTTTTTAATTGTTTTGCTAGTGCCTTTTCAGCTATATGCGTGACTTAGTTTAAGAATGTTGTGAAGAATCGCAGCTAAATTTGCTGCTCTGTGGCGCTACTATATACTGCTTATAGATAGGCTGCCCTTACGACCTAATTCGTTGTTTGAGAAACATTGCATTTGCTTTTGTATTCGTTGCATTAATTTTAATCACTTCGTCTACGTCTTCGTCAACGTTTTTTCTTTTTTTTCTTGTTGGATTAAAGAGAATGTTGTTTTTATCGATTTTGGTTTTTTTTTGCTTGTTTGTTTAGCTTAGATAGAGTTAGAGAGGAGAGCTAAAGATTAAAAGTGTTTGATAGGCTACAGGTTATAGTACATCATTATATAGTATGTAATGCATATCGTAAGATAGATAGATTAGATAGCGCTATTTCTAGCGTAGAATTGCTCAAGTTCAGGTTTTGGTTTGCATTTGGTTTACACCTACTTGCAAAAGGCTTTCTCTGTGGTGTACCTGTGTGTGTGTGTTGCGTGTGTGTGTGTGTGTGTGTGTTGGGTGTGTGGAATGTTGGTTCTAGGAATGTTCAACTCGCTTATAAGTCTAGAAGAAGAACGAGATTAGGTTTACTAAGTGTATTTTTGTTTTCTTTTTCATTTTCATTTTCATTTCGTTTTCTTATGTTGTATTTTTTTGTGGTTTTTCTTTTGCTTTTTGTTTTCTTTTTTTATGGTATTTGCTGCCTAATGTGTCTAATGCGAATTTCTACAGTCTCTGTGTTACTCTACTACACTTGCTTTTGGACGTATTGTGATGTCAAGTATGTAATCGTATTTAGTATATATAAAAACTGTTAGCGGTTTTGATGTCGCTATCGATAATGCGTCTATCGCTTATCGGTCGATCAGTAACGATAACTTTTTAACATTTGTAACGGTAAATTAACTAGGTTTCTGTTTCTTTTTTTGGTTTTTGTTTTTTCTTTTTTTTTGGCATTGCCAGCATTGCATTGCACACTTACTCAACATTTTACATGGCGTAGGTGATACCGCCGCCTCCTCCTCCTCCACCAGGAGCGCCTCCAATTCCATTGCCTGATGACTCCACCTTGACGCGTTCGAGAAACTCGTGCGGAGGTGAGGCCAAGCTGGCTCCGCTTTCGCTGTTGCTGTCGGTGTGTCCGTGCAGCGACATGGCCATCATCAGCTCCTCCTCGTCCTTGAGGCAGGCCGATTCAAGATGCTTGTTTAGGTACGACTTGAGCGCGAACGTCTTGTGGCATCGCTTGCATTCAAAGTTCTTGTCCACTGAGTGCGTCTGCATATGAGCTCTAAGATTGGAGCGATCTGCGAACGCTTTGCCGCAGTGCGCACATCCGTAGGGCTTCTCTCCGGTGTGGGAACGCAGATGCCCTTGCAAGAGCCACGGGCGTGAGAACAACTTTCCACAGACGCCACAGCTGTGCGAGAGTTTATGCGTCAGCACGTGCATGGCCAATGCGGGCATTGAGACGTACGCCTTGCCACATGTGTGACACTTCTTGGCCGACTGTGAGTCCAGGGAGCGATGCGTCTGTTTGTGACGGGACAGATTGCTGGAGGTTGCATATTGTTTGCCACATTCTGAGCACGTGTACTTGGTCTTCTGTTGATCCTGGACAACAACTGCGGCCGGGTCGGCCACATGCTTCCGCTTGGAGCGGCCATCGCTCACGAAGAAGGCCTCGTAGGTGTATGCGACCGTTTTTGCTGGTTGCCCGTTGCCATCGCCATCGACTTCGCATTCCTGAGCCAGACTAAGGCCCAAACCCAGGCCGTGACCAGGACGCAGCTGATTGGTATTCGTGGTGTTGCTGTTCTCATTTTGGACGTTGCCGCCGCTGCTGCTGCTGTTGCTGTTGCTGTTGCAGTGGTTGCTGTTGCTGCTACTGCTGCTGGCGTTGCTGCTGGCGGGACTACTGGGTGGCAAGTGGCTGCTGCTCGCACTGGAGGCATTGCTCAAGGGGCGTTGTTCATTTACCGCGCTCGCTGCAGCAGCCAGTTCGGCAATCGATGACGTGCTCCGCACATGCGCATGCGCCTCCAAGAGCGGCGCGGTGTGGGCGAGGGCGTGTGTGTGAATGTGACTGTGGCTGTGACTGTGACTATGTCCATGTGTGTGCATGTGCTCCGTCTGTTGCTGTTGCTGTTGCTGCTGTTGCTGATGCTGATGCTGTGGTTGTTGCTGCTGTTGCAGGGGCAACTGATGCTGCTGTTGCTGCAACTGATGTGGCTGCGTGGGCGGGTGAAAAGCTGTCGATGCGCTGAGATCGAGTATAGCGTGCGCCGCATGCAAATCCTCTTCAGCAGGCACACGCCTTCGATAACCATGTGCTGGCTTGTCGTCCAGCGAGTACGGCCTGTAGATGTCCTTCTTCTTTGGCGGCAGCGACAGTGTTGCGCCCGTACTGCTGAAGCACTTGCGCTCACTGGACGTCTGTCCGGATTCCATTTTGATGTGCACGCTGGGACTAAACCGATCGCTGTGGCCAGCGCCACTCGGCGAACACGACGGCGACGATGTGGTGGACGAAGGCGGTGTCTGATAAGCAGCCAAATGCTGTTCACCAGCTCCACTTGTGGCTGCTGCCGCCACCAGCGCTGTGGCTGCCGCACGTATAACTGTTATTTCGCTCTCCATTCTAGGCAGGTACGCAGTGTAGTGCAGCGGTGACAGCTCACGTGTATAGCCTGTGAATGTGTCGAAAGGATGGTCGCATAATTGGCATTAGAATCGATCGAAAAGCTAAAAATATCTATCACAAATAAAGCTAAATGAGCTCACAAATGATATTAAATATTGATAATAAAATTGTATTACGAGCCAAAGAACGATGAGCCCAAAAATATTCTATATAAATATTTAAATGTTTCTAAGGGGAATATTATAAATATTTACATATTTACGTATTTATTTACATATTTACAGATTAGTGTCCTGCTACCTTTTGAGCAGATTCAATTATACATATTAGCTTTTTGTCAGGAGCCTTTTCATCATGCTCTTAAAAGTATGCAACAAAAAAATTAAAAAAAAATGTTCTGCTGGAGAAACCTGTCAATGGAGTTACTTTTCGAATGACAATATAAATTGATCAGAATGTAAACTCAATGAAATCCTTGAGAGGTTCTAACCTTCACACTTCTACTACATATTTAATTCATTCATTTCATCAGTCATTCACTCCTTTACTCATTCATTAACTACTGTTGCTACTCACCGTTGTAAATATTGTTGGCCACTCGCGTCGCTGCCTCTGGTGAATGTGGTGGCGGACTTGGCGCTGTGGTACCCGCAGTTGGTGAGCTGGGACCCCAGCACTTGGCCGTTGTTGTTGCAGATGTTGTTGTTGTTGTTGCTGTCTCTGTTGCTGTTGTGCTGTCGTTTGTTGCTTCTGCTGTGGCGGCGGCGGCTGTTGCTGTTACTGTTACTATTGCTGGCGTTGTGCGTTGCTTTTCCGATTTGGTCAATAACTTATCGCCAACAACATCGATCTCCTCATCGTCATCGAGTGTGGAGCGACGTGATTTGAGATTTGGTAAGGGCGACAGTTCCTCATCTCTGGAAGTTGTCGTTGTGGCTATGTTTGAGTGCTGAGCATTATCCTCGGTACGATCCAGCCAAGGATACGCCTTCCATTTCTTGGCAATCAGGCAGCGCGGCATAATGGGGAGTGGTTAAGTTGGTTAAGTTGTCGAGTGGTTGAGTGGAGTTGAGCGGCTTAGCGGTTGTCAGTGGTCAGTAGGCAAGTTAAGTGTTAAGTGCTGAAGCGAGTGGTTTCTTTCGAACGAGCAAAGACCTTCTTAGGGGGTATCGTTTTGTGGCAAAGCGGAAAGGAAATGTTGCAGTTCTTATCTCGCAATATTTGACGCATGTGAAAATAGATTTGGCTCGCCGAAATATAGTATAGTTTAGATTTTACTTATATAGTTTATTGCTTGGCATTCGCATTGTTGCGCTTCTCTCTCTCTCTCCCCCTCTGTTTTTTCCTTTTTTTCTCCTGTTCTCTTTCTGGCTGTTGCTTAAGACGCTGTTATTATTATATATATATTGTTATTTGATCATTATTCAAAATTCTATGTCAAATTGCATTTTATTGTTTTATATGATGATAAATTGGTTTCTGCGGTTTTCGGGGCTTATGGTTTTTGGTTTTCAGTTGTTGGTTTTTGGTTTTTGGTTAGGATACTTCAAATTTCACAGCCACTTTACACATTTCTGCGCTTTATTCAAACTCTGCTCCGACCGCTGCTGCAGTCTAGGAGTTCTAGTTGTTGTTGATGTTATTATAGTTATCGTTGTTGTCGAGTCTCACTGGGGGCCAACTTTAGTGTGTTTTTGGTCAACTTTGGTCCGTACTTTGGTTTTGGTTTTCGGGTCTGAGTTTGAGTTTGGGTTTCGGTTTTTTTGGGGGTCTCTTTTTGTTTTTGGACTCTGGACAGGGACACGTTTTGCTGCGTTTGCGTTGGCTGCGTGTGGTTTATCGATTTTTACATTTGCGTTTACGTTTACGTTTTGTTTTTACACAACGGGGCTTAAAACATAACGGTTCGCTTAACTGGGAGGGGGTACATTTGGTAATTGTATTGTTCCATATATCCTTTGGCTTCTCGCGCTCCTCAATAAGCGTTAGTTTTTGTTTTGTATTATTGTTATTATTGTTTGTTGTTTTTAAATTTTGTATAAATTTTGTTTATTTTTTTAAACAATTTTAAACAAAATATTATTATTGTTGTTGTTGTTGTTGATGTGACGAGTTAAATAAGTTTTGGTTTGTTGTTGTGGTTTTTGTTTATAAAATAGAAAGTATAGACTTTAGAGTTGTAAAAGTTAAGTTAGTTGACGCGAGTTTGTTGAAAAGTTGAGTTAAGTTTGAATTATTGTTGTTGTTGTTGGTAGTGAAAAAATTGATTTAGGAGAAAATATAATATTATATAAGATAGAGAAGAAATGCGAACGAACCGAACGTAAGCAACTCTTGAATGCTTATGAGAATACAACTGAACGAAACGTCGCTTATAAGGGTGGCCGAACGAAATGGAAAGGAAGAGCGACCCGACGAAACGAAACGGCAGCGAAACGAAACAATGGAACAGCATGGAACACAAAACACAGCCCCTAAACAACCCTCAAAAAATAACAACGTAGCTGTTGCGTGTCTTCAGGGCAGCTGCATACGTCATAAAGGGGAAATGTTAATAAGTTCAAAAAAATTTAATTTATTTTTTCCATACATTAATACTAATTACTGCTAATTGTACTATATATTCTATTTGTATTAATTAAATATATAGAATTTATTCGAGACGTAGCCGTGATATTGCAATGTCTGATGGTGTAGAGCGGCCCCAAGGAGCTAGCAATCAGGAAGTGTTTCATTGCCAGTCGTTCCACATTCGCAATGCCTTTTTTCCTCCAATTGTTGCGTCCCTCTCTCCTCCTGACTCTCGTACCTGAATTGGCTCATGGCTCCTTTTTGTTATTGAACAATTTTGGGGTGGATTTTGCAACAGCGTCGCCTTCGCCGACTCCGTCGAATGTGGCAGTTGTGCCGAGTTAATTGCTCTTGCTGTTGCATTGCATTTGTTGCTGAACTTTGATTTTGAACAAATTGCCAAAAATGACGGGCCAAAAAGGGGAGAAAGGGTAGCGGGTGGGGGAGGCAAACAGAGAGCAACAGTCGTTGGATTGTGGCATTGTTGATTGCTACTAGCTGGTCATGCTGGGTATGAACGGACGGGCGAATTGATGGGGGAGAAGATGTTGAGCAAGGGAAGCCAACTGGCAATAGATTAAAGCCTTTTGCTGGGGCGTAGGTTTTCATATATCAAAGGTCAGGACATGTGGCAATTTACGATTACAGCATATATATCTCTGCTAGGAAATTCAATTAAGAAGTGAAACTGAACTGTATCAGGCATAAGTCTCAGAAATTATATAATAGGCTGTGTTTGAAGTAACTCTGGAATTCTGATATTGATTATCAAATATTATATTCTGTTTGTTGGGATAGGTGCATACTTTAACGCTCTGGTCAAAACCCGGAGAGAATATAATAGAATATATATGAAATTATACTTAATTCCACTCAATGGTTTGTGAATTGCTAAAAATATAATGTATATCTAAGATTTTTATTAGAAATTTTATTAATACAAATTGCACAAGAACCATGACGTTATACAGGAAATATTAAATTCTTATTGCTTAGGGGGTTGAGTAAGAAATATTATATTTTCGTACATATTCTAAGTTGCTTTACTATTATTACACAAATTCGCCATCTCATCCTCTCAAAGTCTTAGCTAATTATGTTCGACATAAATTGCCAGGAAAATTACGAAAAAAAAACTTTATTATTTGCTTAGCCCAACTGTCAAGTTGTATTACGCGTAATCCAAACTTTGTGGAAGCCAAAATATGATTTGTTTGATTGTGGCTTATACATATTTAGATATATATAGTTCTCTCCCACAGTATGATATCAATTTCGGGGTACGTTTGACTGAGGAATGAAACATCACATCGATGTTTGTTTGACAGTTGAAAACCCCTTTATATGGCCTCTTGAGTTTGGGTACTTAACGATTGTTTGCTTGTTGTTAAAAAGTGCAGAAGAAGAATGCTAAGAAATGCATTCAATTCATCTACTAACTGACAGGCCTTAAGGACCTCTTAGCATACTATATTTCATTGAAAATGTAACGTACCGACCATCTGTGGAATTCAACTGCACTAATTACAATTGGGCTTCGGGCTGCAGCACCTATGGAAATGGAAGTGGAAGCCCTAAATATGCGCCTGGCCCGGCTCAGCGAGGACTTGTGACTGGGCCAAGTTGTTTTGGTGAAACCACACATGGTCCGAGTACTGTACTCTGTTTGGTAAATGGTAATCTGCTTTTCCAGCTAAAGGCAAGCTTGTCGCGACCCTTTGGACGCCCCAAGTTGCGAGGAAATTGTTGCGCTTCGTTAGCCTCCTTTAGGGGCGGGTGGTGCCAGGAGAGAGAAATTATGATCGCGATCGTTCTTAGGCACGCGCACGCGCAGGCGCAGATGCATTGAGGCGAACATTGCCAAGGACCATATGGTACTGCTCGGAGTACTATATAGGTAGGGGTAGGAGCCACGCGTCACGACAGGAAACCAAATTATGCAGCCGCGGCAAATGCGAGATTCGCTCACCTGGAACAAGGACAGGACAATATGGTTAAAGCAGCGACAGCTTTTCCTGTACTGAGCGTTATTAGCGTTAGTTTAAGGGTAAAAAAACACACAGAAGGAGCAAAGAAAACAAAGGTGCACCACAGCGCACAGCACCAAAGCACCACAGCACCGCAGTAGCGCAGTAACGCAGTACCGTTGTACCGCAGCACCGCAGCACCCATTTGCCAGGGATCCAGTTGAGCGCGTTTGCGAGCGTGCAAAAAACAGGAAACGCTCTACAAGTGCAGCTGCCTTGGCCAAGGGAGTCAGTCCCAGACCCAACAATGTCCAGCTGGTTGCGGGTGGGGTACGAGTTGGGTGGTTGCCAAAACGCTTTTGGCGTTGCCTAGCGAAAAATAACCCGCCTCGGAGTGGCGCCCCCATAGCAATTGCCACACACCAGGTTGCCGCATATATTTCTCGTTCTATATTGTACATACGACTGAGTATCGAGCGAAGTGTGACGCTCGCGTGGCACGGGCCAGGAAGTGGCAGCTGTAACAGAAACAGCAGCAGCAGCAGCAGCAGCAACGGCAACGGCAACAGAAACAGAGAATACTAAAAGCAACCCAAAAACTGTTGATCCTGCCCCGTGCAGCACCCAATCAGCCAGCCAGGCTGCCTTTCAGGCAACCAGACGCGAGCCCGAAAAACGAACCAGGTGTCTGGCATGCTCTTTCTGTTTTTCCTTTTCAAATGATGTATTAAAGTGGAAACAAGCACGAGTTGTTCTTCTCGTTGTTGTTGCTGCTGCTGGTATTGTTGTTGTTGTTGTTGTTGTGGCACCATTGTCTGTCTGTGCTCTGACTCTCTGGACGCTCGCTGTCGAGTTTTTCCCAAATGCTATTTGTTCCTGTGTTCAGCTATAATTTCATTGTTACTCCTTTTGAAACGGCTTTGCAACCACCCCATCGCCATCACCATCATCATCATCAACAAGCAACAGAAACAGAAACAGCAACAGCAAAGGCAATAGCAGCACCAACAACATCATCATCAACGCCATCAGCAACACCACCACCACCACCAAGAGCACCACCCAGCGAACAACCCCCTCGCGCCGCTTGCCATTTGCCGTCTACATAGAAACAGCAAACAGGTAAAACAACAACAACAACTACAACAACAACAATAACTACAATAACAACAATAGAAACAGCAACAGCATTTCGTGCGCCTGTTTCATTAGCAATAAAAGCAACAACTTCTTACAAAAAAAGCAAAAAGAAGTCAGTTTACGTCATCGCCAAATTGCGCTTTACTCTTGCTTAATTCCTTACGGGGGGAGCTGTGGGGTAGGGTCATTCGAAAACTGACTTATTAGCATGTCCTGCAACAGGATACAAAAGTTTTGCACACTTGTGTGGATTCTTTGCTGCCAACTGGACACACGTTCAGTTTTCATTCCGGTAATTCGAAACTTTTTCCCAACTGCATTTTTAATTACATTTGTTCAGCATACTCGCAAAAGAATCTCGCTCTCTTTCTCTCTCTCTCGCTCTTTCCCTATCTCCCTCTCTCTCTTTGCATTTCTCTATCTCTCTCTTGCTTGCAATTTGAATCCGCCGCAGGAGGCAGCTGTTGCCGCAGGAAAAATCATCATAGATGAGCCAGCGTCGAGTTCAAAGACCTTATCGATGTGTGTGGAGGGGGGGCAGGACGGTTTGGGACGGGTCTAAAAATCCAGGTAGGAAAATTCGTACAAAAGAGAGCTGTGTGGCTCGCCCTACGATCCTGTCGACGGGACATCATTTGACGATCTACATACAAACATCAACAGCAACAGCAACAACAACAACTGGATTTTGGTGGTGCTGTTGCCATTGATGATTGTTGATTGTGGATGCTTCGACTGTGGTAAAAAAACGCCAGGGAAAAGGGCGCTGAGACGACGCATCGTTCGTTTCGTATGCGCGCGCGGCTTTTCATTCGCTTTTCAGCAATTTTCCGACAGCTGTCCACGTTTGCATTATGATTATGTATGGCATCAGCAACAGCAGAGGCAGCAGCTGATTCCCTGACCCTGGTTACTGGTTCTAAATTTCGGGTTCGGCTTCGGGTTCAGCCTGGAGTCCTGCGACGGCTGCACCCAGAGTTCTTGTATTTCATTTCAAACCAGGTCTTAGGTTAGTGCCCTCTGGCATTTGTTGTGCTAGAGTGACTGTATAAGAGTGTGTGTTTTGTATTTTGAATTCATCAACTAATGGCTGTTATGTGAAGAGTCAGGCATAAATTTAAATATGGCTCCTGGGATGCATTCAAATTTCATTGATCACTCAAGCAGTTGATTCCATTAAACTTATAGAACCTTTTTCTTGCGGTAGCTCTTAAGGCAAATGACTTGGGTTTCTCGGCTACAAAGGATATTCTTATGGCTTCCACAAGTACTAAATTGAATTATTTTGTTATTTGGAATATTGGGATTTGTAATGCTAATAAAGAAGTTAAGGGAAATTACGGAAATAGAGCGTAGAAAAATAAAGGTAAAGAGTTATAAAGGAACAACGTAAGTTGGTATTATAAATCAAAGTTAATAATATCAGCGTATAGTTTTAAAAGTGGTAACGCCTTCGGTTTGATTTTTAATTGAAAGTCTATCATTTTTGGTCTTTATCTCATAATAAGAAGCCATAAAAGGAGTCAGCAGATAGATTACTAAAAACAATTAAGAAATGCTCTGCTTAACTCTCTCGCTCCTTCTCCAGAGGCTCCAAATAGAAGACTTCACAAGAGAGTTGAATACATATATGAAGATAATTGATTATACCTAAGAAGTAGAATGAACTAATAGTCTATGACTACTCTCTCACACACTCTCTCTCTCTCGCTCTCTCACTCGCTTTCGCTCTCGCTCTCTGTTCAGTTGAGTATTTACTGAACTCTTTATGATACACATAAAGCATATTAAATGATGATATGTGAGTGCTTATATACGAGTATTTTCTATATATGTATATACGTCTGAATATTGAAGCACTAATACTAATTACTTGTTACATTTTCGAGACTACACACACACACACACACAGAGAGAGACACACACACAGAGACACATACCCATTCACAGTCACACACAGAGGATGCCTCTCGATGGAAACATGCAACAAGAGCACTTAGTAATATCCTGACAGCCTGCTGCACACACTCACACAGAGAGACACATAAACACACGCATACATACATACATACATACATATGAGGACTTACATATGCATAGTGTAGTTTCCGATGTCCTTTAGTGCTTGGCTACCTCCTTTTTTCGGTTATTGTTGTTGCTGTCGGGAAGCCGCAGCGCAGTCTCTCATCTGCCACAACTGCCTCTCATCTGCCTCATCTGCCTCATCTGACACAACGGTCTCATCTGTTGGCTGCATTGAAGGGATACTATAGAGAGTCTGAGTATGAGTCTCTTTATTCTTTGGGTCTCTTATTGAAATAAATTCTCAATGAACGCGCCCATTCGATGGGCCTTTCATTTTCATGCGTGCCATTTGCAGCAGCTGGCGGGGTTCCCCCTCCTGGCACAGCCTCTGGACCGTTCCATCTATACAATTTTGCCATGTTGCAGCTTGTTGCTGCCGCAGTGTTGTGCTGTAAATATGAAACGTTTGCAAATCTCTGTTGTATACATAAAATACACATTCTCGTCTATCATATTTGGGCCGCGCATTAGACAAGGCAAGGCTAAGCACATGCTGCACACCAATACAAATCGCACACATACATACACACACACACACACACACGCATACACAGAAGCACTCAGAGACACATACATGATAGATAAGTACAAAGATATGCGAATACATACGAGTACTCGTAAACTGGCATGTTTGAATATACATACTCATGCATGCCGCTGCGGCATCTGAATGTGACTGACTGGCAAGCCCATTCGAAGACGGCAACATCAAGTGGGAGGCAGAGAAAGCGGCAGGGGCAGGGCTGATGGGGCAAGAGTGGTGAATGGGGGGAGGGCGGGAGGGGGAAGACGTCGACAACGTCGTCCTTGTGCTTCACTCGACAAATATTCAACACGTATTCATTTCCTGCGGACGCACAGTTGCCAACTGGCAACATTCTGCAACGAGATGCTGCACAAGTGCACTCTGCTCGCGACAACGTCTGACGTTGACTGCGACGTTAACTGCGCCGTCGACTGCAGCGACGACAGCGTCGACAGCGACGACAGCGACATGATACTTGCACTTGATGCCGCTCGCTGATGAAGTAGCGACAATGCGGCAATGCGTCGCAAAACTCACTTGAAGTGCTACTTGGCAGCAGCGTGACGACGACAGCATCCCAAAATGTTGATCCTTTGACGATTGTCCTTCCACTTCCTACTCCGTTCCCTCTTGCCATGTTTTATCCCACCATAGGGGAGCTCCAAGGTAGCACACTCGGCGCGTCAAGAGAAGCTCTCGATGGCGCTGGGCCAGAAGGAAGCTGTGAACGCTTTAACGCCATTCCCATACACCCCCCCAGATGCCATCCTGCTGCTTCTTCTGATACTCAGTCCCATTGCCAGTCTTCGTTCCCGGTTTGCATTCAGTTCGCATTCCCCACTGAGAGCTACACGTTTTCATGAAATCATTTTTCACCACTTAGTCACGTCGCTTTGACAGGTCGATGGGTAGCCTGTGGAGGCGATGGAGGTAACAGGGACAACGGAGAGTGAGAGGTATGAGAGAGGTGGGAGGGGGGAAGCTATAGCTGGGAATTGTGGCAATGTGGGAATGTGGGAAATAGAAACGACAGCATCCTCTGTAGCGTTATCTGCGGTTAGTTGCTTATAATTGGCAGACATGTGAGTTGCGAGCCATGAGCTTTCCCTTAACCGGATGCCAGCCTGCCAGACAGCCAGACGGACAGACAGCCATACAGTGAGACAGCCAGACACTCAGACGGACCAGGACGAAGGTTCGGTACTAAGTATTTAGTAATTATAGCTGCGACCAAGTGGCAGTACCTCGACTCTCCCACTTTCCCACTTTTCCCACTTTCCCATAGAGCACAAACGTTCCCACACAGGACACACAGCACACACAGGACACGTTGCGTGCCCTGTTTATTAGTTCTCGTTGTGTACTCTGCAATTACAAAATACTCAATTGTTTTTATGTCGATCGTAGAACTTTGTTTTTAGGAGGGCTGGCAGAGCGGGTGGGGAAGGGACATATGGCATCAATCATGTGGAAACCACGAAGTACACATACAATTTCTGTACTAACTGTGTAATGTACTATACGTGGCTTCAAAATACGTTACCAACAGTTACCAGTTAGTTAGTCAGCAACTGTGAACTGCAGCTGCAAATCTCTAGACACACACCCCATAAACCCCCTTTGTTCCCCCTTGACATATCCCCCCGTCTTTAGGAACAGCAAGTGCTCTCCTTTTGGTACGTGTTATCCTGCTATTTGGTTACCTTGTATGGTTGCACTTCCTATCCTTTTGTTGCCGCTGCTGTTGCTGTTGCTGTTGCCACTGTGGCACGAATCAAAGTATTGAATTTCTATATCCGTTTTTTGTATTGTGTGTTCTGTTGGTTTTGCGCCTTGCTCTGTTGCAAGGTGCAAGCGAGTGCGCGAAAGGAAAGCAAAAGAGAGCGGCAGATATTTATATAAGAAGCATAACACAGCACTTGCATCGACTGCACTGAGAGAAATGCTAAGAATTGAATTGAAAGTACCATAAATGCATATAATAAACCTTCTTGAAATATTACTTAATATTGATTTTTAATTATAGTTATTGCAATTAAATTTAATTTAATATCTATATATTTATATTAATTGTTTTGTTAAATATAATGGTTTTTTTTATATTGATTTTTAAAATATAGTTATTGCAATTTAATTTAATTTAATATCTATATATTTATATTAATTGTGTTGTTAAATAGAATGATTTTTTATAAAAGAATGTAGATATATAAAAGCAAATTCTCTATGCTAATTTAATAAATGTTTAATACATTTTAATCAATAAGTGACCTTCATATATTATATTTAAAATTGGCTAACAGACATGAAAGAAACTGTAAAGTATATAAATTCTTAATCAGTATCAACAGCCAAGTCAATTGGGCCCTGTCCGTCTCTCTGTCTGTTTGTTCGTCTATATGAACGCGGCGTTCTTTGTAACTAGCTACAAACACCAAATTTGGCATATAGATTGCTGCACATCAAGTTTACTTAAAGTTTTCTATAATATAATGTATAATATAATATAATAATAAATATACTTTATTGAAAAAGCTGATCCGACTGACTGATAGTAGACTGATCAGCTTGTTTGCAAAAATAAAAGAGATTTATATATTTAATATTAATAATTTAATTTAATTTAATATTAATATATAAATCTCTTTCGCAGCAACTATATAATATGCAGAAAGTTATTAATAATTAATAATTTATATAACTTTGCTTAATATAAATTATATAACATATCTTTCTATTCTATTTAAAGCTAGCCATCTATTAATTTTGTTTAAAGTTTATTTCTCATTATTTGTATTATAAATTGATTGGTTTTCGTCCTTGCTCATAGCATGATCCCTTCAATTTGGTTCAGTGCATTAGCAATAGGAGCAGCAGGAACAAAAGTACATGCCAAATGAGTACACAGGAAGTTTTGTATTTGCTGCTGTTGTTGTTACATTGCTCACCTTGAATGGAACTGAGTTTTGGCTACATGAGAACGAATTTACCGAGTGCGGGGCAATTAGGCGGCTGTGCTCCGAAACGGAAACTGTCGCAAGTGATCGGCGTGTTGATAAGTTCAACAACGAGAACAACTACAGCAGCAACAACAGGAAGAACAACAAGGATAACAACAACAGGAACTACTACAAGCTACTATCAAAAATTGTAGAACGCATTTGGAAATGCGACAGCCAAAAGTTTTCCAATGCCGCGTGGAGGAGGCTGACAAAAAAAAACCATTTGTTTTTATTTTTTTCTTTCTTAAATGTGGGAGGGTGTAGGCGGGGTTGGGGGGTATCAGCCCCCGAAACAAAGTGCTATAAAAGTCACGCCCGAGGGCCTGAAATGAGTTTCCAGTTTTGGTTTCATTCCCTCTCCACTATTTGTCGTTGTTGTTTTTCTTTTTAGCCAGCATCAGGTAACCTTTTGTGCCGCCCATTAGAAACATGCACGCAGTCGGCTTACTTAAGCATACAAATTGTGTTTGTGTATGTGGGAGGAAGTTTATGGGGAGGTGTGTGTGTATGTGTGTGTGTAACATGTACATGCAAATGTGAATGTGAATTCAGAAATGTTGAAATGTAGAAACGTGCGGGGATTTGCCACGGCTTCTGTGGCAGCATGGAAAACTTCGCCATGCGTGCCGCCATTTGACTTGCAAGATTGACACGCTGCTAAAACGCTTCCAGCCACAAGAGGACGAGGAGAGGGAGCTGTAGCCAGCGCTGTAGAGAACGTGCATGAGCACACGGCGAGGAAGTGTCGAGGAAAACAAAAGCCGCTTGGCCAGGGGTAGACATAGGAAAAAAAACAGTGCAGATGTGTCCAATTTAGTGGAACTGCAGACGCAGGAGCGTAGCCCAATCCCAATCCCAATTCTAGCCCAAGCTGAGCTGAGCTGAGCTGAGTTATGGCTTCCAGGTACTTATGTCCTGCAATTGTTAAGATTAGAGCAGACTTTTCTCATTTCTCTTAGCTATATTTGTCTTTTGTGGGGAGGTTAAGAAATTAATATAATAATTGCTTAAAGTGATTGTTATTCTTCCCCATTTTCAAGGATTTTCCAGCTTATTAAAGCCGATGTGCGAATGAAATGGATTCGCAACCCCTGTTGCGGTCAATTGTAGGTCAGCTAGCGGGCCATAAATATTGGTGTATTGATTCTACCTGAAACCAATCTACAGATTCCAGCGAAAACTATCTATCTTGTGCCTCAACTCTGCATCTGTATCCGTATCCGTATCCGTATCTGTATCTGTATCAGTATCTGTTTCTGTGTCAACAGCTATCGCCTATGCAAAATGCCAAGTGGCCAAGTTAACGGCTACCCCTGCTCCCTCCATCCTCGCCGACGATGGCTATGCCTCGCCCTTTTGAGAATCTCAGGGGCACAAATATGCGGTTCCCTTCTCCTTATCCTCCCTTGCTTGCTGGAATTTGTCGTGACAATAATCAGCAGCGTCTCTGCGTGGTGTCAAAACTGTGCTCCCTGCCACACCCCGCGCCCGCTGGGCATGCCTCCTTCGCCGTTGCTTGGGGGTGGTAGTTTCTGGGTTTCTCTGCTGTGTTTCTAGTCAAGCCACAAATATGAGCATTGCGACTGGCGACTTACCAGCGAAATAAATTAGGCAACAAAAAATTGACATTCTTGAGCGAGGAGCATGCACAGAGGGTGGCGTGGGGGGGTAGTCTGTGCTCTGTTGGCCTGGTGTCATTAAAGCCAAGCCAATGGTGGCGAGGGCAGTGCCACTGATTAGAACAATATGCGTAAATATGTCCTTACATTCTATATTGTATTTATATATCGCATTTGTACCATGAATGTGCTCGTGTCCTGGCCAAAAAGGATGTTCTCAAAATAAATATGCGTGCGTGTTGCTTCCCCACACTTACACATCGACTGATTCTCTTTCTCTCTATGTTGTGTGTGTGTGTGTGTGCGCGTGTGTGTGCGTGTGTGTGTGTCTTTGCCTTTCGTTGACACTTTCACAATTTATGGCAAATGCTGTCTTTCACCCTGGCACAGGAAAGGCGCCAACGTCGCACCCCAAAAACTGACTTTGACTGTAATTTTTTCCCACCCACCGAAAAAACAGAAACAGAAACGAAGAAGAAGACAAAAAAAAAAAAGAAAAATATATAATACAAACAACAACATACTGTTTACCAGTTCCGCAGTTCCGCAATTCCGTAGTCACAGTCGCAGTCGCAGTCGCAGCCGCTGCAAGGGGAGTGCGGAGAGGGAAGTGACTGTAGTCCCAGTTGTACACAGACTCATTTGAAATAAATATTTTTGTGTTTTTACTTCGCAGCGACAATAACGCAAAACATGAACAGCAGCAGTACAACAAGACAAATGTCTGTATGTGTCACTGTATGTGTGTGACAATGTGTGTGTGCGCGTGTGTGTGTGTGAGTGTGTGTGCTGTAGGCAAACCACGCGCGGCGGCGCTGCGGCGTCAAAGTCGAATTACTCATACGCCACGTTCGCCAAACGCCATCGCCGTCGTCGTCGTCGTCGGCGTCGTCGTCGTCCTCGTGGCTGACACAATCCGTGCCTACTATGTGGCGTTGACGTTAAAAGCTACAGAGCAATTAATCATTAGCTTTTACAGGATTTATTGCAAATACTTTTATCGGATATATTAAATGAACTCCACTCCACATGCGACAGGCAACGCGGCAGCGAGGCAGCGAGGCAACGAGGCAAGTTGGGCTGGCAGTGGCAACAGTGGAATTATGGCAGCATTAATCCACTGTAGACTATCTGCTGGCAAACATCTACCACTAGGCATTGCCAATGCCAATGCCAATGCTTTAAGATTTGCGTCATCATCTGCACCACTCGAGCACCCACAAGTGGGTCAAAATTTAACTGTAGCTGAAACTGTTCGTGTCATTTCACATATGCACACGCAATGTAAATGCCGATGACGATGATGATGCCACGTTGCCAATGGAAGAGGCAATGGAGAGGAGCTGGAGCAGTTCGAGCAGTTGGAGTGGAAGTTTCAGATGATTGTCAATGTTTGGGGCTTAGCAACAGTTTACCTCATGCTTGTTGTTGTTGTTGTTGTTTTTGAGTTGGCTGTGACAAAATGAGTTACAGGTTTCATTCATTGGCTCAAATCTCCCCCCAAAGTGCAGCTTGATAAATTGTACCGCATTAATTACGCAACGTTTCAAAAGGCAAGCAGAGTATAGAAAAAATTGCGTACTAAGAACTTGAATGCCTTTTTTCTTCTCTACTCTCTTTATTCTCCTCTTTACGCTTCTCTCTCTCTCTCTCTCACTCTCTCTCCCTCTTTCACTTGCTGTTGAAGTGCTTGCTGTGTTTCATGTGCCATTAACTAGCAAGCAGTGGCGATTGATCTTGCTTGGGCATGGCTCTGGTTTTATTTAATGGTCCATATAGAAATACCCTTGCCACATCCAGTTCCAGTTCCGACATCCGGCCATCCGGCCATCCGGTTATAGCCAATGGAATGGGGAGGCATTGCAAATGCACATGCAAATTTATAACAATTTTACGTTCTCACATGCGTTGGCTCGTAAATCGTCTGCTGAGGTGAAAGGTGCGAACTGGCGGATCGAACTCTCGACTTGCCACACGACTTTGCCGCAGCCAACAGCGAACAGCCAACAGCTAACAGCCAAGAGCCAAGTGCCAGCGTCTTCGACTTGCCACTTGCCACCTTGCCACCTTGCCACCTTGTGCGGCAAGTGCCTGTGCATAAAAAATCGTTTATGGCTTTGCAGCGCTCAAATAGAACAAAGCATAAATCCTAATTTACTTACCGTATAACCCGGTGTGTTGCCACTGGAGGCATGTCTACTTACCACCTCGTGTGGCACTCTCTATCCCACTGCGTATGTGTGCATGTGGGTGTGCTGCACAACATATATCAACAACATCTTAAACACATGACGGCAAATAAATACAAATGTTGAAAATTGTGAAAATGTTGCTCTAAATTGCTGGGGGATGATATAAAAATGGAAGCAAAGGCAGAAGGAAAGAGAAAAAAACGAGAGGAATATAATAAAAAGGATAAACCGTTTCTGATACCAAAGGCAAACGATAAAAACCTTCACCACCACCGGCACCACCAGGACAACATGGTGGCGACACTAAGAAAATTGTGTGGCACAACAAGTTGCAAACTGAATTGTGCATTGTGGCACAGGAGATACTTGTACCGGAAACTAGCAAGTAAAACGATTTACGATTCGTTTAAAAAGTTCTGATTAGATAACTTGGCTCAAACAGCGAGAGTTATACACTGGATTCTAAAGTTGATCAACTTAAAAACATCTTGTTCCAGTTATAGGTAGAACAATAGAAACTACTTCTCTTTGTTAAGAGCTGAAGCACTTTAGACTATTGTAAAGATATGTGCCACTTTTTACCGGGCGAGTTTAGGTAAATTTACTTTTATATTCTTAAGATGTGGATTACTTTAAACTAAGGTTTGTAATTAACAATATTTAATTGGGCATCTGTCGATTGTTGGAGTTGGAAAATCTCAAAATAAATGTAGTTATTATTAGGAATTTTAATCTATTACTTCAATTCTGATTACTATCATTGTAACTCTCCCTCTAAGCTTAATCAAGGTAATCAAGTTGATTGTTTGATTTATATTATATTTATTAGAATGAATTAAGCACAGTTTCTTAAACAGTTTATACATAATTCAGTCTAAAATATTTCTTTGATTCAGTATTAAAATTTGTTAGTGAATATTAACAATTTACTTTGTTCAGTTTTACTTTGTTCATAATTCTAATATCAAATTTCGAAAACCATTTCATTAACTATAAAGTTTATGCAAGTTTCTTTAATATATATATGTTATAACATATGAACATGCTTAGAGAAAAGTTAACATAGTAATATTTCAGAATTCGTTTGCTGCATTTTAATAATAATATATTCTTTTTGTTATGTTTACCAGGGAAATCTACATTGTGTCCACAAGTATGTGACTACAGTTCACGCCAAGTGGTTGTCAACTCTTTAACATAATCACAACTTTAATTTATTAAAATGTTTATATAGTTAAGTAGATTTAGGAGCAGCTGTTGTTAAAAGGTCTCTTAATGAGTTGGAATTAGTTTTGGTGGAGCAAAACGGCAGAACCAGCAGAACCGCAAAAACCAGAACCCAAACCACATCAAGTGGTTCGCCTACAGACTGCTTAATGTTTATCAAAAGGAGGAAAAAAGCGCTGAGAGTGAAAAATGAAGAAGAAAAGGAAAAAAGGTGGAAACTAGAGTTGTTACTTGTTACATTGTTATAATTTATGGAATGCAGTTACAAGTTCAAAACAAATAGAATTACAAATACAAATGCATAGGACATTAGCAATGTCGGGACTTGGAATTAACACGGTGCCACAACAACCTCCGATGAATTCTTAGCATATTGTGTGTGCTTCGCAGTGTGTTTGTCTGTGTGTGTGTGTGTTTGTGTGTGTGGTAAGCTGCTTGACTTTGCAATCCGAATGCCAACAGCTTCCACAAAAAAAGCAGCATGTTAAGTAAACTTTATGGCCAACAGTTCTTCTGGGCCAGGAAGAAGCGAAAGAAAATTGCGGCGCGCAAATAAAACCAGCGCAAAAGTGAGGCATCAAAAAGCAACAACAACAACAACAACAACATGAACAACGTGAACAACACGAGCAAGAACTATAAAAACCTGCAACGATAGTAAAATGCAAATTGGGTGGCCGCTGGGTGGCATGTTGTCGATGAAGAGGGCGGCGGGAGCAGGTGGCCTTTTGCTAGCTGACAGGCAGCAATCCCTCGGTCTGCTTTGGGTCTTCCCTGGGTCCGGCTCAGCGGCAGCAACAGCAGCAGCAACAGCAGCAGCAACTGGAAAAAGAAGCAGAGAAACATCGCATTCGCACTCGTAAAATAAAAGTAAAGTGCAACAGCAATTTGTTTGCACAATTGCTGAATGCGGCCATTGCTGTTGTTGCTGCCGTTGTTGTAGCTGTTGCTGCTGTTTGTGTTGCTGTTGGCACTCGTCGCATTGTTTGCTTTGTAGCCAGTTGTTGTACATTTTTATGACAGCTCAAATTGGCCCCCGTCGCCGTTGTAGACGCGATTTGCCCGCCAGCAACACTGTCAGCATATGGCAATAAATGCGATGGACTCTCGCCAGGACTATGAGTACCAGTCAGGACTGTGCGGCACTGAGAGGGCGCATGAGAGAGACTGAGTGTGGGAGAGGGAGGCCAGACAGATGACTGACGGCGATTGGCGTCTGATTTGTGTTTGGCAGCGCTAAGTTCATTTGATGCGAGCGATCCCTGTTCTTTCCTCTTTCCTCATTTCTCTTTCCTCTTTGCTCTTCTCTCATCTCGCTTTTCCTCTTCTGCTCCAGGCTTGCTCCATTTAAATTTCTATTTGGCACTCTGAAATTAAAATATAAATCCTGCGCCGCTTTTTGACAACTTTTTAAGCTCCATTAGTGTTGACGAAAGAAAGCATAACAAGGCAGCCCAAAGGGAGCCTAGCTGCTGACAAAAAGGGTCAATGTAACCGCGTTTTCAAACCGCAACGCGGCAGGACATCTGGACCCCATCCCCCCACTACCCGACTCCCTTCCATTCTAAGTGCTATTGTTGCTGTTAACCTTGAGGGGTGTCTCCTCTCTGCCTTTGCTGTCCACATTGGGGTGTTGGTTGCACTTCCGCAACGCTCCAAAGACGAGAAAAAAAACATTTAACTGTTTGGCTGTTTGGCTGTTTGGCATTCATTGCGAATTTAAAGGGCGGCTTAGTGACAGGAATAATAAGGAAGCCCGCGACGGAAGCGTTGATGACAACGCCAGGCAGGGAGGATGGGAGAATGGGGGATGGGGGGACTGAGGGCAAAGCAACTGCGTCCCAAATAAACCACAAGGGACATTGGACTTGCGACTCGGCCCATAGCAATAATAGCAACAGCAACAGCAACAGCAACATCAACAATAGTAGGAAAAGCAACAGCAATGGGCCACAGGGCCACGGGCCACGGGCCACGATGTCCTTGTTGCTGTTGCTGTTGCTGTTGCCGTTCGTTCTCGTCCTGGTTATTGTCTCTCCCCTCCTTTTTGATTTGGTTTGCGCTTTGCAAACAGAACCAAAAACCAAATGAAACCAAACCAAACGAAACGAAACGTAACGTAACGAAATAAAGCCCAAAACCTCAAAATGTTAAAAAGGACAACAGGCAGGCAGTCCGTGTGTCCGATGTAGGAGAGACGGCATTTAGGGAGTGAGGGCAGCTGCTGTCCATTGTTGGTTAGTGCCGCTTTTTGGCCAACTTGTGTGTCAGCTTTTGGTCAACGCAAACTATGCGACAATTGTTCGCTTCCAAATGCAAAATAATCAAATTAAACGCTTTTCTCAACTTCACTCTGTGTGTAAGCGTGTGTGTGTGTGTGTGTGTGTGTGTGTGCGTGTGGAGTGTTTGGACTTTACTTCAAATCTGGCCATAATTCAGCTTAAGTAAGCACCAGCCCCCATCCCTTGCTGTAGACATTGTTGGGTTATTTTTAAACCTGGCAGGCAGGCAACCAACCATCTAACCATCTATCTATACATCCATCCAGCCATCCATCCATCCATCCATCCATCCAGCCAGCCAGGCAGTCAGGCAGGCAGGCAGCCAAGTGGCAGACATCAAAACACAACCCCCTCTGGCGTTGATGTTCATAGCAACCCTCGCGACGGCCCATGCCACATTGCCACCCCCTGCTGCTGTTGCTGTTGCATAATTTTCGGCAATCCACAAGTGTGTGTGCTCGCCTCCTTTGCTGGTGCGCCTGTATGCGTGTGCCTCTCGTTACATTTGTGGCAAACACATTTCTGAGGAGCAACTGCGTCGGCGCACTCGCTGTTGATTTGTTTTTTGGGGGTTGTTGCCGTTGGTTGCTGCTGCTGCTTCTGCTGCTGCTGCTGCTGGCTCTGCTGCTGTTGCTGCTTGGCTACTTGTTGTGTCTTTGTGTTGGTTGCCTAAAAATTCGACAAAAACAAAAAAAAAAAAAAGACAACCATAAAGCAGCGATATCAAAACGCGGCTTATCGATCTCAGTTGGAAAATCAAGTTAATCGCAGCGCTTAGTAAATTAATTACAGATTAGACTTAAGAGCGAGCAACCCTTCTGCTAAGACGCTCAGCCCGCTCAGCATTTGCTATGGTTTGGCATTAATCGACACCACCAACAGCAACAGCAACAGCACCACCACCACCACCAACACTACCACCAGCAAAACGTTGAGTTGCGTTGGTGTTGTTGGATTTTGCTGCTGACCCGAAATCACGCACACTCGCTGTAAATTACACACACATACTTAGATGTGTGTATATGTGTATGTGTGTGTGTGTGAGTGTGGCATGCTTGTGTGTGTATCACAGTCACGACGGCAACTGTGACGTGACGGTAACGGCAACGGCAACAGCAACGGCAACAGCAACGAAAAGCTGCGAAAACGAAGCGCAGAGTAGAAGAAGGGAGTGGTACGTCAATAACTGACGCACAGCGGCAGCAAAAGTCCATATTTTAAATAATATTATTAACATTAACAACAAAACTAATATATTTATTACAAATAAAATACAAGTGCAAAAAGCGACGCCACACAACAAAGAAAAATTAAAATTAAAACAAGAAACCAAAGTGCAACAACAAATTCGAGAGCGAAATAAGAGGAAGAAGGTGTGCAATTTTCAACAGGCTATAACACACATAAGTATATGAAATCAGAGCGAGTGAAAGCGCTGTGAAAATCTAGCGAAGGGAAATTCGTTCATATTTCGTTATTTGGCATTTTCATTTCCTGTCATAAACGTAAAAGACAAACAACAATCAAATTGTTCGTTGTGTTTAAACTAGAAGAAAACTCAATTTATGCATGGCTTGATTTTCCGCTGCTGCGGCAATGTTCGACTGTAAACTTTTGTTGCATGTGACGTATGCAACAAAGTGCCGTATCTATGTGTGTACAACATGCCAGTGTATGTGAGCGTGTGTGTGCGTGTGTGTGTGTGTGTGTGTGTGTGTGCATGTGTGTCGTATACCGCAGCAACGACAACGAAGACACTAACGACCACTCGCTGCAGAAGCGAGCGCTGCAAAGTATGCAATAAATTCTCGCATTGTTTATGTGCAAAGCGCATGGTTGAGGAGAAGGATGAGGATGATGATGAGGAGGAGCGGCTGAGGGTTGGGGGCAACAAGCGATAGTCTGTGGGCTGAGTGTGTGGCATGCCACATTGGGGGTGAGCGAGCACAGTGAGGTAGGCTAAGGCAACCAACAGTTGACTATTTGTTGCATGTATGCCGCACTCGTTACTCGCCACTCGCTTCTCCCAAAACTTTGCTCTCTCGTCGTGCGCTCTCTCTCTCGTGCTTTCCCTTTCTCGCTCTCACTCGGCCGCCGTCTCTTTCTGCGTGTGTGTTCGCGTTTCAATTCACAAAACATTCGACAAGTGCAGAGTGAAACAAGTTGTTGTTGCTGAAACACAGCGAACAACGAAGAAAATTTTCCACACAATTTTTCGCCTTGAATTTAAATGAATTTCTGCGATGAAAATATTGATAAAAGTGCGTGCTAAATATAAAATTATAATAAATATATATGCAAATATATGCGCTGTGAATGTGTTTTTCAAATGCCACCAACAACGCAAACAACAACAAATTTCAATTGCAATCGAAAGTCTGCATTTCCTAAACAAAGCCAACGAGTCCACGAGCCATGCGCCATTTTAAAAGTGGGATAGGGATAGATAGTTTCGTGTGCGTGCGTGCGCGCCTTCCATTGGAAGAGTACCGTTACCTCTACGCCCACCGCCCAGTGCTCCCCTCACTTAATCTTCCACTTTTAGTATAATAAATAAACTGATTCGCAATGTTGCAAAAAATGCGAGGAAAAAGCAATAGAAATCTGTTTTGTAATTAAACAATCTCTATTAAGGGCTGCGACTTGTGATTTCGTTGGGTATTTTCATTGGAAAAGCTCTCTACGCTCTATTTATTATGTGAACAGCTTCTGCCAACCGAAAAGTGGGCGAGAGTGCGAGCGAGAGGGAGACGGAGAGTGAGTGGGAGAGGGAGAGGGAGAACCCAGTGCGTGCACGAACTTGTTTACAGTTCTAAACCAAAGGCAGCGTCTAAATTATGCAATTTGAGAGACAACCATCAAATTGTTTCAGTTAATGGAAATTGTAGACTCTATAAACGGCATACAAGAAGAACTATTTGTAAACTGTTGATTAAATAGCATTTAATTGGTATTTAATAGGATTCTATTGACATTACCAACAAAAGCGCTTAAAATGAGGCTGTGAAAATATTAATACAGACAATAGAAAAACTGAAATCTAACTCTGTAGTTTTATACATAAGCTACCCAAACGAACCAATAAAATGATTGTGAACTTAAATAAAGGACCTTAATCGCAGTTCTGTCTTTTATATATTATAATAATAATAGATAGAATCATATATCCTATGAAATGCTGAACCCAAACACGGCTTAAATTGATTAGGAAAACATTGAATAATAAGTACTCAACCTAATCTAGATAGAGATAAAATAAAGTTAGATCTAAATCTTAACTCCATCATCTATCATGGGAAATGTTTGTTTAACTTAACATTGATTTAACATTTACATTTGATTTATTAACAATCATCTGTTTATACATTCTTTTAACAAGTTTTCCATTTACAACTGTTGCTAATCTATCCATATATCTCTTTTCTTATATCTATAAAGAACTTTGATTAATGCACGGGAACGGCAAACGCAACAACGAAAGCAATACCTTAAACAGTTTCAAACAGTTTCAAAATTTGGCAAACGTCGTAAGAAAAGTGATATAAATCAAAACGGGAAACTGAGAAGCTGCAGATGTTATAGAAAGAAGAAAAGCGAGGCTGCGTTAAGCTTGAGGTGCCAGTTGGCAGAGCTAGGGCCAGTGCGAGAGCCTGAGCCTCAGCCAGTGCCAGAGGCAGAGCCAGAGCCACCGGCAGAGTCAGAGACAGAGCCAGAGGCAGAGTTCATAGTGCAAGAATCGAATCAAGATCAAGGATGCCCGCTAGCCGGAGTCGGCACAGGAACGGGCACAATACAGCAGTAGTTGAAATAGAGATAGAGATAGAGATAGTGTTAGAGAAAGAGATAGAAGAAGGATCTGCGGAAGTAGCGCTACTCACAAGGCAGCTCATGTCAATGTCGAAGTCAAAGTCGGAGTCAAAGTGAAAGCATTTTACTGCAGACGACACTGGAGTCGATGTGAAAGAAGGTTGTGCTATATCTAAATAGTAAATAAAGTAAATAAATAATAAATAACAAATAACAAACATAAACATAAATATAAGCAACAAAAGCATAAATACAAATACAAACAAAACAAACAAACAAAGAGCAACAAAAGCCCAAAGGGTATGAAATAATATATAAATAATATATATAAATATATATAAATATATATATATATGTATATCTATGTATATGTATGATATAAGGTCTGTCATACACTCATAAGTAGTTTATAACAATTTTATCGAACGGTCCAAAACTGGCAAGTGGCAGGAGACACAATGTCTGTGGACTTTATACTGCCCAATCGCAACAAGATACAAACGATTGCCTATGCGAGCAAGAAGTATGCGACGTCTGCCACAGAGCTCCAAAGCTGGCGGCGTCCCAAGCCAAAGCCAAAGCCAAAGGCGAAGCCCAGAGGCGGACAGACTCCTCACCAGCAGCAACAGCAGCAGCAACAGCAGCAGCAGCAGTATCCTCAGCATCAGCAGACGACGACACTGCGTAAACTGAGGCCAGCGCAGAATTGCAATCCCAATCCCAATTCGACTGCGAGTCCCATTGAGGACAAGTCCTCGGTGCTGCGGAATGCCAATAACAATAACAGTAATAGTAACAATGGCCATGGCAAGATGACGCTCAAGTCTAGCCTCAAGCAAAAGGAGACCAAGCGAAACGGAAGAGCTGCTGCGCTCAAGCGTGAGATAATCGAGCTGGACGACGACGACAACAATGATGATGATGATGTCGATGATGATGTTGCTGATGTTGATAATGTCGATGGTGATGAGGATGATGTGGAAACGCCACCTGATGAGCAGTTGGAATGGTCTGCCGCACAGTCACTGGTGCAAATGAACTCCAAACAGGAGAAGCAGCGACGTCTGGGAGCAGTAATAACAGCAACAGGGACAGGAGGAGGAGCAGCAGCAGCAGCAGCAGCAGGAGCAGGCACAGGAGCAACAATAGGAGGGGGACAAGCAGCAACAGGAGAAGGAACAGGAGCAACAGGAGTAGCAGGAGCTGGAGGAACAACCACAACAGTATCAGCAGCCGCAGGTAGGTGCAACAGTTAACCACATTTCCGCTTTCCGTTTTGGGTTTCCCATTGGCTTGTCCCTCCCCTTCCCCATTCACTCTCAATCATTCCTCCCCTCCGCTCAGCCACTCCCTGGGTGCCTGTAGAAGTTGCGTCACAACAATGTGAACAGGTGGCTGCGACAATTTGTGTACTCGTGTACTCGTATTTATTTTTAGTAGCCATTGCCCCAATGTTACGCCCACCTTTTATGACCCGCCCACTGCGGCTCCACTAGGGCTATGGCAACGGCAACGGCAACGGCAACAACAACATTAACAGCAGCAGCAACAACAACAACAACAACAACAACATCAACAACGGCAACGGCCATTGGACGCCATTGCTCGTCCTTCGCTTTTCCAGCTCCGTGCGCGTGTTTGACATTGTCGCCGTTAGCTAATCTTTTTAGCGTATGTTGGCATTTTTCATGTTTGCCTTCTTGTCGATGTCGATGTCGATGTCGTTGTTGCTGTTGCTGTCGCAGTTCTTGTTCTTGTTCTTATTCTTGTTGTCGTTGTTGTCGTTGTTGTTGTTGTCGCCGTCGCTGCTTGTTGCTCTTGACAAAAGGCAGAGAAGCAAATGCAAACACGAAAACCAACACGCGTCATTGTCATGGGGTCGTTGTTTGGGGGCTCTGAAGGGGCTTGGACTGAGTTAGGGCTTAAGCGCGATGGGGCGGGGAGCGGTGAGGCTTGCGCTCTTTACTTGTAGTCGCAAGTCTTATCGATTGAGAATGCGAAATGTAACAGGTCAGCTCTGTGGCAGAAATAATGGCGTCAGTGAACAATACAAAAACAGAAACTACAATGAAAATTACCAAAATGGATAAAAAAAAAGAAACGAGCTGATTTATGTAATCGGTAGGGTGACCCTGGTTATGTGCACACATTGTATCGTATTGGCAATTGCTGATTAAATATTTATTCCGCATGAAAATCGGTTCAAGTTTTTACAAAGCTGTAACAACTTGAAGTCTTCGAAAACCTCTTTATAGGGTCTGACAAGTCATTTGGCATTTTTTAATTGAACTTCTCAGAATCAGGTTTACAGGGTAATTTTTCCTGACGATAATGCCTATTTAATTAATTTTTCCTCAAAATGTTGCATATATCATTAATTTTTCCTCAAAATATTGTTTTAACCATTATAATTGCAGTGTTTTCTTTAATATTCTCATTAAAGAGAGAGAAACAGGTTTAAACATAGTTCATGATTTATAATTTCTGTTTACTTTCGAAATCATTAACAATCAAGTAATCCCACAGGTAGTTGGCAACTCTGAATAGTGCCGTTGCTAAATAAGTAAATAAGCTCATCGAACCACAATCACCCTGTGCTTTCATTAACAGCAAATTGAACTAGTTCAACAGAACATACAGCGAGGTGTCAAATTCACATTTGGCACTTTCGTTAATTGTCGCAAAAAGTCATTTTGTTAATAAAAATCGAAGATCTATTGCCTTTATGGAGTCCACAAAGAAAGTAGAAGATAATGCAGAAGAATACTTTAAGCAGCCTTTGGACTGTCAGTGGTTTTTATTTGTATTTTTGGGGCTTGTGTGGGCACCTCATTTTTGCAATAATTATTGAAATCTTCTTTACAGTATCAATGCGCCGTCCAGTGGCTTTTGGTCGCGCCCCTGCCGAGGATGGCAAGGTGATCTTCTATGCGCCGCCGGCAAATGCCAATGGTGCTGCAAGGCAACCACAACCGATAGCCATAAAGCGTGAAAGAGAGCAACAAGTGGTTGCCGCAGCTATTTATAGGGGTCGCAGCTTGGAGGAGACGGAGGCGGCACACGATCTGTTGTCGCTGTCGCAGAGCTTGCCTCCGCTTATACCGCCCTGTGTGGTGACCATTATGAAGCAGGAGGTGGCACACAAGCCGCAGCCAGAGCATCTGCCGATCATGCAAGAAATCTCGAATACTTCCAATAAATCCGTGGTGACATCTCCACAATCGCCGCAGTATCAGAGCAGCAACAGCAGCAGCAACGGGGGTAGCAGCGGTGTGGGCACCTCGAACATACGCTTTATTGGCAGCAGCTCTTACGACATGTTGCACAGTGCGCCGGAGGCATCGAACAATTGCTCACCGTTGACGCCGCCCAACTCTGATCACAGCTCAGATGTGGACATCGATATGTCCTCCTCATCCGAATCCGGCCAACTGCACTGGAACAAACAGCCGCCACCGCAGCAACAGCAACGTGCGTCTGCGTTGAAGATGTGTCTCAACATGCTCGACGGTCGCACCAAGGCCAGCAAGGCGGCCAGCAAAGACAAGGATCATCAGCAGCGAACCAAGAGTATTAGCAGCAATAGCAGCAGCAACGCAGTCAGCGAGTCATCGAACAGTGGTGGCGCCGCTGCTGCCAATGGTGCTTCAGGTGGTGCTGGTGCCACGAGCGGTGCCACCACGGGCAGCGGTGAGAATTACGCGAAACGCAAGCGTGGTTGCTACAAATGCACCGAGTGTGGCAAGCAATATGCAACCTCCAGCAATCTGTCGCGTCACAAGCAAACGCATCGCTCCCTGGACTCGCAATCCGCCAAGAAGTGCAATACATGTGGCAAGGCCTACGTCTCGATGCCCGCTCTGGCGATGCATCTCTTAACGCACAAACTTTCGCACAGCTGCGACATATGTGGCAAGTTGTTCTCCCGCCCCTGGCTGTTGCAGGGGCATCTGCGTTCGCACACCGGCGAGAAACCCTACGCCTGTGTCCACTGCGGCAAGGCCTTCGCAGATCGTTCCAATCTCAGAGCTCATATGCAAACGCACTCCGGGGATAAGAACTTCAAGTGCCATCGCTGCAATAAAACCTTTGCGCTCAAATCGTATCTGAACAAACACTTGGAGTCGGCTTGTTTGCGTGATGCGGGCGCCATATCGATGGGGAAGAGTGTCGATGGGGATCACGATGAGCAGGAGGATGATGATGAGCTAATGAGGCATGATAACGAACAGGAGCACGACGATATGGAGGCGGATGAGTTGGACAGTGATGAGAACAGTCAGGATATTGTGGTAGCTTAAGACATCTCTTATCTAATACCCCAACTAATCTTACCTAATCTTAAATAAATACTTTATACCAAAATTCCTAGAAGCAATACTCGAGCACCCTTATCGAATCGAATTAAGAATGTTTAAGAAACCAAATCAAATCAATGCGAATCAGTCAACTAGCAGCTTATACGAGTAGTTTTGAGCATGATGAACCTTTAGGACGGACGGAATGATGCCATGAATCTCAAGTCAATAGCATAATTTCAATACGATATGATATGAACGTACACTACATTACATTGTCTCCATTAATATCATTATATTTATTACCTATTTATGATTATACTGAATCTATTCTATTTCCGGTTTGGGTACAATAGCCGAATGAACAACACTTTCCACGTTGAGCATTTTTATTGAATGAAACGAACAACAAAACAAAAACTAAAACAAGAACAAAAAACAAAAACAAAAGGTTTAAAATGAAATCCAAAATGTAACTTATAGTAAAAATCTGACACAACGAATATTATGGAACATAAGTAGAAATTCTATATATATACAAATCACAGATCAAATAAGGAGCATATATACAAGACAACAAAATGCAATGGCAAACGCAAATGCAGAAGCATATATATACTTATATATATATATATACTTATCTATATATATGAATAATAATGAGTACATAGCGAGCAGAACCAATTTGCATGTTTTTTGGGTAAAAAATACTTACTTTAAGGCATCGTTTTAGGGCTCTAGAGATTTATATAGGTACAGGGTGACTACATTTACATACTACTTACACATTAACTAGCTAAAACTAGACCGTATATTACGAGTATTCAACGCAGATGATTCCCCCCTTTCCCCCTTTTGCTATATTAAATTCATGTGAATAGACAAGAGTGGAAAGGGTAGCAAATAGTCGTGCTAATATAGCGAGTACTCGTATAAGGCAGCGTCACGAACACAAAACAAAACAAGCTCATTTCGAATCTTAGCAACTAATCAACTAGTGGACTTTTTAGCACTTCCTGTAACTCTCTCTCGCTCTTAGTCTTTTGAATATTTACTTAACAAAGCAAAACCAAAATACACTAACAAGGCATCAAGTTCGGTAGGCCAACAGCAACAGATTAGCAATTGAAATTGAATTTGATATTTAAATTGATATTGATATTGATATTGATATTGAAATTGAGTAATACTCACAATTTTAAACAGCAATGCAACTTTACATTCTTACCCTATTTAAGATGAATAACTTCCATAATATGCTCTAACTCGATAAACAAAAAACTACTTCAATTACTTAGAAATGATTAAAATTAATGAGAATACAATTTAGAAACATATCACAAGGACAATACTTAAACATAAATACATTCAAATTTAAATATAAACAACAACAAAATATGAATCAATTAAGAACATTAAACACACATTCTCATACCAAAAAGCAAAAAGAAAAAAAAAGAAAACAAAAACAAACAAAAAAATAACAATTTGCAACATAGTTATTTTATTACTAGGCTTAACTTATGTAAATATAATCCAGATTATATAATAATTTTATACAAAACAAAAACAAATCCCAAATTATAAGTTCAACTTTGGCAACAGTCGAAGTTCAAGATTCCGTGCAAATGTCAGATGAATGAAATCCATTTGGACGGGATAAGACCCATCGTTTTGGGTGAAGCATCTGGAAATTATGATGATGCGATGGTGACGATGAAGCTGGAGGGAGAGATGGAGATGGAGATGGTAGAGGTAGAGGTAGAGGAGAAGTAGATGAAGCACTTGTAAAACAAAATGATAACTAAAAGCAATTCCAAAAGTAAGTGACATAGTTTTAAAAATTATAACTCTATATAAAATCGAAAAGGTATATATAATATATATACAACAAACATGTATTTATTTTACGCGTAGTTTTTATTCTGAAACCATAAGCAAAATGAAGAAGGTAAAAAAACAAATCTTAAAGGAAAACAATTTAATTAAATTGTCAATTAAAATTATTTCATAATTTAAGAATTGAAAAGCTGACGCTAATAGAGGTTATTTTTTAATGCATATATAAATAAATAAATATAAATATATATATATATATAGAAGTATATATATTTAAAAACAGAGGCAGTTTTATATCAAAATTAAGCATAGTGAATGAAAGAAGAAGATGAAAAAACAAAAACAAACACAAACAAAAGCATTGAAAACAATTCGAACTTAATTATACAACGAGAAAAGAAAAAAAGCAAACAGAAAAACCAGAAAAAATATATATTAATTATAAACTTCGGATGTACATGGACACACACACCACACACACAGACAAACACACACACAAAGTTTTATAGCAATAAAAGGAAATAAGGAATTATTATATGGTGTATACATAGATACATACACATACAATTACAAATACATTTGCCATATGCTGTATTAAATAGTAAAGAGTAAAAAAAAGCATAAAAAAGAGAAAAAAATGAGATTAGAATTTAGACCACAGTGCTATGTGCAATTGTTTATAGGGCCATAGTTCGAAATCGTGTTTATGCATGGCTTTATTGATGATTATTGATAGCGTTTTAAATAGCATTAAATGCCTATATATACATAAATACATATATACATAAATAAATTAATAAATAAATAAATTCCATTGAACAGTAGTGGTAACAATTATGTGATTTGCAATTTTACATTCAAAATATATACATACATACATATATATACATATAAACAAAAGAAATACAATTACGAATAAACAAACAAAATATATTGTATATTGAGGCAAGCGTTTAATTGATTCATTTACAAGTTAGATTTATTTATACATATTACAATACAAAAAACAAAAAAAAAAAAACTAAAAAAGAAAACAAATTAAGAAAAAATATTTAAAAAATGCAAACAAAATATTTTTACACAGAAGCTTTGTTTTTGACATACAAACGTCAAGTTAATTCCCCCTTAGAGTCCCGATTCGACCAGGAAATCCTGAGAAGTGTGCACTTATCCCTAAAAAACCCCCCAGACAGATTGGTTGGTAATCCATACAGAATGAGATCAAGTTCAATGACACCAATTAACTTTTAATTATTATACAAAATGAGATATTTTATAATGGATAAAGCAAAACAAAAACAAAAACAAAACGAAAAAATGAATGAAATGAAAACTTTAAAAATAAAAGCTAAAGCAAAAAGCAAAGTGAAGGTATATAACGTAAAGATATTAATTTATATATTCATATATTAGAGATGCAAAAAGACTTGAACAGTTATATATACATTTAAATTGCAATATATTGTAAACTTCATTAAAGAATATACACACATACATATACTACCGCATACACATACCTATACCTATATATGATTATTTATACATGCTTACAGTTGATGAACAACCCCATATACATATACATATACGTATATAGCTTACCAAACACACGTAACTACCAATTAACAAAGTCAACTAGTCAACTAGTCAACTCTTTTCAATGAAAACGACCGACAGACGGATGACAACCCTATAAGTTATCGCAACTACAATATTGTGGTACTGTACTGTACTGTACTGGTATATTATAAATACTTACGTAGATCCACAGCGATTTTAATGCAATGCATTTCTCTCTTACTTACGTACTTACTTAGCATTCGTTCTTGTTCGATTTATCGACTTTTAGTTAGATAATGTTTTCCTCTACAATGTGGGAATGCGCAAGCAATTAAATAGTTTCAGCTTTTGTAGGAATTTAAATGAAACACAAGATAAATATATACATTCATATAATAACAAGAAAAATACTTTTTAAATAAAAAATACCATAATAATCAACACACACAAAATGTATCTAGATGACTCGAAATTAGCAATTGCCCAAAATACTCCCCAGTCTCTAAACAAAAACACACAATGGATCATACTTTGAGCTATCGTATTATCGATATCGTACATACTCGTATACATACATAATACATACATAACAGAGATACATACATTAACATTCATACATTTACATACATAACTACATAACCATACTACAATTTTTATGGCAAATATGTAGAGTATACTCGTATTACCTATTATATTCCCAAAAATGCTTATCCATTCTTAAATTTAATTGAAAACTAAAGAAATGCGAAGAAAATTCACAGAATCCATAATGGAATAATAGTATATACATACTACATTACATACATACGATACATGCATACATACGAGTATATAACAGAAGGAAAAGCTAAATAAATGCTATAAAAATATTACAAGAAAATAAACGAAACGCAATGAATGAAATGAAGTAAAGGACAACACAAGTCAAATCCAAAATGATAATATTAATTAGATATAGTTACTTATTATAGCTACACCTCCACAATAGTGCAGCCATGTAACTATTTTTAGAGCCTCGGAAATAAAACATATATACATAAAATACATAAACATATTAAATAAACGACAGAGAACAACATTCCAAAGTCTTTCAATGGTCGGTTGTGGAAATCCAGGTGTTGCTTTGAAGGGTAAGGTCAGTGTGGATACCAAATGAGAATTTCACAGAGAAATCAAGCTGGAATAAGGTGAGTGTATATCTAGAAATGAAACGTTTCCTTGAATTTGAATTTGCCATTATCCATTCATCCATTCATAGATAGCTTTCAAATCAAAGCAGGACAAGCCACTTATAACATTGTCAGTCTAAAGTGTATTTCATTCTGAAGAAGTTTCCGTTATAGCCGAAGAGTTTCTCGACAAAATTAAAGATAATAAACAATTTTTTGGGTTTCTAAAACCTGTTAACAACTCTTTAAGCGACCGTAGTAAGTTACAAGTGCCATTTTGTGGATCATGTTAGCTCACATTAAAAACTTAACACAAATTTCAGGCTCAGGTAGCACAATCGGACAATTGAACAAATGAACAAATTGGACAAGTAGACACATGAGCTTAGAGTCAACAATTCGATGTCAGCATTTATACATATTTATCTGACATAATCGAAATTTTGTATGACACTGCAATGTCTATAAGTATGGAAGAGAGAGAGGGAGAGAGAGTGACACATAGAGAGGTGAGAGGGTGCTGAGTGTGTTTAAATGAAATTGCTTGATTCGGCATAAACATATTTACTCTGTTGAATATTTGCTCAACAATTTGATTTGAAATCTTGCGCCCTTACATGCCACTTGTACAACATCTAAATGGAATTGTACCAAGGACGCGCTCAACGGAACAATCGAAGTAGGCAAACAAGAGCAATAAAACACCACCCCACCATCATGCTGAAATTGTGAATCCTGAATCCCCAATTCACATCCCCATCCCCATCTCAATCCCAATCCCAATCCCAAGCCCAATCCCTGTGCCTCATAGTGAATAGTCAGTGTCGGCGGGTATTCAATGTACTCGTAACAGCTCTACAGATGTCAGCAATTCTCTCGATTTGAATACACTCAACAAAAACGAAAGTGGGCAAACAATTCAACAGAGAGCACAAGCAAAATGTAAAGAAAAAATCTGGAAATGGGGAAAAAAGATGCGGAGGAACCCGCGCAAATGGCTTCTCTAACGACCCAATTAATTTGAAACAAAAAAACGAAAATAAAAAGCAAAGTACAAAAAGTTGAATGTTGAATAAAAAGAAAAAAATGAATAAAGAACGCAATGAGCGTTTGAATTCGAAGAAGCGGCAATGGCAACTGCTTTATGGCCACAGACTGGGTAACGCCACAGGCCACTAAATGCCGTCTCCAGCTACTGCTCCATCTCCATCTCCATCCTCATCTATAGCTTCATTTACAGCTTCCTCTACAGCTCCAGCACCAGCTCCAGCTTCTGCTTCAGCATCAGCTACTTTAGCTAAGGCGAGTAGTAAAGATGCCGCAGCACACAGCTTCAAGTAGAAGTTGATGAGAAGTGTTTGTTATGCCCCTCCTCATTCCTAAAGCCCCCTTTGGCACCATTGTGGCAAAAGCTGGAAAAGTTCGCCAATGCCGACAGCTTCATTACAGCCATCATCATCATCATCTACCCATGAGTAATTTGCCCCAACAAAAGTTTATTTGTTGTTGGAGCACAGCTCAAGCTGTTGAGAGGAGAAGAGAAGAGAAGAGGAGAAGAGAAGAGCACAGAGAACTGAGAACTGAGACAAGAGAAGAGTTGAGGTCAAGAGTAGAGCGGATGCTTAGAACAAGCAACGATATAAGGTTTTAAGCACAGCTGCTGTACGATCTCAATTCAGTCTTCAATCTTCAGTCTCCCGTCACGTTGTGCGCTACAAATCAAAGAGAATATCAGAAAAAGAAATTTTGCAAACGATTATAGCTTGTCGATAAGAATAAACTATATTTGTAGCTATGTTTAAGACGGGTTGTACTATTTTAATCGCTCTGATTATGCTGAGCCTATGCATTTTGGCCACAGGTAAGTTATGAGCAGTAAATCTCAATAATTTTTGGCATAAATATGCGAAATTATTTTTATTGCACATCTGTTCGCGTTTTTCTATTGTTTTCTGTGTGATGAGTTCAGTTGAGTTGAGTAGAACTGTGTTGAAACAGGTTTTAATTTCTATAAAACCATCTGCGTGCATGGGCGTAGTTTGAAGAGGGGGCAGACGCAATGGCAAGACCTCTCCGAGGTCTTAGCTCGTTAGTCATAATTACGCTGCCGCTTGGAGTCGTGATTCAAGGTTTCCGGTTGTATGTCATAGCAGATTACCAGGCTGATAAGGAAAGAGCTGCGCCAGGCAATGATTTAATGGCTTGTAATTAAATTTTTCTTAGCTGCGCCCTATCAGGAGCTCGAGCCGCGCAAAGGTCATGTGCCAGTCTACATACGACATGGGGATGAGTCTCTAAGCAATATACATCCCGGTCTGGCGGAGGCCTTCAAAGAAAGCAGCTCCCAGACACTCCAAGCGGAGGTAAGATACGCCAAAGAACAACAACATCAACGAATTTGAAGCTAAAAGACTTTTGGCAAATCTCTTGCAGAATCTTGTTATGGAAGTGCTCGCGACGAATCAATCCCCAACTGAGGAGGAGACGACGACGCCCAAAGTACAAAGCTCAACTGAATCGGATATAGCCAGTTTTGATGCCATCAAGGCTAAGGACGAATAATGAATGCAATTCAATAAATACAAGTAATTCGAATGTATCTATAAGATGCTTTTGTAGTTGAGTTAATACTATGAAATATTCGCTGGGTTGTTGCTCGTTAACTGCTTTTTTGGGTATCCATCGGGGCAACTCGTTGGCCAGAAATCGCCTTAGAGCTTTGCGTGTGATTTACTTGTTGTCGACCCATTAGTGAGACAGGAACTGGCCCCATTCTCCCTCTCCCTCTCTCTCTCTCGCTCACTCTCTTGGAGATGCCGCCGCCTGGGATGCGGCGTCGCAAACGTTTTGTAATTAATATAATGGCGACGGCTGTGCTCTGGCAATGGGAAATTGCGATTGCGATGGCGATGGCGATGGCAATGGCGATGGCGATGGTGTTGGCAATGGCGATTCCAAAATGGCCTACACACGATGCGGTTTCTTTTGTGGGTGGTGTGGGGAGCGTAACCACAAATTGTTGTTTCATTGTCCTTGTCTTTTGAAAGGCAACGTGGCTGCGCTGCTGCCTAACGAGCAATAAAACTAAATACATACACATAAAGTTAATTATAAAAGGGCAAAAGGAAATTGGAGCTACCATCAGACTATTGAGCTGTCGATGCAAGTGACGGATTAAGCTAAAATAGTCTGTGAGCGCCAGAGGGGAAATGAGGGCGGCACAAAGGGCGGGGCGTTGGCCAAAAACGAAATCAGCTAAATGGAGAGCGAGAACTTTGCCAAGAGATGGCTGCAATCAAGAGGGCATTAAAAAAGGAAAGAAAAATAACTCACAAAAAACAAGGAAGGCAGCTCAAATGGAGTGTACATAACTTTGGGATACCCTGTAGACAGTTATTATAATGTCTTGGATTATTTTACTGCAATTAAGTGATTAACATATACATATTTTATTTATAGAAACTTGCTTCAGCGAGTTTGTGAAGTCATCATCCAAGAATTGACAGTTTTAATTCCTCAATATATAAATGGAAAGTTAATTTGAATATTTAGTTATAACTTACACTCATTACAACTATATTACAAATACTATACTGAGTCTACTAATATATATAAATATATTCCTATTATATATATTCCTACTAATACATATAAATATATTCCTATTAAGAATACGTTTTTTAAAGGTGTTACATAAATGTACACAACTTTATTATGACCTCCCGCAACATTTGACGTGTACAGGGTATGCAAAGGGAATGAATGAAAAAACTACGCGTAGTAAAAGCGATTTTTATGGTGCCTGCCATTTAAGAACTGCTGCTGAATTTAAATTTGGTTGCGTTTACGAGTATATGCCACAGATGGAGGAGCAGGCAGGGGGCAAGACAGCAGGGCAGCAAATGGAGGAGTTGTAGGGAGGGAGCCGAGAGACGAGAGGCAGTTGAGAAAGCTCATGTTCTCTAGCGTTTGTATCTCTGTGTGCGTTCAAGCGCATTCAACCTCAAAATGAATAATTGCATATGCTTCAATGATTTGCGACTTTGTTCGAATGCGCTACAAGTTCGTCCAGCTTTAAGGATGTCCCTACCACAAGCAGCCCCTCATCACTCCTCGCTCCACTTCACCTTGGAGGCGGCTGACCAGTGCAAACGGTCGTGTTAAAGGCGAATAGCAAGTGGAAAGTGGAAAGTGGAAAGCGAAAAGTGGGAAAGTGGGTAAGTATCTGATACTCATATAAATTGCTGGCTAATTTGAAAATGGCTCACTTAATTGCATTGCTGATGGCCAAAACGAGCGCTTAAACAATAATTGAGTTAACTGTTATGTGGTGCGATTATCGACCATTGGCAATAACCCTAGAAATGGCATGTTAGCTACTCATATTATTATTATCATTGGCTGCCCATTAACACAGCTTCCCCCAACAAGCCCTAATCCCAATACCAATGATATTCGATGTGGCCATCTCGTTTTACTTAACTTTTTATTGCTTTAATGTGAATACTTCTCTTCCGCTTCTTTTTTTATTTTTTTGTATTTTAGCCAGGTTATTTGCCGAGCAAACCACCTAGTATGCCACCACCTCCACCTGCAGTACCGCCACCACCAGCTACTCCGGGTATGCTCACAAGATTGCCCAGCAAATTGTTGCCATTCAGGTTCAGTAGACAGCTGTCAAAGTTTTGTGGCTAAAGTGAAAACTAGCTGCGCCAAAGTAGAGGATCAAAGGGATGGGGGAGGGAGCCACTTACCGCAGATCCAGACGTATGACTTGTTGGCACGCCCACTGTTGCAGGCACTGTAATGCATTTGTCAAAATACTTATATGTTCCACACACACCTCGAGATGATTTTCTGATTTCCTGCACTTACTTTCAAACTCTCTGGTGATGGACGGGGACAGGTCTCAATGCTGGGTCCACCGCCGCCACCTCCACCTCCACCACCACCTCCACCACCGCCACCGCCACCGCCACCATCTCCCCCGCTGCCATCATGTCGCTTTGGCTTTGGCCTTATAGGTTGCTCATGGGGCTTTACCAAGAGGAGAACTATAACAACTCTCAAAGAAACGGAATCATATAATACTTACGCCATGGCAGCACACCTGAAACCAGTCAAACAAATTCATAATTAAAAGAACCTTCTATCAGCTATGCGCCTTACCAACACTATAAGTCCCAGCGCTACGGCGAGTAGTAAAAAGTTCCGCATATCTCCGACGCTTCCGGTGTACAGGAGTGTGTAGACTCTGTTGTAACACTCCCGAGCTGTTATCGTTTTATAGGCACAGCTTACAATAAGTTCAGCTGTTTTATTATTATATCGTATATGGGGCAATGAACAAAGACCCCTGTCAATATAGGTTATACCTACTTATAGAACTCTTTGATAATCATAAATATTTATTTATCATGCAAACCATTTTACATTTTACATTTTACATTTTACTTACATAATTAAATAGGTAGGTTCATTTTCATTCCGAGTACTTTTTGAATCTTGTGTATCTGTGTCTGTGTATGTGTGTGTGTGCGTGTGTGCGTGTGTGAGTCTGTGTATATATATACGATATATGCACTTTACAAGAACTAATTGTACAATAATTCATCTAATAATACAATTGTATATAAGATATATATGTATTTATTCATTTAATATTATTATGATCAATTTCATTAGCTATTTGATTAGATTTAATTGGCATCCAAAAGAACGGGACTAAGTTGGTTGGAGAGGGGGCACATTCATACGATTAATAAGCATTAATTTCAGTTGTACAGTTAGGTGATTCTAGTGATTCTAGTAATTCTAGTATTGCTAGCAATTCTAGTGTATCTATTACATTTTGAACTCGGATATCGAAATCGAAATCGTAATCGAACTTGAACTTGTACTTGACTGATGTTGAGTTATCGAGCGATCTATCGACCGATTGATCGATTGATCGGGAGGAGGCAAAATCGAACAATATAAAAGTTACGGCTATTGCCGACTACAACTACTGTAACATAGTCATGGTTATGGTCATCCTCAGGCGCACTGCATCTTCTTGCAGTTGCACAGCCATTTAATGATTCTCGCATTGCGCTCCACAATCGATGGTGGCTCCGATGGTCGATAGGGTTGTGTGGTTTGTGGCTGTGTCTCGGTGCTGTCCGGCAATCGCATTGAGTCCACGGTGCTAACATCCGAGAAGAACACTGTGCTGGAGTCATCGGAGTCGGTTTCGGGATTGCGACGACGCCTCTGATGACTATAGATCTCATGGAATGCCTCATCATTGAGGCCCAGACGATCGAAAAACTTCTCCAGCTCTGAAATGCTAGCATTAAGTGCCTCCCTTTCCATGTCCAGGCCATGGGATTGCGACATCACGTAACCATCCGCTGAGAAACCTTTGGGAAAGAACACATTCTCGTGCTCCATATTGCGCTTGTAACCCGCAGAGCCACCACTTCCTCCCCCTCCTCCTGCTCCTGCTCCTCCACCGCTGCCGCATTCCACGGCGGTGTTGATGGGCGAGGTGCGCGGCTGAACGGGCAGCCGGTTGCGATTCTTAAAGCGGATGCAACGTTGCCGCTTGAATTGTATTGGCGGCGGACTGATGTCATCCACAGATGGCGCCGAGCCAGGACTTTGCACCAGGGAGCTCTGCGAGTGGTTGATGCTCGTGTAGCCCTGGGAGCTCGTGTGCAGCTGCTGGCTGGAGGAGCTCGAGTAGCGTGGAGTTTGTGTCTTCAATCGCGGCGACGGCGGTGTCGGCGTGTAATCATCCTGGAACGCCTCTGGAACCTCCGGTGTGGGCGTGAAATTGAGCAAGTAATCGGCAGCTGCATTGTCATAGCCCGACATAGTAGTTGGACATGTCACTGGACCTCCTCCCGTATCCTGCTTGCAACGGCAGTCAATACAGTCCGTGTTGCGTCCGTGGAGAGGAGGATAATCCCCGCCAGCTGGTGTCACATATCCACAATACGAGTTTGCGCTATGTTGCGTAGAGGAGCCACTGTCCCGTCGTGTGGCAGCCACCAGGTTGCAACAGTTCTTGATGGTGCCACTGGCAGTGCCTGGATTCGTCTCCCTCTGTCGCTTATAACACGGCTCGCTGCGATGCGTATAATGTCCGGAGCTGCCACCGGAGTCACGATTGATGGATGACTCCCCGGCTGATTTGATGGAACGATTGCCGCGGCTGCAACAGCTCAGTATCTCACTATGCGGAGAGTGCCGACTTATCTGTGTGTGAAGATCCGGCAGAGATTTGTGGCTATTGATGTTAAAGTCGCCGGCAGTGTAAGGAGCTCGTTCATTCGGATTGGCCACCTCATGCGAGTGGGAATAGGAGCGCTGGTAGTTGTATCTGTCAACGTATGAACACTTTTAGCTAAAGTTAACGACTTGGTTTGAAAAGGATTCGCTCACCTGTAGCGTTCGTTGTGCGCCTGACTTGACTTGGCAGCGTACTCAGCCGGCGGACTGATGGGTCTGTAGTTCTCGGTGAGCACCAAAGGCTCCTCGCCGCCGCTGGTTGGATCACTGGGATATGTAGCGTAGGTGGAATCCCTGCCAAAGGCATGCGCCGGTAGATAAATAGGCGGCGGAATTCTCAAGGCGCTGCTCTCCTCCTCCCCGTACTCTGCAGGCAGCAAATCACTGCTATCATCATGACGCCTCAAGGTGCCGCCACTGCTCCGATCCTTGCTCGCCTCGGAGCCGAGCAGCATGCGCAGTTTGTGCTGCAACAGATTGTTATTGACGGCCGAACCGGAGCGCTCTCTTGGCAAGCCATGGGTCTGCGGCTGGCCGGGATTGTGCCTGTGATGATGATGCTGATGCTGATGATGATTGTGCATATACTGCTGTTGCACCTGGGCCTGCTGTTGCCTCGTGAGACTCATATACCGTCTGTCCTCCAGCTCATCGTATGTTGAGGTGCCGCTATAGTGTCCCTCCTCCGGGCGACGTCCCCGCTTAGCACCAGCTCCGACTCCATTCCCCCCCGCAACGGCTGCATTGCGATAACCTGCTGCAGACTGCTGCAAACGCTCAAAGACCGCATCTGACTTGATGTAGAAGGGCTTTGACTCCGCTAACAGTTCCACCGCCGACTTGCGCTTGTTGTAGTTGTAGTGCCTGTAGAACGAACTGTGCCCCGCACTGTGACCTTGACTCTGGCTCCAATAATTGCGGCAACCGGCTGATGTTTCGGGTAACGCCGACGCCGATAGCGGGCGCTGAGACATGGTGCCACCAGACATGTAAGGACCACCTCCATGACCATTATACTGACTCTCTACGCTGGGCAAGCCACCTGTCGCGGCAGCACCACCAAAGACCTGCTGACTGGTGGCATAGAGTGTCTGGCTGGCAGCTCGGGAATACTTCGGCATTGTGGTGTACATGGCGGGTGTGGAATTGTGATGACCGCCAGGTGAGCTGCTGCCGTTGCACGAACGCTGGCGGGGACTACTGCAACCATGTGCCACCGTGGCCATGTCTCTAAACCAATCGAAACAGTTGCTCCCAAAAATAGCCTTGAATTGCACAAAAGCCGTCGTCGTCGTCGTCGCCGTCACTGTTTTCTTTCGATGTCGATGTCGATGTCGATGTCGCTGTCACCTGCTGCTGCCGTTGTGCTGCCGCTGCTGCCGTTGGTGTTGCTGCTGCTGCTGCGTCTCGGCCTCGACTGGCTGAGGGATGGGGGCTGGGGCATGCGCAGTTGTAGGCGTGCTGCGTATACTGAAATTACAATGCAAATAAATTTTCAGCTGCGCATTGCTTTTGCATACAATTTTATTCAATTTGTTTAATGAGCATATCACAATCATTTCACACCAATACACAAGTCATTAATTGATTGATTAGCTTAGTAACTGCCTTTACAAAGAGTATCCACTGTAACTTCAGGATAGTTTTAGACTTTTATCTGTACATATTTTGCAGACTTCCTTTAGTTTTCTACTTTTTGTGTGCATAAACTTTCCACACTATTTTATATTTACAACCTATAAACATTTCACGTGCTGTGGCAGCAAGGGGAAGACAAGGGGAAAGTCAACTCACCAGCAAACCAATAAATTCCTTTAAGGTGCCTTTTCCATCCAATGTGCTGGCATGTGACGGTTTGTGGGCAAGGACTACGACTACTACATTGTGCCACTTTGAATAACAGATGTTGTTCCATTTCCGCATCGTTTCAACTGCTAAAGCTTGCTCATGCGCCGACTAACGGTCAAAGCCTGCAAAGCATTCTAAAAGCTTAATATAACAATATGAGCTAAAGAAAAACCTTATGTTAATAATTTTATATTTTATTTAATTTTTTGAATATTAAAATTACTTAATTGCCTGCAATAGTGGCTACAGAGTTCGCCTACAGCCAACGCTTTGATGAGCTTTTTAAAACAAGCAAAGCTTTCGCTGATAGTATAAAAGGTAAGTGAGTGCGAATATTGAGCAACAGTTGAAACGCAGCTGCGAGAGAATTAGCAACATGTCGGCATCGAAAGCTTCGTATGTTAAGCATAATAACGGCACCCAAATTCAGGCAATTGGGCTGGGCACGTATACGGTAAGCTCATGGGTCCGGTTCCCGATCACTTTCAGCGTGTTAGAGAGAATAACAAATTACATGTTTATGACTTACAATTAACTTTATCAGTCATTGGGAGGAGATTGCGAGCGAGCGACGTTGCATGCAATTGACGTGGGTTACCGGCACATAGACACCGCCTACTTCTATGAGAATGAGGGTGAGGTGGGCACGGCGGTGCAAAAGAAAATTGCAGAGGGTGTCATTAAGCGCGAGGACATCTTTATAACTACCAAGGTGAGTGCTGTCTGATTGTCTGATTGTCTGATGACTTCTGGCCAGTTAGAGGACTAATCGAAGCGTATACCTTAAATAGCTCTGGTGTCACTTCCATGAACCCGAAAGGGTGGAGGCTGCCTGCCGGAAGACACTGCAAAACTTTGGACTGGACTATGTGGATCTCTACCTGATGCACTGGCCCTATTCCTATGTCTATCGCGGCGATAATGAAATGATGCCAACCAATGCCAAGGGCGAGGTGGAGCTCAAGTAAGCATCAAATAGTTTCCAAAAGGAACGGCTAGATAATCTCTTCTTTCCCAGTGACGTTGATTATCTGGACACCTGGCGTGCTATGGAGAAACTCGTCGAACTTGGCTTGACCAAGAATATTGGTGTCTCCAATTTCAATTCTGAGCAATTGAAGCGCCTGTTGGCCAATTGCAAAATCAAGCCAATACATAACCAGGTGAATTTTTTTTGTGGTTTCAATAGTAAATGTGATATAACATTTTATTCTCCGCTCGTAGATCGAATGTCATCCGGCTCTGAATCAGAAGAAACTGATTGCGTTATGCAAGCAACACAATATTGTTGTTACCGCCTACTGTCCACTGGGTAGACCAGATCCCGCCAAGAAGCAACCAAATTTCATTTACGATGATAAAGTTCAGGTCATTGCTGACAAGTACAAAAAGTCGACAGCTCAAGTGGTTTTGCGTTATCTGGTAAGAGCTTGTTATATTATCTCCAGACTGTTACCTTCTATCAATTTCATTTCAGATTGAAATTGGCACTGTGCCTTTGCCAAAGTCATCCAATCCCAAGCGTATAGAAGAGAATTTCCAGATTTTTGATTTCAAATTGGATGCAGCTGATCATGCGGTGCTGGACACGTATAATACTGGAGAACGTCTCATTAAAATGGTGCACTCCGTTAAAAGCAAAAACTATCCATTTCATTTGGAATATTAATAGAATTAAATGAAATTATTTGAAATTTATTACCCCATATACATTTACATCTTTACATAACTAAACTAACACAGAATAAATAAACAGTTGCTTAGCTTTAATTGCTCACCGACATTACATACGCATGCACATATGTATGTACATATGTACATACATATATATGTACATAGACATACCGTAAACGTAAGGCAGTTTTCAATTGGGCTTGTTGAGCGCGCGGTGTAGACATGAACGGAAACTAATTAGACGTTATCTCTAGACTCGCATACACAAACACACAATCTCGTAGGTGTGCATCATTTGATCTTGATCATGGTCAACTATTGGGAGAGCTTTTACGGATTTATTAATATTTATGAGAGAGCCTTTATATGGAAAATTCCCTTGCTGCAGCAACGAGAATGAGCGAGCTATTTGTACTAAAGTCTATTTCATTCCTCAAGTTTCATGTCAAATGTTATTTGAACGATTTATATTTGTGCCCTATTTTGTGTCAAAACTTAGCGCAATTTAGTCAGCTGTTACATTTTTAGGGTGACCAGCTTACACGCATTGCGACCAGCTGTTTGTCTAAAGCAATGTTCTTTTAACAAAGTGGCAACTCTCTACTTGCTGCTGTTGAAGCACACTTCACGTCTTTGTGACGCAAAATCACAACATTCTGTGGGGGGATTTCAGTGCCAGATATGCCGCTTGTTGTTGCTGGAAATAAACGATTCAACGTTATGGTGTACGTGTATTTGCAACCCCCAAGGAGCAACCACACTGCTGCATTGCAGTTGTTGTCATTACATGCGGCAAATGTGCGCTAAAACACGTGAGTGCAATAATGTCAAGTTCACAGAATTGCTGCAGATTATAAAATTTGTATTTTACTTGCAGGCAAAATTTGACTATAATTTAACAATATATTTATTTTAGTTTACAATTGTGCAACATGCGTACATTTCGCTGCCACAACAACTGCGATTTTGATTACGACTACCTGAAAAACTGAACAGCCACTCCGCTTCCGTCCATAACACAAATTACGCAAAGTCAAAGTGCAAGGTGCAATCGATGCCACACTGTCACACAATGGTCTATATGCGAATAGTGCTTACAACCTTGGTAACGATAACGTGCCTATTGGGTGACAATTTCGTGGAGCTGACGCAGCACCCGCTGCTAAAGGCTCTCGCCGATAATGCAACTCATGCCGCAATTGGCGCCCTGACAGGAATCGCATTTGCCATGCAATTCTATGAGCGCACCAGCCAATTATTTGGTTGGATATTGATTTTCACCTGCTTTGTGGTATCGTCGTTTATCGACTTGGATCACTTTGTAGAGGCGCGTTCCCTCTACTTAGAGGTAGGCTACCCATTATTGTAATTGCCCTTGCCTTGTAATGTGTATAATTTGGCTTTTACAGGATGCCACCAATCTATCGCGTCGACCATTTTTGCACTGTTCCAGCATTATGCTGGCAATGTTGCTGTTCTACATATGCACAGCGTGCCTAAATTACTTCCGCAGCAGCCTGTTAATGGGCGCACTGCTATGTGCCTTTATTACGCATCACACAAGAGACGCTGTGAGGCGTGGTTACTGGTTCTGGCCATTCTATGAGCACACGGAACGTTTACCACAAGTGGCCTACATTGTGGTCACGGTACTGACGCCATATCTATTGGGTTATCTGCATAACCTTTGCCGTAGCACAATTGTCCTTAACTTTTTGGGGCAATACGTTAAGCTAAGTGAGTGCAACTATCGTAATGGAGCTGGAGGCGGAGGTGGCGGCTCCAGCGCCAATTATAGATATTTGCAGGTGTAGGTTTGTGATACTAGCTAAATGATTAATTAATGGAACTACTAAAGATATGCTTACTTAGGCTTCAAGCTCCACTAGTTTAGCTTTAAGCAAGAAACCAAAATACTTCCACATTACAGGACACACTTTTATTAAAGTAACGATAAACTTATTTGATCTTATAAATATGGTAGGCATAAACTAATATACATAACAAATAGGTGAATTTGCAATATTCACTAGTGTAGTTTTTTACTAGAATTCAAATCGAAACACTAAAATACACAGATAATATCCAGATTTTGTGATATTGTAGCATAAGCATCTAGTAGATAGAAAACCAAGCAAAGCGCACAAAACTAATCGATTTTCAACTTCCAATTTAAATTCAATTATTTTTATCGTAGGCAAATAAAGAAACTATCCATTAATTATGTAATTAATCAAACAATCAATAATGTGCTAATAAATTCGCCTTGTAAACGAACACAAAACTGCTGTGGCATCCACATTCAACATAGTCGTAATTCCTATTGATTGATTTGCACTCTACGCGTTGGCTTCTGCCAATAGCCAAGTTAGTTAACAGTGGGCAGTTCATTGGCTAAGAGTGTTATGTGATTAATCTTGATTCCAAGTATTTGAACATTAGAATGCATTCAATAAATTCGCATGTTTCATTTTAATGTTTTTCAATTGAAATTGAGACTGAAATGTTCGCTTGTGGTGCAATAAATATGTGATTAAGCTTAAATGTGGGGGATGGAACAAAATAGTTGATGATAAAAGAGAAAACATTTATAAGGCAATGAGACAAATACAAAGCATGTGCACACCTTTGTACACACGCCCACGCCCACATGTCATACATAAGAGTCGGTTGGGCAGGCAGACAAAACGACGAGCGCCTTCTTTCACCTACCCACCGCCAACTGTCCCACCTCCTCATTCTGCTCCGCCTTCTCCACCGCAAAAGCAGAGCAGAGATTCGGTTGACAAACGTACATGAGTGTTTTGATCATTTGCGTTTGGTCTGTGTTGCCGTTTGGATGATCGTCGTCTGCTCGCTTCTGTTTCGAATCTGATTCTACGATTGCCTCGATTAAAAAACTGTCAAAAAACTGTCGTGTTTTTTGAAACTGTGCTTGCAAGTGTTTGTGTGTGTAGAAGTGCGAATACCCTATACAAATTGGCGGACCAAGAGGATAACTTTGTTAATCCGTTTGCCGTAAGTGCAGTTACAAAATGAAACCGCACTTTAAAATAAAGTTGTTTTTATTTCGTTATTGTCATTTGCACTTTAACCTTGGAACGTTTTCACGCTTCGTTTGGTCAACAATTAGTTAAATTAGCTTATTGCTCAGACGTGTATGTGATGATGATGATTTCATTCAGCTCGACAATGTATTACATACATTCACACTCTCACTTTTCGTAAGTGCTTCCCATGTTCATTTAAACGCCATCAATTTACGCGCTGTTAATTCACATTAACAACTTCCTCAGATAAGTGCCACATGCATGTCGCATCTGCATCCATAGCATTTGTGTAGCGTGATCATAATATGTACAAATATACATTTAAACTCGCACTTATATAAACCATAACATCGAGCTAAACCATGCATATTTTCGCTTTGCTTTCGATTTGTAAAATGTTCAAAAATAAATGCGGTAAATATTTACATTGGAAGAATATTAGCAGCGCCAAGCAATGATCAAAATTCAAATCTTGTTCAAAATAAATCAATGGCAAAATGGCAGAAAAGATTTAGGAAAACCAAACGAGAAATGCAAGATACCCTGTAACTAAATTGTTTTATGCGCTTATCAGAGTTCCACAGCAAAACTCCTGAAGAACTTTGAATAGCTTCTGTTGTTATTATGGGATTACATTCTCTTCTTTTTGATTTGCAACTGAGAAAGGGAATATAAAGAGTATTAGAAATCGTTATATTTTATATTTGTTAAACAGACAGATGAATAGATTGGAAGGCGTCACATTCGGACTGTTAAGCTTTTTTCTCTTCTGGACACAGGGTATACTTATATATTGTGTGGCAACTAGCGTTCATTTCTTTGCATAATATATTTCTTATAATTTGTATTAAATGCAAATGCAATAAGTTCGTTTGGCACACATTCTGCCAACTTGGGGGCACCTACACAAAGTATTCAAATGCCAATTTCACAGTCGAATTTTCGAAAATCATTTTTCGAATGCGTTTGATGTTAATGAGCTGATAATGATGATGATGGCTAACAGTCGCCCACCCAGTTGTTAAGCTCAACAATGGCAGATAATGGCAAATATTTGCCACACCACAGCACAACACACAATAGGCTGCAGGTAGAGCATGGAGATGACTTCTATGAACTCTACGGCTGCAGCGAAAGTCACAGATAAGAATGGGAAGCCGGATGAGTGAAGGGTAGCTTCAGTTGCGAAGGTGTTTGCTTTTCACACAGTTCAGAAATGAGAGTTCAAAGTACTTTTGTAAATGGCAAGCAAACACTTGATTCGACACGTGCAGCACGGCGTACAATGAATGTTCATTTATTGCTAATGAAAAGTTTCTGCCATTAACTAATGCGCTTTTCAAATCAAAACTTGTGAGTGCCGGGTACCATTGCGTGCGATAGCTAACGACAGCTGGCTAATTAAGAAGATCATTCTATTCTGTTTGCCGTTCGCTGTCTCTCTTGACTCACTGTTGATCTCCATCTGTGCTTTCCATACGCCGTAGCTGCCAAGTTTCATGTCGAAATCGTTGCCCTAGCACAGACACTCTAAATATAACTCATATGCAACGTGTGCAGCACTTAATATGCAGTTGCTGTCAATCTTACAGCGAGTTGAATGACTTCTGACCACATTTATGTAATCTACAGTGACTATCTATAAATAAATTGCAGCTTGTTTGTTGTTTGTTTTTTATTTGATTTAAACAATGTAATAAAAGAAAAAACTAATAAACAATCCATAAATCATCCGCAAAGGCGCAAATCTCGCTACGTTGTCTTCGTACTTTGATTCCCTGATATTTAGTATATAGATACATAAATGTATCTATCAGATACGTTAAATGTGTGCCATTTGGCATAATCCGCGCCGTCATACGAACAACGAATACTTACGGAATCAGTTTGGGGTTGTCGTTGTTTTTGACTAGAAAACATAATTATAAAAATAAAATGAAAATGAAAATGAAAAATAAGTAAATCAGAAACTGAAGTGAAATTTAAGCAAATGAAGAAGCCAACAACTACAAGAGACTCGAACGTTTTCAAATCTTATGAGAAGCCAACAACAAATCGTCTGTCACGGCAGCTGCCGGTTTCCAATTCTTTTCTTTGCTTCTCTTTTCTTTGAGCTGTTTTTATTTTCATTTCGCTTTCGTTTTTTCAGTTTTCTGTTTTTCGAATACTGTTTCACTTTATTATTTGCTGGCCAGTCTCGCGCCCACTTTTGTATATTTTAGATGTTGTTTCGCCAACATTTTCGGCTGCCTTCACAGATCACAGGCAGCGCATGAACTGCTCAATATTGTTTGGGATTCCGTTGCGAGACGATCGTCAGGCAAAGCGCGCGCGACTCGCAAATAAAATAATAAATTTCAAAATGAGAAAATAAACTAATATTTCAAAACATTAATATTGTAGTTCGACAAATTTGCAGTGTGCAGTTCGTATAGTCAAATATTCTGAGAAATAATATATTATTTATAAAACTTTTCGTGGCAATTTATCGGTTCGTTTCTGTCTTCACTTTTTGTGGCAACATTTCTTGATTTCTTCCACTTCATTGGCAGCGATTTAATAGACGATTTACTAATTGATTGCACGCGGCGCATTTAACAAACTAAATTGTGCAAACAAAAACCAAAGTGTTAATGCGAATGTATTAAGAAATAATTAACAATAAATTTGCACAATTGCAAAAAGTTGAAACACCATCCCTTCAAAGCAAAGCCCTATTTATAAATCGATCAGCAGCGAAATTAGCACACTAAATAGCTGGGGCAACTACATAAATATTACGCATACGCCACCGCACCGGACATCGACTTACCCTGCTTGCTCTCTCTCTCTCTGTCGCTCTCGCTTTCTCCCACACACACTCTCTGTCTCTCTTCAATCTTGCACTACTATCCATATTGAATGAGCCCAATGAGTGGACTACGTCAGCAATTAAAGGTGAGTAGCCCAATCCGTCTGAGATTGAAAGTTCTCAACGAACCCTTACTGAACCGCATTGAACCCATAACTGAACTGAACCGAACCGAAGCGAAAGCCAACATCCCAACCTGGCCAGCAATTGTGTAAATATTTATTAAATGAGTCCAGAATCGAGGTCACAGCCTCCGTTTGTGGCAGCTACTAAAGACTGAACTGTTTCGCTTCGTTTATTATCATATTAATTGTTGCTAGACTATAAATAAAAGTTATAGTATTTGCTTTATGGCTAGTTTAACCTTAAACCAATCAGAGAAGCGACAGTTCCCATTATTTTATAAACACTTTCAATTCACACTCAAACTGCACAAAAAACTGTCGACACTTTTGCTAATCAGCTAAAATTAGCATAAATTATATTAACAGACAGGCATAAGTATTATTTAAATAATAGTTTTTAGTAAACATTTTTAGTTATTTTCACCTGTCAACAATAGACCTTGACTATTGTTGTAATTTTCGGGCTATTTGTGTAATGTTTATTAACCAATAATTTGTTTATTTCACGTCACGTTTGCTGTCATAATTCTCCGTGTATATATATATTGAGATACATATACAGAGGGCCAGCTAATGTATTCGTTGCTCAAATTCCTTCGAATATCTATCAGATATGTTGACTGTGATCTGTAATTCGAATGATTTCGGGTATTAATCAGCTAGAGCAGAGAGCAACCACCTGTAGATTCTTCATTCGGTCAGTATGTGGATTTCCCTGTACACAGCATGTGCTCCGAAACCCAATCCTTGAGTTTATGCACTCAGCAGGCATTGCAGAAAGTTCTTAGCTAGTGTTAGATACGTCTCAGAACACAGTACTTAAACTACAATTCAATTAGCATATTAATATAGACAGACATTGTTCATTTTCTATGCCATCAACTGACAATTGTGAGAAACTATCGTAAAAGAATATCTGAAATTTTGGGGCAGCGTTACGACTCATAAATAACATCTTTGGGGGAGAACAACAATGTAGTGAAATACATAAAGCACATTATAAAAATGTAAATTAAAATTTAGCTATAGACCTATTATATATATTTTAACAACTTTATATGTAGTAGTATATATCTATAATGGCATCTTAATGTGCTCTTTGATGGCAGTTTCAAATTTTAGTATCATGAGACGTCGCGACGTCAGACGGCGGCTGCTCAGTGTTTTCTATGGCATTAAAAAATCAATTGTTTATACAAAATGAAGAAGAACAAGACAAAAACAAAAAAAAGAAGCAATTTACGCGGCGCATATAAACAAAAACGATTATTAGCTTTTGTTTCTAGCCAATTATTTTGAGCCATTTCAGGAGAACGTTATGGAAAATATGATGTGCGAAAATTTGCATTATGTTTGTAAATTATTAATACTTTTTTTATTATAAACAATACAATCTTATCAAACTAAATGAATTACTGAATTGCTCGATTAATATGTTATTCATTCAGTTTAATTTGTGTTCAGTCAGATAATAAAATAAATAAAAATAAGTATTTATAATTTTGGACTGCAAAATACCTTGTAGATGGCTTTAAATTATATAAATATATATTTACTTGTAAAATTATTTAAAAGTAAATTGTATTTAATTTCGTTATGTTTGTTTTAAACAAAACAATTTACAAAGAGTATTCAATCTTCGGCAACCCGAATTTAACTTAATTTTGTTGTTTTTCAAGTCAACGCACTCTTAAATTTTGGCTAAGCATCCTTGTCTCCGTTTGGCCATATAAAATTTATAAAGTTGACTAAATTTTCGCACATTAAAAGTGAAATTTATGTTGTCTGCGTGAGAAATGTTTACAAAGTGCCATAAAATGTGACTTTAAGTAGACAAAAAAACTGCGAGAAGAAGAGCAATTAAATAGTTATTATTAAAGCATTACATAAATTTTATACAAATTACTTTCGCTTTTTGTTATTTGCTATTTGGTTGTAGACAGGCCAACTAACCTGGCGCAAGGCTTTACAAGGAAGGCAGGAGAGAGCTTATGCCTTATGCATACTAATGAGCTCATGTATTGGAGAATTTAAAGGTTTATTCAAATGCAAATTACGTGGACTTTTCATCATAATTAAAACAACATTTAAAGAACCAACAATTTAACGAATTTATCAATTGAATTACAGTCGGGTTGTAAATTGTCAAACGATTGATCAAGCAATTTGTTCTAATTTTCTTGGCTATTTGCTAGATCCGCCCCCATTTGTGTTTGTATTTAAATCACAATCCAACAACAAATGCCACAAATTCTTGATACAAAAATAAGATTTACTATAAAATGAAAATAGCATTTACAACACGAAAAATCACGACGTAATAAACGAAATGTCAAAAATAAATAAAACGAAATTAGAAGAAAACAGAGAGAGTAAATACCCCTTTACTGAGACAAAAAAAAACATAATATTTACTTCTTTGTTTAATGCTACACCTTCGCTTCGGTCTGTTTGCAGTTGTTTTTCGCCTGCGCTTAAAAGTATGCAGCAAAGTTTAGAACAACTTGACACGCTGGACGAACATTTATCCTTGGGGGTATTCATTGTGTGTGCGTTTGTTTAAAAGAAAACAATTATGATTTCTATTTATTTATAGCACGCTATAACATTTTTATATAATTGTATTTTTGTATTTTGCTTCACAGATGCTGGGAACAGCGCTGCTGGGCAAACGTGCCACAAAGGTAAATACACACAAGGCCACACAAGCACAACACAAATGCAATTTTATGAAGTACACAAAGAAACACACATATTTCTTGATTTTCCTATTAATTTACTTTATTTGTATTTTCATTTGCGGTCATGCTCATGCCAACAATGTAAACAATAACAACAGGCTGTTAAAAAGAAACCATTCACAGATGTGGAAATTACAGGTAAGTGACAAATTGACAGCCTTTAAGTAAATATTGTGAATATTAATGCTGATCAAGAATGTATAATAAATTTCATATTAAATAAGTCCAGTAATTGCTACCAACTTTTGCTGCACAGTGTAAACTGTTCGCTAAACACTTTCTCAAAAGTGCAATAAAGTTGTTCGCTTTGATTAACTATAATTATACCCAACTTGTGCGGCACAACAATGCAAATTTGCAATTTTGAATTTTTCTGCAATTTGCAGCTTGCAACTTGCAACTTTGCCTTGCAAATTGCATTTATTTTTGGACCTGTGCACTTTTGCACTAAATGTAGCGTCTAATATTAGCATGCTGTCCGCCTTTTGCGTGTCACGAAATGCTATAATTAATTCCCTCTGCCGTAAAAATAAGTTAAAGAGATCATTTATTTTTGGCAGCAAGAAACCCCACGACAGGTGCACTGACACTTATGTTATGCGGCTGAGCTCTTTGCGATTCCCAATTGCCATCGATGGGTGAACGCGAAGAAGGTCGATTGTGGCACAATCATGGCAGGCATGGCAGGCATTTCGCGGTGTCTTTAATCTAATCAGGAGTGGCACAATCTGAAGTTTAATTTAATTAATTTTCCTCACACTCTGAACTGATAGCCAAAGCAATCGGCACACGGCAAGCGAGCACAGCCACATCACGTGACAAATCTTTGCCCAAAATATTATCTATATAAAGTATATATAATAACAGCTCTGACTTGCACAAATAAACGTTGATGCAAGTGGGATAATCTCTTAATTCCCGTACAAACAGTATGAAATCTAGGTTGGCAAAACACCTGACAGGATGTTAAAGCTAACAGCAAAGAAAATATACGAAACTACACAAAATGTACTCAAACAATTTGAAAATCTTTGCAAAGTCTAATATATGTGTCATGTGGGTGTTCTGACATCATTTTGCTGGCCCAACAATAGCCAAGGCAATTGATCATCATGTCTCCCTCTTGATCAAATATTTGCCAACCTCATGATGATAGACATGACTCATGTATTAGCTTATTATATATCATATTTTAAGGCTTGTACCTTATGTGATATGTTCCGATAAAGACACAGTTATTAAGAATTGTTGCCTTGGCTCTGGCTGTGGCTATGGCTTATCAGATCATTGATATCAGAGCATTGTCAACTCAATTAAAAGCTTCAAGTGACAAACAAGCCTTTCGACATCCATACAAACGATCTTTTAAGCACCCCACCACGACTAACAATATTGTTTAGGAGTGGCAGCGAAGGGTATCTGTCAGTCGTGATAATTAACTAGCACATTCAATGCGAGATAGAGTCCTAATCGTTCCCAATGTTCTCAGCCTAGAAACGACTTTCTTCCATTTGAGTTTTATATCTCTGACTGCAGGGTATCAGCTAGTAGAGTTAAAGTCTTTTCTTTCATTACAAACAAATTTTGCTTTGTTTTATAGATTAGTTGCATTTATTATCAAATCAAATAGCAGGGTATCTGATTGAGCTAGTAGAATTAAAGTCTTTTTGTTTACTATAAACAATCGCAAATCTTCTAGCTCTCACTTTGATTTATAAATCAGTTGCATTTATATTCCTAGCAGATTGTAGGGTATCTAATTGTATTGCTACTGACTGTAGGGTATCAGATAGTTTAGCTTTCTTTCACTACAAACAATCGCAAATAATCTTCTAAGTATTCCAGCTCTCACTTTACTTTATAAATCAGTTGCAATTATATTTCTAGCAGATTACGTGGTATCTAATTCAGGTGCTGCTGACTGCAGGGTATCGCTAGTGGAGTTAAAGTCTTTTCTTTAACTATTAACAGGTGCTGCTGACTGCAGGGTATCAGCTAGTAGAGTTAAAGTCTTTTCTTTCACTACAAACAAATTTCGCTTTGTTTTATAGATCAGTTGCATTTATTATCAAATCAAATAGCAGGGTATCTGATTGAGCTAGTAGAGTTAAAGTCTTTTCGTTTACTACAAACAATCGCAAATCTTCCAGTTCTTACTTTGATTTATAAATCAGTTGTATTTATATTCCTAGCAGATTGCGGGATATCTAATTGTGTTGCTACTGACTATAGGGTATCAGATAGTATAGCTTTCTTTTACTACAAACAATCGCAAATAATCTTCTAAGTATTCCAGCTCTCACTTTGCTTTATAAATCAGTTGCAATTATTATCATATCAGATTGCAGGGTATCTGATTGTGGTGCAGTCATAGCCAGCTCACTTGTTTGTGTCGAAATGTTTCTCAATCAAAACAATTTGCTGGTAACTTTCCATTTCATTCATTAAGAAATCGGAAATGATATGAGATCAATCTGCGGCAGAGTATGGAATGCAATAATTGAAACAGCCCACTTATAACTCTCTCTTTATTTGGTATCTTTTAATCTGTGAAACAAGGCAACAGAAAAATAAATAAAATTGCGACAATCAAGGCAATCAGAGAGAATAATATGACGACATACAATCATACATACATATATATAAATATATAGCGAAGTGTTGCGAGTATATCTCATGCATGAGTGCTCTTAGTTGCTTGCATTACATTCATATAAGCACTTAATAAAATCAGAGGGCTGCCCCAATGCTATCTTCTCCCCCCTGCTCCAACGTCTTTCCTGGGGTGTTGGGAGGGCGCTGGTTAACTGATAAAAAAGCACCACGTTCTCGTAATACTCGTACTATTGCACTTATCTCAGCTGTCAACGAAAGGTGCTCCGGGTTGTGTGTTGTCGGCTATCACTAAAATGAAATATAATACAATATACCAAACACACACATACACACACACACACACCCACGCACACTCAGTCGCACACCTCGCTCATATATAGAAGTCGAGACCCCAGTAGAGCGCGCAGTTTGGCCAAAAGCAAAAGTTAGTCATTATCTTGGAGTTTTCGTAGATAAATCGGGCGGTAAACGGTTCCCTATTTCGGCTTTCACACATCACTTGCCAGTTACAGTTCCTAAACCAGACACACAGCTATCACAATACGGGTGTATTCCGCTTATGTTCCGGCCACAACAACGACAACCACGGCAACCACGACAGCCACGACAGCCACAACGAAGTGCCACTAAAGTCAATGATTTGGTTAAAAAAACGCGCGTGGCCGAAGCAAACTAGATCGTTGTTTGATTGACGTGACTGATCGATTGCTAGATTATTGCTGGATGTGAGCGTCAATTAAACACTGCTGCTAAATACAACACAATTATCGCATATTTTTACCAATATGAGCAAAGATGATAAGTGTGAGTACGAACTATGAGAAAACATATTTTCAGCTGAACTTTAGCACAACAAACGATCGCATTCAAGTGGCTGTTCGTGTGTGTGTGGGTGTGTTTGTGTGTGTGTGTTTCTGTATGCGTATGCTTGTCAATTTTAGCTTGTAAAACTCATTAAACACACCCTACGCGCAATTATTGGCAGCAATTTAGACGCGTTGATAGTGCCGGGCCAACACGCACCCCTCCCTCTCCTCGCACACTCTCGCAATTGGCACATAATTTGAGGCTGTTGGTAACTGACATGATATACATGTATCTCTCTTTTTGGGGACACGCCTGCACTTTTGATTGATGGTTACGCAACTTTCTTGCTGCGCACAAATTTGTGGCATCCATTTTTGTGGCACGTTTTTGGCGTTGAAGTCAACTTGAGCTGAGTTACGACTGGCAGCTCGAATTGCTGGCGACAATAATTAAAAAACCCAGCGACAAACTGAAAAATGAGACAGTTTCTTCTCTTTTTTCGTTGGTTATTTTCCAGTGTCACTGCAAAGGCCTTTAAATCGCTGAAAAACGAGACAACTTCAAACTTTCTTGCCTAAAGTAACTTAAAAAGTTTGCTAATAAAATAGCCAAAAGTAATATGCATACAAAAATTTAAAATTTAATTTAAATAGTTTAAAAAAACGTAAAATTTTTCCATCTTATCTCTAATTGAATTTCCCGATCTTTAATCATTTAATGCAACTCTTTAATAGTTTCTAAATAAAGCCATTGCCAGCTTTAGGTCATTTAACCCTTTCAGCACATTGGCCAACTCTGGAGAGCTCTGCAGTTAAGTGCACGTTTTGCACATAAAATATTTTGATATGATGGCCATTGTGGATTGATTTTTTTGTTGGTGAATAAACGGCTAACCCTGAACCTTTCGATAGCCAACAAGAGCTGAAAGAAAGAGTTAACAGCAAGGGCAACGCATCATAAAGCAATATTTATGCATTGATGGGCAGCCGCAGACACAAAAATGCTTTAACTGCTTCAATCGAGTGGCTAAAAACAAAGAAGCCGAAGCCGCAGCAAGTCCCACGCAGAAATGGCATTTAAATGGGAATTGTCTATCATGAAGGATTCTCAGATGGGCAAAAAGTAAACAAGAGCCACAAAATTATTGTTTCTGTTGGCCAAAGTCGTAGAAGGCATCCGAAATCAAGGCGCGTTAACAATTCTGAATAAATTTCTGGCTAAGAGCATCCTCTGCATAGTCCGTGTGGTGCGTGTGGTGCGTGAGTGGCGCCCTCTGGCGCTTGGCACGTGACTTCATTTGCTTTGCACACTGCGTGACTGTCGCTATTGCTCTCATCAAGTTTTCGGCTGATTTAACTTTTTGCCTATTTACTGGCCATAATGACCATGAAGCATCTTGCCACTTTAGTTCGCGGAGTTCGTTGCGCCTCAAAGTATGCTGAGAATGCAATGAACTGGGCCTTAAATTATTGCAGTGTATGTCTAGGCATATTCGCCTGAATATGTTTTTCGTGTTGTTCTTTTGTTGTTATTCAAATTAATATTAATTAAAAAGTTTTTCCGTCCAATTTCTCTCATGCTGAGCCCAAAGTTCAACAACCTCTAACTGTGCTTAATCAGCACCACGAAAGGAGGATAAACCTTACAACAAGAAGAAGCGGACCACGAACAATGAATTGAAACGATTTAGGTTTATCTAGATATAAATGGTTAATGCTAGCAAGCAATTTATATCGACTATTTGTTTTCATAACGAGCTTATATGAAATATTGCAATCTTTATTAGATGAAAACCCATAAGTATCAGACAATCATTTTTGAACTTTATTATTATGCCTTTGCTGCTTTGGCTTATTTTACAGCTCGAATTTAATTGTGCATTATATAAAAGTCAACCAAATTGTTGCATAAACCGTTACGTGCCTGTTTCCCCAACTTTTCTCCATACACTCCAAACAGATTTACACTTCTGCCTGCTGCAAACCGTTTTTCGACATTTTGTTTTGTTCCGCCCATTCGCTCAGTTAAACACATGGCTGCCAGCGCAAGAGTGTGAGAGTGTATGTGTCTGCGAGAGTGAGTGCGAGAGCGAAAGGAGCGCCAACTGAGAGCGCCTTAAATTTCCCCTGCAAAAGCGCACCAGCATTATGTGTGTGTTAGAGTGGACGAGAGCGAAAAAGAGAATGAGAGCACGCTATCGCTTGCATTCGAGACGCAGCTCAATGCTTTTGTTGTCTGTTGTCGTTACGTTTCGCGATAGCCGCGCACAAGGTCATTGGAAGGCGTCTCCCTGCAAGTAGTTGCCTAAGGGGCTTAGCTACATACAGGGTGCTTAATTTGAAAGCGTGCAAGTATTGCAAGCTTAGCCCTCTTATTGTACAGTAATATGGATTAAGCGTAGAAATGTAGCGACCGTTTAAATAAATACAAAATTATACAAAATTAAAAACATTCAAGAAATCTATATATGAGTATTAACCGTTTTATTATGTAATTAAATAACACTGATCTCGATTCTTATCATCTAAGATCTTCTTAAATGTAATCATCTTCATACTAATACTTAATTTAATTAATCACTTGTCTAAGTTAACAGTTTTCCATAAAGTTGTTTATATGGTAACAAGTTTCTAGGCAAGACGCAATTAAAAAGCGCTTAAAAATGTGTGCTTGCGACCATTAAAATGCGAATCGCGGCTTTGTTTGCAGAAAACAGAATAAACTTATCAAGTTTCAAGCTCAAAAGCCCCAAAGTCCTTCACAAACAGCATGAAACATTTTTTAAAAAATTAGTAAAAGGCGCAAAAGAATAACAAAAGAATTTATCACGTGAACGCGCAGTCAAAAACAGTTTTCCAAATCACTTCCCCGCCGCACAGTAGAGAAATAACAAGAATGACAAGAGAGCGAAGGGGTACCCCCAAAAGCGTTAGAGAGAGCGCGCAAGTGAGAGGGTGAGCATAAAATTGAAGAAGAACGGTATAAAAACAAAAGCAGCAACAAGAACAAAAACAAAAAACAAGAACAAAACAAACCGTTGATGAGGGGAAACGGCGTCGTATGAGCATTTGAAGGGGGTGCTGCTGCTGCCGGCGAGCAATGAATGAAATGAGCCGAGGCGATGACAACGCTCTTCGTTAGCCGATGAGGAATGTTGTTGGACCCGAAGCTGCTGCCAATGGCGCCGACATGACAAAGACAGCAGCAGCAGAGGCAGAAGCAGAGGCAGAGGCAGAGGCAGCATACATTGTGCTTCGGTTTGAATTCAGTTCAGTTTCAAAAGTCGACGCGCTTGTGAACAACATAGAACGGAAGTGCCCGGAGTCCCTAACACGCCCCTAACTAAGCAAACAACTTGACTTACTATTGACAACTAACTAACTATTCGTGCGCTATCTTTCCATCTATCTATCGGTCTATCGGCTTGTCGGTCTATCGGTTTACCACTATCTTAATCTCGGTGACAGAAATCTAAATTCCCAGTCAGTTTTGTTTTAAAAAAGTGTTTCAGTTTCTAGGCAAAGCGAGGTGTAGCATTTTCCCAAACTTCTTTTATGGTAAACAACTTGCATGCAAATTCTGTTGGCATTTTGACGTTAATTTGAAATGCATTAAACGAGCCGCAAACACAATCAATTTGTCACACTTTGAACCCGGCTGCCAATTGGCCAAATGACTGAAAAGACTCACCAGACTGGGGCACGCCTTTTGAATACTTTGAACCCAAGTGAATGAACAACAACTGAAGTCATTCGCCGTGTCCTTGGCCAGACAACTCACATACCGGACTGCAGTCTGGACGCCAATGGTGGGTGCATGCCACGCCGGCGTACTCCTTGTCCGTTATGTCACTCGGCTGTCAACTGTCGACTGTCGAATAGGTTTACACGCTTCTCCACGCTATCGTTCCATGAAGCGTAAATTGATGACAAACATAATATTCCCGATTCAGTTAGAGAAGGGCTAGATTAACTGATAAAGCAGCCATAAGTATGATATCATCAGTGATTCAGTCAGCAATGTTTAGCAATTCAATTGCTGCCAATCAACTTAAATCAATTAATATGAAAATTAGCGACTACTGAAAGAGAACAACTTGAAACATACGCAATATTATGGGTAAATTTGGCAAGCAATACATTGATGAGGGACAGAGAGGTTTGAAGGGCGGACAGTCAGTCCAGCCAGGCCGAAAAGCGCTCGACTCGAATGCCACATGCGGTACACACGCACATTGAGAGATTGACAGCATGTTAATGCAGCAGAGGCAAGAGCAAAGCCTTCCTCTCCTTCCTCGCCTTCTTCTTCCTTTCTGACCTCAATTAGAACTGATTTTTGTAACTAATTGCAATTAGAATGCGTAGGGCGTAAGACTCGCTAGCGAGTGCAAGGCCGTCGTGATGAAAAGTGTGAAGGTTCAACAGAAAGAGCCATGCATAATTGAGTTGATTATATTATGATATTTTTATAAGTATATGGATATATTGTATATTATTCTTGCTAAGTTGCTTCCGCTGCTCTGCCAAGAATAACAACAATACTAAACACAATATTCTTCCCCTCTTGCTACTATTTTTAAAGCAACGCGCGTGTAAAAGGCAAACTCTGCATTACTCATACGCCTAGTTAGACAACAGCAAAGGCAAAAAGAGAAAAGACAAAGTAATAAGCATTAAAAAAAAAACAAGAACAAGAAGAGAGAACTGTGTGAACTGCTTCTGTGTGTGCTATAAATACTTGCCACTGACATAAAGTACTTCGAAAAGTATCTGCAGAATATCGAGAGCATCACAAATGGATCACAAAGCAATCGCAAGTCAAGTGCGAGGTGAGCTAAGTATGGACCATTATTAGTTTCTTTCTTAGTTTTTAGATTCTTTCTACACTCAATTATATACTATATTGTTGCTAACTGAGAAAGCAATCCATATACACTTTTGTTTACAGTCATTTCAATTGATAAACAACGATATTGTAGTAGCAATATTATGAACACTCATATCTTATCGCGTTTCAGTTATCAATAGATGAATGTACGAATTGTAGCTACCACAATTATGGCAAAAAAATACACGAATAATTTGAATATCACATGCAATATCATTTTCATAATTTCCCTTAACTCGAGTACATAAAAGAAAGCAACAAAATAAAACGTTAATTGCCGAAAAAGTATATTTAACTTGTTGCTTTACAGTTTGCAAATGACAAATGTATTTAAAAGAAAACCAAACACAGAGAGATAGTGTGAAAGAGAGAGTGAGTGTGAAAAAGACAGTGAGTGAGTGAGTGAGTCAAGTCGTCGCCCACACGAAAACAAACCAATAACAATAATAATAATACACATTTAAACGCATTTCCAATCTAATCGAGGCGAGCATTCTTATATGTTTATGGCTGCCCACTAGCGGCTCAATTGGAATTACCATAAAAAATATATAAAAGGCCTTCCTATCGTTATGGCGAATTCTGCATATTATTACTTCTACTTTTATCTATTCTATTTAAATTATACAGCTGAAGCTGCTTTTATTAACAACAGCCCAATATTTGCGTTTGTTTAGGTCAACTTTCTTAACGCTTGACTAATTCGATTATGATTTGCCTCTCTATCCCTGTATCTGCACCAAGTTGTAGTTAAGATGAGAAATCCAATTGCGTTTGATAAACAAATCTTATTGCTGAATTATTCTAAAGTTTAAAATATGTTTAGTTTCTTGTTATTTGAATTTGAATTAGCATACATTTCTTTAATAATTGGTTTAAATGCAATGCACTTCAATATAAAACGTCTATCTTCCTTTTAAAACACTGCGTATTTTGCTTGATTTCTTATATTTTCATTCAATTTTAGCATAAGCAATCAAAATATCTGATTTAAATATTTATCAGTTTTGTGTCAATAGAATGCTCTTAGAATATCGACACATGCACACGCCCACCCACCCACACACACACACACACACACACACACATACACACAAACACAAGTTGTCATAGCAGCAGCTCCGCTTCACTTCCGCTTCAATGTGGAGCACTCTAGAATTTACGCACACTTGAATCTGACACGTAGCAAGTGTTGGATAACGCCAGACAATGACAGTCCACACATGAATAGAAAACATGCAATTGAACTTGAAGTTCAATAATATTGGGAGTTGCACAAAGCACTTTCATTAGCCGTGTGTGAAAAGGTCTGCTGGCAATTCGTAAGCGTTATTTACGACGAGTGCAATCTATTTACGACTGGCAACAATTTGCAAGTTTCTGCAACTCAATTACAAGACCTGTATGCTGCTGGCCTAATAGGACCCTGGAGCAATGCCTTCAAGCCTGAATGCCTGAATGCCTTCATGCAATTATCAAGTTCGATGGCAGAGCGGCAACAGCAACAACAACAACAACCACAGCAACAGCAACAGACAAGTGAGGAAAGCACAAAGTTCAACAAAGTGTTGAAAGTAAAAACTCAGCAAATGTTTATGCGAAAAACTTGTGCACTTCAAAACAGAAGGAAATTGAGTCAAATTGCATTGCCCTTTGTTGTGAGTAAACTTTAAGGAAAGTGCAAAAAGGGAGGGTCAACCTGAAGCTGCTGTCAAGTGGTCGTTGCAATTAGTCGGTGCGACATTTACAGATTGCCAACTTTCTGCTTGGTTGCACGTTAACTTGGTCAGCAGCGGCAACTGGGGAAAACAAACAGGAAGCCTCTGAGTTCAGCAAGAGAGAAAGAGAGAGAGAGCGAGAGAACATCGTAACTCAACTTAACTTTGTCTTTGTCCTGATTTAATTTTGCAATTAAAAACTTTTTCATAATTGCAAATGTCAGCACTGTACTCGGTCCAACTCCAATAACCAGCCCACTCACCCACCTACTTATTCAGCGACAGGACAACAAGTAAACAGCAACAGGATAACAGCTCAGGTAAAGGACGTTGCTCATTCGGCCGCTGTCATTTGATGGCCAAGAGATTGACGGCTGAACGATTGACAGTGCCACTAATTAGCAAACATTTACAAGCCGCCCCTTGCCAATTTACCAGTTGGCCAATTTATTTGTTGTCCATCAGTCAGTCAGATAAATTGACCACTAAACGAGATGATGGATGCATTTCAACTGCTCTGAAACTCTGTCTCAATTTAGACTATGTCTAATTAAGTCAACGAATTCATAAATATGTGCGTAGTAAATGTAAAAAAGTATCTTGTTAACAAGATTGAGAGGACAGAAAAAACGACAGACTATCTATTAGAAATGTTGGTTATTGATTGAGACTGCAAGCGATTTAATGAGTGAGGATCATTGAATAAACAAAGTACGAAGTTAAGGCTCTAAGAACTTCTATTTTATATATAAGATACTATTTGTAATCTTAATTATGGATATTTACATAAATGCTTTAACTTCTCTTTACAGTTCTAGTTTATTTTGTTAGTAAATAAATACAAACAGGCAACATTCAATATATGATGTATGATGTATGATATTTACGTCTTGTTCCTATATACTATAACTATGCACTCGTACAGAGAGATGGATATTGTCCAATCTACACGGATTTACACTTTTAAGGATCTATTTTCTAAAATAGACAACTTTTCACTATAACTACAATCTGTTAGCAAACACACTCCAATATTTGCTCAGGCAAACTAAGTCAAACTACAACTGGAAGTAAATAGTAGAAGTTCAAGTAGCTTAACACACCAGTTATTCAGCTGAGAGTTTACTTACATCTGAGTTAACAACATAGTTAAGCTGGCAAAATGGTAATAGATAAGCTTGCAGATGCAAATAAATAACACAAAGAACAATCGCTTCTGCCTTTTCCGTCGAATTTTGACGGAAGTGTAAAAACTGAAACGTCTCGTCAAGTGTGGCAAGTGTTTTAACCTCAATATGTTGCCTATGTCTGTCTGAAATATTGGTGTCAATATGTCAATAAGTGAAGTATTTACACGTGTGCAATTACAAGCCATACAAAGCAACCGCATGAGGTGTTCAGGAGTGTGTGAGTGTGTGTGTGGGTGTCTGGTAATATCAAAGCTACAACGGAAGTTCAACACTTACACACACACACACACACACCAATTCACACCTACAGCGACTTTGTTCCCCATTGAAATATCGTTTGCTGCGATTTCCACCTGCGCACACACATTGTGCACATTCACACACACACACAACACACACGCTGACTGCGCGCATTGTGTTTATGCATTTTGGTATAATTTCTGTGTGAGTCGCAAATTATCTAACAATTTTTCCTTTGCTTTTTCTTGTACAACTTTGTCTATTAGCTAAGTTCGCAAATGTAGCTTGAAGTTTTCAATAATTATGGCCAAAATCTTTTGCTATGCAACTAAGTAAACAGCCTGTTTGATCGATTCGGCATTGAGTGGAGCTGTAAGCAAGACAAAGGTCTGCCACAATCCCCCCGATACTTTAAAGCCTCCCCTCTCCCCGCGCTGACTCACACATACATAGATTAAGGTCTTGTCCTGACGTGCCGCATATATGATGAGTGCGAATGGAAGGTCGCCGTCTCAAGGCCATAAACTCTGCTCTAATTACTATACAAGGCTTACACACATACACACACACAACCACACACTTGGCACTTGGCATAGGTTTAGCACAAGCAGGATAAGAGCAAAAACTCAAGATTAAAGCTTAAGCAGACCGAAAATTCGACTGCA